>JALPQD010000016.1:1656203-2856203 GCA_023101885.1 Typhlomys cinereus | reverse complement strand
TTCATGTAAGGAGGTGGGGCAGGTCAGGGCTGACTACACATGCCTGAAGGCACACAACTGACAGAGGCTGAAAACTACTTGTCTACACACTGGATTTTCAGCTTGTTGCTATTTCTGGTGATAGCCATTCTTCTAATGAGTCACACATAGAATCTTCACAGCTCCAACATCAAATCTAAGTGCTTAGATGAAGCTGCTTACCCGCTTCCTTCATTTATAAGTGGCCCATTGAAGACAAAAAGCAAATCATCAGTTGCTTAGGCTGGGAGATGGGAAACTGGTGGGTGGGATGGAGTGGCAGCAGTGGGTGGTGAGGACTTCCCTTCAGGGCTTATGAAAATGTCCTAAACTTACTGGGGTGATGGTGGATGCCTCTGAATATACTGACAGTCTTTGTCCTGGACACTTTAAAATAGCTGCATGGTATGCCATATGAATGCCATCTCCATATACTTGTGCTTTTAAAGAATATTCATTAAATCCAACCTAGGCCACAGGATTGTTGTTGTCATTTTTTTTCTAAACAAACAAATAAATGCATGAGGCCAAAATAAAATAGATGCTGCACTAAAAGAACAAAAATGACCACAACTTACAAAGCTTACCGCCTCCTACAGAAAAGCCAACAACACAGACCCTTCGCATCAGGTTCGTTCATACCATCTATCTATTTACTGCCCAGGTAGAGCAGTGAAATTGAACTGTGCTCGGCCCTTTTGTTTGCTGTATCCCCGCCTTCTCTCTTTCGCTGTCAATATAGAGACCTGGGTTTAGTCTACAGAAGAACACTAAGGTATTCATTCGGTCAATGACTGACCAGAAGGACCCCCAACAAGTCACCATGTCTTAGGTAGTGGCAGGGATGCTGGATACAAACATGGTGAGTCAGAAGACCTCCTGTTAAATCAGGACAGTTGCATTTTCAGTATGCTAGGCAAAGGAACTCCATAGGAGGCATTGTTCTAAGCAAGACCATGCAGTTCATATCCACAAATTACCTTGTATTTATTACCTAGCATGTGATTGCTTATTGCATGTCTAGAGAGTCGTTCAACTTCTGGATGCCAAGAAATCACCCTGTTTCTACTCTCCACTAGGCAACACTAACATGCCACCGTGACCCAAGCATTCAGTGAAGGTTCACAGTGCCTTTACAAGGTGCAGCCTTCGTTTTAGTGATGTCATCCTTGGGCAGCCATGATTTACTGCACAGAATGATGAAATCTATGCACAAAGCAATCCCAAGCTTGATGTGACCTTTCTTTGAGATTCCATTCTCGAAGTACTTGATCATGAAGGGATGCAACAGAAGCAAAAGGCTTTGACACCAGTAGTCGCGTGCCTTGGGAAAGCATCTGGTTGTTACCCTATCTCATCCAAAGGCCCCCCTGAGTCCACCCAGACGAATGCGTGTTTTGATAACCATCTTTACAACTCTCCTTTTTGAATGTAACTATATATGAGATTTTTATCAGAGGAAGGGAGGAAATAACCTCCCTGTAACACATTCTTATACAGATCTTAAACTCCAAAAATTACAGGCTTTTTGCTATCGAAAGCTGAGGATTAGTCACTGGGTACAATATATAATATATAATTGGAAGGCCTATGGTTAAATGTCATTAGCCAAGATAAATTACAGAGAGAACTATGCAAATATATAAAAATACTCTCAGAGTTCAGTGTGCCAACGCAGTAAAGAAAAGGAAAGAAGGGCACTCACAAAGGCAAACTCACGTGCTCTTCTGCTGACAGCTCTGTGGTAAGAAAGTGGCTCTTCTGAACTTTACAACCCTCGAACATGATCCACCAGTCCTGGCTTTTTCTCACACAAACTCCTCTCCCCTAAATGCATCATCTTCACTGATACGGTTCATATTTGGACTGTCTCTGTCTTCCCTGACCACCAAGATCCATGTCCTAATCAGTCTGGGCAAGGCCTGCCTGACATAATCCACGTTGATCCTCCGGGTCCATGAAGAGCCCTGTACCAGTACTGTGACTTGCACCGCACATCAGCATTTTACATCAGGAGACTAAATAAGTCTTTTTCTCCAGCCTGGATTTCACTAGGTGATGGCAGAGCCTCATGTGGCTGCTGGGTGCGGGGGAGGGGGGAATACACGGACATGACTAATATTTCTCAAAGTATAGAAAAAAGTCATAGGAATGTCTTTATTACCATTTCATCAAGCATTTGACTGGTTCATACTGACTAAATGACTTTTAAAAACTGAGTGTGTGTGTGTGTGCCTCATTTCCCGTCTATGCAGTCTCAGGTCATGCATTGTAAGTCTTTGTAGCCCAGTGATAACATATAATATATACTTGAAAGAAACTCCAACAGGCCCAGTCATCTAACTGAGGATACACAGAAAGATTAAAAAAAAAATAGAACTGTAACCCTGTGATTCTGACTAATGGCTATGACTTTACAAGAGCATTTCTGGTGTCACTTTTCAGCAGGGTGACTATAAAATTAATATAAGGCAGGATGAGTATAAAATTAATATATACCACACACTGAGATCCTGCAGAGTGAATCTAATTGCATGTTGAGTAAAGAGAATAAAAGATAAGGCACACTGACTGTTTTTCTTCATCAAACTGCAAGATATCATTTCAACAAAACCTTGCCATTAAAGTGACAGCATATCCAAGAGTGAATTTTATATGACAAATGTCCTCATCTAACGTTCTAAAGCATGATAACAATCTTTTATAAGTCAAGTTTTTATTTATCTACATCTTAAAACTTCTTAATCCAATTTATATTTTTGGCGGACTTATTCGCATAAAGAGCTATTGATATGCATCAGTAGGAGAAATGGCTTAGTCACCTAAGCATATGTGATTCTGAGCATTTCCCATGGAAAGATGGAAATTTAAATAAAGAAATTATACCTGTCTAAATAAATGCAGTGCTTATCAGTCAAATAATTTATAAGAACTTCTCAAGTTTCCCTCACATTTAGTTTCAGAATACTAGCTTCCACAACTTAGGTATGCACTTGTCAAACACTAATTGGATACTAGTGGTAGCATAGCATGGTCATAAAGCAGCACACTACACAATAATAACTAGTGTTCTCATTATTTCTTCCCTCAATCATCACCTTCCAGTTCTCAGACCTGGGCTACATGCTTCACTTTGATTATCAGCTTCCCTTCCTTTCTCTATCCAGCTCCCTTGAAAATGAGGGCAAACATTACCACACATAATCTACAAATAAGGAAACTGAGGTTTGGTGCTACCCTGAGGATTGGAAGAGCTGGCACTCCCTGTAGCTAATGACTTATCTGGAAGCTTCCATGGACCAAAGCCCACGTGGGGACTGGTGATCTGCAGGGTCCCTTGCTTTCCTGCTCTTGACACTAGTGGCTCTGTCTGCCACGGGATCAAACCATCAATAGGCATGGGCAATATTCTATGCTTTTTTATGTGAACAAGAATAAACTTTTAATTTTTTTTTCTAAAAATGGCAAAGCTAAGGGAAGGCTACCTTAGTGCTAATGCAAGCTAATCAGTCACTTTAAAATTTAAGCACAAGCTTCATTGTTCCTCCTCAATGCTCAACCCAGAATGATGGCATTTCAATTAAAATTGAGGCTCCAAATTAAAAAGTGTCCTCTGGCATTTTGCAATGAAGCATTTAATCTAGCAAATGAATGAGAATTTAATCACACAAATTAGTCTCCTTCATGTACCAAAAATGTCATAATTTATCTAATGAAACAAACTTAGGCTTAAGCATTTACAGGAAGTGCTATGGAGTGCCCTGAGATGATCCTTCTTGAAATTAAGTTGTAAACTTTATGGATCCAAAGTCATGGGATGCAAGGTCTCAGGAACTCTTGAGCCAGAATTTTAAAGAGGTCACTGTGCTTCACAGACAGCTGTTATAAAACACCGCAGACAGAAGCACAGTGCTTAGTCATGAAGTCAAAAGAAATGAATACCCGCTGGGCTTTTTCTTTTCTGTCTTTTTTATTTTTTGAGTAAGGGCTTGCTATATATAGTTTAGTCTGGCCTTGAACTCACTAAGAAGTTCAGGTGGTCTCAAACTCACTAACCTCCTCCTCGGTCTCCTGACTGATAGGATTACAGGGTCACTATGATGGTTCCCCACACTGTTTTTTATCTACCTTTACCTAGAGGTTAATTAATGAATAGTAAATACATTTGGCTTTAAGGTAGTTCTCCCTGTGTGCAGGATATCCAACAGGTATACAAGGGAGTATGACAGAGAAACCAATAAGGCAATAAAAACAGAATAAGGTAGGTTCCTGAGTCAGCAAGTCATGTCTGACTCTAACATCACATCCTCCCATCCATGCTGATATGTTGAGGTAATTCCTATAACACACATTCAAAGGGAAATGAAACGCAGACTTACCAAGTCACAGAACTGAAAAAGCAGAGAGCCAAGGCGAATCTTGGGCATGTATGACCTTCCATATTTCACGGACCTGTGACTTTCCATTTGTCCTACTGGCACATCTTAAAACATCTTATACTACATCTTAAAACACATCGCATTTTTTGCAAAGTTACATGATGTTGCAGAAAACAGGCAGCAACAAGCACTGACTTTCCAAAGTCCTACTGATGTTTCAGGAGGTCAGATGTATTTGGGGTATGTTTAAACACCTCACAGTATACACAGCATTGCTTCTTCTGGTATGGCTTGAGTGCGGGATACAAGCTGGATTGTATGTGCATATGTATGTTCTATTCCTGACCTGAGTGAAGGCTGATCATAGTGCCTGCAGGCTCTGCCCTCTTAAGTAACATGAGATCTACCATATCAGAGTCCTTGCTAGATTTGATCAGAGGAAACAGAAAAATGAGACCTGGTGGAGTCCTAATTTATATAGCTGTCTTCCAGTACCCTTTACAAAGCATGTAAGCCTTTTGAAACAAGCCATCAGGCCCCAAATTGGCACATAAATTATTTCAGAAGGATTCATCTATTTGGTGTTTTCTCTGTGTTGAATTAGAAATCTAAATCTTCAGCTCAACCCTCACATTGACGTTAGCTTATTTACATGCAGAAGGTTTTCACCAACCTATAAAATAATAGTTTGAAAAAGTGTCAGAAGAAGGCTATGTACAGAAGGATTGTATTTCAGAAGTTCACTTTCAAGTCTGTCATTAGGAAGACTGAATGCAGTTCCTCACTAGAAAGATGAGAAAATGAGGGCTAAGACATTAAAATTTGTAAAATGTTTCAAGATTTTGCAGAAAACAGACAGCAAAAACACTGAACTCTTACCGCAGTCTAACATTGCCTTTGATCTTTTACAGAAATATTTACCAAGCTGCTGCCAGCATTGGATGCTGTCATGTATTTTCAGGACACTGTCAAAATACTTTTTAATGTTCTGAAACAGACCCTGTGTATGTTTTTTTTAAATTATGAGCTAATTATGCACTTGTATGTTTACAGTCACTGACTTACTCATTATTGAAGTAAGTCATTCCCAAATTTTTCCAAATTTATTAAAAAAATGAACTGTTGTGAATGACTTTCACACACTTCCCTCTGTGACACCACATCATAATCTCATGATAGACTAGCATTCTGGGGAAGAGCTATTTACCTACTCAGAATGAGATGATTCTTCCTCCAATCAGTAACGAGAGCACCCATAGGTGACAAGGGCATCTCCAGGGAACTGAACACAGACACTGTATAATTAATCAAAATGAACTTCAAGTGTGATGATGACCACACTCCCTCAGCAGACACTACCACTAAAATGTCGTCAGCATCTACCAGCTGACGGGCATGTTTGCATTATTCTTACTCTTTACAACAAATTGGGCGAAGCAGGCATTGCCACCCACTTTACACCTGAAGGATGGTGGAGTGACTCACCTTGGAGGTTTGTAGAATGACCCAGAAGAACTGGGTCTTCTACAGAAGAAACAATGCTATAGACTCTCTGTCCACTGCCCTAAGCTGCCTAACATTGACAAAAGGTACCTGGTACCACACACCTGTGGTCCCCACTATCGGGGAAGCTAAGGCAGGAGGATCACAGGTTCAAGGCCTGCCTGAACTACACAGTGAGCGGAAGCCAGCCTGGGCAACTTAGCAAGACATTGTCTCAATATAAAAAATGGCTGTGCCCAACAGTTGACAATGGATAATGAAAATGTAGCACATTTATACAATGGAATACTAAAACCATCAAAAAGACAAATTAATGAAATTTGCCAGGAAATAGATGGAATTAGAAGAAATTATACTGAATAAAGTATCCCAGGCACAGATAGTTAGACACTGTACATATTCTCTGAGTGGATCCTAGTTCCAAACCCACTTAATGACATATTCAAAGGCAAATCTCTGTAATACCCACTGTTACCACAAAGGATTATAAACAGGAGGGAAGGGGAAGGAATAACTCAAAAGAAAGAAGATAAGGGAACACGCTTCAGTAGAGAAAATAGCCATGGTCATGTATTGCATGTAAGTAGTGAGACATCTGGTGCAGCTCACTCTCACTTCCCTTCCTGGTCACTGGGTAGGATATAGGGACTGGCAGTTAGATGGTAACCATCCGGCAAACGGTACACTGACTTCTCACACTGCTATGTCCTATTCCTATTCTTCCATCTACCTTTGAGTATCATCTTATATTAAGATCTTCATTGAAACTATCTTTTATCTTTGGTTAGGAGATGACTTTCAATACCAACCTGGATGTAGCCAAGGGCGGGCAGGAAAAGCAAAACTGAAAACAACAACAAACCATAATTCAGAACACCAAAGACCCTGCATCAATCACCTGGAACCAGACCAGCCAAATCTCTTCCCATCCTAAAGCTCAGGGAACCTTGAGGAAAAGGGGGCAGCAAGATTGTAAGAGCCTAAAGATAGGGAGGACAGTTAGGGCAGCAGCAGCCAGGATATAGCCACAATGTGATTGGATTTTGCCTGACCTGCCAGGATATAGCCACAATGTGATTGGATTTTGCCTGACCTGCACAATGGCTGACATGTCAACAACCCCCCAAAGTCTAGCACAAATCACAGGGGAGAAGGCTTCAGGCAATAGGATCCTTAGAAGTAAGGGATTAAACAATCATAATAGAGTTCCCATGTTAGCGGGCAACCAAAAAGGGGCCCTGGACTATGCCACTGAGTCCTGAACCTTTACTAGTGTAGCTGAACCAGCGGGAGGTTTAGCGCCCATATAAACGGATGCTCTGTGGGAAGGGAGGAAGGAAGTGAGAGGTGTCAAGAGAGGGGGAGGGAGAGAGGGGAGGTGAAAGGGAGGAGAAGAAGGGGGGCAGAACGCAGGGGGAGATGACAGGAGAGGGAAAGGAGGAGGAAGAGGAGGGAAGGTACCTATTGAGCTAGTATGATTAGGCAAAAAAACAAAAAAACATAATTTAAAAAAAATGGCTGTGGGATGTAATTCAGTGGTAGAACATTTACCCAGTATGCAGGAGGCACTTAGACTCAAGCCTCGGAACTGCAAATATAAATTCAATAAATCAACGTAAGTGAATTAATTTTTTTATAAGGAAAATTACAGCAGGGGATCCTGAACCTGCAAAGACCAGGCCTTGTAGCTTCAACCTTGAGCTTAGAGGGGCCACAGCAAATACAACCATGACACACCAGCAGCTGCCACTACCGCAGGAGGCAGCTGAGAAAGGGACATGGAAATGCTGTTTTAGTGCAGCGTCCTTAACTACTTTGCTATTTTCTTCAAGTGTTTCAGCTATTTTGAACTTTGAGGGTGGGTGGTGTTTTTCTCTGAATCAGAATGTAAAACCATCCTTAATTTGACAGTAATTGAGTTATACCACTTTTTTACAACGCCTGATCAAAAATAGCTTTGAAAGTCTACAGACAATTAAAACTTTCAGGATGTATTTGGAGAAGCTTATTAATGTGGTAATATTATCACTAAGCAAAGAAAAATATTAATCTTTAGGACTGTTGTTCAGCATAGGGATTATTTTGAATGAACAAATCCAACTCTGTCACACAAAGAATCGTATCTTTGCTCGGAGGATGAGAATTAATTTGTGGCCTCAGCTTTTCACATAAGTGCTGTCAACATCTCTGTTGCTCTTGGAAAACAAAGGCTACTCCTGCCTAACTTTTCAAATAGAGAAAATGAAATTAAAGCACTATGAAAATATTTGCTGGCTAAAACAAATGCCAAGATCAAAGATGCGAAGGCACCAAGTGGATATTAATTATCCCATGAATCCCTTCGCTTTTCAAAGCTTATTGGTTTATACTGTATTTTCCTGTGTTCTTCCCCTAGTTATCAGGACATAATTTTAAATTCACAAAAGAGAAGGCAGAGTTAATAATATCACACTAGTCTTACAGCAATATTCAAGTAATACAGATAAGGACAAAAATGCCTTTATTATTTGACTATCCTCTTTGGAGAACCAGAAAAAAAATGACAATGCAATGTGGGAGTTTAACTCCCTATGCTTGGCAAGGAGGCCTGGCACTGAGGACCAGAGATTCATTTTCAAAGCACTAATGATGGATGATTTCGAAGGGACAATCAGTTAGCTATATCTTTTGTAGTATATTCAAATTTAGCTTTATTCTAGACTTCTGTTGACTTATTCTTCTGTGTGTAGTGCACGTGTATGCATGTTTGCATGTGTACAGGCACATGAATGTGGAGGTCCAAGGCAGATGTCGGGACTCACACTCTTCTGAACCACTGTTTACCTTATTCCTCGAGGAAAGGATCTCAGCTGAACCCAGAGCTCGCTGATACGACTAATCTTGTCAATGGGCTTCCTCAGCTCCTATGCCTGCCTTCCCAGCCTGGAATTACAGGGCGACCATGCCCAGCTGGAATTTGTGAGGTTGTTGGTTTTCCTGATTGCATGGTAAGCACTGAGCCATCTTTCCAGCCTCCCCTTCTACCACTTAAAAAATTATTGCAATTCTGAATTTCTATCAGCTCAATACTGTGTGCAAGGCTTTCAGTGAGACCCATGGAACACCCCAGGCTCCAGGTCACACTGTGTGTGAAATGGGGCAAGTTAATTAACCTCTGGCTTGGCTGCTTTGACTTCAAATGAAGATAATGATAATTACAGCTAACAGTGGACTAAAGAATATATTAGCACTAACACTGAGCCTCAGAAGAACTAAGTATTGTTATTATCTCTTCTCTCCCCCCTGCATGTGCATGCACACACACGTGCATGTGGGTGTCGTACATGTGTGATACATGCACACGTGTCAGCGTGGTGAATGCCCTGCTCTACCAATCTCTGCTTTATTTCCTTGAGACAGGATCTCTCACTGAAACAGGAGGCTGGTGGCCAACAAGCTCAGAAATCCTGTTTCTACCTTCCCGTAGTACTGGGTTAGAGGCATTTGGGTCCACACCTGGATTTGAACTCTGGTCCTCATGCTTGAGCATCGAGTGCTCTTACTCACTCAATCACTTCCCCAGCCCCTATCTCTTCTTATCGGTAAGGATGTGGAGGTCTAGAGGGTGCTGGAAAGTTTGGCCAAATGACACAGCCAGCAGTCACTTGGGCTTAGTCTCACAGATAGCCACATCCATATCTCAAAAGGTCTTGTGAGGATCAGCAGAGAGAAGGCGCTTCCACCACTGTGTGTATCATGTGAAGAGCAGAGGAGTGAAAGAGCTTCCATGACTGTGAATCATGTGAGGAGCAGATGAGACGGAGCTTCCACCACAGTGTGTATCATGTGAGGAGCAGATAAGAGGAGCTCCCCCACTGTGTGCATCCTGTGAGGGGCAGAGAGAAGGGACTCCCAGCACTGAGTACACAGGGAGAAAGGGCCCAGAGTGGACCTGTCATTGCTTCTAGAAACATGCTAACGGCCTGGGGCTGCAAAGGGAACCAAGACAAGGTCAAGTCTGGCCCAGCACACTCTCTCCATGAGGATTTCCCACATGACCTTTACCATGCTTTACCATTGTTTTTCCCCTGAAGAAGGGATGAAAGGAAGGACGATGAACAGCTTTCTATATACTTGTCTGGCATTTTGCTTGCTTCCACCAAGAGTTTACTGTCAGCTTTCAAAACCACAGTTTCTTTGCACACTGATGCTTGAACCTGCTGTGAAAGTCTGTAAGTCTTTTGGGGGGGGGGGATCTGTGCTGTTACATTTTAACGAATATTTAATCTTTCCAGGAATTCAGATTAGAGTTCAGACAAATAAAAACACAAACACAAAAGGACCTGCCACAAAGACGCTGTTGCCCAATCAACTCCCATTTACCCACTAGGTCTGGCAGAGCATCTCTCCCCCGTCCCCCAGACTCTGGGCTCTCTCCAGCTCCGCTTCACTTCACACATTTCGCTCCCTGTATTTCCTGTTAACAGCATTCAGCATTACTGTCTGGCCTTACTTTTTTTTCTTGCAATGCAGTATCTACTGAAGGGCTTTACATAGATGGGAACAAGAAATATAAGAACAGCCATTAACTGCAACAAAGGGATTTAAGTTCTGAATAAAAACAATGATTTTCCATTGATATTAGTTTTCCAAATATTTCTGAAAAGCTTAATAATCACATGAAACACCCCCCAATTATCACATTATGATAAATGATAAATTTATCATTTATAAGCTTATAAATTATAAATGATAAATTTATCAATTTATGAGTTATTGCTAAAATAGAATGAAAATAAGTTTTAAATTTTTTTCGTAAAGTATCTAAATCCTGGCATGATTATTTCTACTCAGGAATGGCTTAAGCATTTATATCTTAAGAAACCAAGAACACAGTGAGAGAAAATATGAAGATTAGGCTTTGCGAGGGCAAATAATATAACATTTAAAAATCAGCTTATGTCTCTAAATATTCCACAAAACTATACAGCTGTTTTTGTCAGCATCTTAAAAATATACTTCATGGTGAAAAGTGCTAAATAAATATTTGTTTGAGTAAAATTATCACAGCATACTGCAAAATTAAAATCTGGACTGAGTGCTTTATTATTGTTAGGGATTACAATTTCAAGGTTTATAGCATAAAAAATTAAGCCTCGGTCTGGAGAGAGAGCTCAGTCAATAAGGAGCTTTCCTTGTAAGCATAACAGCCTGAATTCAATCTGTGGAAAACTACTGGGCATGGTAGTATGTTGTCTGTAATCTTGGTTCTGGGGAGGTAAGACAGGAGGATTGCTGGGACTCACTGATCAACCAAACTAACTTAGTTATTTAGTTTCAGGCCAGTGAGCAATCTTTCTTTAAAAAACAAAGTGGATGGCATCCTGGGTAACTATACTTAAAGTTTTCCTTTCTTCTTTTCTCTCTCTGTTACTCTCTCTCTCTCATGCACTTACACTCATCCATAGACAATCATCTACTCACATACACACAAATGTCCATAGACATTCACACACATACCCACACATACTCAAACATACACATCCATAGACATTCACACACACACACACACACACACACACACACCATACACGTCCATAGATATTTACAGACATGTCTATAGAAATTCATACACCCTCACATACATCCATACATCCATAGACATTTGCATATATACTCATATAAAATTAAGCCCAGTCTCTGATTAGAATATGTAAGTCAGCATCCTTTAGATGGATGTGTCCAAAAACAACCTGCAATTATATGCAAAACTTTCTGTATATACATCTTGCTTTAGCCAGTCTGGAACTATCTGGAACGATCATAGATTCCAACTTCATTATTGCCACAAAGCTAAATTGGACTTTGTAACAAACCTCCTCAACTATATTAATCTTTCTTTAAAAATAATTTTTAAATCTCCTGCTCTTAAAAAGAATAGGTAATTAGAATATTAAGCCAAAATAAGAAAATAAATAGTTATGTTTCTACATTATTACTGGTATTAGGTCCAAATTTGACAGGGCTTATTTCACAATTCTACATTTCCGCCCGTTATGGTAGAAGTCACAATAGTAGGAACTGAGGAAACTGGTCATATCCAGTTAACAGCAAGAGAAATAGACAAGGACTAATTCATGCATGGCTGCTTATTTGCCAAAGCTCATCTTCCTCTTTCCATCTTTATACCGTCCCACCTGCAATGGTGCCACCTACAGAACAATGCAGTCAAGATCACCCTCACAAGCATGCCCGGAGGTCTACCTTGATTTTCAGAATAGCACGTGGGTGGGACCTGGAGGCCTGCCTTGTAGGCTTCAGGTTGCCATTAATGCTAACCCTTACAGACAGCTTCCTTTACAACTGTTTACCAAAACAATTTACCCTTAATTTAGAATTTTTAGGTATTCCTTGTTCTAAAGAATGAAGATATCTTTTTATTAAGTGTACACACAAAACAACAACAAAAATACTCCAAGAGATACGCACTTCTGAAATACATAACTATAAATTCATACACATCACCTTTAAATTAATTGGTAGAATTTAACTCTACTTAAAAGTCAATCAGCATACCAGGGAAAGAATGCTATTCTTATAGGTTATTACTATTTTTTAACATAATCCACCATAAGTCAATGGCAAAATTAAAGAACCCAGAATCCCTACCACTTCATTTCTAGGTAATGATGTAGTTAGTCTCTTAAGAAATAAAGGATGTTTTATCACCTTTCAAAGAACAAACCTATTCTTCCCAGATGTTTTATCACCTTTCAAAGAACAAACCTATTCTTCCCAGACAAAGTAAATTTCTCCTAGGGATTAAATTTTGGCTTTATGGTACTTATGAAGATTTTTGCCTCACCTCTTGGTAACTTAATTTTCTGCCTTTTTTTTTTTTGTTAAGATCCAGTTCAACTTGGAACAGATGCTACACACCACTGATAATCAGTGAACAAGAATCTCGGTACTTTAAAGCTGCTCAGGCACTAGATTGCTTCTTCAGCAGGTAACAAAGGCCACAATATTCAAAACCTGTTCTCTGTTTTACTTGAAGTGGCCCAATAAACAGCATCTCCAATGAGCACAGAACCCACTTTTCCTTGTGTGACTGTGACAAGAGCCCAGGAGCTTGTTGTGCTCTGTGGGCTCTGCAGAAGCAGCTCTCTGCTCCTAGAAGGAACGGTGTGATTCATACACATTCCAAATTATATCTGTTTTGCATAAGTGAAGTAGACTTTGTAGAAAAGGCTGGATTCATTATCATGTAAAATACAGCCATTAGCAGAAAATGTAGTAATTATATTCCCAGACAGAACAAGATCAGACTCAGGCTACTGAGCTAGAGATGGGCAATGAGAAGTGCAATGTTCTTAAAAAGAGGACACTCCCTCTTTCTTTCTTTCTCTTTCTTTCTTTCTTTCTTTCTTTCTTTCTTTCTTTCTTTCTTTCTTTCTTTCTTTCTTTCTTTCTTTCTTTCTCTCTCTTTCTTTCTTTTCTTTTTCTTTCTTTCTCTCTCTCTCTCCCTCCCTCCTTCCTTTTTTTCTTTCTCTCTTTCCTTCTTTCCTTCTCCCTCCTCCTTCTCCACTACCACCACCACCACCACCAGCAGGGCAAAGCATGTGATCTGACTGATTCTCGGTGCTGATCCTACTGCCTTAATTTCACAGATGTGTGTGTGTTTCTTGCTCAAAACCTGTCTTAAGTTATTTTGTGGTTGGGAGGTTTTAAAAGACCAACTTGTTCCCAAACCATGTATGGTTTATCACTGTACCAATAGGGTGCCCCAACCAGGAAAAAGTTGCAGCTAAGAGACAAATGCACGGTATAAAGTACCATGCTGTGGAAGAGTCAAAGGAAAGCTCTTTCCTGTTTTAACAATCAAGCAAACAATATCTTTGGTAGACACAGAAGCCAATTATTTCCCCTTGTGAGAACTTAGGCAATAATAATGAAATGGCATCAAAGATAGCCAAGAAGATCTAGAGAAGAAAGCACGAGACTAGAAGGGATGCTATCTAATGCCAGGCACTGCCCCGTGCACTGATAGAAGAGGTCTCAGTTTTCTTTCCTAGTAGCTGAAGATGAACAAAAAATAGCATTGAAGTATCAGATGGGGAAAATAAGTTGAAAAGGAAGCGGCAAATGTTACAGAGTGTGGTGGGATCTTCTAAGACACAGGTCCTAGGGACATTTCACTGTACTATCTGTGGCCTCAACCTAGAAAATGACCTAGTTTAGGCATTTAGTCCTTTTCACTGTTGTTGTATGTTTGAGTCACATTTTCATGTATTAGATGGTATATCAGAAGATATGAAGGGATTATAAAGCAAAGTGATTCAAAACATGCCAACAATAATGAAAATCCATTCGCTACCTTTCTGCTGACAGCACTCAGAGGTCCGGAAAGCATAGGACTGGTTCCTACAGCCACCAGTTTGCCTTGCAGCTGAGCTGAGGTCTGCAGCCCCCTTCTCTCATGGGGAACAAACGTCATCCAAAACACTCGAAACTCCTCACGTGCTGTCTGTCCTCTGCAGAAATGACCCGTTTGGGTCATTACGTGCCTACACCTTTAACTACACGGGCACATCTTGAAGTGCCTGGTAGTATCCCTATTCATCTGAGAAGCACATGGCAGCTTGCCTCTGAGCCTCAGTGCCTCAGCTGAGCAAAGGATGGTGCTGATGAAAGGGCAAACCCACTCTCAGCAGGCGAGTTTCTGGTTATCCCACTGGTATCTTCTTTCTTCATGGATCCTTCCCTATAGGAAATGTTAGAAGCATTTTCATTTCTTATCCTTTCTTTTTCAACCACTGGCTGGATTTTCATAATTAAAGTTGCTATAGACAAGATTAACTTTAGCAGGAGGCCGTCAGAAGAATGGTCAGACTTTACTACAGCTGGCCTCACACTGTAAAAAAAATCTGTTTCAGAAGATATTTTTAAAGTATTAGAGCTTTGTATTTGGCAAAGTGTATGTCACATGGTACTTTAGTTTTTTTTTAATATACTAAGGAGAAAGGGAAAGATGATGAAAAAAATGGGAGAGAGGAGTTATGTAACTCCTACTTAACTCCTATGTAAGTCAGCACTGTCTCTCCTCCCAGTCAGGAGTGGATGGCTAATCTTGACCGTCAGCTTGATAGGATTTAGAATCATAACGTGAACAAACTTCTAGGGATGTCTGTTAGGTTAACTGAGGTAGAAAATCTCAATATAAATGTAGGTGGCACCATTCCATAAAAAGAAGAAAGCTGGGTGAGTTCCTGCATTCACTGCTTTCTAGCTCCTGACTTTGGATGCAATGTGACCAGCAGCCTCCTGCTCTTGTTGTCATGCCTTCCTCACCATGATGGACTGTGCCCTCGAACTGTGAACTTTTGCCATGTATTTTGTCACAGCAATGTATTTTCTCACAGATAATACCCAGGAAGATGTGGAATTTCAAAATCTAGAATGAATACCCCCTTGGGAGATAAGTTATCTCTCATAGAGAGCCTGAGCTGAGCCACTTTAGCCTGTATTGTTCCTTCTATTCAAGCAGGCTCAGGGGGGCCACAAGAGTGGGGTGGGTACTGCTCATTGTACTCCTTAACTGGCTGGAGAAGAACCCTCATGCATGAGAGACCATCAGAGTGACTTCGCTGTTGTCTGCAGAGATGAGTGTGTGCACACACAAGGAGGAAGGTCCTCTTGGCATTAAGTGACACAGTAAAACACTGGAAACTGTGGTTGATATCAGAAATACAGAGTTCAAAATAAATATGTTAGTAATTTGGAAGTCTTGCATGAATCAACCTCTTGAAGTACTATCTGCCACTGCACTGGTAGTGGGGGAGTGAAGAGGGTCTGAGGAGTGAACAGGTCCTGAGTTAAAAACAGGGTTAAAGAAAATGACTTCTAAATCTGCTTTCTAGAGAAGTATATAATGAATCAATTTAAAAGAGAGAAAACCAACAGTGTAAAATATTATGAAGCGGAATGTTCAAGACTGGAGGACATAGCTAAAATTGTACAGGAAACATTAGGAACAGTTGTTAACCCAACGGTGAGATTCTGAATAGTGCTCCCTCTCTTCTTCACGTGTGGCCCTTGGGGTGCTGCACCTACACCTCACCTTCTTTCCAAAGCAGGCCTCCAAAAATCAGCATGAGAATCTTTTCTTACTTGCTGTAGCAGTTACTCTACATGTTCCTGATAAATTCGTGTTGCTTAAGGCAACAAGGGGTTTTATGTTCTCTTACAATAGCCTGGTTATGGTTCTTTATCCAGAATCACACCAATACCAGGGGTTGAGGGAACTGGCCACACCATATCATACATTGCTACTGAGAGAGGGATAATCCTTACTTGTTTGACTAGCATGTCTGGTCAAGTATACCAAAGGATTCCAAATTCCGTAACTTACTCACCTGCCCTACTTACATGAGCTGGGCCTCCCTATTAGTCAGACAATCTGCTGCAGGCTTACTCAGGGGTCAGTTCAACTACCAATTCTTTACAAATTTACCCAAGAGCTTCAATTGTCAAGCTGACACCTGTACTATTGCCAAATCAGACTTCCATTCACAAAATGAATAGTACACTATTGAAGCTTAATGAGAATAACCCAAGAGCACGAACAGGCTACCTGGTTATATCAGTGCCCAGGCAAATCAATGGGACCCATGGAAAACACCTCCTGCTACAGTGTTCATACCTTCTCCCTTCCAATCCCCAGACCTTCCTCTGAAGAGGCTCATTTGTGGAGAGCAAAGAGCCGAGACTACATCTCAAAGACTTAAATAGGACCCCAAGCAGGTACTGAAGAGCCCAGGCTATGCACTCAAGCTGCATTCTCCTGGCTGCAAAGTTTCTAATGGAACTGGGGCTGCAGGTAACTGAGCTGATCAGCTGAAACCTTTTCTTTCTACAGAAAGATAGGGGCTTCTGAAACTGGGGGGGGGGACCTCATTCTGCAAGAGGGAGTGATCCTCATTTATCTGACCCTTCTCATCTATTTCATTACCTCCTAAGGAAAAATCACCTACTTAGTTTTAAATAGAAAGAAGAGGTGTATGAAAAACCATGGGAAATCCAGGCATGGTGTTTGCCAATTCCATACACACTCACTGTTCTTTAAATGAGCCATCAGAACAAGAGTAGGAATGAGAACTTTGGTCCCAGAGAAGTTCAGAACCTGCCTCAGGTCGCACAGAACCAGAAGCACATAACAGCCAGGGTTAGTGTGCAGGCGCTCTCCCTCCCAGCAGCTCTGCCACACCAAGGTCAGCGAGCTAAGAGAAAACTAGAGGCATAAAATTCCACGTGGTAACATTCTGGACATTTAGATGCATTTTTCCCCCTAGGCCATAGGGGAATAGTTAAGGATAGCAGGAAAAACCTGGCACGGATATTCTTTAAAAGTCTAATAGCAAATTTTCATTTGATACCTACAGGAGAAAATGGCCAATCTAATACAGCTTACTGACAAAATAAAAGGTGGATAGTTTTAGGGTTACACAGGAATTATACAGCCTGGCAACAAAGCCGCTAATACCTGAAAGAATCCTGAAATGAACACACTTGCCTGACCACCTCCTAGACAGCTGGAGCTCCCTGAGTTAAGAGGCAGAGTAATACAGAACAAGGAACACAGCCAGCGTATCTGCAAGTGAGTTGACAGATCTAGGGTCAACATGGGATCGTGGCCAGTGCCTTGCTTCTATCCAGCCTATGGGTCTAGTAATCGATTGTGAGTCTGGAAAAGTCAGGTCTGGTTTTAGTCACCCTGCATGGAAGTCCATTTGCAAAGTAAGTGAGATAAGAGAGGAATGGAAGTTAACCCTGTGTTGTGCTTTTTGGTGGCGCGCTTGACCAGGCAGACAACATTACCCTCTGGCATTGGCTCATTGATTTCTGAGTCTGACAAAAGCTCTTCTTGAGCCCACACCATGGATTTACACTGCTGTAACCCCTGTCAGACATCATCTCAGCTTTATGAATAAATAAAACTATGCTCTGGGGAAACATTGATTTAAGAGGAAAAAAAATCAATACCCACCCTGCACGTGATGGACTCAAACTCTCTGTGTATCCCCAAGTATAAGGCAGTGCTAAGTGCAGAGATGTACTTCCCGCTTCCTAATGAAAGTGAGAGGATGTGAATCAGGCAGGCAAATAATTGTTTTCCACTCTTCTAAGAACACCATGATTAAAGGAAGCAGATAAGGGAAGGAATATGGGAAAGAGACAAAAAGGGATGGAGGAAACCATGTGGCAAAGCCTCGATCCCCCGAATGTAGCTGTGAGTGCTGTGTAATTCTCTACTGCATGTGCGAATCCCCCCCCCCCCGGGGGTTATAAACAAGTGTGTCTGCTTCTGTGAGTCTAATATCAACCAAAGTCAGTGATAACCATTGTCTTGGGGAAAGGGACTCACCAAGAAACTTTTTTTTTATTTTTGTATTTTCCAACTATCTGCAGTGAGCAGTTATATTACATCTATAGTTTAGAACATAACAAATGCAGAGGAAAAGAGCCAAAAAATAAAAGCTGAATAAGATGGGGTGTGCAGTGTTTTGTTGACCGCTGGCCCAGAGACAGCTAAGATTCACTGATTTACATCCCAGTCAACACTTTCTTTCCGCCCTTGGATGTTTCTCAAGGCGCAGGCAGGTTGCTATTGAAATGGACTGATTTCAAAAATAAAGCTAACAGCTTATGCTGAAATTAACCTCATCTTTGTGAGCCGAAGACAAGAGCTGGCAAAAGCCATCCCGTTCCCCAGTCCTGCCCTCGCCCTGCTGCCCAGGCGCATTTCCACAGTGGAGGCAGTTGTTGGAGTTCTGGCGTGCCCTGCGGTAACCTCCGACTACAAAGCCACTCCAGAAAGCCTGGACCTTTGCCTACGATTAGTCTGAATTAAAAATGAATCCCATTATTTCTCCCGGGCTCCTCGAAGATGTGGTTCGTCACTAATTGTGTGAACTGTGGCCTGTCGGGAAGCACAGTGTTATTCTGCAGCAGGCTCCCGTACCTCATGGCGCAGCGCCGGCTCTGTGGAAAGCCCGACCAGCCGCCGGACACACACCTCCAAAGCAAGGCAAGTCAGAAACCTCAACAGGCTGGGGGCCAAGATTTAAATACTGAGTCCCAAATTAAAACGTGATAGAAGTAGTCAGCAGCAGCAGCAGCAGCACAGCTGGAAATGTGAACCTTCTTCCCAGGTGGAAACGGTATCCAATTTTCAAGTTTGCAAAGGATGCAGCCACCACTTACTTTATTATGGATACCAACACAAGAGGGAAAGAGATCTTGGGTTGGTTTGGGGTGGGGGGTAACTTCCTTAACACAGAGATACTAAAAGCAAAACTAGAAAGCAAAGCATTGTTGTGGAGAAAAATGCTTATGTATAGTCAGAGTAAATGCACAGCTTGAGATCAATTATTTTTCATAAATACCATATTTTCTTTATTACAGTGTCAGAGGTACTTTGATTTATAGAAATGAGAGTATGCCAGAGAGTTATCAGATGTTGTAGGTACAAGATAAAACTGACACCTGGCCTTCAAGCTCATCATCTCTAGGCTTATACACACAAGCTGGTAGCTGCGACAGCAGTGTGGTTAGAGATATGAATGGGGAATTGTGGAAAGCTTGTTGTACTTGGGCGATCAGAAAGGGCTTCTCAGAGGAAATGGAACTTGAGGTGGGTCTTGAAGGATGCCCAAGGATTAATGTAGAAGGATGGGGCAGAGCATTCTCGGAAGTGAGAACAACATGCACAAAGAAAGGCAGGCACACCTCAAAAATGCCCAAGAAACCCAGTCCCAAAGGAGACTGGGAAGGAGTGAAAGGCACGTTGGAGAGGTGCCCAGAATCAAGCCGTGGGGTGCCATATCAAAGTATAGGGGCCCATGGAAGACACTCATTTCAGACATTCTGAGCAGTGTCTACAAAGGGGAGAGTTTGTTGAAAAAGAACGAACAGAACTGGAGACAAAGCAATGACCATCAGTGGAGGGACAGGAAGGGAAGTTCAGAAAAAACGCTTGCAAGGAGCATTTGTGATGGCAAGTAAGTGACCTTACTAGCACTGGTCCCTGTTCCTAAAAATCCCACATCTAGAAACCGATGCAGACTGAATGAGGAAGAGGCCAGGTTGAGCCAGAGATTTCTGGTTTAGACAACTGGGTCTGAGGTATTGACTTCAAGAGAAGCTATCTGTAGCAAGCAGAGGAGGGGATCGAGGTGAGGGAAGACAGTTTCACTGCACACCCAGCAATCTGGAGAACTGCTTGGGACCTTCTAAGTAGGGAATGCCAGAATGCACATGACAGGAATTTGGAATGGCAGCTCGAACACTGTAAATTCACATGATGTTTTATAAAAGGTAGAAAACATCTTCACAGTAAAAGCCTTACAGTCAGCATGTTCAACCATGTTCACAAAAGGAGCACACAGTGCTTCGTGGACTCCGGGAGCCTATGAGTGCACTACAGATGCATCTGATGTCGAATTCTAAATGCATAGATTCCCTAGTTAAATCTTAATGACCCCCTGACTGGAAAATGTTCTGCACTTCACGCCAGCCCTAAAATGTGTGAGACTAGCTGCTCCAGTAGAAGCAGAGGGCTTGGGGAGACATCATTTAATCCATGAATCAAGATTCTTGTCAAATGTCGGAAGATCAGAGAAAAACATTTGTGGGGTATGGACCATCAAGGCTCTTAATGCGCCTATTCTTTAGCCCCAGTTAACTAACAAAAGGCAGGCTGTTTCCCAAGATCCGTCCTTATATCTGGGCTGACCCAGACCTCAGAGGGGGGAAATGACCTTTAGGTATCTTCTAGCTCTTCTAACAGGACAGGGTTAACTCTGAATTTCTCAACAAGTAGAAGAGAGATTCAATTATAAGACAGTGGCCAATTTTATCAGGCTGATTCAGTGAAAAGCTGGGGAAACACATATAAAATGGATTCCCTCTTTTGTGGGTGTAGAGGAACTGATAATGATGTGTAATGGGTACTGGTCGGCAGGTCAAGACACTTGAGATTTCTAAATCTTTCAAATGGAATGGACATGACACTTCAAAGTTCAGAATTCATTAAAAAAGGGATAATCTCACAGTAATCCAATTGTTAAAATCACATATAGAATGTCTTTGTGTTAACTTGTCATTTGTTGAGCTCAGTGATTGGCTTCTGGACTTGATTATGTTAATAGAAGATGGCCTATGGTCATTAAGGAATTTCTGATATAACTGCTCTGGGCACTAATAATGATAACAGTAAATAAGCCTCTTATATTTTTTGATGGTGGGGATTGCTCTATGCTCTAGTAATCTTTCCACCAACCTCATAAGGCTGCTAGTTAATATTCCTATCTCAAAGATAGAGACTGAATATGCCAACATTTGCTCAGCTTTACAAAGAACTTGCAAACGAATTGACCAAAGAGAAACATCATGTTGTAGGAAATATGCTTGGTTAATTTTGGATAGGAAATGTCCCCCAAAGGCTCTTGATTTGAAGGCGTGATTGACAGCTGTAGAGGCTCGCATGTGTGATTGGATTATGAGGGCTCCGATTCCATCAATAGATTAACCTAGTGATGAATTCATCCCCGAATGGGCTATTAAGGATGTGGGGTGTAGTTGAAGGAAGTAGGTCACCAGGGGTGTGTTTCTAAAAGGCTTATCTTGTCCCTATATACTTATTTTCTGACTCTCTCTGCTTCCTGACTGCCATGAGGTAGCAGCTTTCTCCACCATACCATTCAGCCATGAAGTTCTGCCTCACTTTGGGCCCTAGAGCAGTAGATCTGGCTGATTCTGGACTAAAAGACTTAAAGCTATGAGTGTAGCAGTTAGCCTGCATGGTTGCTGATAAATCACCATCAAATGACTTAAGGGAACAAGGGGTTTATTTTCTCTTTTAATTCCTGGTTACAGTTGTTTGTCTACCTTAGCAGGACAGCTCACACCGGGCTAAGGGAACTGGCCACATCATCACCACATAAAGGCTGAGAGAGGGACGATCCTTACTTGCCAGATCAGCATGTCTGGCCAAGTGTACACAAGGATGCCAACTTTCTCAACCAGCTCTCAGTATTTTATTCCAGGGCCTAGTCCCACCCACCATGGGCTGGGCCTTCCCCATCAGCTAGACAATCTCCTATAGATTTGCTCCGGGCTTAACCACTAATTCTCTACAAATGTGCCCAGAGCTCAAATCTCAACTGTCAAGTTGACACCTAGGCCTAACTAGTGAGCCGAAGCACATTTCCTCCTTCAAATTATTTCTCTCAGGCAATAGTCACAGGGAACACAAAGCTAAGTCTCTGTGGCAGAATATTTTTGGTGTTAAAGGTTAAGAGGGGGTTGGCTCACCCCTTGAAGCCATATGTTTGCAAACTCACAAGTCAGGTACCTAACATGAACAAGGACGTCCCCACACAAAGTTAAGCTAAAAGCAAGTTTGAATGAGCAATGCTGGAGATGATGCAGATACATAAATACCTTGAAACTGTCTTTTCCCAGCTCCAAAACTGTGTCCCGCTGTTGAAATAAGCGAAGGACTCTTCTGAATAGAAGAGGAAAAAAAAATCGAAATTTTGTATTGGACTAGAACTGTAAAAATGAAGAGTAAAATTATTATCTTCATACTTGTTTAAGAATCTTGAAGAAAAATAAGAAACCGATAAAAACATATTTGCTCTTAGTATTTCAATACTGTATAATGAGTGTTTCAAGGCAAATGTTATTAATTTGCTTTTAAAATATTCATAGGGCAGAGAACCTTGCAAGCAGAAGGACCTGAGTTTGAATCCTGGTTCCCACATAAAATGTCAGGCAGGAAAAAAAATAAAAAAAAATAGGAATAAAATAAAATTTACATGGTTGTGTTGAAAAAAAAAATGTCAGGCAGAAATGGCAGTGGCCAAGTCCTTACACCTTATCAGAGAGGAGGACCCAGAGGAAAGTTTGACATACACATTAAAGGATGCTCCAGGGATGGGAGGGAGGAGGCACTGGGAGATAGGGAAAGGAAGGGGAAAAGGGGAGAGGGAGCTAGAGGGTCGAGGGAGGGGTGGAGAGAGGAAGGGGACCAGTGTACCTATTAAGTTTGTATGAGCGGAAATAAATAAATTATTAAAAAAAAAGAAATGGTCTGGGAGGCTGAGCAAAGCAAAAAGAATCTAGAACAATCCATTATGATTCCCATGAATGCACACACACAAAGACATTGGTCACTAGGTGAAGCAATGCTTGACTACTTCACACTTTTGTTTGATAAAGTTTAAAAGGAGGAGGAACTATTTCTTAGAAAGAAGTGTGAGTAAAGCAATGTGAGAAGAGCAATGAGAAACAGTGATGTTCATGACATAGCGAACACTACAACAGTGGACAGTGATGTAGGTGGTCCTTCCATGGGCTGTCCAGGTCAGACTTCATGTGGGTCCACAAGACGAGAGTTGCTGACCCTGTCTCATCCAGATCCCTGCCCCTGTGGTC
Source organism: Typhlomys cinereus (assembly GCA_023101885.1). Classification (NCBI taxonomy): domain Eukaryota; kingdom Metazoa; phylum Chordata; class Mammalia; order Rodentia; family Platacanthomyidae; genus Typhlomys; species Typhlomys cinereus. The sequence continues at coordinate 2,832,825 of JALPQD010000016.1, read as the reverse complement.
TAAGAGCCCTGGGATGTGAACATAAGAGAAAAGTGAGGTGGCTGGTGAGAGAAAGTTACACAGCAGGACAGGTGAGAAAACAGTATAGCAATCACACTTGCCACAGTGCAGGGCTTTGGGAACTCCTCTTAGCCATCTGCTGGGATACTCTCAAGCTTAAACTAATTAGCATCATGGTTTGGCGGTGCTGTGGGTTCCCATACCAGTCAGAAAACTCATCATTTGCAAAAGCAGGAAGGGAACTCTCAAGCTCTGAATACTGCACCAGACATAAGCACTAGGGCATGGCACGTGTTCACAGGTGGAGGAGTAACAGAGAGATGCTGCTGGTGTCAGTTAAGGTGGTGTTCACTGTGCTGGATGAGCATTTCCTGGTGTATCTCCAGGTTGGGGCCAAGGTATCCATGAAGCCAAAGAGGGTGATGAGACCCTGATTAGGAGACCATGTTATGAACAAATACAATACAGAATCACATTCAACATCAGAAATTTGAACCAGTTGTGAACACATACTAAAAGAGCCCTTTTCCTTGGAGGCCTTGTATAGAGTTCCACACAGCTTATGCAATTACGATCCAAGCTCTCTGCCTGGCACTGTTTGCTTGTCTCCCTGCAATGGCGCTTTCTACTACTCATCAATACTCGTCATCTTCACCCCACTCAAGACTTGCCATATTGGTGTGTGTATGTGTGTGGGTGGATGTCTTCCTCTATCACTTATGTGTGTGTGTGTGTATATGTATATTCTCTTACAGTTTCATATAAAACACAATGAATTTAAGTCATTTTCACCCGTATTACCCTATCTCATCTCCCTTTCTCACACTGTAACCTTCTTCCTATCCAGTCTTTCTCCCACTTGCATGACTGTTTGAGACATAGTCTCTCACTGAATTTGGAGCTTGCTATTTCCACTAGGCTAGGTAGCCAGCAAGATCCACCTTGTCTCCGTACCCCCAGTGCTAGGGTTACAGATGTGTACTGCCAGGGATCCAATATGGTTGTATGGCAGGAACTTTACATGCTCAGCCATCTCCACAGTGCCATATTGTTTTTATCAAAGAAGATAAACAACTAAAACAGAAATGAACACTTATAAAACACCTGCTAAGTTGGAAACTAGGTGTATCATCAAAGATAGTAGCTCTTGATAGTAAAGTAAATGAGTGCTACAACTTACTGTAATTTCTTGTCCCATCTGTATGCATGGCCTTCTGCATCCTTCAATGCTTACTTAGAGCTCAGTGAAGGAATAAACTCCATAATCCAGTGTAAAATTTATGCTCTAAACTGGAGTTTTCAACTTTGATCTTGTTGATGCTATGGACAGATAATTTTTTGAAGGGTCTAGGAACTTTCGTTTCAATGTGTGACAAGAAAATGTCTCTAGTCTTTGATTAATTTCCCCTGTAAAGCAAAATCACTTAAGTTGAGACTGCCATTGAAACACATTAATTATATCCTGTGTCTTATGACCCATGTGAGGCAGTGTGAGTGGGACACTCAGATAGCAAGTGGGGAGAGACGAGGGAGGAGCTGCATGCACTGAGCCCTGCTGTATTCCTGCACGAGGCCCGTTTATTTAATGCTGACCAGACTTCATGTCCTCTGACTCAAAGCTGACTCATTACCTTGAGCATGAGTTAATGCATGATAACAATGTGATGGACGCGAACCTCTTGCAGAGCATGGAGAATGAACACTACGTGCTACACGTTCCTACAGACACTGTAGCCCCTCCTTTACTCTCAGCAGATTGAACACACAACTTCTTGTCCTGGAGAGTAATTGGCACAACGGTCTCTATGCAATGACTTTCTTAAATCAGTGAAGCAGGCATATTGATCCTGGAGAGATGGCCGAATATTAACTGCTTGTAGCTCTTGGCTAGTACCCCAAGACAGGATAGTTGTGCTTTGGAGCCTAGAACAATGTGGGCTGATTCAATCCACACTTAGCCTAGTGACCTTCCTGAGTCCCTTTAAGGACCTAAGGGATGGATATTATCAGATGGAATTTAATATCGATCATTTTTCTCTCCTGATATTCAAAGGGTCTGGTGGACCCAATCATTTCTATTAAATTTTGCATTTTGGGATCCAAATAAGTCTGAAAGCAGGGACCATTCCTTAGCCAGATCTAATAAAAGGAAAGACCAGAGAGGCTTTTAAAATACAAATGTTGACAACTCAAGGGAGGAAAAGCTCATTTTGGCTCATGGAATCAGAGGGATTTCAGTTCATTATGGTGGGGAAGGCAAGATAGAGTAGGTCAGTTCATGGTGGGAACATGAAATGGAGTGGCTGTTCACACTGGGAGATTAGGAAGCAGAGCACTAGATAGATGAGAACATGGCCAGGCTAGAATATTCAAAGGCCTGTCCCCAGCACCCTATTTCCAAGGACAGGCTCTATCCTTCAAAGATTCCTCAGCCTCTTACCAGAACCATTTGGGGAACAAGCTATCAAAGTCATCACTAAGAATCTGAATGGAACAAGGGAACTAATGGCAACAGTTCATGAGAGGGAGGAGTAAATGGACAAGGAGGCAGTAGCTAAGAGGTCACTGAGCTGAACAGGACAACTGCTGGCATGGCAGCATGAGCTCCTGCTCTTCCACGAGGAATTGGATGAGGGCCTGGGCTTTGCCAGGTCGGTATAATGAGGAAAGCAAGAAAGAAGCAGACTTGAGGAACACAAGGAGATAATGTAAAGAGGCATCGTGTCATCTATGTTAAATAACCAGGAGAGGAGAACTAGATGAGGTGACAGAGAGTGAGGACGAGGAGCATCACTGGATGGTGACCTTGGTGGAGGTAAGGTAAAGGGAACAGAAAGATAGGAGTTTATGGTCAGAGAAGGGGATGCTTGGGGAGGAAGTGGACTAGACACCCTCTACTCAAAATAATAGCTCTTGGACTAGCAGCTTCAAGGTCTTAGACCTAAACAATCAAAATTGACATTTTTGCAAGACCCCCAGGAGACTCATGTGCACAGTAAATTTGGGGGAGAACTGGCCAAGTGGGCTGGATTTCCATTCACACTGAAGCTGCAGCACCCTGACAGAAGCTGAGTTGCGAGCGGCGTCTGAGGTGAGGACTTTTCTGGGGCTCTTATTTCCAGAGCTAGCTTGACTTTAAATGGCTCATGGAGATATGTTGGGTTTTCATCGAGTTGCTTTATGCCCTTGATCCGCAGGCCTTGTATCCTTTCAATGCGATTGGCAGGCTTCAGCTTCCGTGTACCAGGGATGCTGTTCCTTGCCTTTCCTTTGTGTCTGCAGGCAAAGAACAATCTCCATTCTCACTTGCCTGTGATGGGGCAGCTGGATACTCGGCGTCCTTCAGCTCTACCTCAGCACTTTGTCTGTCCACAGATCTAGTACAAGACACTAGCGCAAATATGCAGAAGTGCCATTTGTGGCTTTTTGAAATCTTAACTTCCCGACTTAACAATTATTCATATGATTTATATAAGTGCACTTGTTTCATGCCTTACAGTTAATTTTATTAAAAAAAAGAAAACAACAGCTGTACGTGACATAACAGAATGAAAGATGAGGCTGAACCTAATTACTGGGGGCTTTGTCTCCATAGCAGCTTCATTCCTAATGAACAGAGTGCGACATTTTATTAACCCAGACACCACCTCCTGTGCAAAGATTTACAGATGAAGCAATAGGAAAATTCCAAATTTAGCCCCTCACTCATTTTTCCAAGACAAATGATTTCAGGCATTGAAGTGTACACAAGCTTTGCTTTGACGGCTGACACTGATCAGGTCTGAAGTCCTGTTATATCACCTATCAAACCCACATCCTCATCTCAGGGACTGCACACAAGAACTCCATGGGAACCACACTATTGTTACTATGGCTCTGCAGGCAGGGTAACTAGGTCTAGAAAGGCAGTTATCATAGACGATGATTGGTGGAACCAAGTTTGCAACCCATTGTACCATTCCATCTTGGCTTCTCACACAGACACAGGGCTGTAGGCTGAAAGCAAGGTATACCTGATTTCTTCCTGTGCACATACCACTATATCTTACATGTGCTCACCCGACTCAAAGAGGCATACCAAAGGTCTCTAATCTCACTGTTAGTAAATACTTGACTCCAAAGCCTTGGACTAGGATATGGGCATTTCTGAGACTGATGATAAATCTTTCAGGCTCTTGCTGACTCAAGGCAAATCAATCAACCTAGCCATTCCAGCATCAGTCTGCTAAGCAGTGATATGGTTATAACAAACTGGCTTGTCACTGCAGGGACCTGAACACACGTTTTGGCAGGTGGGTGGTTTGGCCCCCAGAACTCTTCTTACTCCACTGAGGCAGCAGATGCGAGTGTGCACAGAACAGACATCTAAACTCCAGCCTTTCTCTGAGAGGTAACAACTATATAACAGGTTTCTGTATTTTTACATATTTACACTGATGGTGGTGGGAGACACTGGGGTTGAGTCACAGGTCTCTATATTTTTACATATCTTAGGTTCAGGGATGCAGCCTGGTTGCTGTTCGCCTCTGACTCTACCTCTCTCTACTATACTAGGTGTTCTAAAATCCTAGCTTACACGTGATTACACATGAGTTCTAGAGCCCAACCAAATGAGCATATTCCTAATCCTCGATTTATTACAAGAAAAGCAAAAATCACTTCCAGGTCTTAAAAACTCCTTTGATTTGCTATTGAAATGCTGGTTTCCCAAAGTATCTTTTAAAACAGTTTTCTCTACACCTTATTGTGCTGTGTTTTGAAAATATATATTTGAACCATTGACTTTTAAGGACTTTATTAACTTCAATTGTGAAAAAATATGTAGGATATAAAGAATAATCAAATCCATCACTTTTGTACCATTAATTTCTGCTCTGCATTGCCTACTACCCCACAATTCAGAGTCAGCAATGGGCAGCCCTTTGGCCTCCGCTTCCAAGGACAAGGTGAGGGTAAAGGCAGTTTAATGAACTTGTGCAGACATGTTCAGGATTGTGACATTAAGTCAAGCAACGTGCTTGTACACAGAGAGGGTTAAGCTTGTGGAGCTGATAAAATATTTTTTTCAAAGCCAGAGAAGCCAAAATCAAACAATCAACAACAAAAGCAGCCACAGAAAAATGACCTCCCCATTCCCAACTTTCATCTGGAAAAGGGAAATAGAAACCTTGTTTCTATGTCAAGAAGGATAAGACAAATCTTTTCATTTTCCCAGATTTGAAAGGGAACAAAAGCTGTGTGAAAATAAGTCTTCTAAGGTGCATCTAAATACTCATTTTTCTTTCATTGCATTCTGTCTGAATGAACATTCATCCTTCATTGTTTATTACTGCCTTGCTATTTATAACTGTCTCTATACATAATTCTGTTTTAGGTTGTCAAGTCTGGTAATGCAGGGAGCAAATCTATTTAGTTCTCTCTGTAAAGCGTGCAAAACTGCCATGCATAATTAGGTGCTTAAAGGGTTTTTGATGACGATGATTATGAAGAATGAGAACTGGTAATTCCACTGTAGCATGTTTGGTTAAAAGCCCTCTGATCTTTTCTGAAATGCCACAGAACACAGAAGCTTGTGTGTGAGGATCAGGCAGAGCAGGCTAAAGTCCTGCCATTGGTGGACCAGCAGCAGGAGCATCGACCAGGAGCTGGACAAAAAGGCAAACCCCGGGCCACAGCCCACATCTACTGAGTCAGAAACTGCAGTGTGGTACAAGATACCTATCACTGCTGTACACATTAGAATCTGAGAAGTATAGACACGAGGACCATCAAGTTCAACTGTCTCATTTTACAGGTGTGGAAGTTCAGGCTCAAACAAGTTGAGAGAGTTTCATGTCCCAATGTGAGACTTGAACATACAGGTTCCAGTCCTGTGCAGCCTTCTTTGGAAGCGCTTCTCCACCTGTGACTCTTCTGTGGATCTAGGGAAATGCAACCATGAATAGCAACATTCTGCATGCTGCAGGAACTCTTGGGACTGCTTGGGACTGCTTGCCACATGGAGTCTTGTACTCTTTCAATGCTTTGAATACTTTTATGAGATTCTGGGAACAGAAATCTAGATTATTTTTCAGGAGTAAGCTTCCTTTGGACATGCTTCCCAGGGTGAGAGGCTGACTGCATTGATGTTGGGGGGAGGCACTGGACACCCTGCTTTGGGGTTGGGTCACAGGTCTCTATATTTTTACATATCTTAGGTTCAGGGATGCAGCCCGGTTGCTGTTTACCTCTGACTTTAACTCTCTCTACTACACTAAGTGTTCTAAAATCTTAGCTTACATGTGATTACACATGAGTTCTAGAGCCCAACTAAATGAGCATATTCCTAATCCTCAATTTAAGAAAAGCAAAAATCACTTCCAGGTCTTAAAAACTCTTGATTCGCTACTGATATACTGGTTTCCCAAAGTATCTTTTAAAACAGTTTTCTCCACACCTTGTTGGTCTGGTGTTACGTTTTTAAAACATATTTTTGAACCATTGACTATTAAGGAGAGGAGTTTATTATGGTTATTTCCTCTTTGACTGTGAAAAAATATGTAGGATATAAAGAATAATCGATACCATTTAAATCTATCACATTCGTACCATTAATGTTTTCCAAGGTTGAAAAGGACCAACATGCTTTTTAATTAGTTTGCTTGACAGACATCTGTCTCCACCCACATGTGAACACCAACTGGTGCCCTCCCAACATATGGCAACTTTTCAGGAAAAAACATCAATTTCTCCAGGTATGAAGATGAACAGATTGGGTGTACTTTGGCCCATTATAATTTTTTTCAGGCAGATTTAGGAATCAGAGAGAAAAGGGTTAGATATCAAAGAAAAGTGCTACAGCAAAGAAGTCATGGCTGAAATGTACAAATGAGCATTTGAATCAATTTGAATCAATAACTCTAGATCTAAAAGAATATTAAAATGTCACCAAAAGCAAACCACTTAGATTTGTTGGAGAAAAGTGCAGACCAATCTATGTTCTATATTTTCTAAATAAACTTTGAGGATCACATTGCTGATCTTCTGAGAGGGCTTTGAGACCCTCCTAGTCACTTTGTTTGTTATGAATTTGGAATCCTTGCTCTGGATGCTATGAACCTATTAACTCTACTGGGACCAAAATCTCTATCCCTTTTTTACCTGCCCAGCTCAAATCACTCTCCAAAGACTTTGCAGCCTTTCTAACCCCTAATTTAAGGCTTAACTATTGCATGTACAAAAATATTAAAACTGTATCTTTGAATTATAGACCACTTTTGGTCTTCCTGGTCATAATTCTATACCTTTTGGTACATATGACATCCAGCTACAGTGCCTTAATATCATTTCTACTGGAAGACAAATGACTACTGCCTTCAAGAACACATATGTACACACATGACACCACAGAAGCGTGCGTGCATACACACACATATACACATACACACGTGCACAAACATACATATATAACTATATATATACACACACACACATCCATACAAACACATATACAACACACACATACACACAAAGCCCTTCAACCTGGGAAGGGGTCCTGCTGGTGTGGGAGATAAAGGAGGAGGAAAGATAAAGGGAACAAAAGAAAAGGGCCTTCTTTGCATGGATCTCCTATTTTTTATAGGTCTTTACAAAGAAATGAAGTAAGTGAGAAGACAGACCAGAAAAGATGAAGGAAAAACAGTTGCTTTGCTCTCCTCTAGCATTTTCAGAAGTCTCTCAGCTTCCATTGTACAATTGTTACAATTTGAATTTGAAATGTCTCCTCAGGTTCCAAGTATTCTGAACACTTTGTCCCTAGCTAGTGATGCTATTATGGGAAATTGTGAACGTTTAGGAGGTAAGGCTTAGTTAGCAAGAGTAGGTTACTGGGGCAGGTCTTTAAAGACTCTGCCTTTCCCCGAATCCTGCATTGTTCATGCTTCCTGTTCTGCTATGACGTGACTAGTCTCTGCCACATGCTCCTACTGCCATAAACTGAGCTGTTCCTCCATGCCTTCCCCACCATGATGGAATGAAACTGAAGCAAAACAAAGTTTTCCTCCTTTAATTTTTCTCCAGAAGGTACTGTCACTACAGTGCAAAAATAACTGATAGGACAACCGAATGAGGAAGTCCAGTATGTATGGCAGGTAGGATCAGAAGTGAAGAACTGGTAGGCGTAAGAGACAGGAAGAAATGTCTCTACTATGCTGCTCAAGGCTTCTGACCCACTCCCTACACTTTCTGGTGTGAAGTAGTCAGCAACTGCTGATGGGAAGAGAGATAAAAATATCTGAGAGGAAGAGGAAGGCAAAGCCTCATATCTCCCTGTTATTCTCAAAGCCCTCTGATGTGCTCTACTTACTCCCAAGTTTCCCTCTTTCCACTGTGAACTCGTCTTTTTCCCACACGCTGCATTCCACGCAGCAAAGCGCTGCCAGGGGCCTGGTGAGCAGATGCTTGCCTTCTTGGATTTGGGAATTACTGGTTTATGGTTCCCTAGCCCACAGCAATGGAGCTCATGTGAATACAACTGGATCAATAAGAATCCTGAACTTAAAAGTATTTTCCCTTACAAAATGTAGCAGATCTGCTGACATATACAACTAAGAAAGCAGAAGGTTTCTAATGTCTTTCAAGTTTCTAGGTTTAAATTACTCAACTATAAATTATTTCTCCTGTGCTTGTGCATTTAGACAAGGTAGCTTAAACTTTTAATCTGTTTGATAAAATCACCAGCAAAACATTAAAATCTATTACTAATGATGCATATCTGAAAAGAATTGAGGGCAATCAAAGCACAGTGGCTCACATCTGTAATCCCACAGTGGGGAGGCTTATGGCGGATGACTGTTGTGTTTCAAACCAGGGCTACACTGTGAGTCAAAATTAGCAGCAGGTTTTTCTTCTCTGAGCCTTAGGAAAGTAGACATAAGAACTAAGGCCTCCCCTGAGTCTAAGTGTGTTCTAAAGTATCATGAATAGATGTATTTTGGAAAAGAACATTTGTTTTAATTTAGTATATAAACAGAGCAAACTTGTAAAGTTAGCAGTTGGTTCTCCAACATCTGAAAACTCTTGTGCATGACGAACCCTGACTGCCAATCTTTATACTTCCTCACTTTACCTAAATTATCTCCCAGGGTCCCTGACTCCCTACAGTAAGCAACAGGTTCTTCAGATGACCCTGGAGGCGTAAAAAGAGCGATTCATAAAAAGAAAAAAAAGTACAATGCAGAGCTGTTGCTACTTATGAATGATGTTGCTACTTAATGGAGCGCAGGAGTGAGTGGGCCGCTTCTGTCCTTGAGCCTTCTTCCTAGAATGGCAAACGCTGGGTGCTGGCAAGCCACTGGGCGTGATTCTGCAGACCTTTCATCTGATAGTAACCCTGTTCCTACTGAAGCTGAATGATTCCCATTTCACAGAAGCAACTAAAGTATTGAAAAGCAAATTGCTTTCTCATAGTCATGCAGCTAGTAGAGGGCTAGGAGAGACAAAAGCTAAATACACAGTCTAGCTCCAGAGAATAAGCTCTTACCTTCAACCTTCCTCTATTTCACACTCTTGCTCATTTCCTTATCTTCTGGCTTCTTGCAAATGTTGGAGTTCTGCCCCAAGCAGCACTATCAGTAAGAAGTCACTGGCCTCCAGAAACTCTAGCTGGCTTCCCTTTCCAATATGGTAACATACATTAGTGGCCAGAGATGGGATGGAAAAATATACAGATTTGAGCCCAGATAGCCTTTCCTTTCCTTGATTTCTTCCCTCATTTTTGTAATATTTTTGCATTTTTCCTTATATAAATTCCTTTTCTTCCTCTTCCTTCCTTCCTCCCTTCCTTCCTCCCTCCCTCCTTCCCTTCTTTCCTTCCTTCCCTCCCTCCCCCTCCTCTTTCCTTCCTTCTCTCCCTCTCCCCCTTCCCCCTCCTTTGTTCCTTCATTCCTTCCTTCGTTCATTTCTTCCTTCCTTCCTTCCTTCCTTCCTTCCTTCCTTCCTTCCTTCCTTCCTTCCTTCCTTCCTTCCTTCCTTCCTTTCTTCCTTCCTTCCTTCTTTCCTCTAGGAATTAAGTCAAGGATTTGACCAAGTATTGTACACTGAACTAAGTATTCTCAGTCCTCCTCTCTTGCTTTTGGTTGGCCTCAATGTTTATATGGAAGCCAAATATGGAAGTTATTCAAGTAGACACTTCTGTAGTAATCACTCACTGGGTGGAAAGTGATGCTCACAGAATCTATAGCCATTCTTCCCATGCCCCTATCTGGCTGCATCATCTTTTGTTACTATTACTGAGTTTCACTAATTTCTTGATTTGTAAGCAGTATTGACAAATATTTTCTCCCATTCTGTAGTCTTCCTTCTCAAACTCAAAACAATCCTCTGCAAAGGGATGTTTTGATAGCATCCTGTTTGTCAATATTTCCTTTCATACATTTGGGCACCAAAGAGGCTTTCATGCATTTGTCCAAACACCAGGTGGGCCTATCTGTGTGAATGCTTTTGGCCAGGTCCAACCCATTCCACTTGCGTCCATCTTCTGTCAACACTGCTTGTTGCTTTATAGCGTATTCTATAACGGACTCAATTTTTTTTTTACATTTTTTTTCACAAAAATTTTTTTTTTACATTTTTTTACAAAATTGTTTAGGCTATCTTAGTCCTGTCTTTTCTATGTAAAACTTTAGAATAATTTTGCTTAGACATACAAAAAAAATCTTGCTGAGAGAGGTTTTGTGAAGCCAGTTGTGTTGGGCAGAATCAGTGTCTTTCCTGGGTTGGGTCTTCTCATCCATGAACATACCATGCTTCATCAACATTTTGTAGCTCTCAATGCACAATCTTCTCTTGTCAGATTTATACACAAATATTTCTTTAATTTTTTTGTTAATTTAAATAGTTCCCCTCAGGTAGATCTAATTTTTAAGTGTAATTTTAGGGGCTAGTGAGATGGCTCAGCGGGTGCTTGCCACACCAACCTGATGATCTGTGTTCAATGCCCAGAATCTGCAAAATATGAAGGTGGCAAATTGCATCTGTAATCCCAGCAATCCTAAACTAGATGGGAAACAGAAACAGTAGATTCACCTGAAAGTTTGCAGACCAGCTCGTCTGTAATGCCGATTGGCAGAAACAGCAATCGGGATCCTGTCCAAATCAGGTATAAGGAAAGAACTGACCCCCAGAAGTTTGTTCTTTGACCTCCCACACACATGCCTTGGCAAATGAATGCCTGTGTTCACACCTAACACATGTATCATGTGAACACACATCATATATACACAACAGCAATAAGTAAAAAATAAAATTAACATATAAAACATAGTTGTAGGTTGCAGGAAAATTCAACAGAAAATATTCCTATCTGTTCCATGGCTTTGCCCTACTATAGAGTCCCCCTCTTACTAAAATTCTTCATTACACAATATATTGTCCAAACTGATAAGTATACACTGACACACAATTATCACCCCAAATCATAATTTACATTAGTGTTCACTTTTGAAGTATTGCAATTTTACCTTGGCATTTATATCCAGTACATAAGAAGAATGCTAATTTCTGTATATCTATCTTTGATTTGGTAAGCCCTTGAATTCATTTGCTATTTTGTGGATTCATCAAGATTTTCTGCTGAGACAATTATCTACAAAAGAGGCAGTTTTATGTTTGCCTTTCCTATCCATGCACCTTTTCATTTCCTTTTCTTGCCTTATTTCATTGTGTTCTCCCCTACATATACTGTGGAGAAATGGTGAGTATGTATCCCTGTGTAGAAATGGAGAGTATTAGGATGAAAGTCCTTCATATTAAGTAACTTTGAGATTTATTAAAGGTGGTTTAAAATCAAATTTTATTTTCTGTTAGTTCTGTTTTCTTACCTCTTCTAAGATAACTTGATCATTGTTCAGAACTCCACTTTATTTGCAGTGATTTTAAGTATATGACCTTATATAGTTTTAGTGAATTCTCTTACCTATTTTATCATAGTATAATACATATCTGCCTATTGCTTCTATCACTAGAGATACAGAAGACTTAATCCCATTTTGTATCAATAATTTCTAATATATATATTTGTCTTTTATACATATAAGTTTTCTAATGTGTGCTTTGCACTACATCAAACAATTACAACTACTATATTTGTATTCACTGAATTTCTTCTTTCTTGACCTTACATGACTGTTTCTCCTGTTTACAGTATTTCCTTTAGCAACTTCTTAAGAGGTCTATGGATGGCAAATTCCTTTGGCTTTGCTTTACCAGAGAGTGTCTTGATTTCCCTTCCTAAACAGTGTTTTCCCTGGACATAGCACTTGAAATGTGAAAGCTGATTCCTTTTGATCTTGTTAGTTTCTCATAAGAAATGCCTCCCAGGTGGGTTTTTTTTTTTAACATCTTAAGACTTTTTCTTTGTTTTTCTGTTCAGAAGAAACCTGATGTATCTCTGTGCAGATTTCTTTAAACTTACCTGTTTGAAATTGTCATAGTTAGGCACATGTGTCAACTTGATAGCTGAGGGTTTGAGCTCTGGGCACATATGTAGAGAATTAGTAGTTAAGCCCAGAGAAAACTGGAAGAGACTGTCTAGTTGATGGAGAAGGCCAATCCATGGTGGGTGGAACTAGGCCCTGGACAGGTGCATAAAATAGAGAAAGCTGGTTGAAGAAGCTAGTATCTTTGTGTATACTTGGCCAGACACGCTAGTCTGACAATTAAAGATTGTTCCTCTATCAGCTGTTACCTGGATATGGTATGGCCCGTTCCCTCGGCCCTAGTGTTGATGTGAGCTCTCCTGCTAAGATGGACTAAGAATTGTAACTGGACTATCTATAGTAAGAGAATAAATCCCTTGTTTCCTTAAGCCATTTGATGGTGATTTTATCAGCAACCATGCAGATAAACTGATCCAGGAGATTAGCTTTCGGTTGCAGCTGTGACAAACTGCCACAAAACTTAAATATCTCACATTTATTATTATCATACAGATCTGGAGAAGTTCTTCTGAACTCCATGCGGAAGCACTAAAGGAGACCCATTTTCTAGACTTTCCCAGCTTCTAGAAGATTCCTTCAGATTTTTAACATATAACCTTTGTATTATGCTTTTCTTTCTCCCCTCTGCTTCCATTCCTGTATCTTCTCTGGCTTAATATCCTTAGGAGTGCTCTTGCAATTACACTGGGACCCAAGCAGACAAAGTCAAGCTTTCTCTTAACTCAAAATTCTTAATCCCTTCTACAATGTAATGTGTGAGGCAACGTACACATAATTTTGGAAGTTAGGATGTGGATGTCTTAGGGGGGGTATTTTAATTTCTTTTCCTGTTGCTCTTATAAAACTCCCCAACAAAAGCAAGTTAAGGGAGAGTTTATCTGGGCTCTCAGTTCAAGGCTACGGACACCAGGTCAGGGAGTCAAAGTGCTGGGAGCTTGATGTAGCTGGCTACGCCTCACCCACAGTCAGGAAGAGAGAAAGGTGAATGCTGCTGCTCAGCTAATTTTCTCTGTCATATGGTCCAACATCCTCACCTAGCAACCATCCCACCCAAGTTAAGGTGGCGAAAGATGCACATCAATTAACCTAATCGAGGTAATTCCACGCAGACATTTCAAGAGCCAAACTTTTTTTTTTATTATTTCCGCTCATACAAACTTAATAGGTACACCAGTTCCCTCCTTCCCTCCTCCTCCCCCCGAACCCCGTTCCCCCTCCCCTCACCCCTCCTTCTCCATCCCCCAGTGCCCCCCCCCAATTCCCAGAGAGTCCTTTATTGTGCATGCCTGACTCTCCTCTGGGCCCTCCTCTCCGATGTCGTACAAGGACCCAGTGGCATTCCCCTGAACCCTTTCCTGTGTTCCCCTTAAACATAGGAACACTACTGTGGCTGTCAATCCCTTGCCTCCAAGGATCTTGGTGCCTTTAGCAGATGCTAGACTTTGTGCTGTCAATAGTGTGTTGGACATTGCGCAGGGCATGCAAAGTCCAATTATGATTGCTTCAGCCCTAACTTGTGTGAAGTATCTTGCAAATCATTGCTCCTCCCATCCTTTTACTCTTACACTCTTACCGCCCCCTCTTCCGCAAATTTCCCTGAGCTTCAGGATGGAGAGAGATTAGTCTGGCCTAGTTCTAGATGGTTGATATAGAGTCTCTGAAGTTCTGGGTTGTGGTTTGTTGATTTTCTTTTGCAGTTTTGCTGCCCAGAGCCAATCTTAATCTAATCCTTCACAAGTGTACCCAGAGGCTTGTATTTCAGGGGATTCTAGATGCTGTCAAGTTGACAATGAGCACTAGTATGAGAGAAGGGAATTATTCAGACTACCATATTCCAGTTCCTGTATCTGTAGGTTTTGTCAAATTTGATAGGTTCAGGTGTTTCCTCAGATACTTTTTGACCCCTTCTTTCCTACTCTTCCCATGGGACTCCCATGACAGAAATGTTAGACTTTTAACACTGTCTCCCAGGTCCCTGGAGCTTTAATATTTTTGACCAGTCTATGTGGTGCCCACTTCTCAAAAGAGATCATTTCCAGAGGTCTCCCTTCTCATTCTATACAAAGCATTTGTAATGATGGCTGTTCTTATCTTTGCAGGCAATTCTAATAAATATCATCTAGTGTTTGCCTTTTCTCCCTATTGAAGCTGATGGCTTGCCTTGGTTTTGGCATGACAGGATTTTTTTTTTTTACATTGAAATGTGGGCATGTGGGATACAGGTTAAGAGTTTCTGGATATGGGGGCTGGAGAGGTGGCTCAGGGGTTAAGCCTCTGCCTTGCAGGCGGAAGGTCTTGAGTTTGGATCCTAGGTCCCATGTATAGACGCCGGGCGGAAGCCCGGGCGGCCTGCCTTTCTGGTCCCGGTAGGGTGGGACACACACACACACACACACACACACACACACACACACACGCTCAACACACACAATTGAATAAATCAAAAAAAATTTTCTGGATATGATATAACCTGTTTCGGTTGTACTGTTCTGAAAGCAATTCCAGCAAAGGAAGAGGGCAGGATTATTAATGCCAGGTGAGGGCAGAGCCAGACTCCTCCACCGATGTTGAATGAGAGGATTCCTTCTGACCACTGGGCAGTAAGCCTCCACTGATACCTAGCTAGAAACTAAGTATTCCTAACTAGGAACCAAGTAACTTTCCTATGTGATAGCTTCTGACACCACTCCAACAGGAGGGGGAACAGGCCCCTGGAGGTGGGAAAACCAGGGCTCTCATTGGTCTTTCTCATGTGGATCTGGAATGGAGACTTTTGTTACTGTCCACCAGAAATAAATGCATTGCTGTGGTCTACTTCTGTGACACCATCCACTGCATAGAAGCCTCACAGGAGCAGAGGTCTAGTTTCCCTAATTTTCCTATGTTGATGGAATAGGGACAGTCCATATATACTTTTTATTTGGTAATAATTTGAATACTATAGAATCAAATAGTATATAAAATTGTTCAAAAGTTTTCTTTCCAAGTCATCTCATTTTTCTGGTTCTCTAGAAAAAAGTAAGAGATTTCACTTTTACTGATTGTACATTTTCCTGTTTGTTAGTCCGTCTCTGTCAGTGTTTCCTGCTTTTGACTTCTTCAATCTCAATCTGGGATACCTGAGGCAGAATGAAAACACAGGTAACATATCACTGGGCTGTTGCTGGAGCTCCGCAGATGGTCTGACTTCATTTTTGCATGGTTGTTTCATTTACAATGTATGGAGACTTTAGAACTTAAAGAAACAGGGAAAGTCTCTAGTACTAACACACCAAGTATTTTCTTTCACTTTGAGGCTAAAATTAGAAAGTCTGTAGGCAAGGAAGTTGCACTGGTGACACTGAAAAATATATTATATAGCAGCAAAAGTTTATATGATATCAATTTCAAATTATTATCAAAAGAAGCTTACAGGAAATTTTAGAAACATATAACAGCATTCAACTCATGAGAGAATTTTTAAAGAACGCAGTTTCATTTCTGGCTTCTGTTTTGTTTTATGGTGCGTGTGTACATCTGCATGCCTGCCTGTGTATGGCACATGTGTACTCAAGTGAGCGTGGGTCTGAAGATGATGCTGGGTGTCTTTCTCAATACTCTTTAATTCATTTACTGGGGTGGGCTCCCATCTGAACCCGGAGCTCACTGATACCTAGTCTAGCTACTCAGTTTTCTTGGAGGACTCCCCCCCCCCTTGCCTTTAGAGTAGCAGGATTGCAGGTGGCCACCACTCCTGCGTGACTTTTCTACATGTGTTCAAGCGATCTAAACCCTGGTGCTCATGCTTATACAGCCATCTTACCAGACCCTAAAGAATAGATTTTAAATATTCCAAAACACTGTGGCCTTAACTTTTTGCTTCAGAAAAAGGAAGAAAAAGACTTTTGCTGTGTGGGTGATATTATCACAATTATTATCGAGAATATAGAAGTTTTGAGGACGTTTCCTACTTTGGTGATTATTTCTCCCCATTTTATTTTTTTTTCTACTTTTACAAGTGTATTGAGTATTCATCCCAAGTTCCCTCCTTTGCTCTCCCTCCCATTCCCTCCCTTCCCTCCACCATTCCTTCACACACCTTCCCACCCTTTCCCCTGTATGTTCCTATGGACTTCAGGTTTCACTCTGGCTTGTCTACTCCTATGAGAGCTAGACTTCCATAGTATAACAAGTTACCTCTCTTCAGTCCACCCTACTGATATGTGCATTTCCCTTCACTCATCCAGTTTTAGACCCAAAGGTTTCCACTGTGAGTTCCATTCTATAGATATAATAACAGCTGCCTACAGAGCAGTTTGATGTACTGTCTTCTTACCTATAGGTTTATTGGCTGTCTTCCCTGCTGATCTATTTCCTTCCCTGTTTTTAGGTTGGTTCTTGTTCTAGTTTACAGTAACAGGGATGGCTACTATTCTGATAAGCAGGTCTTGAGTCCAATCAGAAAGCTGTTGGTTGTTTCCTTGGTGTTCATGCCACTATTACACTGGTCATGTGTTGCCATGGTGATTTAGATTGCAACTTACAGATCTTGTGCTATTGATGAGGCTTGTGATTATTTCTCTCCTCCAACAGCTATTACAGTATTCCTTGGTACTGCGTAAGCTATCTAGCAAGGAGAAAGTCCTCAGACCAGTTCTAGTTATGTTTCGCTCATGTTCTGTAATCCATTTGTGTTGCATCTTCAGTAATAGGGTCTTACTGACTACTGTAGTAATTATTTGATGGTATGTTTTGTTTCTGTCCATAGGAAGAAGTACACAAGACTTACATATGATCATGATGTCTAAAGATTTTTCTCCCAGCAACTGATTTGTAAGATGCACAGAAGAGTATCTAATTAAAAATGTAGATATGTATCTGGTTTATGTTAGTCAACTCTTGAGGTGAAATATACAGAGTGGCAAAAGTACAGTTAATAGCAAATAGAGTTTCTTCTAAGGTATTTTCTAAGGTACTCTGAGATTGGTCTGTTTTCAACAGAAATTAACAAGAATGGTCAATCTAAAGAACTTTAGCTGAAAATATCAGAGTTGAGCTGAGAATATAGTTCTGCAGTAGAGTGCTTGCTTGCCTAGCATGCATGAAGACCTGGGTTTGGTCCCCCGTATGACCACCACTACCACCACCACTGCTACAATAACAACAATGAAAAGAAAGTATTCGAGTCAAATAAGATCTGATAAATAGAAATATGTAAGTGAGAGGAGCTTCCATTGATAAAGATGCCTCAAGAGAATCTACTAGTGCTCGGAAGTACTTGGAATGATTGCAAGAGGCCTTTGCTTGTAGTAGTTCTAAGGAAAAAAAGTCTCTGATTTTTGTGCTCCATGTACCAATTAGAAGCAAATGGCGATTCCTCAGGCTAAACACTAAATTCATCACATTATCGCTTAATGTAGCCATTTTCTCTTCCTTGGGCGAACAGAAGGAAGCTGCATGGTACAGTACTCAGTGAAATGTAAAATAAGGATTAACAAGCCATTTTGGAGATTTAGCAAAATTAAGCCTCATCAACCAGCTTGACTCACAGCCAACCCAGCAAAAAGCACCCGAGAAAGAAAACTTAACAGTGAAGCGACAAGTAGTACAGAAAATTCAATAACTCATAGAAGCAAATTAAAATCATGAGAAGGTACATCGTGTTCTATAAGGAGGGAGCCATCAGAGTAGGTAGAGCCCCCTTTGCACTCAGCCCACGAGTCCAAATCAGTGCATCACCCATCTGGAAACCTGCAGAGGGAAAATCAGCACAACTGAGGCCCATCTCCACTGAGGGAGTTTCATGAAAGGACATGGACATGTTGTTACAGAGCAGAGTTCTGGCCAAGCCTCCCAGCTTCAGCTGCCTGGCAACTACTAGAATAATGCCAAGTAAACTCAACATCTGTTTAGTGAGAATAAGTCTTTCCTACACGAGAATGAATCGTTAGCACAGTCAAGTAAACTTCAGTAGACAATCAGTGTTTGAAGTTGCTGAAGTTTATACTACAGCATGCATTTGGATTATATTTTTGGCACAGGAACCTTTTTGTACATGTAATTCTAATATTTCTAGCAAGTAGATATCATATGTCTAATCTGACTGTCTCACAGTAGCTATTTAACAATAGAATTTTGTCTTATTTAATAATAATACATACTATAAACAAGAATTTAGAACTGAGAGTTCTGTAAGAAAATATATTTGCTCATTTTCTTATCCTAAAGTGGGACTACATCAGAGTAGTTTTTGCTACTTTATTGTACATTAGTAGTTTTTTCCCTGTTGTGGAAGAAGGTAAAAATGTTTTTTATTAAAAAATTTTTAATTTTTATATATTTATTTAATTTCAATTCAACCTATGTTCACTACCTCAAGTCTCTTTCCAAGTGTCTGAAAACAGATCCTCAACCACCCTTACAAAGTTAAAATATCATTAAAAGAACTCAAATAGTTAATAAGATGTTATTACTAGATCACACCTCCCCTCATACACAAGCATAGGTTTCATTTAAATGTGGAAGACAAACCCATGAAACTTTGAGAAGGAAAAGCTCCTGCCTTAGACACTCAAGAAGGAACCTCTTATGACACAAGGTTTAGGCAAGTAGATTATGGAATTAAACTAAAGTTAACATGCTTCTGGCACACCCAAATCTGTGCTTCAAAAAGCTTCCAAACCTGAAACCTTTGAGCACCAATGTCTTGCTCATAAAGCTTCATATTTTGGAGAAATTCAGATTTCAGAACTTTAGATTAGGAATGTTTAGTTGGTAAAGTTTATACACAAATATTTCAACATCCACAAACTCCCACATTTTGAAATAGTTTTGGTCCCAGGCATCTTGGATAAGAAATACTCCACTGGTATTTGGGAAGAAAACAAAAAAAGATGATTCCTTGCCACAAAAGATGTAAAATAAGCTCATAAAAAGCAAATATTTGATACTACAAAATAGTAATGCAATCATTCCTAAAACATATAAAAATTCCTTTACACAGAAAAACATAAAAAGGCCAAATAAAAATTAAGCAAGAGATACAAACAAGTACAGCTTGCTTTTACTATAAGAAGAGATATTCTGCTCACAGGTAATTGGGAAACTGTAAACTTGAGCACATAAATTGTCTCCTAGACAAAACTTATCTCTCTCCTAGATGAGAAAATGAAAATAATAATGTCCAGTTGCAGATGGGTGAAAGACTCTCACGTACTGTTTGTAGGAGGATAAATTGTAATCTCACTGATAATAGTTTCCTGTATGACTGTATCCATAGCTGATAAGTAATTCTACTCCCAGGTAAATCTGACAAAGGCTCCAACAATGGTCCACAAGCTAAGGGTGGTTTTTAAAGGAATCACTTCAGAAAGAACCAGTGACAGAAATAAATGTAGGTATTCTGCAAAGTGTACAATAGTTACCATCTAATCATTCACAGAAAATGTTTACTGATATCTGTTTTAAAGTTTTGTGTATGTGTGTATGTGTGTGTTGGGGTGGGGAGTGAGATGAATCAATGGTTACATCACGCCTCTAAGCCTGATGACCTGAGTTCAATTCCTGCAGGTGATAGTGGAAGGAAAGAACCAACTCCTGCAAGTTGTTCTCTGACTTCTACATGTGCTATAGCACCTCTCCTCCCAAACAAATAAAGGTAAAATTATAAAATCTTTTGCCTATTCTCAGCACTATATTCATAATCAAATGGAACAACAAACCGTACAGGAGACTAGCTGTATCAGTTGTGGAATATTTATACAATTCTACCCAGCAATGAACTACAACTAGGTGCAAAAAAAAAAAAAATCACTGAGTAAAAGAAACAAGTCACAGGATCCACAGAGTATGACTCCATCTGCATAAAGTGCTTGGCTGTCACTGGGGATATACGCATGGGTGGCGCAGCCAGTTAGCGCCCACAGGGCAAGGTACTGTGGGCTGGTGGCAGTGTTCAACTGAAGCTAGAGCCAGTCATGTGGTTGGCTGGACACACAGGGCTGTTCATCATGACTTTAAGATTTTGACAGCTGTAAGAAAGGGAAGACACTTTAAGTGTCACTGAAATCTTCCAACTGTATATCAAGAATCAATGTGTATGGGGGAACTCATTCATTTAAAGCTCAAGATCCCTAGAAACCAAACGTTCACTTTAAGATCTCTTTATTTTTTTAATTTAATTTTTGCCCATTACATCAGGTTACATATATATAATTATATATACATATAATTATATATAACTACTCAATATATATATTCCAACAGCACTCTAGCTCCAGGTATGTTTCTTTGATTATGTATAAATTATAGAACTCCTCTGTCTCCCAAGGATCAGAAACAGCCTAGGTTTATTAAAAAAAAAAAAAAAGGAGCATTGTGTTGTGACAGTGGTTTATTAAAATTACAATCGGACATCAATACTATTTTATGATCTTTAGTCCCCCAATGTCCATTACTTTCCAAAACAGTAGCTCTTGGCACTAAGACAGCATTACATAATCATTATTTTTTCCCTCTAATATTTAACCCTATGTGTGTTTATCCTTGTAATATGCGAACAGCAAGTATGATCTATTTAGGTACATCTAACAGAATTGGGTATGGGGACATAAAAAAAAATCCGGGAATAGTTTCCTTAAAGAGAACGGTACAAATGAAACTGTCTTGCTTATGAAATATGAAGTGATATATTAAACACTAGTATCCCTACACAGAAATATGGAAAAGAAACAAGTTCAACACATCCATACAAAACCTAGCAATGCTAAATTCTAACGAGGATAAAGGGAAGCCTTGGAAAATGTCAAATGCTTGAGACAAATAAAAAATTTGCATTTGTCATGCTGAAGAAGAAAAAGAAATCAAATCAGTGAAGAACACTTCTTTCTCGGTGATAATAGTGGGAATATTTGTTTTTAGCTTTTTGAGATTCTTATTGCTCAATGCAATACGTTAAATGACTTTTCCAAGTGGCAATTTATCACATTCTGTGAAGAGTCACAAGAGATTTCATCCATGTGCAGGCTAACAAGTTGGCCCCCATATTTTCATGGATGCTGGAGAAAGACAGACGCAAGATTCCTGCATCTGAGACGCAGCATGAGAACAGCGTAAGTTTATGCTCCGTCCCTTGGGCTTGGTGCTCAAAACACCAGGGGAGCTGTGGCACAGCTCGGGTGGATACTGTCCCTCAAACCTACAGAGTCCTGAATGTAGGAATCCTGTGCAGTCCATAAGGAAGCCTTTCTCTGCAGGGAGACATTATCTCTTCACTGCTCAGGGGGCAGTAAATAAGCCTGTCTTTGTTTTGGAGGGAAACACCTCTCAACTGATGCACACAACATAAATGTCCTTGAAAGGACAGCTCAGTACAAAAAGATCAAGAGTGTCTCTCGCTCACAAGACATATAGAAGGGAACACAGATAAGCCTCTGTCATTTTCATTTTATAGCAAAATGTAGCAGTTATTAATGAGCAGAGAGAGATACTGCATGTTTCCTAAACTGAATGTCTCAATAAGTGAACACTGTATAGCTAATGCGTCTTACCCAATGTGTGCATCAGTAATCCAATAGTTGTCTTCACAAACAGAAGATCTAACCTCAGGCCTTTAGTTTCTGTTGTGGATATATGGCTTGCGAGCTGGATGAAATCCCAGATCTCTTTTGGCTCGTAGCAGAATGTAGTAAATTTCTGCTTGTACAAGTAATTTAATACATTGAATTATAAGATGGTTGACAGTCAGACTTTGGTACAATGCTTAATCAGAAAGCTAAAAATTGTCTATTTTTCACACTTAAAACAATTTAGACAGTTACCCAGTTCTCTCATATCCCATAATCTTTCTAAACTCTCCTGGGAGAATCTGCCAAACACCTTCTTTACTTTGTCAATCAGTGGCATGCTACGAACATTTATTTAGTGGCTGATCTCCTGCGTATTCTTTGGATGTCCTACAAAACAAGAAAGCCTGAAAACATTTGTGTAGTTCTTATTTTGGGCCAGAATTATATTGATGCTTTATATAGAGTAATTTTTCTTCATTCCAAAAAAAAATCCATACTCTTATCCCTATGTAAATAAAATTAAACAGACAGAAGACTGACTTGCCCAAGATCACAAACATTTGATTGGATACCATAGAGTAGATTCTATGCCATACAGTAGGGAAATAGACCATAAGACATGATATGATGTTTGCCTTCAAGGAAATCAATGTAATGAAAGGAAGACAATCATTTATAGTAGAGTATAAAGAGCTCTTTAAAGTGATACAATAACATTACTGAAGTTATTGAAGTGTGCATGAGGGATATTTAAATCAGAACTGGCTGAGGGGTTGGAAGTCAGGATCAACTTCTCAGAGACGGAAATGTGAAGAGTAGAACACTAGTTAGTCAGTAGAGGGATCCGGGAATGGCTTGTGTGAAGCCTCAGGCAATATCTAACTGCACAGCTCGAACACAGCACATTATGAGAATGTAAGAAGCCAGGCCAACTAACCGTCAGGAACCTCAGGCTGCATCTAAGGAGCTCTGGTTGCCAGCCAGAACACAGGACATTCCTATGTAAGGACAGGGCCGACCCCCTACCAAGTCACTCATCTCTAAAGATTGCTAAGGAGGCAAAATTTTCTTGGAGCCCATGTTCAGAAAAACCAGTGATGGATTTTAAGGAACGACATGAGCAAATCAGCATGTTAGAAAATCTCTCTGGCATCAGGGAGAATAGAGTTCTGGCCAACTCTGGCAGAATGGAGACTAGCTAAGAGACTTCAAAAATAATATAGGACCATATGCTAGCCAGATGATGCCAGAGGGATTTAAAGTTAAAATGCAGACTCGGTGCTTAGCAGATATGGTGCACAGACCTCAAAGGACAAGGATTTATCTGCTGCTTTGTGGGGTCTACTGAATGGGTGATGGTACCACAAAGACTTCGGGGAAAGGTAAGATGTGACACAGGAAGGACACGGGGGTGATTGGTGAGTTGGGTATCTACACATCCTGGGTTGGAATATCAGTGCAAACATTCACTTATTGCCAGGGACCAAAGGGAAATTCCTAAAGAAGCCCTAAACTATTCTCCTCAATTATCTAGCTGAAAATTCACATACATGAATGAACAATTCCCAGAAGCCCTTGGCACATGCTTGAGTCCATGAATCTTTAGCTACCACTCAATGGCACATTTCATCAACTCAGTTTCCAAGAGTTGTATCCCAAGCCACAGAATAAAGCAGGTACCCTCACAATAGTAGTTTAGGCATCTGCCTAAGTAAAATAAAATGCAAATTAAAATGACAATTTCACTTTTTATAATGGGGCTTTTAAGAAAGGGATTTACTTTGAATATAATTTCATTTGTAAATACACTAAATGTGTATTTATAATTTCATTTGTAAATACACTAAATCTATAGAATTTTTGCTCAGAGAGCAAAATTGATATATCCATCAATTTCTATCATTTCCTGACATATCTGCAATATAATGGTCATTTAAAATATTAACCCTTGGGCTGGAGAGGTGGCTCAGGGGTTAAGCCTCCGCCTTGCAGGCGGAAGGTCCCGAGTTCGGATCCCAGATCCCACGTATAGACGCCAGACGGAAGCGGGGGCGGCCCGCGCTTCTGGTCCTGGTAGGGCGGAGCCTGTGAATCCCGGGGCGGAGGCGTCCATGGTGGTTCGCGAATTCGTCCGTGGTTCTACACACACATACACACACACACAGACGCGCGTGCACATACACACAGTTGAATAAATAATAATAAAAAAAAATTTTAAAAAAATAAATAAATAAAATATTAACCCTTATCACAGAACTTAGAACTTTGTAAGCTTTTGCCTACATCAGGTGGAAAACACACTGAAGATAATTTTTCAAGTCAATGAAATATACTTTACCAAAGTCAGAAATCCATATAGCCAGATATGTAAGATGATTTAATAACTCATTCTTTAATACCTTACTAATATCAAAATTGCTACCTATTTCTTGGGGTGACATGCTTCAAGAGAAGTCACAGAAAGAGAGGGATGGCAGCCTAGAGCATGAGTTATTCCTGGAGTGACCCTCAAACATTTGCAGCCTGTATATGTAAGACAAGTCACACCACCACTTTTTCTAGGCTGCCTTAATGAGTGGTGTGCTTGAAACACTTGACTTATATTTAATGGGTGAGGCCTTAAAGACTTGCAACAGCCAGTCCTCTGAGTCCACAGGGTCTCTATCTATACAGTCAACCAACCATAGATAGATATATTGGGGAGAAAAGCAAGTGTGTATTCTTAACATCTACAGCCTTTTTCTTGTCATTATTCTCCCTAAACGATACAAAGTAACAACTATTTGCATGGAATTTACATTACATTTGATAGTATAAATAACTTAAGAAATGGTTTAAAATATAGAGAGGGGCAGTGTGTGTGTCACTATGCCATTTTATATAAAATTGGAGGGTGCCTTGAGGATTCTCCAGTTTTGGCATCTGAAGGGCATCTTGGAACCAGATATATCAGGAGGCAACTGCTCTGAAAACAACCGGAAGCAGAAAATAGCTCACAGTGCCCCACCCATTGGCACCATCAAACTGTTACACAAAACCAGAACTGAGTGTATTCCTGGCCTGAATCTGCTCCAGATAAGACATCTTACTTTCTATCAAGATGTACATCTCCTAAGGACACAACAATATTCATTTAGAAAAAAATTTAAAAGGCCTGATGGTGGTCATAAAGTCTAGAATATGTGAATACGCATGTCAAATGGTATGTATATACTTTATAATATGCAATGTGTCCTAGTGCAGGTTGTTTTTCACAGACATTATGGACAGTTTACATAATCAACTCATAGGATGCTTCTGATATAATCCCAAAAGTGGTCTCTTCCTTGTACAGATCTACTGCCCTGAGAACGTCTGTAAACGGCTTATGTTTTTTTTCCCTTTTAAGAGTATCACTGAAGTTCCTCTTTCACTCAGATACAACTGTAGGCACGGTTGGGGGGACATGTTGCTCTCAAGATATGATCTTCTGTGACTTTATACAATTCTCCCAGAGACAGCCCTGAGTCGTTGTGAGTGAGAAGAATGAGACTGGTCACGTACCCACAAGTAAACAGATACTCACCCTGGGAAAATCTGGATGTAAGATTAGAGTTCACCCTTTCTGGACAATCAACCTCATACCACTGCACAGGAATTTGATTGCTGGTGATAAAAATGACCTCAGGAAAGAGTGCTCATCTCATGCGCTGATATAATCCCAG
The DNA here is from genome assembly GCA_023101885.1 of Typhlomys cinereus. Taxonomy (NCBI): domain Eukaryota; kingdom Metazoa; phylum Chordata; class Mammalia; order Rodentia; family Platacanthomyidae; genus Typhlomys; species Typhlomys cinereus. The sequence continues at coordinate 2,807,100 of JALPQD010000016.1, read as the reverse complement.
CAACCATCTCTAGTGGTCCATAAACAAAAGGACTAGCTTGTTCATTCCACCACTTCCAGGAAGCTCATTGGAGCTGGATTCCTGTCAGAGACAGGCAGTTCCCACCCTGGGGCCTAGGGTGAACCCTAGTTGCTGTTGTGGAAGCCACCAGTGCAGCTGCCTGCAGTCTGTCCCTGGCTGGCTGTAGACTGCTTGCCAGAGAGCATGTGGCAGGGAGAGGCCAGCCTAGAAGAATCTTCTCTTGCCTTTTTCATGGTCTTTTGTCCACCTGGTCCCCAGCAGGCCATGCTCGATGTCAAGATGAAATTACATCTTCCAGATCAACATGTTCAATACCTATTTATGGAGGGAAATGAAGCCGGAAACTTCCTCACACTTTCAGATGGAGGTGATAGGTAATTTACTGAAGCAAATGGCTTTGTAAGTCAGCTTTTAAACAAGATTTCTAATTATGAGTATGCTTTTCACTCAGCAACCCTCCTCCGCCCCTTCACCATCATTTGCACAACTCCTGGTTCAAGAGCCACTTAAGAAATAAATGATTCATGGAGCAGAAAGCAGGACCATTCTCTGTGAGGCATAATGGTTGACTTTTTAGGTTTACAGGTGAAAAAATTTGCTATCCCTTAGCCCTTTTCACTTCTAGGGGGTAAAAAAGGCAAAGAGAGACTTGAAAAGACCAAGACAGATTACATACCTTTTTCATAATATAAATGTTTCCTCTTGGACTTAAAATTCTAGCTTTGAGGATCAGTATTAAAGTTTTCTCAGGAAAGAGAAAGCCAGCAAAAAAGGACATTTCTGTATCCCACCTAGTGGAGTCCAGGATTTTAGCAAAGGATTGTGAGACACATTTATCTGTGAGGTTTTCTGAATGTTGCAGAGCTGTTATTACCACTGGACAAATTGAAAGTCTACTTAAAAAATGGGGCAAGTTGTTTTGACAGACACACTACGTGCCGGCTCTCTATTAGGCCAGATGTTTAATTACACTGAGCCTTATTCCCAATTTGTAAGCCTGGGAAATAAACTTCTCTCTCAGAGTTCTTGTGAGAATTAACCGGGATATTAAGGTAAAGTAGAGACTTCAGATGCAATTTTTCTTGAAGATTGGTCCAAAGACTCTTACACCAGCCACCTGGGGACTTAATAGAATCTGAAATGGGTGATGGACCCCTCCCTCAGTGAGGTTTCCTACTCTTATTGCATCTACCCTTGAATGTGCTATTACAACAAGACTCCAGTTTAACAGCTTTTTGTCTCTGGCCAGGGGGTGACATACAGTGCCCAGCAGAATGGAGTGAAGGGAATTGCAGGAGCAGCAAAACTGCAAAAGAAAATCAACAAACCACAATCCAGAACTTCAGAGACTCTATATCAATCACATAGAACTAGGACAGCCTAATCTCTCCCCATCCTGGAGCTCAGGGACATTTGCGGAAGAGGGGGCGGTAAGATTGTAGGAGCAAAAGGATGGGAGGAGCAACGATTTGCAAGATTCTCAACAATAATTGGGGCCAAAGCAATCATAATGGAACTTTGCATGCCCTGCGCAATGTCCAGCGCACTGTTGCCCTCTTAAAGTCTAGCATCTGTTAAGGGCACCGAGACCCCTGGAGGCAAGGGATTGACAGCCATAGTAGTAATCTTATGCTTAAGGGGAACAAGAGAAAGGGCTTATGGACATGCCACTGGGTCCTTATATGTCATCGGAGAGGAGGACCCAGTGGAGAGTTAGGCGCACACAATAAAGGACTCTCTGGGAATTGGGGGGGAGACACTGGGGGAAGGGGAGGGGGGAGGGAGGGAACTGGTAAAAAATTTTAAAATGTATAATTAAATTTTTAATAAAAAAAAAAAAGCTCAATCTCAGTGTATTTTAACTAAACCTCAAATGAAGTCTTTGTTAAATACAACAATACAGACTTAGACCCTGTGACTATTCGGTGAGATACTGTAAGATAGATAAATTTAGAGAGACGGAGGGCTGGGAAAAACCTGTTGGGGGGCTGGGAAAAAACAAAACAAAAAAAAACAAACAAACAAAAAAAAAGAATCTGGGTCTCCTTGTATGTCATTAGATAAATGAGCAGGACGAAGTCACTACTCCTCCCCTCTTCTTCATTCCCCTCCCATCTTCTCTCTCTCTCTCTCCTTTTCATCACCTGCAGGATGCCCTGGACCTTCCCCTGGAGCTGAGAATGACCTTGAGCTTCTGAGTCTCCAGCTTATTTCTCTCACACAGGGATTATAAACATGCGTCACTGCACTCAGTTAATATGGCAGAAGGGATCAAACCCAGAATCTCGAGCACACTGGTCAAAAATTCTATCAACTGAGTTACATCTCCAGCTCCAAAAGTCATCATTTGTAGCAAGCGATTTAGCCAGTGAGTTTAGCATATGCTATACCAGGCTGTGAGGACAGAAGACACCCATGAGCAGCAAGCTACCTGTTCTAACTGGTTCTGACTCCATTGTTCCTCCCTCTAGGTCCAATTCACCTGGTGTGAGTTAGGTACTTCTGAGAGTGATCTTCCTAAAACACAACGCTGACCAGGGCATGGGCTTCCTGCTTAGCACATAGACATCTATTCTCAACTCTTTGTTCCTCTGCCTCCATCTACTTTATTCAGGTACAAGTCATCAGCCTAGCTTGTCTCCTGCACACTTCAGCTTAAATGTCACCTTGGAAGGGCCCTGTTATATGCCATCAATACTCTCTGCCAAGGACTTAGTGCCTGCTGACAATCCCTTGGGAATCAAAGTAGAGTCTATTTGCTTCTGTCTCTACTAGCTGTCTTGGTGGCTGACACATGCCATGAATTCTGTAGGTATAGGCTGGTGAATGAGCAAGTTGACTACTGGTCAGCATGAAGGCTGGCCTTGCTAGCAATCTTACAGGAGTCGTGAGGGCTGTCAGGCAGAAAAGCTGCATTTCCTACCTCATAACAGGACAACTACAGGACAGTTTGCTTTGTGTGATATCCGTACCCAGATACTGACTCATAAAAAGAACTTCTATGATTTGACTCCATCAAAGATGGCTAGCTGTATGTAAATAACTCTCATGAACATTTCCTGATATAAAACAGGGCTGTCACATAATTTTCACATCAACTTCCCTTACAACAACTCTGCACACTTGCTATAAGCATTAAAATTGCCTCATTTAAATTTTTCTACCTACTAATAACAAAACACCATAGGTCTTTGAAGCAAAGCCTCCCCCATCACAAAGCAGCAGCAGGGTTCAGGGAGTGTTGCAAACACTCCTGTTGCAACTGCTCCCAGCTGGTTTGGAAACAGAGAGGTGGGCACACCCAAAGGTCCTGCCTCCTCCTCACACGTGACACAGAAGGCCTGAAGAAGAGACCTGAGGGAGGGGCTTCCTAAAGCAGGCCACCCCGGGCTATCTCTTTGCCCAACTCCTGGACCTCACTGAGGCATAACGATGGATGTTACAGACCACCAGTGTGTTAAGAAGAAAACTGAAGACATGGCAGCTTTGGTGCTTGTCTTGCCTTGACCACTAAGAGGACTGCTACTCCCTCACAGTAGCTTCCATCTTTGTTTGAAGTGAAAGGTGATGAGTTCCCTTTGAGAACAAGAACTGGGTCCTCTGTGTGCCGTGCTGGTGTTTCTAGTGAATTAATACCAGGAAAGGGCAACAGTTTACAGAGTTATGTAATGGCTGTGAGGGAGGAAGCCTGAGGGAGGAAAATCAGGACCCTGGGTGCCAGCCTAGGAGGACAGGAGGACAGGTTCTTGCCTGCTGAGGTCACATGGTTGCCTGAGAGCTACTGATGAGAACACAAGGCGCGTGGGGAGAAGTTATGCCAACCAAGTAGGCATGGTGCTACTTATCCAACCCATAATCCTGAGCTGATTGTTGAAGGCAGACAGAGGAATGAGGGGGTGTTTTTTTCTTTCCTTTTAATTTCCTCCCCTCCCTTTTCAAAAGCCTCTTGCTACTTTCTCAATACCCACAGCGCTCAGGTATTATGCCTTTTAAACTGCTGGTTATCAGTGCTGGCACCTCCTCCAGGAGCTTTTAAAAGCCATCTAGATTGAAGCCCATTGCAAGATCCTTTAATCAGAAAGATGGCGGGGGAGGTGGGGCTAGGCATTAGGAGACTTAGACCTCCCCAAGGATACCACCTCTCTAAAGAGCACAGCCCTCATGGAGTGGGGGGCAGGTGAAGAGAGAGCCTGTTTAAACCAGAAAAGGAGCATGGGGTGACAAGGGGAAGGCTTGTGGTTGTCAGCTATTCAACAACAGGAAATGTGGTAACAAGCTCATAAGGACATATGGAAAGAGAGGACAGACACATCACCAGGGCTGCGCAGACATGCTCTTTTTTAAAAATACATATTACATATTTATTTATTGGAGAGAGATACCTAGGGGACAACTTTCAGAAGTCAGTTCTCTCCTACCATGTGGGCTTCCAGGGATTGAACTCAGGTTGCCAGGTTTTTGAACAGATGCCTTATCCACCGAGCTACCTAGTCAGCTCTCAGATCAGCTCTTGGGAAGAAGGAAAAAACAAATAATACCTCCTGGAGCAGCAGGAGATTACACACTGAGATGCGCAGGAGCAAAATCCCTGCATAGGGATTTTTGACCTCAGGTCTTTCTGATAAAGTAGGGTTCATATTTCCACAACTGAACGGTGACATACTCACAGGCTCTCTTCAGATGTTCTGGTAGCACACTTGAAACAATTAAGAACTGGACAAATAGGAACAGAAGTAGAAAGAATGAAAGCAACTGACAACACACATTTGTAATGCATGTGTAACACAGGGCGGGGGGCAGGAGAGGCACAAAAGCATCCTCAATCCCACCTCAGCTCACTCCGTCTGCTGACCTTCGGCATTGCACTGCCTCTTGAGAACGCATACTACCGACCTTGACAACACTCCCCAGCCTTAAAGGCAGCATTCCTGCATGATCCTATAAAGACGCAATTTTTCTCTATTGCTCATGCAAACAGGCTCCACAATCTGAAGTACGTCTGTTTATGCACTACTGCCACAAGAGCATGTAGATTTGCTGGTAACAAAAGCAAATGTATCTGTCCATCAGAAACCTGCGTTCGCATTCATAACGAATTTGCAGTAGGGTAGGGTGCTTCAGAAAATCAGTTCAGACCCATGATCTGAAAGGCTCACTTTTCTGAGTAAAGTCACTGGAATCCGGAAGTTAACACAGATGGGAGATTTATGGGTAAATGAGTAACAAGATTTGCTAGGTGCGATTAGGCAAACTATTTCACAAAACCATGAAGATTTGACAATTTGGAACATGAGCCTTCTGGAGAACACCAGTTTTATCACATCTCGATCTTTCTGCATTCTTAAGTTATCTGTATTTACCTCCAGAAAAGTTCTCCTACAGAATTATCTCCCTTAATTTTTATCTTCCTACAGCTGTCTACTTTCACTGTACCTCTATTTTATGATGGATATGAGGATTGCCAAGCACCCATCTGGAGCTACCTGGACTTTTCTACATGGATTTCCTTTTCCTTTCTTCCCTCCCTCCTTCCCTCCCTCCTTCTCTTCTTGCTCTCTTTCTCTTTTCTGTGTATACATGGTTGTGTGTGTGTGTGTGTGTGTGTGTGTGAGAGAGAGAGAGAGAGAGAGAGAGAGAGAGAGAGAGGGAGAAAGACAGGTGTATATAGACTAAGGTATATGATGAGTGCCTTTTTCTATTATGCTCCACTTTGTTTGTTTGTTTATGAGACAGGGTCTATTTATTTATTTACTTACTTACTTACTTATTTAATTATTTATGTGGCAGGATCTCCAGTGGACCTGAAACTTATCAATTCCATTAGACTGCCTGGTGAGTGTGCCCCCAGTTTCCCTAGGTTACAGGCTTGTGCCATTACATCTGGCTTTATGCATGAGTAGGGGGGGAATCTGACTTCAGGGTCTCATGCCTGCTCAGCACCTTCCCAGCACAGTCATCTCTGCAGCCCCTTCCACAGATATCTTTCTGACCCAACAAAACTACCTTGTACTTTCCAGGCCCTGGTTCTACAGCAGATGAACATGGCTATGATCCAGGCTTATCACAAGAAGGGGAAACCACAAACCACAGTCTGGCTGACCAAGGCACATCGTACCTGGCCTCCATCCACAAAACTGAACAGGTGATTTGGCACTATGTCAAGTCTGATGAGAAGTTTACATTATGGTTGAATCATGTACATGTGTATGTGGCAGAGGGGATGTGGAGGGGTGAAATGAACATGGAAAATGAAGTGTGTCATCCTGGGATACACTGGTATAACCACATGAAGCCTCATTTGGAAATGCAAACATTTCTGAAGATCGAATTTACTATATTGTTACCAAATAAATTTGTTCCAAAAACTCACTTAAACTGGTTTAGATTTTTTTCTTCTGTGTGGCTAAATGTAAACATTCATTCATGTTGCACAGAAATGACTATTTTGTAGATATTAACATGCAGTCCAAGAGCTGTATCGTTCTTATAAACCTTGAATTATTTGTATGTATATTTGTTTTCTTAGAGTTTTGCCATAGACCCCAAACTGGCCTAGAACTCACAACCCTCTCCTCAGCCGCCACTTCCTGAGTGCTGGAATTACAAGATACCATGTCTGGGCCAAAAGTTGAGTTCTAAAAGACATTTGACCCAAGGATGGTTGGTCTATTTACAACTAGACAAGCAAATTCTTCAGATTTGATTTTCATGTAGCTCCCTCAATTTATGCAGCTACTTAGCTGACTCATGGAGTCAGGATTGGGACACAACCATTGGTCCAGGGAACAGAGCAATACAAAACTGAGGGACAGGCACATGAGTCACTCTTTAATATGGCACATGCTGCTGTATTTTGTCACTTTACAAGCATATCCAAACTATATATATATATATATATATATATATATATATATATATAATACAAGCATATCCAAACTATCTCTATATCTATCTATCTATCTATCTATCTATCTATCTATCTATCTATCTCTCCAAACATATCCAACATACTCTTTCACTACATACTCTTTCACTCACTACACTTTCACTGGTAAAAATTAATATCTGAAATGAAATGTCTAGGGATTTAGTAAAAGGTGAATATGCAGAGAAAGACAGGAAGTGGGACAGAGGCAGGAAGGCCGTGGTCGCCCCAACTGGCACAGGAAATGAAAAATCATTGCAGACAGGCCTGAGGGATCTTGCTAAGCCAAGAATTCCTAAAACTGAACTCAGGCGACAGCTCTGTAATTTACTAAATATCTGAGTGTGAAGGCACACTCTGATTGCATGTCGATTACGCTTCTGGAAAGAGGTTAAAAACTATTGTTTCAACTGGTAAACTGACACTTTTGATGTCAATACCACCTCTTATTCCCTGACATTTCAGATGATACTATAGAAATGGGGAGGTGGTAGAAAGCAGGACCTATTCCTGATTATCAAGGGAAAATAAAGATTTTTTTCCACAAAGGACCATATTTCTTTAGACAGAGAATTTGATGCCTTCCAGATATCCTCTTGTAACTAGCTAATGAAATCTACAAATTGAAGTTGTTTTTATTTCCTCTAATCACAGCATGCACCGAAGAGCAGTATTTTATTTAGCAGCCCTCTCTGCAGAGTGTGAACTTCAGAGGCACGGGCCCGCCATCAGCTACGGTGTGTTCTCAGAACTCCGTAGGTGTTCGCTATGTAATTACAGTGAAGGCAATGACTTCTTCACCAGAACCATCTCTCACACTTCCATTTGCATGAAGAATGGAAAACTAAATTAAACAGATATTCCCCAGGCTCTAGACAGTCTTCCAACTTCAGCACTATGGACACAAAAATCCTTCACCACTGAGGACCACTCCGTATATCACATGATGTAAGAAGCATACAATCAGCACATGGCGATTTTTTTTTTTAAACTATAGGCATTGGCATAGTTGGGGCAGAAGAAACGGTGAAAAATTTTCTTCATTCTCTCTGTAACAGTGGAGATGTAAAAAAGCTTATTCCTGTCCAAGGCTGACAGTTTTCAGGATATGTGAAGCTGTTAAAATACATGCAGAGGCATCTAAATGCCAATGCCCTGTGGCTACCAATAGTTTGAAAGACACACACTCACTGCCAGCCAGGGCTGCTTATTATGAATAGTGTCTAGCAGAACAATTCTGAAAATGCTATTGAATATTTATTAACAGGAAAGATCTACAATAATTTAGGTTTTGACATGCTACCATTAGCAAATAATTCAGTCAGTTGGAAAGGTTAAGAATTGCCCAGGTTGACCTTTAAATTTAATGTAAGTTTTACACATCAGGTCTTTATTTGCTTTCAGTGACCACTGTTTAACAGTGAGATGTTAAAAACATCTCAGCACATAGAAAAACTGGTAAATACTATATTGTTTTTAGCAAGACTCCAATTTAGTTTCAATTCTCTTCTGAAGATATTGAGTGGTTTTGTTTGATTTATTTGGGTTTTGGGGTTTTGAGACAAGGCCGTTCTATAAGCCCAGGCTGATCTTGAATTTATAGTGATCTTCTTGCCTCTGTCTCCTGGGTGTTGAGACAGGAGCGCTTGGCATTTTACGTTAATATCCAAGCTGAAGATGTACATTTTGATCAATGCAACCAAAATAGCAAAACAAAAGAAAAAATTAACACTATACAAATATGCATAATAATTTATGATATTAATGCTTTGCCTCAATGTACCTTTATGTTTCATTTAGCAAAACAAAGGGGAATGATTTTTTTTGATACCAATAATTTAGGCACTGCAATTAATTCTACATTTCTTGTCAATATCTCAGATGTTAAACAAACAAACAAAAACAAAACAAAACAAAACAAAACAAAACAAAAATTACAGACTGGAAAATGGCTCAGGGGTTAAAACCTTTGCCTCACAAGTAAAAGAGATCAAATCCCCAGATCCCACTTAAATATTGGGTGGATACGGCAGTGGCTTGTAATTCCAGCACTGGAAAGTGACCCCTGAGAAACTCCAGAAAAAAGAAAGAAGAAAGTAGAGCAATCCAGGATGATTCATACTCAAGTATGAATGTCATACTTGTCATACTCAAGTGCCTCCATGTACACACATGCACACATACACACATACATGTGCAAATATTTTTTTTAAAAAAGCTACAGTAGATCAATTCACAATATTTAGTCAAGCCTATAACTGTCTCTGCTCTGCACCCAGAGGTAAGCCTAAAAAGATTAAGACTTGGAAACATGGAGTACCTAATTTCTAAATGCACTTGCAGCCTGCAAGAGCACTGTTCTCAAATGTGGCTGTAGATATAACAATGACATTCACATTAGATCAGTAATTTAGACATACACATCATGTCAAATACATACATGGATATAGAAATGTATGACTGAAGTTCAACTGGAATAAGAAAAATTAGACGGGAGATACGATCATTCTTTTTTAGGAACAGAAACTCAGCACGTAATATATACTCATGGAAATATTAGTAGGAAATATGGCTTAGCTGTTCATGTTGGTAAGAGTAATAAATACAGTAGTGTCAAGTCACCTGAACAGAAATCTGACTCTACACCCCAATTACTACATTTGCATTTGGATGAAATTGGAACACATGAGGTATGAAATGGCCAAATTAATCTTCATTTGAATTACCTAACATATTATTATAAAGAGCAATAAAATCATATTTAAAATACCATATTACTTTATATTGTTATTTAAATTTTCATGTCTATATTTTAATCTCTCTGCTACAATGGACTGAGGCTACCACAATAACATGTGTAGCAGTAATTACCAGCACTAAGATAGTCACCTAGCATTTTACAAATCATTTTAAAATTTATAAATGTGCCATTATTTTACAGCATTGGCATTGCCAGCAAAAGAGCAATCCATTTCACATCATAAAAGTACAAGTCCCTTAGATCCAACTCTTCTTACCGAAGCTAAAATGTAAAATTGGCACTATGATGCCTGAAATTGAGATTTAGGGATAGCATTGGTGCCAGCCTTTGCTGTGTGCTAGAAATGGCTTTCATCTGTAAATTGCCACTCCTAGCAAGGATCCTAGATGTTTTTGTGTGAAATTAAAAAAAAACTCAGCATAATTTTTCTGTCTATGAAAATACATGTACAGTTCAAGATTTGAACATTATCTAAAATATGATTTAACAGAATTAAAGAAATCAAAATTTCAGACTACCCGAATGAAAATATGAATTGTGAAGCTAGGGTTTTTAGATGAGGTCTTACTACCTGCATCATTTTTATAGCACTTTGGAATAAGAAAAATGCTAATATAAGTCTTTGACATTAACTTGGCTAACGTAATGACTCCTTCAGCAAGACAAAGCAAGTTATATCATTTAATAAGCTTAGAGATTTCAAGAACTTTATAAAAGGAAAACCAATTGTTTAAACTTAATTTGATCTGTTTTCATCTTATATACATGTACACACAGAATGCCACTTGCATACACCAGACATTACAACTCTTGAGAGAGATCTACTGCCCCACGAGTAAGTTAACTACAATAAATTTGACAGTTTAAAACATTGAATCTTTATATGTTTTAGACAGATGTTTTTTAAAACCAGCACCAGCAATAGATAATGAAAGATGATGTCCATTTTCTTTAAAAAAAATGTATTTTTTTTCCAGTCTAATTTAATCACATATATTTGTGTAAATAACCTGTGGCCATGAAATTAAGGAATTGTAGTTAAGGGTCTCTACTGTGTGTGCTTTGAGCAGACTAATTTTTTTATTGTCATTTCCATACATACACGCAATGAGTTTATATCATTTCACCCCTTACTACCTAATCTATCCTCCTCCTCTCCCACTTCATACTTTCTCCTTTTCTGCCAGTCTCCCCCCTACTTTCACATCTTTTTGCATGTGTGGCCCCTGCACTGGGTTCCATCTGGAATGCCTGTATTGAGCACTGCTGGGGCATGGATATCCTACCAGTTGGCAAATCACTGAGGAAAGTAGCAGCTCTTCTCCTGTCTGGCATCGACCCTCAACATTATCTCAGGGAAGTGTAGAGCCTCTTGAGAGAGAGTGTCCCTATTCCATAGTGAAATGTCCCTAAGCCAAATTTTGTGCAGGTCCTTTAGAAGTAGATGTCACTACAGTGAGTTTTAGGATACAGCAGCCCTGTCCAAAAGATACTGCCTGGTAGGACCCATCCCCACCCTGATGCTTACATTCTTACTGACTCCTCTTCCCAGGGTTCCATGAACCTTGGGATGGGGGATGATTTAATGTTTTGTTTAGGGATGAACTAATTCTCTGCACTTCAGCCACTTGTGGTTTTCTGCATTCAACATCTTTCACTTGAACAGACTAACTTAACCACTGCTTCTCGCTACCACCAATCTTCCTTTAATAGCCAATCACAAAGATGTAATCAATATGATGGAAAGGTCTGAACCAGAATTTGAGGCCTAAAAGCCTCATTGGGGTCCTACACTCTGTAGTACTTATTTAACAGCTGGGTCTCTCATCTGTCCATCACATCTTAGGCTTCTCAACTCTATAATGAGAGTACTGTGGATCAAATGTGAAATGCTCCTCACTGTCTCATATGTCTAAACACTCGGTCCCTAGACAGTGACACTGTTTTTGGAAGATTGTAGAACCTTGATCAGGTGATCTTGCTGGAGGAAGTGGGTGCCTAGGGGAGAGCCTTGAGGTTTTATAGCTAGGCTTTAGTTCCTTTCGCTGTCTACTTCCTTGACTATATATGGCCACAGGAGCACTGTGGCCAATCTCTGCCATGACGCTTTCAGAGCCATAATGGGGTATCACCTTTCTTAAACTACCAGACAACACATAAGCAAACCGAAAAGACCCCAACAAAACACACAGTAAAATCTTCCTTTAAGTTGCTGTTATCAAGGATTTGCTCATAACAACAAGATAAGTAATTAATACAGGGAGGAATTCCACCATAAAGGAAAAGTTAAAGGGCAAAATGAGAACCAAGATGCATGACAGCAGCTAAAATGTACAGTAACTGTTTCATGGTTGCTAAGTGTTCCAGACTGTATCGAATGTAAAAAGGTGTACTTTACCTTGACTAGTCCAGTAAGTCAGACACATTAATAAACCGTGAAAGGATTGGTACAAAGGTGTCAACCCTCTAACAATGCCATGGCCATGATAAAAGCTTAGTTTTTATAAACTGTCACATATCATCTATCACTTTCCCTTTCTATGTGGTTATCTGTGGCTACAACACGAGATATGCTTCCTTGGAGAACCAAGCACTTCTTCCACCAAGAAGTGATTCTTCTCACTCTTCCATGTGTCTGTTTCACCATCCGCACAGGAAAAAAAGGAAGAGAAAACAAAAATAAAAAAGATGCTCCTACCCCATGAGCAACTTGAGATCCAGAACCATGCTTTATCAGTGATTTTACTTCCTTCCCTGAACATCATCCCCATTCAGTGTCCACAGAGTAAATCTTAATGAGTATTGGCAGGAATCGAAAGTCCTAGAAGAAACAGCTCCATCACCTAAACAGATACAAGTGAGCGAAGAACACGCTGCTCACGGCGTGTCTTTCTGTTTCATTTCCTTTGTCACACAGCTCCCATTCAATCGAGCACCCCATTTTGCTCTGCCTCTGGCCTCTGCCACTTTGTGTCCAAGCACTTGCCAGAGCCTTCTCTCACTTCATCTTCCCATTCCATCTCCTTTTCCTCTGTGTGCCCCCTTGGCCTCATCGTTTTATTTCACACATTCTACCAGGCAGATTGCAACCTCCGCCAGCATTTCAAATCCACAGAGGAATTGCAAACCTTCATCCGCAGCTCTGTCTGTGGCTGTCTGAAATGCCAGACTCACATGCTGTATGGCATCCACAGTAGCTCCAGCTCCTGTTATCCCTCTGGTGACTCACACTGCATAAATCTACAACTTGTCATCTTGGTCCCTGTAATGATCCATCCTCTGCACTCACTGTCATCACCAGTGACACTTCTGCCTCTACAATTCCCCAAGCCCAGACGCCTGGGAATCCTCCTTAAGCCACAGGCCCTCCTTGCCTCCTAACTCCCCAAGAATCTACTACATACTAGTCTTAGTTCTGACTTTTTCTGTCACCAGCCTGCCTACTCCATACTCAACACTAGGTGGGTCTTCTAAAAGAATAAACTAGGCCAGACCTACTGGTGCAGACCAGTCATTCCAGCTGCTTGGGGATCTGAGGCAAAGGGAACATAGGTCTAAGGTGGACCTAAGTGCTACTCTGTCTCAAAGAAGAAAGTGAGGACTGGGGATGTAGCTCAGTGGTGCTGCCCTTGCCTAGCATGACAGGGATTGGTGCACCAATCTCTAGTACCACAAAAAAGAACCATGTGAAGTGCTTAATTGCATCTATAAGACCAAGTATGACTACTAAGCCCCTCCCAATAGACTGAGATGCTACTCCACAATCCACTACCAATATGACGACTTCACAGCACTTAACTCAACTACATGGTACTTGGTCTCACACACACTTCCACTTAGACTTCTGAAAGAATGCCCTGCTTTTGGTACCAGGTTCCTTGACAGGGCATCTCTTAAGCACTGGTGACTACAGCTGATAGGATTACTGCCATCTAGGGAGAGAGGTCTCCCTGGGTTTGGCATCTTATCTCCTGAACATATGTAACCGGTACAAATGAGCAATTATCACTCTAACTAAATTTAACTTGAATACAGCCAAGCTACTAGTGATTGATTAGGTGTGAATTAGAGATTCACAGCTGTTAGATGTCAGGGGAAAACCAGCAAGGCCGCTCTGTGTGCTGTTTCCAAGTTGAATGCGGAGGATGTGATAATATGTGCCTGGCTGTTAGCAACTGACCCCTCTTTTGGAATTATTGTGACGTGTGTTTCTACTGCCTCTGACTTACAACATGTTGCTTCCATGTCAAATTCCTCATAGTTTCAGCATGTTCAAGACAACTGGGCTGACAGAGCATGAGTACCTACTGGGGTGAAGGGCTGGAGAGGGTGACGTAACCTTAAAAGCAGCGGATAGTGACAAATACAATGGCGGACAGTCTCAAATACAGTGAGACCAGATGCCTGAGGAGTCTCCGATCTCCCCTTCCTTCCTCGGAGACTAAATGCACAGCAGAGCTCACACTTGCAGCCCTGCAGTTTGCTAGGCAAGATGGCAGGTGACAATGATGCTTTGAGGAAATCAGGTAGAGCTGATCCCCTGCAGATGAAGGTGTAATATACTTTGAAAAGCTTGGGCCAGCTGGAGCTCTCTGAAACTGGAGAGGAAGGAATAAACCCACCAATGACCAATTTAAAGCTTTCTCCATAAAGTTTATAGGGCTCCAAGGGCTCTGCATTTTAATAAAGGCTCCGGTCAGGTCAAATTTCCTGTTCTTCTACAATAAACAGCCTCCTTTTAGAAAGAGAGTTTTAAAATAAGCTTTTTAATAGCTTACTAGTTTGAAAATTATTCACTCCTATAGGAAAAGAAGAGTCATCAACAGGATGCCAAAATATTATGACAATAATAGTTACTTTTAAAATTCAAATTGAACTAGTGTTAGTTTCAAAGTGAAGCCAAGAGAAAATAGGACTGGGAATATAGTTCAGTAGTAGAATGCTTGCCTAGCATGTGCTGGGCTTGATTTCAACACTACCAATCTCCCTTTCAACCCCCTCCCCCCCAAAAGGCATATTTTAAGGGAAAGAACTTGAAAATGTAAGATGACTTCAAAGTCTGTCTTTGCTCTCTAACTGAGCCACAATCAGAAATGTTACAGCACAGATGTGGGCGTTTGCATGTACTGCCCTTATTCTAGAAGGACATGTGAATTGTACTTGTTAGACATATGGGTACATTTCCTTTAAAAACCATAGTTTCATTGTGAATGACAGATGACACTGTTGCAGCATGTCAATTCCATGCTCAGATTTTTCAAATTTAAATGAACTTTTTAAAAAAATCATCTGAGAAAAACTTCAGGCCTCCACTTCTTCTTTCCCTGAAGACACTCGAAGTGAGCGTGTCTCTACACTGGAAGGTTTCATGCTTCCTATTTATGATGTAAACATGTGGCTCACTTTCTTTTTCACAAAGTGAAGTGAGTGTCTTTTGAGTTCGAGTACAAATTAAGCTTAAATTTTTCCTCAGCAAAGACATGGAGACGATACTTCCTGTATAGTCAATTCTAGCTGTGGGCCAGAAGGGTCTGCAAAGCCTAAGATAGCACAACTGTATTAATATAATTCATTATGCAGGCTTTGAAACCCAGAGGCAAGAGAGTGTTCTGTAAGGCGTACCGAAAAGCTCTACGTTCTGCTTTTTATTATGAAACTCACAAATATGATCTTGGACAAATGCCCTGACCTTTCTAGGCTGGTATCTGCTTCCGCAAAAGAATATAATTTGGGAAGTACCACACAAGGTTACTAGGAGAGTTGAGGGAAAATACCATACGTAGTGTTGTTGGCATAACAGCCAACAACTGGTAAGTGCTCCCAGCTGGCTAGTCACTTGAGCTTATCAGAAAGGGTGACCAGTAAGGACTAGACATGTTGTTAGTAAATCGTACTCACAGCTGTCTTCCCTCAACCCAACCCATCCCCTTGAATTTTACAATGCCCTCACTTTAGGGCACAGCCTCTGCCATGCTGCTTGCTTGTATAAATGGAAGCCCAAGTAATCCTCAATACCCCTCTCTCAATGGGGGAAGAGCAATAGAAATATTGGCTCTCAGTCACCTAAACCTAAAGTAAAAATTCCAACTAGTAGATGGATTGAGGAGAATAAATGATCTTCATTCATTTATATGTATCTTAAAGTTGTTTTGCATGTTTAGTGCATGGAACTTCTGAGAGCAAAAGAAAGCTGAATGTCACTGGGAAAAGGCTTCTGTAGATTTAAAGCAGAGAAGCCACTCAATAAGCACAGAGAAGAAATAAAACCACCATATGCAAACTGTGAAAATCTAGCTGACAATAAATTATGGGCGTAGATCAAGTTATGGATATGTTCAAAGGAGATGGTTTATGACAGGAAAACCCAGGACAGTTGAGATACAGCGACTGACGGAAGCCAGGGGATTGTGTGTTCTCTGAAGAGGAGGCCCAGGGCTGCAGCGAAAGACGGGCCAGACAGATAAAAGATGACTCTCTCGGTGGCAAGGGCTCTTACTGGCACATGCAACTGTGGTATTGTGTTCCAGACTCCCTCCTGCAAGCTCTCTTCTGGGGAGCTTTGATTTTAAAAAATAAAAACAAGCAAGCTATGAGCTCAACCCCAAAAGGTGGAAGGAGAGAACTGACTCCACAAAGTTGTCCTCCAAGCTCCACACACGCCATGGCACACATGCCCACACACATGCATACATGCAATGATAATAATAAATAAAAGAATATAGAAATAGAAAAAAAAACAAGGGAATACAATGCTGAACATCTGGCTTGTAATACCTTACAGTGGTATATATATATACATTATATTATATTAGATATACATAGTGTTAGATATAAATACTTAATCTATAAATCTGGGGGCAGTGTGTGATCTAGTAGCCTTCTATAGCAATTAGGGTTTAGTATCCAGAGGATAAAGTATAGTATCTGTATGAACCTAAGAAAGTCACAAAAGTACCATGATTTCTCAGTCACTCTCAGACTATAGAACTCAGGTAAGAAGTCTGTGGAGATGCTGAAGCAAGACTGTCACACTGTATCAGTCCCTTAAAGCTTCTTCCTATGACTTTGGAAATAGGGCTGTAAGGAAGCACGCGACATAGAAATCATTTCCTTCTGGAGCGTGTGGTACGAGGTAAAGTGTGAGCCTGTGTTCTCTGTCCCAAGGAGTTCTCCAGTAGACACTCGTCCATGCTCCGAGATGAAGGTACCCAACCATAGGCTGATTGCTGCCATGTGCAGTGACTTACTTGTGTGTGGACCACTCCAGTTCCTTCTGCAGGCGGGAGACGCAGGGCACCTATCTCCAGAGTGAAGTGTAAGGTCATACCAAGTTGTCTTTTTGACTTGATGAATACAAATACGAAACAAAGAAACAACAGAATCTGGTTCCAACTAAAGGCAAAAACTAGTTGGTATCTTTCCTGCACTAAAGGAGGTAGACAACTAGGACCAGGTATTTGAAAGTATGGCAATAATAATAGCTCCCAGTCAACTGAGCTGTGGGTGCTGTTTAACATTTTTTTGCGTACTTTAAACATCAACTTCTTCAAGTATAAATTGAGGATAATATCTACTTTGTTTGTAAGTTGAGGCAGCAGGGGCAAAGAACACACAGTTCGAACAGGCAGGCTCTAAATGCTCCTTTTAATTTCTGCTATTTGATCTCACTCAGCCTCAGTTTCCTCCCCTCTAACATGAAGATGAGCCACCTACCTTGAAGATCTTCAGGGAGGTATTGAGAGAGAAGTCAAATACCTACCAGTGTCTGTATTGCTAAGTTGTGGCTAATGCATGTTTATACTTGTATTACACGTATCAACTGCTTTTGTAGCCCCCACTTCCCAGCAGCCTTCCCATGTTTACAGCACTCAGAGTTACATTTCATACAACAATGATCATTTTTCTCTAGAGGCAGGTTAACAACATCTTCACATGCAGGAAATCGCTTCGTCCTCACCACAATCCAGTGAGGTAAAGTATAATCTGATAACCATTTTACAGATGAGGACACTGAGGCACAATTTAGGTAGTTTATCCAGATTTGATGATAGCACTAAAGTTGACTACATGGGCTATCCTCTACAACAATGTCTACTGGGTCAGCTTGTTTGAGAGTCCACGCCTGGACACAATCTCTTCCAAAGAACATCATGACGTGCTCCCACAAACATTGTGTTATTTAACTTTTCAACTTCTGAAATAACATTGCTTCCATTATTGGGGTTCTTAAACTAAAAGCTACATTTTAAATTTAAATAGGGAGCTATAACTAACTAGTTCATCTTCTTTTATATGCTGAAGTACCATAAATATATATATTTTGTCACTAAAGGTCACCAAAATTAATACACATTCCTGAGTTTTGGTTTCAACAATTATCTCAAACCCAAATTCACTGTTCTTCTCTGTACGTATTTCTGTCTCTCCCTAATTCTGGGCAGTTGTACTGTAATCTACTTGGCTAATAAAATGTCTTCCCTACTCCAAATATTCCTTTTCTTTCTGATGCTCACTGTCCATCAGCCTCACAGCAGGGCTGTATGGTATTTCAAAGATTTTCTTTTACAAATTTAATCAGCTCAAGTATTAAACATCAATGGTGATAATCTATTGCTTTGCTTAAAACGAATCTCTAGGGGATGGCTGAGAAAGAAAGGTTAAAGATTTCTATCCTTCAAAGTAGGCCACTGCAGCTACCTATAAATCATGCTCTTTGTTTATTAACATAATTAAGCCCATCAGTGCACTTAACTTTCAGACTCAACAATTATCTGGCAAGAACAATTTCCACTTTTCCTAAAACAAAGAGGATGTGTTCAAAAAGGGGTCTTGTGCATGCTCTCTGCACAGTGCATGCTCTTTAAAAACATGATTTATGTGTCTAATTCCTTGAGCTGCCCTGAAAAAATATACTGGGCTCTTCCTCTCCTGCTCCCTATTAGGAGAAGACATTCCAATTTGAAGAGTGCACCGTCTCTGACTACAGACCGCTATATCATGTCAGCATTTTCATTAAATACGGTTCGAGGTGGACTTTGAACAAATGCAATAGTGGAGCACAGCTGCAGTCACTGCAGAGGGGAAGTTACCCAGCCCAGAGGCTTACATAAGAGATGCAGTTTAACTCAAGGGCCATCATCTGAAGGTGTGCCCACATTCTCAAAGCATATGAAATAGCACGCATTGGACGCGTTTTTTTTTTTTTTTCTTCCCATTTTATATGCCTTAGAGCACAAGGCACTCGGCTGATATACAAGTTGTTTTTCCCTAAAGGACTAGACTCCAATTACAGAACATTGGCAACTTCTGCCTAGGGAAAGAGTGAAGTGGGATGCGCGGGAAGCTGCAGGCCTGGGCAGGAATGTCTTAGCTTCCCATCGCGGGGCTGGTCCTCCCGAGGGATCCCAGGAGAGAGTCCTTAGAGAGGCGGATATCCCCCACACCATCCCACGCACAGTGGAGGAGCTCGGATTGTGCAATCAGCAGCGGGCCAAGTGCCCTCGGAGCACCTGTCCTCTCCCAACACGTTTCCAATTGGCGCATTGGGCAGAGGCTGCAGCCAGCCCTGGACTCCAGCCTGGAGTACTCGAGTGCCATGTCCCCCTCCTCGACACCCCCACTATGCCTTCCTCCAGCTGAGGCCCCGCTACCAGGACGTGCCACTTCGGCGTGACATGACAGGAGTAAATACGAACCTCTCTTTCCCAAGGCTCCCCGCAACTTCAGAAACTGCAGTCAACTTACTGGGGCGCAGGAGCCAGGAGGTCTTCTGGGGCTTCGGCGTTCCCTGGAAGCTCAGCAACTCCGCGGTGCGCTGCCCGATCCCGCCGCGGTGGCCGGCGACAGCGGGCACGGGACCCGCCGCCGCCCCCTCCTCCGGCTCGGCTCCGCGCTGCCGGCAGCCGCGCACTGTCCAGGGCGCACCGGGCGGCGGTGGCGACTCCGACTGCGCCCGGGCGCCGAGCGAGCGAGCGAACGCCGCAGCGACCGCCAGCCCCGGAGCACTGAGCGGCGAGCCCCAGGCGCGTGCCTCCGGCTCCCAGGGAACCCGACACGTGAACTCCCCGCACGAGAGGCGCTGCTGCGCTGCAGAGTCGCCCAGCCCGCCCCAGAGGACTCGTCACATCCCCGGCGAGCCGGGAGAGCGAGCGGGCGGGCGGGCACCACAGTCCGCACTGGCCGCCGCACCGCGGAGAATGACAGCGCCGAGGCGGAGCGGCGCGCGGGACGCGGGCTCCAGTGCGCATGTCCCCGACCGCTGCGGCACGTCACGGGGGGGCGGGGCTATCGGAGCGGGGCGGGGCCTGGGCGGGACCGGGGTGGGGCCCGGGCGCTAGACCGCTGGAGGTGGTGGGGTTGCTCGCCGCCCAGCGCCCGGCTGGCTCCCTTGAGATTGCAGGAAGACTCCCGCCGTGGGGTTGGTAACCTAAAGCCCTGGGAGGTGATCTTGTCCCTAGAGGCCATTGTCTCTCATTTGTTTTTTTTTTTTCCTGTTAAGGTATTGTGTGCCAGAAAAATCTTTATGGTTCCAGACAAGTTCACAAAGACCAGTTTAATTCGGTTGATTGCTTAGCTCCAAGGACTGTGATTGGCTGGGCACTGTCCTTTACCAGAACTATACAGTAAGATAACTTGAGGAGCTTGTAAGAGCTCTTTGCCCCACCACACCCCCAGAATAAGCATAGGAGATTCTGTGGGTAGGGCCCACCTGTGCAGGATGCAAACTTTCCTCAGAGCCTGTCTGGCCTCTAGTGCTTTGCACAGCTGTTGCAGATGTGGAGGATGAAGGTTTCTGGTCTATAGGTTATCAGAAGACACCAGTGTTGCCAGTTCACACCTGCCTGCTCATCCTTACTACGCACCCTCCTTACTACTCAGCGTGATGTAGAACCCAGAGTAGAGCTTCTGAGAAACTAGACTGCGTGAAAATCACTAGAACTTTTAACAAAGGAATCCCCTGGTCCTAGCCATACGAGTTTTGGTTCAGGCACTTGGGAAAGGCTTGCTCTGGAGTTCTCCCTATCACGATTACTTTAGATAAGTCTGACAGGGGTTTGTTGACTCCAAATTTTTTCAGTTATTATACCAGCAATCTGGAGTTGGGAGTAGATTTTGTAATTACAAAGAGCCATGCTAGCACTAGAACTCAGGACTTCTGAATCCAACCAGTATGTTTTCTGGTTGGTCCAGATTTTTGTAACTATTAATTGAAGGGGAAAAGGCATGTTATATTGAACATATACATAGTCACTCTATTGAATACACGTTTTATTTTTTAAAGGGATCACGAAGTTGACTGGAGAAAGAAAGCTCCTGAAAGAAGGGGGAGGAATAAGCAACGGAGGAATGTCAACGTGTTGTAGAGGGAAGATGTGAAGACTTTGGACTCACCTTCTGGCTTGGCACTTTGGGAACGAGAACCCAGGAACCAAAATTTGGCATTCTGTTTCGGAGAATGGTGAGAAACCCATATGTTTGAGAGCTTATATAACTGTGGATTTCACCATGTTCCTGTATTAATTACTTTTCATGTTGCTGGAGAAAAATACCTGACGACAGCAACTTAAGGAAGGAAGGGTTCACCATTCAAGTGTACAGTCTATCATGGGCACAGAAAACTTGGCAGCAGGAGCATGAGGCAGCTGGGCACCTTGCATCTGTAGTCAGAACTCGTGGGTCTTCCTTCCTTACTTAAACCTCTCTGGAAATAGTCTCATGGACACACAAGAGGTTGGGTCTTCTGCAGGAATCTGAATCAAGTTGACATGATTAGCCATAACAGTTTCTCCAATGAGTCTGATAGGGATCTCAGATTTACAAAGTCATTGAAGCTACTTTACTGACTTAAAAGTCCACTCTGCACATTGTGGACTGTTCAAAGGGATGCATGCATTTGATGTCAGATGTGGCTTTTTGCATTTCCTTATTATATATCTTAAAGACTAGGTCTAAATTTTGACTTAGAAAGGTTTGTATTTGGCCAGGGGGTGACATACAGTGCCCAGCAGGATGGAGTGAAGGGCATTGCAGGAGCAGCAAAACTGCAAAAGAAAATCAACAAACCACAATCCAGAACTTCAGAGACTCTATATCAACCACCTAGAACTAGGCCAGACTAATCTCTCCCCATCCTGAAGCTCAGGGAAATTTGCAGAAGAGGGGGCGGTAAGAGTGTAAGAGCAAAGGGATGGGAGGAGCAATGATTTGCAAGATACTCCACACAAGTTAGGGCCGAAGCAATCATAATTGGACTTTGCATGCCCAGCGCAATGTCCAACACACTATTGACCTCACAAAGTCTAGCATCTGCTAAAGGCACCAAGATCCTTGGAGGCAAGGGATTGGTAGCCACAGTAGTGTTCCTATACCTAAGGGGAACACAGGAAAGGGTTCAGGGAAATGCCACTGGGTCCTTGTACGTCATTGGAGAGGAGGGCCCAGAGGAGAGTCAGGGATGCACATTAAAGGACTCTCTGGGAATTGGGGCGGGAGGCACTGGGGGATGGGGAGGGAGGGGTGAGGGGAGGGGGAGCAGGGGGTTCAGGGGGAGGAGGAGGGAGGGAGGGAACCGGTGTACCTATTAAGTTTGTATGAGTGGAAATAATAATAAAAATGTTAAAAAAAGAGAAAGGTTTGTATTTTTGTAGGGAGGAAATATGTCTTCTGTCTTCATCCAATTTTGCAGCTTTACATACAGGGACTGTGTAATATTATTTCAAGAATACTCTAGACTTGCATCCATTGCAGTTACACAATACAGTCTTTGCTGAGGAGTTTGAAGGGCAACATTCACATTTTCTGGTGACAGGTGTAACCTCATTTTACTGAGGATAAGTGATTGAGGCAAAATCACTAATCCTGGAAGGGTCAGCATGTAGTCTCTGTCCTTTTCCTGTCTTTTCATCAAATGACATGCTGAAGATTAGTTCTCATTTCCAAATTGCTCATATCACCAAAAAATGATGCATCTTGTGCATCTTGTGGTTGTGAAGTGCTGTGGAGTGTACTTTCAATCTGAATACTTGTGAAGGTGTGTAGTATGTATAAGCAATGTCTGAATCCAGAAAAACAAATTTCTAAGAAAAAAAGAACTTCTTGCAAATGAGGGAGCCACCACTTCACAGACTCTACAACTTGGTTCAGATTGTCAAGAAAATATGTTAGATGAAGGTAATAGATTATGTTGGGACTTGAGATGGTTTGTATCGATTGTCAACTCAACAGAGTCTAGACTCTCTTTGGAGACAAATAACCTCTAGAGGAAAATGGGGCCCACGCTGCATAATAAGAAGAAAGATATATACTAGCAACCATTGCTGTCCACTTTTTGAATGCAAAAGCAACACGACCAGCTACTATCTCCATGACTTTCCTGCCATGATGGATTTCAACTGTAAACTGAGAATTAACCCTTTCTCTATTAATTTGCTTCTTATCAGTGATTTGTGACCAGGAAAGTGATTAATATAGGATTTTTAGTTAAAGAACCTGGTACTTTTCCTGTTACTATAAAAACAAAAAATCTGACAAAAGCAATGTAAGGAAAGGTTATTGTACAGTTTGAAGGCATATAGTATACAGTGGTCACAAACACATGGCAGTGATAGCATGAGGTAGGACTGGTCACATTGTGTCAAAGAGCAGAAAGAGATGAATCCTGGGGTCCACCTTGCTTTCCCTTTTCTTTTTCTTCCCCCATTTTATTCAATGCAGATTTCAACCTATGGTGTGGTAACACCAACATTCAGGGTGTCTTCACTTGTCGGTTTCTCTTTCTCTGGAAACCACTTTACAGACATTCTCAGAGGAGTCTTTCCTAGGTGAACCCAAATCCAGTCAAGCTGACAATGAAGATTAATGATCTTAAGTCTACTCTTGTCAAAGTGACACCCAAGCATATCATTTTCAAACCATTACCCACCACTAAGGCAGGTTTAAAGCAGCCATGCTGAGACTGTCTCCGAAAGTCTTTGAAACTCCTGAAGGCCATCCCCCTCTGCTGAGATCACCCTGAAGGATAACGCCCTTCTGAGGAACTGACTTTAATCCTCCACAGAGATAAGATGGCCAACTTCCCTGTGAAAGGATTTGCAGATGAATTCTCCATATCAAATAAGCTAAGCACATTAAAGAAACAATTTGATCTCCAGCCCTATCTGGTGAGGTGGACATAAGATCAAACTGGGTTGATCCCATGTGAGCTAACCAATGAGGAAAAGCCATTTTTAACAGGCTTGCTTAACCAATGAGAAAAAAATCCCCCCCTTATCTAAATGTGTAAATATTACCTGACCTTGGCAGCCATCTTTGGTGTCTTTCCCTAATACTCTACATGTGGCATCCATGAATTCATTTCTAGCTCCTTGCCCCTCATGGAATCCATGAGTTCCATTTCTCTCCTCTAATAAACTTTGCCTTAATCTTCTACATGGGTTGTGGTTTCAATCTTTGACTCTGAACACAAGAACCCCAAACACCACCACAGTCTCTAAAATGTCCACCCACAAAATGCAAGAGTTGAGAGGGTCATGGAGCTCCACGGCTCCCGACTCTTCCACATTCCTCTCACTAACTAGTTCCAAAGGCCTACAAACCACATGGTCAGGTTTATCACTACAGCAGCTGGACTCCTCAGTATTAATTTTCTGTATTTTTCATTGCTGTGACAAAGCAGCTTACAAAAGTGATTAAGGAAGGTGGGTTTATTCTGTCATTGTTTGAGGATAAACAGCCATCATGGTGGAGAAACTAAGGCATGGGAGTGAATGGCAATTGGCCACACATAGGAAGCAGAGAGAGATCTTCTCTTTTTCCCTTATTATTTCCACTTTATTCAGTCCAGGACCTCCCAATCCAGGTCATGGTGCCTGCCCCACACAAATGGATCTTTCTACAGTCCAAAGCTCTCGGGAATGCCCTTACATGCACACCCAAAGGTGCATCTCCAGAGAGATTCTAAAATCATCATAACCCCACAGTTGTCATTCATTTTTCTTTAGGTGCCAGCAACCTAATTAAACTATATATCTGCCTGGTATTTGAATTATCTTACATGTTGACTTCAAGTGACCAAGGGTTCAATTTTATAAAAAGTTAATTAGTATAAGTCACTCTGACTGTTTTTTGAGCCACCATTATTGACATTAAACACAAAAAACATGAACTAATGTTTTAATATTGATTGCATCTTAATATTGATCATGTCTGCATTTAAAATTTATTTCTTTTTAGCTACTATTGTTGTGTGGTAAGAATTCTACATATATTTTTTTCACTGATGTTTTTATTCCTTATGGTCCAGCAATTTGACTGAAAATTTCTTCATCCAAGGATGCTAAAAATTCCACTGGTGATGTTTTCAATTATATAGACCTTAGAAACTGTTCCAAATTTCTTATTTCCTCATTTGAGAAAATGTACATAGGCTATATTTCTGTCTTTTTTAATTAAATTCTTTCTGATAAGAATCACAAGCTGATCACTAAGCTAAGAAATCCTAGCTGAACAATTGTCCACCTTTATTAATCATATTTCTTCATTCTTTTCACTTGAAGGGATTCTTGGACATGATAATCTCCAATCCCTTCCTGCACAGAGATAGTCCAGAAAAGGGAACTGGGGTATTCAGGATGACTGACAAGTCTGATATAGAGATGAAGGCAAAGAAATGACATATTGCTTGGTGAAAAATTTGTCACAAAAATGTGTACATCTGGGCCAGTGAGATGGTTCATTGGGTAAAGGCTCCTGTGTGTAAACTTGTGACCTGAGTTTTCTCCTGTACCCCACATGGTGGAAGGAGAGAATCAACATCTGAAAGTTGTCCTTGACCTCCAAAAAGGTACTTGCTCAATATCTCTCTCAAATATCTGTATACACACAGACACCGAGACACAGAGACACACAGACACAGACACAGACACATACACGTTGGCTAGACCTTTGAACACAGTTGATTTCATAGTTTGCATTATTTATAGAGATTGCAGTAGTGAATAGCTTCACTGAAAACCATAACAGGATCTCTGCTTAGGGGTGGGAGTTAGCCTTCTATCCTTTTTCTTAGAAAAGTTTTTCCAATTGTTTTTGTCCTAGCGCGAGAACTCTATGAAATGCTCATATTTCAAAAGTTAACATCTAAATTAATTCACCTGGAACTTAGAGAAGGTGATCTCAAACTTAATTTGGATTTCCAGGCTGAATATAAAATGTTCTTTAACTCACAAATGTTAGTAGAGAGTTGTGATCTATAGTTCTAAAGGTTGTGATGACTATAGGTCTGAGGGTTCAACCATTCATGGATTGATAATAATTGGGGAGGTAGAGGTGATTCAGTGTGAAATATTTGTCTAACAGCCTGAAGCCCTGAGTTCAACTCTGAGCATTGAAGAAAGATGAGGTGGAAGAGAAGAAAGGAGGAAGGAAAAAAATTACATGAGGGGAAAGTTGATTTTGTACAGACATTTTCATTATCATTATACCTCAAGGAATAATATATATAATATAATATAATATATTATATATAATATAGCAAGCATTTGTATATTATTTATGCTATATTTAGCATACAGTTATCTAGAGATTATTTAGAATATATAGAAAGGGCCAAATGTGTGGCTGAATAATAGAGTGTTGTGTAGTGTGGGCAAAGTCCTGGCTTTCATCTCCAACACTGCAGAAAACAAAACAAAACAAAACAAAAGAGAATGTTTACATGTTATATGTAAAATATCACACCATTTTTGCAGGAGACACCTGAGCATCAGCAGATTTTGGTAACTCTGGTGAATCCATTCCTCCATGGATACTGATGGCCTGGGCCACCGATAATTATAATTGCAAAACTAAAGGGAAATAGATGTTGGTAAGCACTCGAGTCCAAGGTAGGGATGGGGTTATGGGCTTCAAAGATGGACTTTGAGGACAAGGGGAAGAATGGAAGTGATTTGGTCTGAGGTGCAGCAGCTGCTGAAGACTGATTTGTTTGCAGCAGTTTCTAAGATGAGGTGGGGAGATGCTTTGTGATTGAAAAGACATTGGCTCATTAGGGTTTGCTGGTACCAAGGCCTTGGGGATTCCACATTAGACTTTACCTATAGGATAGAAAGGTTAAGAATTAATCGATCATAAATCTCATAAATTTTTGGATACAAACTTGAATGAACTATTATAGAAATGGATATAATGGACATCCAATTTCAGTCTCTAAGAATTACTTGCAGTTTTTCTCAACCAAGTTGGGAAAGAGAGAGAGCTACATTAAGAGGCTTCATGGTGTAGTGCAAACCACACAGGCTTGTCCTGTTGTAATGTCAAGCACTGGTCAGTGGTAAGCATTTGATTAATCACACAAATTGACAGTAGATTTATGTACATGGCAGGCTGTTAAAGAGTGGGCTGTTGAAAAAATATTTCTTGGAGTTAAAAATCTAAGACTCCATTTCAACATTTTAATGTAAAGATTGACTATAGTTTTAACGCCACTTTCTTTGGCTTAAAGGTGACTTGGAAGGTTCCTCTGAGAACAAAATATGCTGAACGACTTTGAGAAGAGATGAAGGTAAAGTCTGCCAATGGAATTCTGTGGTCCTACATTGTGCCTCAGAGAAAAAAGGCAAGGTTTAAGGACTTCCCAGATCTTTTTACTGAGAGAGAAAAATTTTGGTGGCCAGAGACAGTTTTTATAAGGTGAAAAAGAAAGAACTTCAGGAATTGTCTTCATGTTATGGATGAAAGGATGAACATTCCGTTGTGTGACCACAGGTCCTGTGTGGTCCTGGCCTCACACATTTCTATCTCAAGCCAGAGTACTCTATATCTGTGACTGCAAAATTAGGAGACTTACACACTACCTGCTATACCAATGAGGCTCCTTATAGCTGAAAAATGCCCAGGATATGATTATGTCTATGCTCTGTTCTGCTTTTATCATTTCAGCATAACATATTTAAGAATATCATATAACCCAGGCTGCTCTGGAACATCACGTAGTTGAAAAGATTTGAACTTCTGATCCATTCCTCCACCTCCCAAGTGGTGGGATGACATATAGGCTTATGCCATCATGCCCAGTTCATGCAGTGTTGGGAATCAAACGCAGGGTTTCATGCATGCAAGGCAAGCACTCTTCTAACTGATGCATCTCTGACCCAATGTAACACATTTATTTATTTGTTTGTTCACTTATTGTGTGTTTATGTGGTACATATATATATATGTGGGTGTGTGTGCTCATATGGATGCAGGCTTAAGGTCAACTTTAGGTGTCATTTTTTAGGAGCTGTCCAATTTTTTTTTTTTGAGACAGTCTCTCATTGGCCTAGAGTTTGCCACAAGAGTTAGACTAGTTGCCTAGGGAACCACAAGGAATCTGCCTGGCTCCCATCTCTACTTGACTTTTTAGTGTCAGTATTGGGGCTAACTTGTACTTTGTGTTTGATTGAGTTATCTCCCTCCAACGTAGCACAATTTTAATAAGAATTTTAAGTAGGCACCAGAGAAGACTATGTCTTACTCATTACAGGCCATATACCAGCTAAGGGGCAGAACTTGAGGACTATGGGTTGATGAGAGGTTTGGTTCCAAGGGGAGTGCTTACATAGCACGTGGCACATTCTCTAGTGAAGCATTTCTGTTTCCTGTAGTGTTATATGTCTTCTTCCATTCCCACCATTTCAGCACCATTTCTTCTGTTCTTGTACTCTACCTGGATTGCATGTCACATCCTACTATCTAGGGACAAAAGATGGAGAGAGGAAACAGCCTGAAGTGCTTTCTCTATCAACCAGGATCCCATTTGGAAATGAAAGAATACATACTGCTTTTGTAACTTTCTTCTGCCCAAGTGAGGATCCTAGCTTAGAAATGGGAATACACATAGTGGTGATTCTTTTTCAAGAATCAGCCATTTATCCAACTCCTACCTCCCCATGAAGAAAGAACATTCATTTTCTGCTTTCCTTCTTTCTCCCTTTCTTACTTCCAAAGAAGAGAACACATTTGATGGAGAAGTGATGTTTAATTGTAGTGATAACGAGAGAGAATGCCTGCTTCCCAAGGGTTCCTCCCACTTGATAGCCATCAAACGTCCCATTTCACAATGTAGCTCAGTGCTAGAGTGCTACTTGCCTACCATTTGCAAAGTCCTGGGGTTTGAACACCCCAGCACAAAGCAAAGCCAAACAAAACCTTACCATCCTAAATAGCTGACAGCACCGGCAGCATAGTGGGTGGTCAGGCCCTCTGTGCAATCTCACCCATGTCCTTCCAGGAGAGAATAAAAGCACAATGGCAGCCTGGAAGAAAAACAAGGGACCTTGAACATTTCACTGCAATGCACATTGAGGGAAGAATTCCCACGGGCAAAACGCTGTAAAATAAACCATCACTCCCAAGATGTCTTGTAAAAACAGCAGTTGCTTTTAGAAATATTTAATCCCAAATTCCACTGAAGTGAACATGGTATTTCCTGTCTCTGGAAACAGAGGAAAATGAGGCTCTGTTTAAAGCAGAGCCAGATGTTGGTGTTGGTAATGATCTACAGAGCCCCTCACGCATGTGGCACCAGCAGAGAGATACGGGCCAGCTGTCTTCCACCCTGGGAGCCCAATTCTCTTGCACAGAAAAGAAACAGCATAGGGGCTGTTTTGTTTGTGTATACAAGGAGACAGCTGAGTTCAATAGATGTTATTTTGGTTTGTAAAGCCAGTAACCGTAATTTAAAATATTTCTTCTTTTCTTTGTCATTCTTACTCCAAATCAAGGAATGTTCAGTATCCAATCAAATTTAGTAACTTTTTTTTTCAAAGGAAAATACTGGGCAATTCCATTTTGAAGACAATTATCGACGATATCATAGTAGTTTGCTTTGTCCATATTAGCAATTAGACTTTTTTTCTGACAGTAGATAATTAGTCTTCTTGATTAAAATAACCTTTGTCTATACAGATGTTGCAGTGTGAATATGAAATATTCCCTTTGCCGAATATGTGGTCCCCAGCTGCTGATGCTCTTTTGGGAGGTGATAGGAAGTTTAGAAGGTAAAGTCTCTCTAGTGAAAATAGGCCACTGGAGGGGGGAGGTATTTGAAAATAACACCTGGTCTCCTCCTCTGTTTTCTTCTTGTCCACAAGGTGAACAGCTCTGTCACATACTCCCATCACTAAGATGTTCTGCTGTATCATGACTAGAATCAGGAGAACCAAGGACTGTAGACTGAAACTTTAGCGACCATGAGCCAGAATAAATCTCTCTTTCTTTTGAGATATTCTGTCAGGTATTATATCACAGAAGTGCAAAGTGTAACAAGCGATAGGAGTGCTAACAGTCCACCTTACCTTCTCACTGCATCCCATACCCAAATCGCCTTTTTTTAAGCTGCTTCCTAACTTCAATATGCATCATATTTCCTTGCTTTGGATTTTCACTTGTGTTTTTTTTTTTTTTGTCCTTTCCCATTTATGGTTTCAAATACTAACCATACTCTAATACATAACTCATGTTCCACCACGTCCGTGAAGTTGACTTTGATCATCCACGCTGGAGAAGGTTCTCCCCCTTGAATATCTGTACCATCTACTGTCTGTCCCAATCACATGGCACCTCCCCAAACTGTAGATATTGCAGATATCATCATGGGCATCTCAACAGCTCAATAAGCAGAACATTTCTGAAGGCAGGCATTTCATCTCTCACTTCATCATATTCCCTTGCCTTCCATTCCTCAGCTATCTACTTGCTTAATGCAAAGTCACAGTCCATGTCCATTTTTATGAGGATACTGACTGTGGTCATGTTTGGTGAAAATGTAGGACTAGGGGAAGGGAGATAGAGAAAGAATGTGAAGGGTGATTTATCATCCTATTTGGATTGCAGAACTGGGCAGATGATTAATGTTTGTCATCATATATGCATTCTAGTTACTTGGGAGAATGAATGAATCAAATTAATGTTAACATTTACTTGATACTGAACTCTAGGCAAAGAATAACCAATATTTATAAGACAATGACAATGGACAAGATTAAACTCAGAGCCTCGGGACTGGAGACATGGCTAAGGGGTTAAAGTCTTTGACTTCCAAACAAGAGTACCTGGCGGTGACCTGCTGGTGCAGCCTCTCTGCATTGCTGCTGATAAGATCATGACAAAACAGCTTAGGGGAACAAGGGGTTTGTTCTCTCTTACAGTAAGTAGTCCAGTTACAGTTCCCAGTCTAGCTTAGCAGGGGAGCTCACACCAATATCAAGGGCCAAGAGAACTGGCCATATCCGTGTAATGGTTGAGAGAGGGACAATCCTTACTTGACAGACCAGCATGTCTGGTCAAGTACATAGAAGGATACAAAATTTCTTAAACAATTCCCTCCATTTTACTCATCTGCCCAGGGACTAATCCTGCCCACCATGGGCTGGGCCTTCCCCATCCACTAGACAATCTCTTTCAGGTTCACTCTAGGATTAACTCAACTACTAATTCTTTACAAATATACTCAGAGATCGAACTCTCAACTGTCAAATTGATGCCTGTATCTAACTATGAGACCACCTGCACTTCTGTCCCTGAAAGGCAGAATCTGGGAAACCCCAAAGCAAAGCAATAAGGAGACAGAGCAATCCAGAGTGATTCCCGATGCTACCCTGGGGCCTTCATAGACACACACTTACACACACACACACACACACACACACACACACACACACGCACGCACGCACGCGCGCGCGCACACACACACACACATGCACACACATACTCACATATGAAAAAATAAAGTAAACTCAGAGCCTGGAGAATTACTGAGTTTGTGACTAGAGGCAAGATGGCACCCTATGAGAACAGAAGGGGCGATGGGGCAGAAAACTGAGCAGGGTATTCCTGCCACAATGGCTTCTTAAACTAGTAGTATCTCTTTATATTTCCACCCATACATTAAAGGCTAAGTACCAATGACACATATTCTTCATGCTGCAATGTCCTTTTTAGGAAGTCACCTGACATAACTGTAGAGTTGTTGTGCTTTTCTCTCACTATGTCACCTTCTTCCCACCCTGCTTATGGTTCTATGCTTAAGTAGGTCACCTTAGACTGCACCAGACTGGATGTGACCACAGACGGAGCCAGGGCCATGAGTTGCCTAATAGGAAATGCTTGTGCAGCAGGGGTGACTGATTGGTAATAAGATTCACTTTCCTTGTAGTGTAGCCTGGGTGAAGGAAAAAGGAATTAATGATCATTGAGAATCAAAAGAGAAACAGAGCATCCAGTCAATGTGATGGTCTTCTAGATCCTTTATATCGTCAAATAAAGTCCTCTTTCTGCTGCCCAGTCCTTGTAAGGGGAAAGAAATGTTTCAAAACTATTATACTGCTTAAGGAATGTTTACAAAATCAGTGACTAGAAATAAATTGTGAATATCATGAAGCATTCCTAAGATGGCATTTAGGTGTATTTGTGATATAATAAGGATTAAATCTAGACTTTGGCTCTGCTTTCTTGCATGGTTCAAACCCCTCAGAATTCTCTGAGGGATAGGACTGTCTTTTGCTATTCCTAATTAATCCCTTTGGTACTAATGAAATGTGAGGTATGATTAGGTCTGGAGAGCAGGTCTGGAGATTAACTTCAATCACATGGCTTGTGGTTTAACAAGACCTGCACAATGATACTCCCACGAAAAACTCAAGACATGGGTGGCTTGGGGACCTTTTTGATTGGCAAATACACTGACATACTGAGAGGTCGATGCATGGACTCCACAGAAGGAAACTTTGCCCGTTCTCAGCATCTTTCTAGACGTTGTTCAGTGTCTCTTCATCTGCCTACTCCTCTGTCTTCTGTGCAGTAAATAGAATGGCTTTGGGAGCACAGTGCTTTCTAGAGGCCCATGAGTCCTTCTAGTGAATCACTGAATCTGAACTGGGCTCATGAGAACCCCCAAAATGCGGCCAAGTCAGATATAAGTATGGAGAGCCCACAGATCCCTACTTGCAGCTGCTGTCTGAAGCAGAAGTCTAACGTGTGGGAATCCGTGCTCACTTGAGTAATATAATGCTTACTAGTGACTGAATTGAATGTTGTATCCATTGGGTATTTATGAACACAATGCCTCTGATGTCTGTTTACAGTGTCGATTTCCATCTCCTATGGCATTTCCATCTCCTATGAAGGAGGAAGTAATTGTGTTGGGTGGTTTTGTCCCTGTCAGTCCATATATATGTCAAATGATGGTCAAAGGAGTGTAATAACTAATTTTAAAAAATATATATACATCCCATCTCTCCAGCAAAACTGTTACCTTCTGAGAGACAAGTCCACATATTCCATATCTGCATGTTTCAAACTATGTCTAGTGAATTGTCTTAGAAATCCTAAGAACTGCTAAAATGCTCTATAGTTGAATTATGTTGCAGTTTGTTTGACTGTTGTGGATAAATTTATGACTAAACAACTTAAGAGAACAAGGGGTTTTATTCTTACTTATGATTCTGGCTACAGTGCATAGTTCAGCTTGGCAGGAGGGTTCATATCAACATCAGGAACCCAAGCCGTTGGCTCCACCATATCTACTGGAATTCCTGAGAGAGGAGCCAATCTCCTCACCTATCTGACTTTGAGTCTTCCAAAATACTGGAACAATTCTCTCCCTCTTACTTGCTCAGGGAATGGTCCCATTGACTGTGGGCTGGGTCTCTCTTCATCAGTTAGACAATCTCCTGTAGGCTTCTTAGGGCTTACCTTAACCATTAATGCTTCACAAATGTGCCTACAGCTTATCCTTTAATTGTCAGATTGACACCTACATCTGACTTGCATTATATGCTAAAGTACAAATAAATACTTATCAATTGGAAACCTTTCATGTTGTATCTTTTTAGTAGTCTTGGTTCTCTGGACATGGCTTTACTATCTTTTTCTTTCCATATTGTCTTAGGCAAAGCTACACTACACAACTAGGATCCCAAAGCAACTAAAAGTCATTTTTCCCTGAGTTTGCAAGCCTGTTATTTCTACTTATCAACCACCTTAAATATTGAGAGTTACTGTTCATGTCCAGTTCATCCAGGAGAGACAATGAATGAAACAGCCAAAAAGCTTAACCTCAGATTCAACAACTCCTGGTGCACCAAAAAGAACTTCAGCATGTTCAGTAGGGCTCTTTGCACTGCCTTGTGTTTATAATAGCAGCTAAACCAATTCTTGCCAAATTCATCCAATGACTCATTTATATAAATTGGAAAGGTTTGGGATATAACCTCACCTAGGTTAGGTCAAGGGAAAAAGATAGATTTCAAATATTGACAGAAAGGAAGGAAAGAAAGAAAGAAAGAAAGAAAGAAAGAAAGAAAGAAAGAAAGAAAGAAAGAAAGAAAGAAAGAAAGAAAGAAAGAAAGAGAAAGAAAGAAAGAAAGAAAGAAAGAAAGAAAAAAAGAAAGAAAGAAAGAAGGAAGGAAGGAAGGAAGGAAGAGAGAAAGAGAAGAAAAAGAAGAGAGAAAGAAGAAAGAGAGAGAGAAAACAAGAAAGAAAGAAGGAAAGAGAAAAGAAAGAAAAAAAGATGAGAAATCCAGAGTATAAAAATGACTTTCTTGCTTATCAGGTTTAAATATAATTAGCCTTCCTAAGTTGTAACTGGATTTGCCTGTTGAGTCTGCATCGTAGAAACAGAAGGGAAACAATAACTTCTCAGTTGAAAGAATTTTTAATGACTATGGGGGATACCAGCCAGCAATTTAACTCAGATGGGAAAATAGAGAGCAAAATCTCATTTTATTTTATCTGATTTATGTTTCTCTTAAGAAGAAATTGCTTTTCCCTACACACAGAAAACTTACATTTTGTTACTCACAGAATCTCTGTTCTGCAGCCCTTGGCATTAGGGAACAGTCATTAGGGCAGCATTCTGGTTGACAACATGCAATCATGCCCATCAAGAGCTTTAAATTCCCCTCCATCATAAGCTAGAAAACTTCAAAGTCTGTTTAAACCAGTGTGGAGTACACAACAAGCTCAATAAAACGTGTGTGTTGATGGAAAAGTCTCCCGAGGAGCTTTATCTAAAAGGCAAACACTACAGAAGTGGTAGTTTCCTGAAGCTGGGGTTGAGACATGCTTGTGTCATGATCTCTGAGACAAAGCAGGTGATGTTAGTGGCCACTCTTATGAAGGAAAAGATTCATAGTGCCCTGGTTCTAGCCCTGGATTAGGCTCCATGCTCAGAAGACAAGGGGTAGGAACTGATGGGGGTGTTCCACTACATGCTTGGCTTCTAGGAGATGTTTGACTCAGAAGCATCTATGTAATTCATTCAAGAGTAGGCCTTGAAGGTTAACCTGACTCTAAGGGTTTGAATGTAAAACGTTCCCCCATGGGCTCACCTACTTGAACACTTAGTCCCAAGAAGTTGGGCCCTGTGTGGGAGCAGTGGAGGAAACCTCAGGAGGCAGGGCCTATTTGGAAGAAGTAGGTCACTGGGGGGTGGGGAGGGGGCTCTGAGTGTTACAGCCTGGACTAGCTTCTAACTGTATCTTTTCTTCCAGCCCCCAGCTCACCTCTCTCCTACCCAGAAGTAAGCAAGTAGCTTCAGTTCTTTACTATTGCAGCTTCAGACATTCCCCCCCCACACACCCTGCCATGATGGATCTTACCCATATCTTCAAAGTCAAAAGAATCCTTCCTCCCTGGAGTGCTTCGTATCAGGCATTTGGAGGCAATCACAAGAAAGGTAACTAATACATTGATTTTGATAATTTCTTTTTTTTTTTCCTCATGTGTATGTGTATGTGTGACTGTGGGGAACCAAGGGTTACTTCAGGAATCACCCTGGATTGCACTACATCCTTATTGCTTTGCTCTGGAGTTTTCCAGGTCCTACCTTTCCAGGGCCAGGATTATAGGCCTACCACCATATCTGCCGGGCATTTTTGTATGGGATCTAGGCATGTGAACTCCTTTTGCTTGGCAAGGCAAAAGATTTTACCCCTAATCCATCTCTCCATGTCTGACTTTGCCCACTTCAAGAAGTGTTCATTCCAGGGACATCTACATCTATTTTCTTTTGAGATCACCCATCACATTTCCAAACTATCTAAATTCCAAAACAGTTTGTCAATCTGAGCTCTTCTGGGTTGGAAATGACATGGTCCACAGGATAGCCACCCTCCTGATCCAGGCTAGTTTGAAAAAAAAATACGGCGTTGGTTATAGACTTCTGAACCTGTTAAACTAGATAGAGGTGTGAACTTGACAACTGAAGGTTTGATTACATTTGTAAAGAATTAGTAGGTGAGTTAATAATCCCTGAGCAAGCCTACAGGAAATTGTCTAATTGATGGAAAGGGTCTGACTGGTGGTAGGTGGGACCAGTCCCCAGCAGGTAAATAAGATAGATGGAGCTGGTTAAGGAAGTTGGCATTCTTCAACATAGGTGGCCAGACATAGTATTCTGCCCAAGTGAAGATTGTTCCTTTATCAGCAATGGATCTGGTATGACAGTTCCCTCAGCCCTTGGTGTTGATCTGAGCTTTCCTGCCAAACTGAACAAGGAACTATAATCAAGAATCATAAGCGGGAATGAAATCCCTTGTTCCCATAAGTTGTTTGGTTGTGAACTTATTGGTGACATGCACAGTAACTGCAACAGGGGCCCAAAGCAATGTTGCTGTTTCAGTAAGGAAAAGTAACCAAGGATGAGACTCAATCCCCAGTGCACAGTGGAGAACAGTATAGGATCCAGGAAGGTCCTTAAGATTCGTGTGCCTCTTTCAATAGGTACTAGAATCTTGGCCAAGTTGCTTATCCCAGTCACAAGGGTTCTCGTCTGTAAAATAAGGCAATAGCTTATCTTATTTAATACTTAATGATATGCCAATGACGTATGTTAGTATTAAGTCTGGTAACTTTCAAATATTCATATAGCCTTTAAGGCTTGCAAAATGCTTGAATCATCTGTACCTATCCAGGTACTATGGGTATCTTATATCTGCCACTCCCTTAATGTCCAAGAAGACACTATGAGATACCACATTCCAATTTCGTAGACATAGAAATCAAGGCACACACAGGCAAAATAACCTCTTGGAGACCCACAACTTGTAGGCAGCAGGTCGATTGCTGTGCATCTTAATGCAAGCCATGTGGCTCTGGCGTCCGTGCACAAGCCATAGTGTTCGGCTGCCTGTCTAATAAATCAATGTGGTGTGTTATTAATTGCTGTTTTCCTTCCTGTAAATCTTTCCAACTCCGTGACACAGCCATGACCCCTGTTCCCTTAGGACTCAGGTCCCAGGAGCAGCAACTGACGCCTATCATGCCAAGCCACTGCGATTAGTGCTAAGGTACTTGCTGCTTGCACAGTCCCCATGGTGAAAGGAGAAAGGTAGCAGGAGTGGCCTAACGTGTGTGAGCTGTGTACATATCTGTTTGGATTCTGACACTCTAAAAGTCAATTTGAAGCCTTCGCTTTAATTCCTTGTATCAAACTGGATCATCTCCATGCATCTTTCAGATCTAGAATTTTGCTACCATTTATTTACTTAACTAATATTTACTGAATGCCTGTGCAGAGCAAAGCATTGTGTTCTCTGCTGTGGAAATTAAAAAAAAAGAATAAATAGGACTCACGATCTCAACCAGCAGGAATTTTCATCTTGAATGGATAGTTATGTAAGTTACCAGGTGGGAAGCCTGTGTGGATTGAAAAGACCGAGTTGAAATATTTTCTATTTCCTAACCGTAAGTTACCTTAAATGAATTATCTATCTGAATTTTAATTTTCTCTTTTGCAAAATGGGCTTTGAGAACATTTTCCTCTTAAGGTTTGGATCCTCACTGGCACTCATAAATGTTATTTCAAGTGTTCAACAAAAGCTTTGAGAAGTGCAGAGGGAATCATGGCCTATATCAATTTCCCTGTTCCACTTTCACATAACCTAAATGAGAGATTATGTTCCAAATGTATGTTAGGAACTTAAAATCTAGATGCCAAGCAAAATTTTACAATCAGGAGTCCTTCCAGTTTCAGTCTCCAGGGATGCCTTACCATGTGCTCAGAAGGAGATATGACTGTAGCCCTGTCAGGTCTG
The DNA here is from genome assembly GCA_023101885.1 of Typhlomys cinereus. Lineage (NCBI taxonomy): Eukaryota > Metazoa > Chordata > Mammalia > Rodentia > Platacanthomyidae > Typhlomys > Typhlomys cinereus. Next base: position 2,769,317 of record JALPQD010000016.1, on the reverse strand, counting down.
TGTCGTGTCTTTTTTGAAGGTGGCCAGGTACACAGACTGCCTTCCCCCTCCAAACTCACAGTCCTATAAAATATGCATATGCATATTGTTGCATTGAGCAAAATGAATAAATACAATGTGTCCCCACCCCCAGTAGGCAGTGAAGTTCCACTTTCCCATGCTGTTGTTTTCTTCCATGTGAAGGAGCCCCATTCGCATGAAACACTTCTCTTCCCATTTCTTCACTCCCAACCTGATGAGGGTTGGACTTTGTTTGATTGGCAAGGTTGAAAGGTGAAATGGGGCATGGACACTTCTTGCTTCTCTCCCCTGTCTATGTGACAGACAAGTCTTCTCTTGAGGCTCTTCCGGTCCAGCACTCCTGCAGCAGCAAGGGCCTGCCTCACTCGGCCCTATTGGACCCATGACATGCCTGCCTGCTCTCCCATGGATGTCTTCAGGTTCCCCCCTCTCATAACAACTGTGAAAAATACTACGTTATGCCTCCATCTACATAACTTTTCTATCCTGTGCTTTCCTTTATTTGGAACTGAAGTGTGAAAAAAAATTAAAGGTGTTAATTGCTGAGTATCCTTGATCTCCAATGTCCCAGAGGAAGTTGCTGACCCCACTCCAAGGGGTAGTCACTTTTTCCAGCTCAAGAGGATGGTTGCCTCTGGTTCATCCGTATGGTCTTCTTTCCTCATTGCTTTGATGGTGCTACATATGTTTCAGGGTGACTGCGGATTGATGGGACTAATTTCCACATAGACTCTATTACTGCAAAGCTGAGTCAATGTGTGGGAAGGATTTAATTTGACCCTTCACATGGGAAATATCCTATAAAAAGATGTTAACGAATGCTCTCATTAAAAACATATCACTTCAACATATCACTTTAATGCTGAAAGAACTTATATTATCAGATACTTAATAAGAATCAGATGGATATTAAGATTGCAGATAGCTATGTAACAGGAGAAGCATATCATTTTGTTAACTTATAAAGGGATAGAACATCACAGGAGACGGAGTTCAAAGCTATGCTGCTCTTTCTAGCCAAACTGGGATGACTGGTGGATCTGTGAATGTTCTAGTTAAGTCCTGACTAATCATCTTAATGCCATTACCTCCAGATTTGGCCTCCTTTGGGTCAGGGCTCTCATAGTAATGTCTGTCCAGTTCAGTATAGCAACTATTCCCACAAATTTTCCTCCATGTTACATTCAATGTTTTTCTCACTTCAGTTCCAAATAAATGAAAGCACAGGATAGAAAGTTATGTAGATGGAGGTATAATGTAGTATTTTTCATAGTTGGGAACGCAAAAGGGAACCAGACACAGATGAATCATGGCCAGTACTCCTTGAGGAAAGCACTGGAAAGAACCCAATTGCATTTGTTCATTAAATTTTAATATTAGCAAAAACATGCTTTCTCAAAATAAGAATGCCATTGCTTAAGTATGTGAACTATAATTTCTATAGCTATATTGTGTGTGTGTGTGAGTGTGTGTGTGTGTGTGTGTGTGTGTGAGAGTATGTGTGTGTGAGTGTGTGTGTGTGTGTGTGCAGGTGCATGTACACATTTGTGCCCATGTTTGTGGAGGTAGAAGCCATTGCCAGATGTCTTTCCTAGGTGCAGTGACATGCATTTTTGGGATGAAGTCTCTGTCTTTGCCAGTGATACTGATTGATACTTGACTAACAAGACTCAGTGATCTGCCATCTCTGACTCCCCATTGCTGGGATTATAAGTGTGTATCATCTGGCTTTTTTAAAAACATTGGATCTAGGAGTGAAACTCAGGTGTTCAGGCTTGCATGGCAAACATTTTAATGCCCAAGCTATCTATCAGTCCAGTCCTGTCTATGTTTCTTAAAATGGAAAAAAATACTAGGGGGACAAACAATTCTAACTGTCCACAAATAGGAGATGCTCTCACAAATTGGTACATACACTAAATGGAGAAAATAAACAGGAAATGGAGGGAAGTGTGAAAATATTCAAATGTTTGGCTCTTGATAGTATAACTAGCTTTAATCGTAAATTTTCTCTCCTTCTGAATATGTTTACATATTTTCTGAGTAACTTTATACTAATGTAAGAATCAGGAGAAAAATGAAAGATATAAGAAGATGGTTGAAACATTTGCTACTAATTCCATTCCTGTTACTTTTTTAAAAAAATGAACCTTCCAGAAAAATGAAGATAACTTTTAAAAATAACAATGCTGGACTATTGTTCTCCAAGTCATTATTCAATGCAAATCTTCTTTCTTACTCTCCAGTGCATTCAGTGATATCAGGGGAATATTACTCCTGCTCAAATTAATCAGAAATTTAACTTTGAACTGATCTTTATGTTACCAGTTCCATTTGTTCTGGGTCAGTCCTTTTCAGTAACTTGCAGTGTCATGATGGAAATTCATGGAAGGTAGTTCATCTTTCTCAGAAATCCCACAAGACTTCCCCCCTACAGTTATGCAGGGTTTAAAAAGAGACATACTCTCAGGTCAACCCTGAAATAATGATAAGCAGTATACCTTTTAGGTAGAAGTGTATACTTTTCTAACTCAAGTTGCTTAAGGCACTTAATTGTTTACATGCATATATGTGAAGTGTAAGGAGTCAATCCACTAGAAAGCAGGCAATCCATTTAACAAGCACCTACTCATTCTTCTCATTTGCAAGGGCAGTTACGCATATAAGTAGAAACAATGTTGGGTGATAAGGTATGTCCAGACTACTTCTAAAGCTTTGTGACTCTGGGCTGAGGAAAGGAAGGGCAAGAGGAGGAGGAGAGGCAGATGTTAGGCTTAGTTCCTACTGGAAAATCAGGCATGTTGTCAAAACATTCTTGATTTGAATCAGAAAGACCTGTGTGTAAAAAAAAAAATCTCTGGTTGGATCTATGATGAGTTGCAGAAGTGTCTTAAGAAGTACATAGGTTCTTTAAAGTTATTTTGATGACCAAGAAAAATAATGTTTTCAGGATTATATTTATAGGTGTGGAATTCAGTACAAAATTGGTTATTTTTTGATATTCAGAAATGTGGTCATATCCCTTGGGATTCATGTCTTCTAGTTGGTCATTGTCCATTAAACATCTATTTGAGGAGGTAGGGCAAATAACCACTTTCATGATTATTTTAATTAAGAAAAAAAAGCGAAGGTTCCCTGAGCAATGTATAGTTAAGAGACTGTTTTGTGCATACGCCCCAAATACTTGTATATCATGGAACTGCTGGGCCATGCAAGGTCGTTTGACTCAACCTGTTATTGGTGGCTAGAATTTTCTTATCTACAGTTTCCAGTGACTCAATGACTAAATAGATTCCATGAGACTTGTTAGCACAGTTCTTCATTCAGTCAGTATTATTTGGAAATGGACTGTTTTGGATACTGCTAACAATATCAACATGAAGATGAGTGTTGTGTGGTGCATTCCTCTGAACAAACAGCTGCCATCTTTGTTTTGAGACCATCCATGGACTCCTTCAGAGACAGAGGCGGGTGGAGAGAGTTATTGGACCCTCACCTGGGGCTCTGGACTGGCCACACGTTAATACGCTTTCTAATTGCATTTGCCCAACCACATGGCTGAAGGCATGAGGACTGGAAGGGGCTAGAATGCACATGCATGGGGGGCCTGTGCACATGTGGCATGTGACACCCACGTGGCCTCACACCTGAGGATAGGAGGAACACAGAGTATATAAACTAAAGAAGATTACTTGAGAGAGTTCCATTGGGCAGCAATGAGGAAGCTATGAACCTCGCTGTGGTGAGTTGCCCCTGCTCCTGTTAGGAAGCCCAATAAACTGGTTGGTTGGTTGTCAATTTGGTCTGTCATGAAACTACTATGTGGAGTGGTAGATGGTTGAGTGTAGCATCTCCCCAGGAAAAACAATCCACACAACAGTGAGAAAAGACAAGAATACTCCCTGCCACTGTGGAGCTTATGGCACAGCGTGGACAGTGGTTAACTGTTAATTTGCAGGGACAGAAAGATTGCTTAGAAGCAAAGAGAGATCTTTCCCCAGAGTCCCATATTTTCTATATTGCATTTGTGTAGAGAGGTTGGAAAATCTTCCTTGTGGGTTTAAATCTGAAGAGGAATGGGAACCACCCAATGTGTAAAGGAAGAGAGGGACATTCTAGGCAAAAGAAGCAGAAAAGAGCATGAGGTAAGAGGAAGCACAGAAGCATGAGTGAAGGACGGAGTGTCAGAGTGGCTGAATCACAGGGTTAAGCTGGGCGTTCATAGTAGATAAGGCTGCAGCAGCTCCTGCAAGCTCACAGTGCATGACTTGATGGTTATTTGAAAGTGTTTCCAAAGAGTATCAGCAAGCTCCAAGCAAAAAGGAGTGTGTCCAACAATTGTAGTCACTCTCATTGCAGGTGACAGACATGACCAGGGATGGACCAAGCTGGTGCACTCACTTTGTGTTGCTGCTGAAACGGGTCACCACAATGCAGATCTTAAACAGCATCGAGGTTTCTGTCCTTCATCGGTACAGACAGGGCATAAGTCTCTGTTCTGTGTTGCTCAGGGTGGAAACCCAGATATCAGCCAGTTTTGCGGTTCTTTCTGACTATGGGTAGAATTCACTTTTTTCTTTTGCTTTCCATCTTCAAGAAAGCATCATGTAGCCAAGTGCTTTCCAACTTATAGTCTCTCAGACTTCCACTTCCGCTGTCTCTCTTTCTTACTTCCTTTTCTGTATTCAGCGGAGGCAGCTCAGCTTCTAAGGGTTCATGTTGGTTCAGTGGGCTTCCTGGAGAACTCAGAATACTCTTCTTGGAAGAGTATTTTACTAGATTCCAAATCTTAGAATATTCCACCACCTTCCGTCAGCGCCAAGCTAGGGATGATGACTTAACATTGTCTGTGAGGGAACATTTTAGATCTAAACTACAGTAAGCACACACTCTTTTATGTGAGATAGCACATATTTAATTTTTTTGGCAGTGAGAATCAAATGTAGAGCTTCACACATGCTAAACACTTTACCATTGTGCTACACCTTCAATTCTAAATAATTCATCTTGAACTTATCTGTCAGCGTATATAGATTTTTATGATTCTAATCGTGGCACAGTAGTCTATTTTTAAACGGATGTACTGTATTTTATTTAATTTGCCTTATTGGTGGACTATAGTTTTCTTTTGACCTTTGTTATTACTGTTATAACCAGTGCCCAATTGATAGCTAGGTGTGGATGGATACATTTGATCATTTATGACACAGATTTCTGAGATAATTTCATGGGCTGAAAATCGCTGTGTCAAAAGTTATATGCACTTATGGCTGACATATCAATGACCCCCCAAAGTCTAGCATGGATCACAGGCACTAGGATCCTTAGAGGCAAGGGATTAACAGTCATGATAGTGTTCCATACTAAAGGGGAACACAAGAAAGGGCTCTAAGCAATGCTACTGAGTCCTTACACCTCATTAGAGTGGAGGATGCAGAGGGAAGTTTGACATGCACACTAAAGGATGCTCCAGGGATTGGGAGTAAGGGGGGCACAGGGAGAAAGGGAGGGAGGAGGGTGAAAGGAAAGGATAAGGGGGGAGGAGGGAGAGGACTGGGATACCTATTAAGTTTGTATGAGTGGAAAAAAATAAAAAAATAATTTTCTAATCAAAAAAATTTTGTCTCTTCAAAAAATAAATTATATGCATTTAACTTTTTAATTGTCATTTTGAATTTATCTATTAGGAAAATCTCTCAGGGCCAGCAAAATGTCTCAGCTGGTAAAGACACCTGTGTGTCCCAAGATCATTTAAGAAAGGAAGGCATATATATATATATATATATATATATATGCAAACAAATAAATAAAATTGAAAAGAAGATCTCTGGAAATTCTGTGACATGAGTCTGTTTCATACTTTTTATTTTTTGAAGAGACAAATTTTTTTTGATTAGAAAATTATTTTTTTCCACTCATACAAACTTAATAAGTACCCTGGTCCCCTCCCTCCCTCCACCCCTCCCCAGACCCTCTTGCTCCCTCCCCCCCTTTCCCCTTCGTTTCACCCTCCTCCCTCCTTTTCTCCCACTGCCCTCCTTCCCCCCAATCCCTAGAGCATCCTTTAGTGTAAGCTGGGTATTGTTGTTTATTTTTTTATACATTTTTATTATTATTTCCGCTCATACAAACTTAATAGGTACACCAATTCCCTCCCTCCCTCCTCCTCCCCCCTCACCCCCTGCTCCCCCTCCCCTCACCCCTACCTCCCCATCCCCCAGTGCCTCCCGCCCCCATTCCCAGAGAGTCCTTTATTGTGCGTGCCTGACTCTCCTCTGGGTCCTTCCTCTCCGGTGGCCGGTGGCGTACAAGGACCCAGTGGCATTTCCCTGAACCCTTTCCTGTGTTCCCCTTAAGCATAGGAACACTACTGTGGCTGTCAATCCTTGCCTCCAAGGATCTTGGTGCCTTTAGCAGATGCTAGACTTTGTGAGGTCAATAGTGTGTTGGACATTGTTGTTTCTTAAAAGCAAAGTCTGTATCCAGGAGACTGAGGAGTTGACTAATTGGTGGCAGTGACAGTGCCATATCCTCCCCAATCTCAGCTCTTCTCACATGGTGACAAAATGGTTTCCTAAGTTTCTGTCTCCCACTGTGAGTACTCAGGGTGGCAAAATGGTTTTCCAAGCTTTTGTATCCCACCTGTTGATAAGCCAAGAGAAAGGAGGAAGGTTTCCCTGCATGAGGTAAGTGTACAGCTTCCCAGAAGCCCCAGCAATATACTTCTGTGACTGTTTTGCTGGCTTTCACCAGGAGAGAAGTGGAATGTATGGAGAATAGATGTCCCAACTGGTTTAGTTCAGTAAGACCAATGCTCTTAGAGGAAGAGGAGGGGCCTTGGTATTAGTGATAATTGAAGCTCTTCTCATGGCTTCAACTTTAAAGAACCTTATGCATTAAGCAGAGGAAAGAGATCATCTTAGGAGGCCCAAGCCAGGAACTCAATTTCTCATGTGGTTCTCAAAGGTTGTGAGAAGTAGCTGCTCTTTCCCAAAAGACACCAAGATGCTGGCCTTGAGGACAAACAATCTCAGAGTGATGGCTACTGATCAAATGAACAACTCTCCTATTTACTGCACAGCATGAAAGGACAAGACTGTGCTGGTTGTCTTTATCTGCAGAGCTTTCCTTGGCTTCAAAAGGCATAATATAAACAAAAGCATTTCACAGGATGTGGAGATGAAAACAAGCAAAGACGCCAGTTTACATGCCACGGCGAAAGAGGAGTCTCCAGGGAAGGACAGAAGATCCCTGTTTAGTTTTTAAAATTCCATATTTGTATACATGCACATACAGTACACACGATGCCTATCACATTTTTGTGGATTTCAAAGTATCTTCAATCTGGTGATCAAAACATCAGCTCAAAGGTGCTATTATCTTTATGGATCCAAATAGTTTTTTTTAAATATGATAAAATTTTCTCATCAAATCAAACGGTTCAAAACTAATTCTAAAAATCCCATTTTTTAACTTTTATATGTTAGATTTATATTTAATAGAAAAATACATGGAGAAGCATGAAAAATAAGAATTCTATTCTACTTAAACATTTAGAGAATTTTTCAAAAACATGTCTGGAAACTATGAGCCACCCTTACATATTATAGTTAATGTGCTCTTGTTAAGTATGCTAATATTTATGGCATAAGAAAGAAAAGTTATCTTCATAAACTGAATGCTCCCCTCTGAAAACCTTCATGAGCGCCTTGCTGGCTATGGAATCATATTGCAACATACACAGGTTTCTGTGGCTTGGACACAGGAGTCATTCTCTCATAAACATTTGTCTCTCCTGGCTCCTGTTCTCCAGCCATGCACAACATTGCCCCCAACCCTGGTCTTCCAATGTAATACAATGCCTCCAAGTGTCAAGCTGGTACTGCAGCTTCACCCTGTTCATCTCGGCCTCTGAGAACACTGCTTATCTTTCTGCATCCAGACCGACTCTTCTCCACTGAGCTGCCTTTCATTACTCAGGGTGCTCATCTCTCCTTTGATGTCACATTACCATAGTGTGCAGATGTGTGTGATTTGGTGTGATTTCAGTCCACTTTATCTCTTTCTTCAAAGATCTAGAAGGCATGAGTTATATCACTGAGGCCATTCCAGGCCAGGCAAATACTGGCGATCATTGGATGTGTGTTTATTGAAAATAAAGTAGCTCAACGCAGAAAAGGACATTTTTTTGTGAGGAGAAAATGGGCAAGGGGAGACAGTGTTACCATCTCACAAACTTCAAAGATGATTCTGCACAGACTCAATGAATTCTTCGCTTCTTGAAGAAGCCGACCCATGGATTTTTTTTGCTTGAAACTTGAAACTTGTGGTGGCTGTAGGATTGGAGTGGTGAGGGCCGTGGAAGAAGACAGAATTTACTTTTTCATTCAGTCCTCAGAGAACTCAGCTGTAAAGGAGAGAATCACATCTTCGTGCCTTCTTTTCTCACATGTACCTCTAAGGTGTGGGGTTCGCTCGCCTAGTTCTCAACATAAAGTCTGATCTGTGAGGTTTCTCATGCCTGTGTGTGCTTAATCTTTGAATCTCTATCATACAGAAGTAGGTTGGGCAGAGAGTAGGTGGTAAGCTGTAATCACAGGTGCTGTGCAGCGAGGGAGGAAGTGGACATTCTGACGAAATCAGACATCTGATCATCAGAGGGCGTTTGTGAAAAAATTACAGGGAAATTAAGCAGTGGGAGGCAATGAGACAGATGCCAGGGTACAAAAATGAAAGCAGGCAGAGTTTCTGGCCCTAGGACGCTCCACTGGATTGGGTTATTCTTGGCTCCACGACAGAAGTCTAAATACTAATAGGATTCAAGTTAGCAAGTTTTCATCGTGTGCTCATTTTTATACAAGGCCATACTCAAGTATATAACTGATTACTTGTTAGAACTCAGTTCTATAACATGAGCAAACACACGTGCTATAGCTTATGGAATGGTAGAAAATGAAATTGAGTTTTTCTTTCTACATTTAATATGCAAATTACATCCCCAATTTATCACATTCTTCCTTACCGCACTACCTTAGCCCATACCTCTTGTTTGTCTGTTTTGTATCTACAATCACTTCCTAGCTATGTCCTTTCTTCTAGTTTTGCGTCTTCATGATTTGTTCTCTGCACAATAGTTAGGGAAATCTTTTTGACTTTGCAAATTGCTGCATTCAAATTTAGTTCTTTCTCATAAACATTCACGAAATGATCACCAGTGCACTCATGACCTGTAAGGGTCCAAGTACTATATTTCTTTCTAGATTTTGGAAGACAAGACATCCCTGTGACATACCACCTCTGCTTCACTTCTCCTTGCTCAGTACGCTGAAGCTACACAGGCCTCTTTCTGCTCCTTGCCACACTCTGTCCTTCCTTAGCACCTGTAGCAATTGTGTCAGCCTACCAGGGACACTTTGTTCTCTTTGTAGGGCTCTTGATGATATATACATGTACATAATATATAAATAGCATTAATGTATATAACATATAACTGTAAACACTGTATAAATATGTAATATTTAAAATGTAATTTGTATATACTATGTAAATATACAATATATATATTATATATAATGTTTCCTTAACATATGTTAGTCATGCATTCCAATGGTCTAGGTGCCATATGGGCTAGGTATTAGTCTTTTATTCATCCATTCTTCCTATCCTCTTTCCAACCTAGTTATAAATCGCTATATTCATTTAAACTGGATTTTTTTTGTTTTTTTTTTTTACCTATGAGAAACATCTTTTCATGTCTGTTTTTCACTTAATGTCGTCCAGTTCTATCCATTTTGCTGCAAATGACATTTCTTTTCTCTTAACAGGTAAATTTTAATAATTTCCATTGTGTATGCATATATATATACCGTTTCCTTTTGAATATATACCCAGAACTGGAATACCTAGATCATGACAGCTTTTTGAAAAACCTCTTTATTGTTGTCCGTGTGAGACTTCCTTTTGCTTCCCATCCTCTCCATTCCTGCTTTTCATTCAGACCTCTTCAGTAAAGGCTTCCTGACCCCCCCCCAGATTAAATTATTAGTACCCACTCAGGTCATTTCTCCATATCTCCGTGTTACTGGTGATACTCAGCAGCATCTGCACATTCTACTCCACACTCAGAACACAGGTCTGGGAAGAAAAGACCTTGTTTGCAGTGCCTAGTGTGATGCACTGTGTGTAGTTATTTCTCATTCAATACTTATCAAATGAGTGGATAAAAAACACTATTAGAGACAAGGAAAGAATTTTGAACCTCGGGGTACTTGGACAAAGTCATTGAAGGAAGGAGGATCATTTTAGTTACAGAAAATGATTAGGTATTAGACATGGTGGTAATAGTATGTACTACCATGAGTGGCCCCTGGCTGCACTGGTGAAGAAAATACACAGACATAAAAGTGCATAGATGTTATGCCAGACAGAGTTCTATAGAGTCAGAGGGCAAAAGAAAGTTGTTATATTGTTAAGCAGCACCGGGTATACATGTACATATGTATGCATATAGGAAATTGAATGTGTACATATATGCACGTATGTATTATTTTGTGGCTGAAGCATTGGAATTCTCCAGGGTATATTAGAGTTCGGTTAGCTATTTATCACTTTTCCAGCTTTGACAGCAACAGAGCTAATTACAATCCATGAGTCATGAACATAATTTAAAAAGTCAATTAGCCTCATATATTTCTTTTTTATGTCAGTTTTGATGATTTTATTTCCTTTTTTAAAAAAAATTCATGGATCTGCTTTCTCATGAAGCAGTATGATATATTGACAGAGTCTTCTTTGGAGCATGCAATATAGGAATAGTTGTCATTCATCTAGCATTTTATTGTCTCTCAAGAAAGACCCCCTTATAGAATATGTATTTCTCTCCCTTGAATGAGATGATGTATTTGAAAGTAGTTTGGAACTATCAGATGCTGACTAAATGGACATTAGAATGACTACCTTTAAAAGACTTAAGGGAGTATAAACTACGGAAACATCATTATTGCTTTGGTCATCCTCTTTTAACGACCATAAAAAGAACTGTTTTGTTTTTCCTGGGGATTATGACCACTGTTAGTTAAGAGGCAGACATCTGTCTATACCTCCCCCAGTTTCTTATCCTATTAAGAAACATCACCATAAATCTGACATAAATCTCATCTAAACAATCAGTCAAAGAGCATATTCTTTTCCAGAAGAACCAAGAATTAAGTCTATTAATCTAATATCTCCCACTGTTCTCTGCTTGGCACAGAATGTCCACGTACAGTTAAAGAACGGGGCAGTCTCCTGGATCACCCAAGATGACAATAGGCAGCAGAGTATGGCGGGGGGGTTAGTTTGGGGGTCTAGTTTGCAGTAGAACTCCCCAACAAAGAATTTAAGAAAAACTTTGAGAATATTTCCAGCTTGATACCTTGATTCCCTTTCTCTCCACAAATAGCAGAGCGAATCATGGAGGCTGACCATGCATTTCTATGGTCACATTGGTGCTTCTTAGCTCATTTTTAAGGTGATAGTTTTTCCATTTATAGATATTATGAGAGAATGACTTCCTCCAGGACACATTGGGATGTCTGACCCCTTCTCCTGGAAAAAAAATGACACTGGTATTCACTCAAGTGGAGAAGGACAGATAAAGATAATCAGTGGATTAGCTTTGAGTTCTGGCTTGGAGGAACCAAAGTGAGATTACGTGAGCTGAAGTCGGTGGACTTCAAAGTCAAAGTGGGCGAGCAAGGGCTCTTAGTGAATGTAAGGGAGTGGAGACACAGGCAGGAACGTTCCAGGAAAGAGGCAAAGCAGAGGAAAATCAGCCTTGCTGCAAGATGGAATGCAAGAACAAACGAGCTGTTGAGGAGAAAAGGGAGATAAGGTCCCTATCCATGTTAGAACATATCTGACAGTTTGGACAAACCAGGGACTTTGAAAGCAATAAAGATAACTATATCTAACACTATATCTAATCGCTCTGCTATTACATTTACAATGCCCTTTATGGACAAGTTATGGCATAAAGCATTTCTCAGAGTAATCTATGTCATCTCAAGAATCCTCATGGTATCATAAAATAAGGACTCATGTTCGTGTTAGTTTTATTGTTGAAGAAACAAAAACTTAGAATATTTGAGATGCCAAATGGTGTATCCAGAAAACAAAGTCTGTCTAATCACTAAACCCATGATATGTATGTCCCAAAGACATAAAATGATTTATGTATTTATATATTTAATTTTCAAAATTTACATACCCATGCATAGAAGTGAAAATTAGTATTACTTTTTACCATGTAAAAATAACAGAACATAATACCTCAGACAATGCAATCCCTAAAGTTAGTCACTATTTCCAACTTTAGTTTGTATACATATGTATATACACAGTGGCTTTTTAAATGTATATATTTCATTTATTCATGTATATAGTCTTTTTTGTCTTTCATGTATGTATGTATAATGTATGTGTGTGTGTTTTGCATTTGGGTGGGTGTACATTTGTGTGCTGGTGTATGTACATGAGTGCAGTTCAGTATGTGCACCTGTGGATACCCAAGGGTGATATTAGGAATCATCCTCAATTGCTCTTCCACTTAATTGTTGTGAGCCTGTTAAACACATTAGTGTGAGTTTGGCTAGTCTGCTTGCTCTGGGGGATTCCCAGATTCTGCATTTTAGGGCCAGAATTACCATATCCCCTAGCATTTTTATGTGGGATCTAAGGGATATGAACTCAAGTCTCTTTGCTTGTGAGGCAAGAGCTTTAACAACTGAACCATCTCCCCAGCCTTTGTATATAATCTTACAAATATTTTTTTCTGAGAAAAATCATATGATATATTTTGAAATGCTATATACATATGCGTATATATAAATCATGAATATGCAAAATACGAAGATATTTTGGGTTATTGTTAATGATGAACACTTTTTCACATATTTACTGACATTATCTTAGATATATAAGATGCCAAATGGCGTATCCAGAAAACAAAGTCTATCTAATTACTAAATGCTTAATAAATGTGCTAATTTCTTGATTGCTGATCTGCTTTTGTTTTGTTTTCTGTAGTTTCACAATTTATGATAAACAAAATGGGAGGCAGGGATGGAGACTATGAGGGAAAAACAGCAATGTTGGGTTGGACAGGGAATTTCTAAAGTAAAGATATTATTTCCTTTTTAGGAAAAGAGCACTTTGGGCCAATAGGGAAAAGGTGTTTGTTCCACAAACCTGGTTATCCTAGTTCCCCTGGAATCCACGTTATGGAAGGAAACACCTCTAGAAATTTCTCTGATCTCTTTCTTACACGCGCACACACACACACACGCACACACATGCACACACACACATGCGCACACACACACATACACATGCACACACGCACATGCACATTCACACAAATGAACACACATTCACACATGGACATTTTGAATGCTAAGAAAAATGAAAACACTTTCAAAGCATATGAGTCCATAATTATCTATGTCTATTTTGTATTGGCCTTGACATCCTCTCAGGTCTGATACAACTCATTTCAGATTGGCCTTATTCTTCACATATTCTTATAAAAACATTTCATTTTAAAAATTGAAAATAGAGCCATGGAATGACTCAGTCATTAAAGTGCATAAGTAAGTTTATGCTTAAGTAAGCATAAACACAAGGACCTGAGTATGGTCTCTAGAATTCACATAAAAAAATCCAGGAATGTGTGGTGGTGTGCACTTTTAATTTTGCTGCTAGTGAGGCAGAGGCAGGAAGATCTTGGGGGGATTCACTGATAGGCCAGACAGCCTGGCCAAATTGGTGAGTCTCAGACCATGAAAGAGCCTGTCCCAGGAAAAGACAAGGTAGATGGTTCCTGAGGAAGAAACTAGTCACCACCTCTTCCACGAGCTTTTCCTGCCCTTCTTCCTCTAGATCCCCACTTGTTGCTGTTACTGTTTCTTCAACACGGTACTTCTATTTCACATTTACTAAGGTTTCACATGCATGCACATACATATGTACACACACACACACACACACACACACACACACACACACACAGAAGTAGTGAAAATACCATAGCTCTGCACTTTCTCAGATTGCCATATGATTGTACTTAAAGCTAAAGGATGCTTCATGCCAAAGTTATCAGAGTTGTCTTTAGTTGACTATCCTACTCAGAGTGAGATAGTTTCATAAAGAAATGCAATTTTACTTTCTTTTGATTCAGAAAAATCTAGCTTTGATTTCCCTCAGGGCATTACAGAAAGCATGTGTGTTAAACCAGGATTTTCTGATGTAAACAGATAGGGGTTCTCTTGACAATTGTACCTATTTCAATTCTGCTAGGGCTATTATACATTTGCCTGGAGGGTCCTTCAAAGAGTGGATATTATAAATCAAAATAAAAACATCTACTTCTTTGTATTGGAACTATTATCCATGATCCATTAGACATAATCCCACAAATGTTCGTCTTAATCAAAAGCAGTTTTATTAAGCATTGTACATGTTTAATAGCCAGTTCTCTAGTCATTGTAATTCAAGATTGTGCTGCTGCCATTCACAAATTACTTGATATGCACTCCTGCTTTCTAATACCAGCCTAACCTTTTGCTATATCCTGCTGTCAAAACATTCCAATCTGACTTAATGCAATTTCTTTCTACACATGTGCACCTGTCTAGCCTACAGAATAGCAGAAATAATTGACTACATCTGAGTAGCTTTCTGTCCAAACACCTGTACTCATTAAAACCCTCAACACATGGAAAATTCTCCACAATTGTGCTCATCATGAAGAACTTCTTTTCATAGGTACTACAAACAAGATGCAGACCATGTACAATGGCTGGTCAACAATGGGTAGGATAATGGAAGCTTTTTTTGCTGAACATTCCAGAAGATCCTATTTCTGAGTTAACTCAAACATGATTCACTGCATCCTTCAGTGGTTGCCACATCAGTGGCAGACTAGACTTGTGTTTCTGGGCCTTATAAAATAGCAGCCCTTTACTTGTACCAAACAGAAACAATCTCATGCCACTCCCAATGTAGAGGATGTGATTCTTTTCCTTTGGTTTCTCATGAAATATCTCCAAGTGCCAGATCACACTTGCCAATCCTTGGTCAAAGAGTCTACAGCAGCTCATACCAAAAAACCTTAATTTTCATAGAAGAGAGATATAACTACTGATAACAGCTTTTTTGGAAATGCAATTGATTCATTTTGGTTGACGATTTTTTTTCCTTCTTGCTTTCTATTTTTGCAGACATAAAATCAGAGAGTGCCACAGAAAGACAATGACAGCCAGCTCAAGCTGTCCCAAAGGCAACACTGGAAATTAAATGTCTAGTGGGGTTTGGAGAGATGGCTCAGGGGTTAAGACTTTGCCTCACAAGCAGAAGGTCCTGAGTTCGGATCCTAGATCCCACATAAAAAAATGCCAGGCAGAAGTGGTTGAGGCCTGCACTTCCAACCTTGGTAAGTGGAACCTGGAAATCCCAGAGCGAAGCAAAAAGGAGGTAGAAGCAATTCAGGATGATTCCCAAAGTCACCCTTAGTCCTCCACAGGGACACACAGTGCTCTCTGATACACACACACACACACACACACACACATACACACACTTGAGTGTGTGTGCAAAATAAAAATATTTGCACAAATATTAAGGCTCAAGAATTATATGCAAACCTGCACAAGATTGGGACAACCCATCTTTGACAACCCATCTTGGATGGGGAAGGGACTCATGGAGCTCTCAGCCAACACCACATGGGCTACTGGCAATTAATGGTTGTGTAGACAGGGGTTTTGTTTATTTATTTTTTGAGTGGTGTAACCATTAATAAGTTTGTTCCCTGTTCATCTGAGCAGCTTGAATAAATTCAGTGAATTCAATTTTTTTTAAAAGACATGAAAATAGGAGGGATACTAAATAAGAAAGAGTGAACTAGGAGAGTGAGAAGTGAATTAGGGTAATAGAACAAATATTTTCACAATATATTGTATAGATTTGTTTAAAGTTGTAAAAAAGATAAAATAGCAAAGATGGATATATATAAAAAAGAAGCCTCTCATATGTTATACATAATCTCTTCTTTTTCCATTCTCTGACAAGAGTCACAATGCTCTTTCAGTAGAGAAACACCATTTGCTTGTTCATCTGGGCATATGAAAAGAACTGCAATTCCTAGCTGTTAATAACGGACTGGCTTTCCTGAAGCACTTTCCCACCATTAGAATTCTTTGAGAAAAAATTACTTAATTTTCCTTTTATTATCCCTCATATGGGCTTAATATCAGATTTCATCCTTTCTTTATTGCTAATTTCTCTCACTGTAACAGAGATGAAACTTAGGAACCATTTCTTTTCAAGTAAAAATGGGCCTAGAACCTTTCATGTTTCTAATATTGAAATATACTGCAAACAACAGAAAACAAGATGCCTTTGCTTATCTAGAAAATTGATATCACTGAGAAGAAAGACTTCAAATGCACAAATTTCTACAGGAAAATTGGACTTGGCCTCAGTCATGGCTTGGTGCCAAGGACCTACATTAGCAACACAAAACACACAATATCTTCTCTGTAACAGTCTTTCATGTGGCAAAGGAGTCCAAGTTAGTGTACAATGTGCATCATGCATCTGATTCATGTGCATAAACATAGAGTGTCTCCCATGGTAAGCAACTGAGTCTAACCCCAAGTGCTGTGGCCTGTGTAAACTAGACAGCCCTCACTACAATCAGGATTGGAGACTGATTTAGTAAAGTACAAATGTCAGTCCTGGGCGGGGGGTTCCTTCTACAGAATGATACTCAAGAGAAACCACCAAATTTTTCTTTGTAACATTAAATAAGAAGAAATTTCTCCTGAGAGTACTCTTTCCAGAAGTTTTACATAGACATCCCAGAAGGTAAGAATGGGAATATAAATATTCTCTACTTCATTTACTGTTTTATTTAATTGCATTTAATGTGTTCTCTTATGTGTAGGGATCCAGTTTGGTATGACCATGGCCACGTCAGCCATAAATTCTTTCCACCAGTTGATCTGTTACCCATTCTATGCCTCATAAGAAAGATGGTCATTAAGATAGCCAAATGAGCACTTCATTCTAGTTACTGATACCTGAACTATTTTTTAACTGACATTTGAGATGTTAGTAAGTCTTTCTTAGAAAGCATTAGATACATTTCGCTGCTACCCAAGACTTGTCAACAAATCTCTGTATTAGTTACTTTTCCTATTGCTGTGACCAAATGCCTGACAAGAGGTAGCTTTAAATCAGGAAGGGTTTACTTTGGCCCATTGTTTCAGAAGGAACACATTTCTTTGTGGCGAGGAAGGATGATGGCAAGAGTGTGAACGCTGGTCTTATTGGCTCTGTCGTCAGGAAGCAGAAAGTGGATAGGAAGCATGCAGGACTTTGTAATGTTAAGGCTCATCTCTAGTAGCTCATTTCTTCAGATACAATAGCTGGGGACCAGATTTTCAAACACATGAGCCCTTGGAAGACATTTTACATTCAAACCACGACATCCCTAATAAATTCTACTTATATAGCCCCAGCAATGTGTGCCTCTTGCTTCAGTCTCTTGGCAACCTTCTATCTTCAGCAGTGAATTCTTACACCCCAGGACTCAGCATTCATGAATCTCTGTGGGCCAGGTACAAAGAATGATCTGTACAGCATCATCAGGAACTTAGGGCTCAGAGCCAAGTGAAACAGTATGAAGAAGAGTCTCACAAATAGAGAACTATGACGAGAGGTGGATGCCATGGTTTGGATGCAAGTTGTCCCCCACAGACTCATGAATCCTTAGTTGATGTTTGGGGAGACTGTGGCAACTTTGGGAGATGGAGCCATGCTGGAGGAAGGCATGTCACAGGGGATGGGCCTTGAGATTGGTTAGTCCCATCCTGCTTCCCAGAAGCATCTGCTCTTGGAGCTCTCTCATTCTCCATGATGTCTGTAGTGACCTGAGTCTCCTCCAGCTTCTGCCAGCCAGTCATGCTTTTTCTGCCATAATAGCTCCCATCTGGAACTGTAAATTGAACAGATTTTTTTCCCTTTTCTCCCCTTAAGATGTTGCGTCTGAGTGTTGGCTCACAGCAACAAAAAGAGCATGATGAAGTATATCTAAAGCATTGTGGATCAATGGCAATTTAGGGAGTTTATTTTAGACAATTTTCCTTTTTCTCACCTCATTTCTTAGAGCACTTATTATCATTTGATATAGTATACTTTTATTCATTGATTACCAGATTTTCAGATGAGACTGGGCATGTTGAAGATGGTATGGCCATAGACAGATTAACAAATTTTCAAATAGTATCAACTCCATCCTCCAAATGCAACGTAGACCATGAGCAAGAACTTTTCTACTCTGTTCCCAGCAGATACCTGATTGCCTAGGACAGCGGGAGACAGGCAGCATTTCTAGAATGAGTGCAGCAAAGATGACTGTGTGCTGGATTTTATGTTAGATGCCAGAAATACAAGGTAAATCCGATCTTCAGCAGCTTATATTACAAAGGGGGAGTGCTCACTAACCTATATGCACATGGTAATATAAGAGGACAGTTTCTCACACCAGGAGAACTCTGAAGAGGGCCGAAGTAGAGTTGCCATCCAGGGCTTCAGGTGTGATACAACAATAGAGGGATAAGATTTGAAAGTAGATTTGGAAAAGACAGAAGGTAAAAGAAACATTTTACGAGGTGAAACATGGCAGTGAAAAGTCCTAAGTCCTTTGGAAACTTGAGGCAAAAAGCAAGTGAATAGGATCTACCTGGGGGTGACAGACTTTTGGAGAGCCGGGATTTTACCATTGTGGGAGAAAGCATGGGAAGGCAATGCTCTCAGCCTGCAGTTGGGGTGATGAGACATAGTTTTGGAAAGAATAAAGCTTGGAAATATTGAAGAAGTTGTTAGCATACTTATTTGTGCCAAAATACTGTTCAAAAAACAGCTTCATTTAATACATGCAAAGAAAAACTGAATCTGGGAGCAACATTGCATAAACAGCACTAATAGATTGCATTTCCTGTATTTTATTTTATTCATTTCCTGTGTTTTAATGATTAATTCCCAGACTATATGTACAAAGTGTTACCCACAGAGTTAGATATAACAGATGAATTAAATTTTTTTTAAAAAGAATCTAAGTTTGATTTCAAGTGAGTGAAGTCACACTTATCATGTTGGCAACTACGACCACGGTTAATGGGAAATGAAGCAGATGTAGCTTATCTGAATCGGGGGGGAAAAGTCCCTTTCTTAAAGTAAAAATATTTAAGTTTTGGCTTAGGACATGTTTGCATGTTTACATTTGAGTACAAAAACGCTTGTTTTTTTTTTTTTCTTCAGGAAGTTCATTGAAATATAATGAATTAGCAAAGTTCAAGTTAGGTTGAGCTCTGGGAACCTATTCCATATCTGCCGTCAAATCTGTGCTGAGGACAGATCGCTCTCTGGAATTCTCTAGGAGGATGACCTTTTTGGAACCTTTCCAGAAAGATTATGGGACGAGACTGTGTTTGTGTTTGATATCGTGAGAATTAAGGAGGTGTTGTGATACCAGCATAGCTGTCATTAAAATCATTCATCAAAGCCTCTTGATACATTTGAATTATAGTCAAGTCTCAAAGTGTGATATTAGTCTCCAAACCTCTTTGAGGTTGAGGACTAGGGTCAGTGATTTTTTTTTTTTTTTTTTTTTATGTGCACTTAGCTCTAGTAAATTCCCAGAACACATTTGTGAATGACGCTACAAAATGTCTGGTGAAGGTGAAAGTGTGGCTCCATATCTAGAGAAGCCTGTTGGGCAAAGTAGTTTGTCCTTTAACAGAGAAATGGTCTCTATAGAAACTGGAAGACACGGGGAATCACAGTTCCTAACAGATATACAAGATTTGCATGTGAATGTAAATGAAGTTGACCAAAGACTACTGCTTTATTCATTTATTCAACAACCTGCTTAGGACCTGCAGGGCGCCAGGCATTGCGCTAAACCTTAAGCATGAATTGCAAAATGAAATACACGCAGTCTCTATCCTCAGGAAGTTTATAGTCTTGTGGGGAAGATGCATAAGAGGTAAGTAGGTAGGTAACAGAGTTGAAAGAGAAAATAAAGTCAACTTACACTGGTGGCCCAAATCTTGAGTGGATAGCTAGTTAATGAGGGCCTCCTAGGGACTATACTGGGTCTGAATGAGAAGCAGTCTAGCTAAAGGGCAGAGAACTTAGTGGGAAGTAGGGTCAGAATGTCTGATGCCCCAAGGCAGAAAGATTAGCATGAAGAACCGAGACAGGAAATACATCTGCTCTTTGGGGGAACTGAAAGGAAGGCTTGTAGCTCAATTTTGATGCTAGGCTTTAAATAGAATGGGACTTTAAGGCTGGAAGTGGTGGCACACATCTGCCATCCCAGTGGCCAGGAGGCAGAGGCAGGAGGATCATGAGTCCAGGGCCAGTCTGGACTGCACTGTAAGAACCTGTCTCAAAAATGAAAAGAAAAATGAGCCATGGGACTTCTGGGTAAGATCTAGAACAAGGAGGAAATTAACAAACTGATGGAAGCAAACTGTTTCTGGTGAGAGGAATTCTTTCAATAAATATACATTGGTTTGTTATTATTTGGGGGTATATGGAGATAGTAGAAAGAATTTGTATTTTAGAATGGAGAGATGAATCAAGTAATAAGCAGTGATATACAATTTAATTTTTGATCCTGCTGGGCTCAATGAAAAGGACACGATGCTGTAGCTTTGATGGAGTAACTTTAAATAAGGAAAGGAGAGAAGGCTGGGTAGCCTGGAGCCTGAGCACTTGAGGCAGAGCACCCGAAAGGGTCCTGGGAGCTGCCATTTCTGTGCAGCTTTTCCTGGGTTGCAAAGGTCTTATATATCACAGCACGCAATGGCTCCAGCACCCCCATGCCATCCCCCCTCTACTCTGCTTCTTTCTTTCCGGTGTCCCTCTTTGGATCTCCCCAATTTAGCTATGCTGTCAGTAGCACTTTCTCTTTCTCCAGGTGGGCTCAGTGAAGGGCTGCAGCGCAGGAGGAAACCCAAAGAACAGAGAGAGCAGGAAATCTGTGCCAACAAGGCGGACAGATCAGGAAGTGGGTGTATCAGAATTCACTGCCAAGTGCATGATTTGGTTCAGCAACCAGCCGCCAGTTTCCTGCTGGGGGACCCAGTAGAGCCTCTGCACCAGGTGCACTTGGTCATCAGTATAAGTATGTGTGCACTCTGGCTGAAAATGTAAACTCCAAATTTAGAAGCAAATGCACAGGCATGCATTTCAAGATAGGAGTGAATAATGGGTGAAGAGGGGGCCTCAGTTCTCAAACTTAAGTCCTGATGTTATAACATTCATTATGAAAGATACATTGAAAGTGATCAAGTTGCTGTCTGACGTAAAACACTGAAACACACACACAATTTCTATTATAAGAGGAAGTCAGTTATAACTGGATGCCACATTAACTAATTAATTGAATACTGTATCGGCATACATGTATATGCATGTGCACATACACATATATACCCCTACATACACATTCATACACACATAATAGCAAATTTTAAAAAGATATTTAGATGTAACTAAAGTATGCTGCGCAGGAAGCTATTTGAAGACTCCTGCAACTACTCCACCCTTTCATTTAAGGGAGTGAGCACCTGCAGGTTGTGTTATCCAGGAACCAATCCCTCTGGGATGACAGGGTAATTTAAAGATTCAACGAGCTTCTTACACTGGCGTCTTTGGCCATTCAACAAGTCGAGGTTTCCTATCATCTCAGAGGAGAACCCTGACTCTGTAAGTCCCTGCTTTCAGTCTTGGCCACATTCACAGCACATGTATCTCCCAAGATTGGAGAAGGGATGCATGTGGCTCCAAGGGGCTAGGGACCTCAGCACAGTTGCTGGCAGCTCAAGAGGATTCTCCCCAAGGAGTTGGGTGCTCCCCAAGGAGTTTGAGTGCACTGTCCACTTGAGAAGCACGCACCTCCCTGCCCCCAGCTTCACATGCAGCACCGGAGCAAACTATCAAGAGCACAGGAGCAGCAGCCGGCTGGGACACTTAACTTCTGAAAGCAAACTCAAATCTGACGCCTCCTATCAGAGAACATGGAGAATTCCAAAAACCCAAGAGCCTAGCTATCAATCAGGGTGCTGCCTTTTTACCATAATCCCTGCCCCCTGCACCTTCCAGATGCCTGAACAGGCAGCTCTCCATCAATATCCCACATACCACGTCTGATCATTTAAATGTGAGTGTTTCAGTTGGACTCTTATTGGGAAGAAACTCATTTCTAATTTAATTTTCTTGACATGCTTGCCCCATCAATTACTTTTCCTAACAAATTATATAAATTTTTTTTCTTCAATAAGTGAATCACTTGACCTTTCGGAGTTAGGAAATAAATCAGAAAAGAATAAAAAGAGAAGTGGTTCTAGGTGCATGAGAAAGGCCCTGTTGCATTCAGAGGCTCGTTTACTCTTAATCAATATGCCGTGCTCAGAACAGACAACTCTGAGTTGTACTGAAGAAAGAACCAGGAAGACAGAGGCAGTGATCACAAACTGTACAGCTGCGACATCACCCCGCCCTCCCATTTCCCCCATCAGATTGGTTGCTGGGTTAATAGCTTAGACTTTGGGGACCTGTATTAATGCATTCATCTTGTCTCTGCTGTGTTGGTTTTCTGTCAGAAACCCCTGACAGAATGAACAGCCAATGAATCAGGATAATTAGACAGGGAGCCCAGCAGCCAATCACAGTCAATCATGCAGTTCTCATCCTGTTATTGGAGCACACTGTCAGCTCCGGCTTGGATTCCGGACTCTGGCAAAGATGGCCTCTCCTCTCCATTCTTCTACAGGGTAGCAATTTGGGGATACCAGTTGAACACCCAATTACTCCCCCACTCCCCGGATAATGACTATGGAGGGAGATGTTTCTCTGTGCGATGAAGAGAATGGATAGTACAGAAATCAAATCAGGGAAGGCAGGAAGAGGACACTACACAGTCCTCTATCTAGCATGGTGAAGTTTAAGTGAAAAGCATACAGTCTGATCACTTGATTGCTTTTCATGCTTATGACAGTGAAAAAGTGTTCTAGGACTAGAGAGCCTGTTGGATCGGTAAAATCTGCCAGAGAATATTTAAATTCATTCAGCTTTGCAATAAGGAAGTGTTGGGGGCGGGGAACAAAATAGAAATCCACAGCAGGGAGAAGCAGCATGTGGCCCTTCAGCCTTGTCCTACCCAATTGAGCGACATCCTCTTTGCTGCTCGTGCCAGCTCTTTTTTTTTTTAAAAAAAACTTATTCATTTGTGTGTGTGTCTGTGTGTGTGTGTGTGTGTGTGTGTGTGTGTGTGTGTGTGTGTCTGTATGTCTGTATGTGTCTGTGTGTCCCTGTGGAGGGCAAGGATGACTTTGGGAATCATCCTGGATTGCTTCTACCTCTTTTTTTGCTTGGCTCTAAAATTTCCCAGGTTCTGCCTACAGGCTGGAAGTGCAGGCCACCACCATTTCTGCCTACCGTTTTTATGTGGGATCTGGGATCCGGGATCCAAATTCAGGACCTCCTGCTGGTGAGGAAGAGGCTTAATCCCTGGGCCATCTCTCCAGCCCATGCCAGCTCTTTCCTGTTTTTGCTCTTGGTTAGGAGAGTGGACAGACAGAAGGGAAAGAATTATACAGTGTCTGGCCCTCCTTCAAGGTTGGGAACCACTCATCTTTATGACCTTTGTTGTCGTCACTGACCCAAGAACAATGGAGAATTCAATCACACACTGTCTGCAGCAATCTCCTCTTAATCCAAATTTGCCATTTCTGCCTTTGAGCCCCTGGCCTTTGGTCCCATGCATGCTAGGCAAGCTTTCCATCACTCAGCTACACTACAATCCCTACCAGCACATTTTCAAACCAGGGCAAGGCAACTTCTTTTTTTTTTAATTAGTTTATTTATTTTTCCCCAATCATACAAACTCAATAGGTACACTGGTCCTCTTCCTCCACCCCTCCCCAATCCCCCTTGTACCTTCCCCCCCTTTCCCTTCCCCCTCTTCCCCATCCTTTGCCCTCCTTCTTCCCCTCTCTCAGTGCCTCCCTCTTCCCCCCTCCCTGGAGCATCCCCCTGTGTGAATGCCAAACTTCCCTCTGAGTCCTCCACTCCAGTGACGTATAAGGACTCAGTGGCATATCTCAAAGTCCCCCCTCACCCCCTCTTGGGCTCCCCCTTAGTATGGGAACACTATTATGACTTGCCTATAAGGATCCTACTGCCTGTGATCCATGCTAGACCCTGGAGGGTCGTCGACACATCAGTCATTGTGCAGGTCATACAAAGTCAGACTATGGCTACTGAGGCCCTAACTTGTGTGGAGCATCTTGCATATCGTTGGTCCTCCCCATCTTTCAGCTCTTACAATCTTGGGGTTGGAGAGGTGGCTCAGGGGTTAAGCCTCTGCCTTGCAGGTGGAAGGTCCTGAGTTCGGATCCTAGACCCCACATATAGACCTGCGTTTCTGTTCCTGGTAGGGCGGAGCCTGTGAATCCGGGGGCAGAGTAAACCAGGAGGAGGCGGAAGCGGTCCATGGTGGTTCCCAAGTTTGTCTGTGGTTCTACACACACACACACACACACACACACACACACACACAAACGCGCACACACGCACACACGCACAATTGAATAATAAAAAAAGTTACAATCTTGAGGGCAAGGCCACTTCTGACCTGCACTTTCCAGAACATCAGCTTTGATGTGGGTGGTGTTCTAAGGGTGTTCTCATGCCATTTCTCATCAGCATGTTCTCTGAAAGGGGGTGAGGTGGGGGAAGGAAGGGATTGAGGAACAGATGAAATTGTAGTAGAGATAATGTCCTAGGTATTTCTTAAGTCAGTGTGGATTGGCTAGCAAAGTGGGAGTAGGTCAAGAATAAGCTGGTGCAACAAATTATGAAACTTGATGCAACTAGAGGCCTATGGATATGCCATCCATTCCCTTTGCCCTGAGAGCTACTTGTGATTGACAGATGAGTAAGACTTGTATTTTACTGTAACCTTTACAAATGTACAACTGCTCTGACCCAGTTACAAGGGTTAAACCCCACCTTTTCAACCCCACCTTCTCCATGATCTATAGCTTCAGTGTCAGTGACAGACAGAAGTAGTTAAAGAATTACATATACACATCAATCTTTTCTCTGACACTAGTCTAAATTTTTCACTTTTTTAAAAATGGAGAGGATTAGCTTTAAATGTGGTTAAAGTAGGATAAACCCATGAACAGGCACATTTGAATAGTTGTAAGAATGTATTTTATTCCTTCCATTACTCACATCCCATTCAGCTTCTACTAGATCATAGTTAAAAGAGAATATAATTGATTAAATAAGAAGAATAGGGCAGAAGAAGAATTAATTGAATCATCCTCTAAGGTGAACAACTAAATTCAATGAGAAATATGGTAAAAATGTTCTTCAAAGTCTTGGCTATGCACAGAAAAGAGACAATGTGTGACATGGAGAGTTTATAATGTCTACATGATTCTAAAAATCATTAATTTTTTTTTTTTTTAATTTTTTTATTATTATTTATTCAACTGTGTGCATGTGCGTGTGTATGTGCGCGCGCGCGTGTGTGTCTGTGTATGTGTAGAACCACGGACGAATTCGCGAACCACCA
This sequence comes from Typhlomys cinereus, assembly GCA_023101885.1. Lineage (NCBI taxonomy): Eukaryota > Metazoa > Chordata > Mammalia > Rodentia > Platacanthomyidae > Typhlomys > Typhlomys cinereus. The sequence continues at coordinate 2,743,597 of JALPQD010000016.1, read as the reverse complement.
TGGACGCCTCCATCTCCTTCTGCCCCGGGATTCACAAGCTCCGCCCTACCAGGACCAGAAGCGCAGGCCACCCCCGCTTCCGCCTGGCGTCTATACGTGGGATCTGGGATCCGAACTCAGGACCTTCCGCCTAGCAAGGCGGAGGCTTAACCCCTGAGCCACCTCTCCAGCCCTAAAAATCATTAATTTAATTTTAATTATATTATGTACATTTTCACAGCAAGAATGAAAAAATATACCATTGTATCACTTAGCCAGTTGATTAAGTACATAACTGGAGGATTTCTTTCTAATTCTTTCTACTCCTTAAGATAATTTTTTATTTTAGGACCACCAATCCAGCTCTTCTTGAGACTCTGGAAAAATCATGTGTGTGTGTGTGTGGTGTGTGTGTGTGTGTGTGTGTATACGCATTAATATTTCAGAATAGAGTTTTCTATACTATTCTATTATAATAAGGGACACATGTTTTTCAGTAGATTTGCTTTATTATGACCAAAATATTTAAAATAGCATGCAACCCCCCCAAAGACAACAGATTCTCAATCCTAATGATCCTGAATAACCTTGCTGAAAGATATTTCTTTAAAAAATTTTTAGACTTCTTTCTTAGAACTGTGGCATCAATATCATGGTTTGTTCTTTGATCTTGCTTATTATAAAAATTAACAAAATGGGTAAGAATGAAAATAGACATTACTAAAAACCACATTACCAGAGAGTTACGATGACTCAGATTTTTGAATTAACATATGCATAGTGTGTCACACATTTCATGAAACATTTAATTCTACAATCTACGAGTCAAGAGCATTTGATTGGCCCATTAAGTTTCATTCAAGCTGAACTGTCCCAAGTCAGCTTGGAAAAGCTGGTCTCTCCTGACTTGTACTGCTGCGAAGTGCATCATAATGTGTTCAGAGTATGAGAAGCTCCCAGGTGGGAACCGAGTGGCCACATAGGCATCCAGAAGCAATTTAAGAAGTAATGAAAAACCCAAGGATACAGCGAAGGCGAAAACAACAAATGATGAGGTGATGGCTGCCATTCATCCATCAAAGGAAGCATGAGACACACCCTGGACCTGGGCTGAGGTGCGCTCTTCAGGATGAAATAATTTTATCAAAACATCTGTAACATATTTGCTTTAAAATGTTTAAATACAGATCTATTGTGGCATGGTTATTAAATCCTTTCAATTAATGGAGAAGGTTGCGCATGGTAGCACGGACCCACAGTCTAATAGACTGGAGAGGGTGAATCAACAGAAGTGTGTACGCGGAACCAGTCTGGAATGTAGGCAGTGTGGCAAGGCTTTGCCTGAAAACGAATAAACAAATCAGCCAAATTCAGAGACATTTATTTATTTATTTATTTATTTATTTATTTATTTATTTATTGTGTGTGTGTGTGTGTGTGTGTGTGTGTGTGTATCAGAGGGCATTGTGTTCCTGTGAAGAACCAAGGGTGACTTCAAAAATCATACTAGATTGCTTGCACTTCATTTTTGCTTCACTCTGGGATTTCCCAGGCTCTGTCCACAAGGGCCAGAAGTTAGGCTCTGCTGTGTCCACCTGACATTTTTACATGGGACCTGAGATCTGAACTCAGGATCTTCTGTTTGAGAGGTTGAGTCTTAACCCCAGAGCCATCTCTCTAGCCCAAAGACCATTTTTTAAAAGTTAGTATTATGGTTTATTAATTAGATAAGTCAGTGTGTATCTTTTTCTTCTCTTAAGGCTGCAAGCTTTGAAGAAAATTTCTGAAATGAAGAAGACATTTTAAGCAGGAAATACCATTAATGATTTGATTTATAATGGCCACTATAATAACATTCACTGATATGACTACTGGATCTTGTTTGTTTCTTTATTTATTATTTATGTCTGTGCTAGGGATGAGATCCAGGCCTTGTCCATTCTAGGCAAACACTCTACCATTAAGCTACATCCCCAACCTCCCAAAGCCCATTTGTTTTAAAATGCAAAAACATTTACCTATGTTATTAATATTTACATACCAGTTTTAATAATTGCTTGTAATAGGTCTGAAACAAATTGACTGTCAAGAAATAAAAATTATTTTGCAGATCAGTAAGCTTAAAATAACCAAGTCTTACATTTCATGCCCCAAATCTGGTTCAATAGAAAACCCTGTGTTTCCTTTTAAGGATTAGTGAGAAGACCTCAAGAAAGCTGGGGGACACATGCAGTGCTAGCTACCTGTGTTGAAGAGTCGCAGAAATTCTGAGTTGCTTTTCTTTGATTCATTTCTCGCCAATTCTGTGGTTTCCATGGTGAATTTCTGTAACAGGTAAGAGACATCCTATCTTCCTTTGAATCGAACGGTTCTGGAAGTGATGTTTCACAGTGGCCTGCTGCAACCAAAGCCTCACAAAAGATCTAATTTCAGAAATCTGCCTAAATAAATAAATAAACTTACAGCAATTAAGAAGCAACATCCGGTTAAAAAGCTTAGAGAGGTTCTATCTTCAAAATTAGCCACATTGTTTATTAAAAGCAAAGATTAAGACTCCAGTAAGCCTTTCATGGTTTAATAAGTCAGATTTGCACAGTGTGTTGCAGTTTACAAAGGTTTCTCACAGACAATTTCATTTTCATTTATATGGTAACCATTTACTTTTCTGTGCGGTTTGAGAACTCTGCTGTGATCTGCCTTCCTCTGAAGATGAAAACTGACACAGGACTCAGGCAGTAGCCACTGGGTTGTTGTGGATGAAATATACCAGGATCCATCATGGAAGCCTCCAGAATTGTTTCTTCCATCATCCCAAAGCCAGGACTTCAGGGAACAGCATTAGTGAGAGACTCTTTACTCAATTCATTTTTTTTTATTTCTCAAAATAACATCCTGGGAGATAGTATTGTTTGAGCTCAGTTTTTGAAACTGTTTTGTTTTCGCCATTGTTGCCATTAAGCTTTTTCAGACTGAAGTTTTACAGGACTCTTTGTGGTCAAGAGATACAGCAACAAAAGAAGAGAATTGACCTACGTGTATTAACTTTTACAATACTGCTCAGCAAAGGCAAAAATCAAACACTTCATGTGCTGTTTGGAAAATTCAAAAAGTATCTGGTAATATGTTTGTAGACTGGATTATGACCCATAATTTCTTCTCTGCCTCCTGCATGCATCAGGCTGTCCTGTGATGCTTGAGCAAGTCTTGCAAGTTCCTCCTTTATCACAGGGGTCCTTCTGTTTTTTTTTTTTAATCCCTTGGGATTCTCTGCTTCAAATAATTTTTATTTGAAGCTATGTCTGAATGTGAACAGACAAAAGGAGAACTGAGGCAATTATGCTAATAATTCATGCAGAAAAGGAGTGAAAAAAACCCCTCCACTTGCCTGCATTGTCAAGAAATTCCTGGCAGACATCTCGTTCTGTTTCAGCGATCTGGAAGATTGCCTAACTTCTTTTCTTTCATGTTCAGAGCTGCCCTATATCACATGGCTTTCTGATCCCCTTGTTTCCTTTCCAGATAGACTGTGTCTATTCTAGGAAGACTAAGCTGCAACAGGAAGGTTGAACGGGGTTGACGCACAGTGTTTAACAAATCTCTGTGAAGACTTACACAGATCTATTAAGTTCTTATCTGATCTGGTGACCTGGTCCATCAATCATGATGACCTGAGCCAATTGATACTTCTTTCATTCATCATGTATCCAGTATTTGTTTTATGCTAAGTCCTGGGGATAGAAAGATGTCGATGTCTAGGAGAGCTGAAAGATACATTCAATAGCTATTATAACACAATGCAGTAAGTACAGAACAACTGATTCCATTGTGGGCAAAAGTGGACAGCAGAAGTGGGTAAAGTAAATTCTCATGGAATTACTCTTCCTGCTTATTGTGTCTGATGTTTCCCCTCGAATCCCTTAAGGATGATTTGAACCACACTTCTTAGCTGTCTCTTGGAAAAATCTTTGGTCTTGGGAGTTCTGGGATAGGCATTTTCAACAGACAAGGGCTTGGCAAAATTTCATCATGTCCCTCTGCCAAGGCCTCTCACTGGCAGATGGCAACAGCTGCTTGCAGTTCAGTTTAAGGAAATACAGGAGAAGCCCTGCAGAATGTCCTTTTTATCATATTAATGACTTTTTCCCTGGGAGTGGTTTTTCATTGTATTGGTGCATGATTGTTGCTAATGCATTTGCTCTGATCATAGGAAAAAAATCTAATTACTCTATGTAATGAATCATTAACAATTTCCTTAAATCCATTTCAATGTTTGCAGGCCTGGTATTGAGTTGATGCTAATAACCCTAAAATATTCATACTGTTAAATCTGAGATTGCAGATGATGTTAAAAATTTGTTTTCGCAAATACGCACACTGAATCTGCATTTTGTAAAATACTGAGGTATAAACTCTTCAAGATTATGCTGATTTTCCATCCACTTTAAAAGCAGAGTTCCTTTGTCTCTTTCACACCCCATGGTCAGTAGGCCTCAACACAGTAACACGTGGTTGAAAGTATTTTGAGTATGCGTTGGTGTGTTGTAATGAAGGAAGGTCAAAAGTGATCGAGGCTGAACTTTTTCTCCTTGATTTCTCTGCATGCAGTCTTTGTACTAGCAATTGATGACAGAAATAAGTACCTTATTACTGTTGTTAATCATAAGATGGGAAATAAAACATTGAATTTTTGCCATAACAGTATGCTATTGTGAAGTCAAAGCCTCCCTCAGCTTTGACACTTTCCTTAGGAAACTACACTAAGTGCTAAATGTCCATTCTCTCTGCTAAGTGCTTATGCACTTGTCCCAAAGTCTATGAGGCTTATCCTCATTTCACAGATTAGAAATATATTTTGAGAAGCGAAGCAACTTGGCCCAAGGTCACAGTGTTGCACAATGGTTCCCAACTAGGGGCAGTTCTTCCTCCTTGGGGGACGTTTGGCAATGTCTGAAGACATTTCTCACTGTCACAATGAACAGGAGGCCAAAGGCCAGCAAAGAAGGAGAGCTGAGGAAGCTGCTCAATGTCTTGCAAGGCAGCGAACAACCCCCACAACAACCATGGGCTCCAGTACTGGGGTTGAGAAATCGCACCATCGCAGCTGTGCATGATGCCTCCTGTCACAGCTCCATGGGCTGCTGGTTTCAGAGCAGCTGTGGCCGGCAGCTGTGGGGCAGCTGTGGCTGGAGAGTGGGGTGGGACCTGCCTTTTTCCAACATACACATTTAATAGAGCTACTTTGCTTTCCTTTCGTGGGGTTTTGTTTAGAACATCTGTGTGGGCGTGTCCTGGGACTGCTTTGGTGTTTCTCTATCACCTGGGGAGGTGACCCTCGGTGGGCCAGTTAGCCTTCTTGTTTTTCAATTGGCCTGTTCTGGACAAATCCTCTGTGGGTCTCTGGGGGGAAGTGAGGATCAGCTGCTCACAATGGTTACCACCTTGATCAGCAAGGCTTGGGGCCCCCTGCCTTTGCTTCTAGATGAGAGTTGCTCCAGGCTTGTGGATACCTCTGCCATACCAGGCTCAGTTTGCTGCCTGGCTTGGGATAAAGCTCTGGGTCAGGAATACAGGGTCGGCATCATATGAGCTTGAGATGAGATGCAGGTCAGACACTGAACTGTCTGCTATGCCAGGCTAAAATGACGCATGGCCAACCTATGCCAATGCCTTATTTTAGACTCTATTTTCAAGGGAACTCAAGCTTAGACATAAAGGAATGAGTTTTGTCATATTATAATTGCGAATGCAATTAAACCAAATCAAAAGATGAGAATAACCTTGTTAGCAGCTTGTGGCCACGAGCCCTTCACTGTTTCGATGGCCAACCACTCAGCATGCGTCCTCAGGACTCTGAACTCCCTCCCCACGTCTGTCTCTAGAGCCAGCAAGGAATCCACAACAATATCTAATATTTTTCCTCTGTGCAAAAGTCTTCAGGCCTATGTGAAAGACCCCGATGATCTGGCCTTTGCAAATTTAGATGCTAAAAACTCAGCTAGTCTTTTGGTGCCTTAGACAATCTTCCCTGGATCTTTAAATGCCTTTCTCTCCATTTCATAGCCTGACTATTTGAGCACTCTGTCTCCAAATCTCTGGGTATCGTGAGATCTGTTTGTAAATCTGTTTTTCTTCGTTTGACTTCTTTGATCATAATTTATTTATTATTCCTGTGAGCATGCTGTTTCTCTTGCTCTCTCTCTTCCTCTATCAGTTCTTTGTAGTTTTGAATCACCCAACATTTCTTTTCTGTGAGGTGGAGATTATTCACTTATCCTTTCTCTTTTCTCATGGTCATCAGCCTGAGCTCATGCTCACCACGTGGACAGTATCCAAATATCTTGGGGATTTCCAGCTCTGACATTTCTCTTGGGCCCTGGAATCATGCTTCATTGCCTTAACCTTTGAGCTCAGTCATAAGGAAGCAGCCATAACTTTGAGGAACATGTTTTCAGTTTAATATGCTTTCTCTTAAAAAAATAAAATGAAATGTATCTGTGATCCTCAAACTTCTCTCTTATCTGTTATATTACCAAGGTAGTTAGAAACCTTGAAGTCATCTTTATTTTCCCTTTTTCATAGCCTTGTCCTTAAGAGGCATTGTTGGGGCTGAGGAGATGGCTCAAAAGTTAAAGAAATGACAGTCAGTTAGTAGCCTGCACTTGTAGCCCTACAAGACAAAGCCTGGTAAGCCCCAGAGCAAAGCATTAAGAAGGGGGAACAATCTAGAATGATTCCTGAAGTCACTTTTGGGCCTTCATAGGCACACACACTCAAGTGCTGTTTTTACACACACACACATACGCATACATGCACGCACTCACGCATGCACACAAGAGGTGACGCTTACGCAGCTTCTTCTTCTCTTACGAGTATCTCAGTTTTGGTGCAATATCCACCCAATCCTCCTCTAAGCAGCCCTTGTGACACAATTTCCTCTCACATCTGAGAATCCCCTCTCTCTTGTCACATCGATTCAGCAATTGATGTGCAAACATTTCTAGACTCCCAGGTTCAAGGAAAGATTTGCTAGTGATTCTGAGGAAGTTCTTCCTGGCTCTTCTGGGGAGCTTTCACAAATAGCCTTCCTTGGTTCCCCTGGCCTTTATTTATTTCTTGGCATAGATTCGTGTGTGGACTGGCAGCACTCACCTATTATGTTATTGACACTGTGAGCATGAGGCCAACAAATGGGCTACTGTCTCAGGGAACGAAGGTGCAAAAAGTGGGTTCAGTCAGCCTTGCGGGTCGCTGCCGTTGGACTCCGGTTGTAGAGTCAATTTCCTTGTCACTTTGTTTCTGATACTTGCATGTGAGAATATGCTCTCTCAGTTCTTTTAGAAAGACCCAGTTCTCAGTCCTTCCATTTTACCCCCTTGCCACTGTCCTGCCCAATCTACATCCAACTACTGAACATTATGTGTTCCTGTGGCGGTCCAAGGGTGATTTTGGGACTCATCCTGGATTGCTCTACCTCATTACTTTGTCTGGGGTTTTCCTGGCTCTGCCATTTCCACCTAGTATTTTTATTTGGGATCTGGGGATATGAACTCAGGTCTGCTTTCAACGCAGAGATTAAATCCTTGAGCTATCTCTCCAGTCCCAAAATTCTCAATTCTTTTGCATCATAACTCTCAGGTGATCTTTCCTGAAAGACAGCTTTCATGATGTTCCTCTATTTCATCCTTGCATAGGATTATGTTTTCTTCCTTTTCTCTCAGATTTGAATCTAAACTCTTAAGATTTATTTTCATGATGTACAAATTGGACTATTTTTTATATATTGGTATGCTTCTCTGTGTTCCCCTTTATACAGTCTTCTTGCTAACTACTCAACTGAGAAGCATTTCCTCTAAACAAAGTCATTATATGCTTTTAGTTTCTTTCAAATTCTAGGTCTTTGTCAAAGTTAGTTTGCATGTTGCTGATAAATTCATGATAAAACTACTTAAGGGGAATAAAGGATTTTGTTCTTGGTTTATGACTGTCTGATTATAGTTCTTAATCTAGCCAGGTAGGGAAGGGGTTCACACCAACACCAGGTGCTGAGAGTGTAGGCCACACCATATCTACTGGACAGCTGAGATGGGGCAAACTTCCCTTGCCACATAGCATGTCTGTCTCAGTTTGTTGAAGAATGCCAACTTCCTCAATCAGTTTCCTCCATTTTATCCACCTACCCAGGGCCTAGTTCCACCCACTATGGGCTAAGCTTTCTCTATCAGTCAGGCCATCTCTGGAAGGATTCAACTCAATTAGCAATTCTTTACAACTGCGCCAAGTTCTCAAGCCTTCAATTGCCAAGTATTTCTTTTTATTTTAAAAAGTATGGGCTGCTTCATGAACTTGTGTATAATCCTTGCACAGGAGCCATGCTAATCTTCTCTATATCATTCCAATTATAGTATATATGCTACTGAAGCACTCTGTTGCTAACTTGACATGTATCTAAATATGACAGTCTTCCACTAATTACTCCTAACACAATCAGCCAGCTTTTATATACTGGGGATTGAACCCAGGGTCTTGCATATGCTAAGTGAACACTCAGCTAATAAACTACATCCATAGGCCTTTATGAGCTTATTTTGAGATAGGTCTCATTAAGTTGCTCAGATAGGACTTGAACTTGTTAACATGGATGGTATTAAGCAAGGCAATGGAGCTAAGGATAACTCATCACAATCCCTCTTGTCTCAGGGAGCAGGAAGTCAACTGCAGTGATTTCAAAATTTAAGTCAGTGTATCATTTTGACTTTGCAGATTTTAATTTTATTCGAGTAAGGCTTTTTCTACCTGTATTTTATTCTGCTTCCAAAGTATTAAGTTATGATTCATATGTAGTTAAAAAGCAGTAAGTTATCTATTTTTAGTGACACTTTACAGTTGCAAAATTCTATTGAGCAAATGAAAGAGAAAAAACTTCCTGACATTTGCATAAAATCATTTTGTGTGTCATGTTTCAGTATGTTGGTGATATTCAAAACAGTAAGCTTCATGTTTAAATATTCTTTAAGTTATTTATTTATTTAACGTATGGCATTTATCATGCACCATAATGGGATCATGCATTCTCAGTGCAGGAAACACATTGGCTTGCTGAGGACAAAAAGCAACAACAGTAAAGTTCAATATTGAAATGGTCTGTGTGTGGACACAGTATATTCGTGATATTAAATTTTCATAGGGAAAGTAGGGAAGAAGATGTGTAAAATGTCTTAGGGGAGAAATAATGGACAAGCAGTGGCCAGCACAGGAAAGGGCCCTCCCACCTCCATCTGCATGGGGCAGGTGCTGTCATGGTGGAAGGTGAGTACACAGTGAAGTGGATAAATAAAGAAAATTTCATGTCTGTAGAAACAGCACAGGCCAACAGAAAGTTAAGCTGAGGAAAGGAGCTAGGAGGAGGTGGGTGGCCATCGGCACACACACATTGGCATTGGCAGGAGCCAAGGTCTTCATAGACATCTGAGTGCAGACCGTCAAGAGCGAGAAGGCCTTCTGATCAATGGGGCAGGCAAAGACCCTGAGGACAGCAGAGGAACAGCGAGTCAATGTAATGGGAGAGAATGGGGGAAGGGTATCAAAGACCATGCCAAAAAATCACAGGGTCCTTGTTTTTTTAACTCTTAGAAGAAAAGAAGTTATTGATGTGTTTGAGGAAGAAAAGATGCAATAAAATTTACAGTTATTTTTTTTGAAAAGAGAGAGAGTGAGAGTATTTATCATATGAAGGATATGAAGGCACTAAACCAAATATATCAGGAATTTCACCCTCTTGGCTTCATCTAACCCACTGACCTTCCCAAAATCCCAGATAGCATCACATCTGGGGATGAGGATTCAATTTGTGAATTCAACACACAAATACAGTCTACAACAGGAGGCTGATGCAATAATCCAGGGGAGAGATGATCGGTCTTGGGTGACATGGTATAGTAAGGAAGGGCAGAAGCTATTTGTGGAAGTAGCTTAATAGGACAGATGATCATGAGTAATCTAATTTAGAAGATGAGTGAAAGAAAGGAGTCAAAGATGTGTAAGGTCATTGGAGGCACATGTTATTATTATTTTCTGTGAATTTCAATATTGATAAATTGAACAGAATACAGTAAGGCATTTGTGTATCTCTGGAACACTGCAATTCAAAAATTTTTGGCTTAATGAATTTCGGCTTGGGCATACACTGCAGGAAGGGGGTCAGACATTAAATTTATTCCTACTTGACACTCTGGTTGGATACAGCTTCCATTTGAAAGGATTAGAGTTAGGGTTAGGGATAAGAAACCTTGCAATGCATAGGACAATCATATCTACTGAATAGTCTTCCCAAATTCAAGTACTTCCATTAAGAAGCATTGATAACATTACTTTTATGTATTTTTTTTTAAAAATCTACCAGTGCATTCTGAAGCAACAAAAATTAAGGTCTTTTGTTGCCAGCTATTTTCAGTACAAGCTCCACTAGCTAAGTTCTAAAGGCCTTCAAGGGCAGATGTCATCTCGAACATTGTTTTGTAGCCCACTCCAGTGACTGGCAGAGAAATGTCTTCACTTTGAATCTCCCCTGCTGGTTTTGTATACAGCCATATGCTTTTATTTTATCCACTTCCAATTGCAGTGTAAGAAAGGAAATGCATGATGTAAATTTAAGTCTTCTAATAAAAATTTGGTAAATTAAAAAAATAGAAAAGAAAGGATACAGGAGAAGCCCATACTATTCATAGTTAAGGACTTTTTGTTTTCAAAATTCAGCATACAGGAAATGATAATTATGATATTTTCTTAATAATGAATATAGCAACAAGTAGAGAATTTTTTCTTATTTTGTGCCTATTACATGTATATATGTATATATGAGTTTGTGTGCAAGTGCACATGTGGTTGCATGTGTCCGTGAATATGCATAGAGATGTGGAGGCCAGCAACTGATGTTGAGAACCTTAGTTATTCTATACCACATTTTGTGAGACAAAGTCTCTTACTTAATCTGGGACTCACTTATTCAGAGAGGGCAGCTAGCCAAGCAAATTGAAGAATTCTGTCTATCTTTTTATCCCAAGTGCTGAGATGATTAATGTGCACTGACAAATACTGCTTTTTAAAACTTGGGTACTGGGGATCTAAATTTAATACCTCATGCTTACACAGCAAACACCTTACTGCCTGAGCTATCCTTCCCAAATTCTCGATTGAAGAAAAGGTCAGCCCTAGCTACATCTTCTTTCAATGAATACTTTGCCCATTCTCTTAAATGCATATCTTACTAGTAGAATTTCATTTTACTAAATCAGTGAAAATTTATCTTGATTCTAACATAATCCCAGTTAATGTTTATTTCCTTGTATTCTCTTGTAACTTTTGCCTACATGTAGTTTTTTGTAAATATTAAACACTATTCCAAACAGTGTGGAATAGTAAGCATTAGAGATTGGAAGACAAGAGGGAGGGGAGAGAGAAAAAAGTCAAAAGACAGCACAGAAACACAACTAAGAGGAAGAAATAGATCTGGTTCTATGTAGCAGAGTGAGGTAGCTATTGGTTATATGAATCTCATTTCGTTTTTTAATAGTTGCACATAACCCATTATTTTACTGATAGTTCTTTTTTTGTTACACATTGGTTTTGGTTTTTATGAATTGTGTATAATATTTATATCTAGTCTTTCAGCTATTGATTTTTTTCTTACCAGATATTAGATATCTATTCCTTCCACCAAGTATTTAATTACTTGGCTTCTTGCTATTGTGATTCATATACACACACTAACTTCAATTCCCCTATCTGATCAATGATAGTGACTTGGTCCTTCTAGCTTTTCTTCAGTATTCACATCCTGGTTCTCTAGTAGCTAATGTTTTTGATTGCATTACTCAGTAAGTGCTTGGTGTAGTGTGAGACACAATCAGATGTTTCATTTTAAAAGAGAAGACAAACCCTTAAATAATTGAAAAGTTCTAAGGTATTCTCCTAAGATGTGTATGCATTGCTTGCTAATAAAAAACAAATTGAACATAATTTCAATATGGCTGGAAAGAAAACATAAATAGCAATTACAATACTAAATTAGGAAGCAGTAACATTTTACAGAAGATGTGACCTGGGTTTAAATAGCATCAAAGAATTGCTGTCACTCTTGACTTCAAGTCATATTAAATATATCGAAGTTTAGATACCAAATAAATGTAGGTCATATTCAAAACCAAAATCTCAAAGACAAAAATAAGAGAACCTAGGAAGCTTGTGGGAAATCTACAGAAACCAATTTGATATATATGATAAAAGGGAAGAGAGAACTATTTTTAATTCAACAGGGAAAATAAAATGCTTAGGAATAAACGTGAAAATGGTCAAGAAACATATAAAAATATTTTCAATGCTACTGAAAATTTAAAAGATGATGAAAATGGAAATTTATATCATTTTTGGATGGGGGAACATTACAAACTTGATTTATATAAATATAACAATAGCATTTTTAGTTTGAACTCACACAAACCAATATTACAACTGAAATAGAAAGATAAAAAATAAGAATAGTCAAGAAAAATCTGAAAAAAGAGCTCATGAGAAGAAGTGACTCTTCTGTTCAAACTTAAATATCTAGTAGGAAAAACAATGTGATGGTGTTATCTAAATAGAAAGATGGATCAGTGGGATTGGTTAGAAGATCCTAGAAGTAAGTCTAGAATAAAAAAGGAAAGTTATCAACAAGAATAGTGTCTAACACAGAACGCGGTATTTCCAAAGTCAGTAGGAGGTAAGCGGCATCTTCACTGTACATTGTGGGTCACTAAAGAGGGTGTACAGCATGTGACATGATAATACCTTTTGGAATTGACCTTCTTTTTCCTCAGGTTTCCTTCTCCTGTCTCCCTCCTTCATTATCTAAGTCACTTTCCAAAAAGTACTTGCAAATTCCAAAAACTCAAATTTGGAGAACTAACTAAGGAGAAATAGATTTATAGAATCAAATGTTATTCCAGCATTTTCTAAACATTTTTGGCATTATTACATTTATACCTGTACAGACTTCCACTCCCTTGTTTTTTGAAGTGCTAGGTATGAAACTCAGGGCACTGTGCAGATCGGGTAAGTGCTATCTCTGTACTATTTCTATCTATTGCATCATGATAAAAAATTCAAAAATAAAAAAAATATGCTCTCTCACATAGCTCAGGGTTAGGAATTCTGGAGTCTTTAGGAATTTGGTTCTGCTTTCAGTCATCTCATGGAGTTCAGTCTACAGTGGCAGGAAGTCTATCTACGGTTATCTGAAAAATGTACAAAGCTGGAGAGCTTGTATGGAAGTTGACTCAAATGCATAGAAGTCAGTTGCTTCTGGCTGTTGGCAGAAGGTCATAGTTCTTCACCTGGGGCTTCCGGTAAGTTGCTTAGTGTCTCTGTAGCATGACAATGAACCCACTCCAGAATAAGCAAGTTAAGAGAGAAATTAGGAGAAACACCATGATGTTTTCCATGATCTAGCCTCCAAAGCCCCATCCCATCATTTTGAACACATCCTATTGGCCAGGCATGTCCTCTCCATGTAATCTAGTAGAGGGCCCCATGAAGTAGGAAAACCTAGATAGGAAGATGTCTGGGGTATCACCTTAAGGGTTGGCTACTTCAATATGTCTCTCCCGTTACCAGTGAGGACTAGGAAACAATCTAGGCTCTCCTACAAAACCACTGACTTTTCAGAATTCAAGCCAATGGGAAATGTCATGAACTAATGAAGATGATATATCTTTTATAATGAATTCTGTTCTTTCTGCTCCATTAGATATTGTTGTCAATACATGGTCTGGAGCTTAGAGGGCAGTGTGATGAAATAATTGGTGATCTGCAGGGTCAGTAATCATGTTCCAAAATTGTCCTTCCTAATGAGACATTTAATGCAAAGTAGATGGATTGGCGATGTTCTCAGGCTCATTTGTGGAGCACTAATGGTTGCTTTTCTTGTCCTCCTAACAGGGTGCATATCATTGGCAGTACTTTTACACTTTTTCTTATAATTTTATGCTTATCTTGTTTTTTTCATTTCCAAGACCTTTCCAATGTGATAAATAGGCAACGTCTTCATTAACTAAGTAAGGAGACAGATGTTTAGTGAAAATACTGGAGGTCTTTCTAGACACCAGTGAAAAAACTAGCGGCCATGAATTCATTTTTGAACATGTGGAAGATTCACTCTAGAAGTTTGTTTAAAAATATGGTTTTCAGTAGCAGATTCATTGGGTCCGAAATTTGCAAATAAATAGTTGGCACAATTTTGAGATAGTGATTCATAGAGTGATGTAGGGGATATACACAACTTTTTTTAAAAATTTTATTTATTTATTCAATTGTGCGTGTATGCATGTGTGCTCGTGTATGTATGTGTGTGTGTGTGTGTGTGTGTGTGTGTAGAACCACGGACGAATTCGCGAACCACCATGGACCGCCTCCTTGTTTACTCTGCCCCGGGATTCACAGGTTCCACCCTACCAGGACCGGAAACGCAGGCCGCCCCCGCTTCCGCCCGGCGTCTATACGTGGGGTCTAGGATCTGAACTCAGGACCTTCCGCCTGCAAGGCAGAGGCTTAATCCCTGAGCCACCTCTGCAGCTCCCGGGATATACACAACTTTTACTAACCTAATATCAGTATCCAGCATTTTGCACCAACTTCAAGTATGAGAGCTCTCTTATAAGAGGATCTGCCAAACAGTAATTCTTTTTTAAAAAATAAAACTTTATTTTTTGTGTGGGTGCGCATGTGTGGTGTATCAGATGGCACTGTGTGTCCCTGTGGGGCTAAAGGTGATTTTGGGAATCATCCTGGATTGCTTCTAGATCCTTTTTGCTTCTCTCTGGGATTTCCCAAGCTCAGCCCACTAGGGCCCAAAGTGCAGGCCACTGCAATTTTAGCTTGGCACTTTTATGTGGAACCTGGGATCCGAACTCAGGACCTTCTGCTTGTGAGGCAGAGTCTTAACTCCTGAGCCATCTCTCCAGCCCCACAAGTCATTTTTTTTTTTGAAGAGTAAGAGTGACACCTCAGTCAGAACTTGGAAAACCGAGGCAGAAGGACTGCTGTGAGTAGAGTCCAGCCTAGTCTATACAAGTGAATTCCAGGCCAGAATCTTAACCCCTGAGCCATCTCCTCAGCCACCCCCCCCCAGAGTAATTCTTAAAACAACAGATCATTTAGGAAAATACATAAGGTTGAATTAGACCTCTCTGGGTAGTAGTAAATATCCTAAGACAGAAGAGATACTGCGTAATGCAGTCAGGTCCAGAGAAAAGACAAATTATGTACTGCCGCAACAGTAAAGACTAAATGACTTAGTCTATGACAAACATGAGCACAATTCAGTATGATACTGTGGTTGATTACAATGTGCATTCAGACTGGACCAACTACATATAATTCTCAAAAACATTGGTCAAGGTTACCACCCACTATTCAGAATGTAGAAATTAAATACTGGTATCAGAGTCCATCTGATATTCCTTAATAGTTGCTGTATATAAACACAAAGGTGACCATTTCTTATATCAGAAAGATTAGATTTTCTCAAATAATACTTAGCTGTTTCAAGTTTAACACATGTGTACACACACAAACACACACACCCACCCACACACACACACACACACACACAAACAAATAAAAAATCACGTATGTATTAGTATCTTGGGCTTCCTACAGCAAAGTACCCGAACCAGATGCTTTAAACAACAGATATAAATTTTCTCCAGTTCTGGGGTCTATAGGTCTGAGCTACAGGTGTTGCAGGATTTGCTTTCAGGAAAGGGTCTGTTCCAGTTTCTTTCTTTGGCTCCAAGGTGCCCAAAGTCTTCCCTCTGGATCTTTTGGTGTCCAACTGATCCTAGTCTCTCCATGTAAGACAGAAGTTTTATTAGATAAGAGTACACCCAGTGACTCTGAAGTACTAGATATGAAGACATCAACATATGCTTCTTGGGAGTGACACATTTCAATGTATAGAAAGCTTCTTTTAACTCTTTGCAAATTCTTATTATTTGTATAAAGTTTGAGATAGATGGCCTCTAACAAGTATATCTGGAATAGAACACAAGTGCATACACACACCGGCATATGCACACCTGTAAGATTTGCAAAGATTGTTTTTCCAATAGACCATTATGGCATTGTAGGTATGGCGGGATTAGTGTGGTGAAAACGTCCCTGGTAAGCAACCTAAAGGAGTGAAATACCTTACCCTTCAGGGGCTTACACTCTCAAGGTATGGAGAAAGATGAAGTAACTATGCACAGATGTCTGACAGTTGAGTAACTTAACTTGGAATGTGTCCAAATCTATCGAGCAATGCTTGGAGAAGCACAGATGCTCAACTCGAGTGTCCATTGTCCCTTCACTGTTGCAATTAACCTGACATTCTTCCAGAAAGACTTGGCACAAATTGAGTAAGAGATAAGAGGCCTAGCAATCTGTAGACCATACTTGGATTTGGTTATTTGGAATATAATCTTAAGTAACAGAAATTAAATGATCAATTAATGCAATAAAGCGCATTAAGTTATCCCTCTCATCACTTTCTTTGTCTCTGACTCTTCATCTCAGTGCACATTCTATAAAATTTCTTTCAGAACAAAATGGAACATAGATACAATAAAGAACCCCAAGGGGATTGTTTTGCTTTATTTTGTTGGCCCTAGGAAAACGCTTTTGTAAATCAAGATGGCTTTCAAAAGCTTGAAATTGCAAATAAGAAATAAGAGCTAAGAAAAGGTCAAATAATGAATAAAACTAAATCATGTCATTTAGACAGGATGGCATTTTTATGAGAGAGTGAAACAGTGTCAATTTAGTCAATTGTGGATTTAATGGGAGAAAAGGTCTCAGATCCATAGCTGCATGCATTTCTTGTAATAAACTAAACAGAAGTGAATAATGATGATTTATGGGATTCTTTTTGATTCTGACATTTCATTAGTTTTATACAGAATAGCATTTCTACTACATGCTCTTAGCATTGTGCTTCTTCATCTTGTTCTGAAATTACATATATATGGCAACTAATCATCTTATTTTAGGTTTCTGACTTCCATCAGGAAAATACTTGTATACAAAAAGATACTTTTATTTGAGCTTCTTCACAAAGCCTTCTGATGAAATATAAAGGAATTTTATAGTCACATTTACTATGAAAACAGACTTAAAAGTCCTTACAAATTATTCACATATGCACACATATACATGCCATTTTGCAAACTGGCATGCACAATTTTAAAATAGATAATGGAACTAAAGTTACATGACTTTATCCTTCCCTTTAACTGAGCTTTTGTTCTTGCTATGTTCAGAAATTTTAATTGTGTTTTTGAACATACACAATGAGTTAGCATCCGAAAGAACAAAGCTTCTGTAGCATGTTATTTTTATTAATAAAGTTCTCTTTATTACTTAAAGTTTTTTCATCTAATATAAAATTTCATCACAAGAGATAAAAAAAGAACTAAATTTTAAGAATGGCAGTTTGTTGTATGTAGGAAAAATGTGTGGTTTGTATATTTTACCTTGGTTAAAAAGTCACCATATGCTCTGATTTGACTTTCCTTTTTAGCACAGTGGCTCTATCTCCAAGTAGATCTGGCCTTAAATTCCTGCCTTGACAATGAGTTTAAATATAAATTTATTTTTCTAAGCCTCATTTTTCCAAACTTTAAACTGAAGCAATGATTAGACTTTCTGGAGAAAAAAATGAAATAGCATATATGTGATGATTGACATCCACTGTCAATAGGATTTGGAGTCACCTAGGAGACACTTCTGGGTATATCTTCAAAGTTGTTTTCAGATAGGTTTAACTAAGGAAGGAGGACTTAGCTCAAATGTGAATGGACAATCCCATGGGCCCTTTTCCAATAAAAATGGAAAAGGACACATGAGAATTGGTATTCTCCTTTCTCTGCTCCTTGTTCTGTTGAGATGTAGGGAGTCCCAGTAACATGCTAATATACAAATGAGAACACCATACCCTTTCCAATGATGGACAATATGCTCTCAAGTTATGAGTCCTGAAAACAACAAACCATAATTCAGAACACCAAAGACCCTACATTAATCACCTGGAATCAGACCAGCCAAATCTCTCCCCATCCTGAAGCTCAGGGAAACTTGTGGAAGAGGGGGTAGCAAGATTGGAAGAGCCTAAAGATGGGGAGGACCATTGATATACAAGATACTCCACACAAGTTAGGGCCGCAGTAGCCATAATCGGACTTTGCATGACTTGCGTAGTGATTGACATGTCAACGACCCTCCAAAGTCTAGCATGGATCACAGGCAGTAGGATCCTTAGAGGCAAGGGATTAACAGTCATAATAGTGTTCCCATTCTAAAGGGGAGCCCAAGAAAGGGCTATGCCACTGAGTTCTTACACTTCACTAGAGTGGAGGACGCAGAGGGAAGTTTGGCATTCACACAAAAGGATGCTCCAGAGAATGGGAAGATTTAAGGGAGAGGCACTGGGAGAAGGGGAGGGAGAGACGTTAAAGAAAGAGGAAAGGGGGGAGGGAGCAAGGGGGACTGGGGAAGGATGGAGGGAGGGAGGGGACTTGGGTATCTATTGAGCTTGTATGATTGGGGAAAAATAAATAAATATAAATTTAAAAAATGTTCTTTCTTACATGAGCTGCTTTTCGTTAGATATTTGGCTATAATAATGAGGAAAATACTATCATATGTGATAAACGTAGCACTCATTTTCCAAACTTTAACTGATTGAAATTGAGTTATTTAAAAAACATGATATTATACTAGAAGGAATGTAGAAATTAGACTTGCCAATAGCCCACTCCACACAAGCACCCTTGAGCTTCAGTTTGAACACTGTCATGAAGGAGTGATCAACGTCTGCCAGTGTCGTTGGCTCTGTTTAAATTACAACCATTTCGTCTGTATCACTCTGCATAAAATACATATACCCTGCTTGAAAATTAACAGAAAAGGAGATGATCTTATTGTAATGTGTGATTCGTGGGCTTTACACTTGTAAAGACTACCATCTTGAAAGAAGAACAAATACAACAATAACACAAAACTCAATGAAACATCGCATGATGGTGAGCATATCCATTAGAAAATAAATGGCTTTTTGTGGACAACAAAATATGATGGTGTTTGCATGTAAGAAATCTTACACCATTCAATTAGAAGACAATGACTAGCTGTAGTTGTTTTGAAGCACAAATCTTTAAATTTCCCAGTCTAGACTTTAGACAATCAGATACTACTGAATATGCCTTCAATGAATTTCACTATGATGGTTCAGATCTGTGCAACAGAACTATGTGTAGGTCCAGAGTAGTTTCGATAAGTTAACTATTTTGATTTTATTGTCGGGCCATCAAAGTTACTGTTTTTACTGTCCATTTAGAGTTTTATCTCCATAAGTGTTTATCTCACTTTTATCATTGCATGAAACTTGACTTCAGTGTTAAGTCAGAGATCTGAGGGAAAGAACTATTATTCTTCACCAAGAGAACACATGCAGATAGAGCAGGTTAGCAAAATCATTAAGAAGAAAAGGAAAAAAGTGGAGCTGTTCCTGAGTTAGAACCATCAGTTGACCAATATAAACACAGCGCCCTCCAACTTAGTGACTCTCAGTTTCACTGTTTTCCTATAGGCATTTGAAAATATTTAGAGATACTTTTGATTTGTATTAAAAGTGGTTTCAACTAGCATCCACTGAGTTAAGGTCACACATGGATACGGACAGCATCCACAACAAAGAACTATCTCCCCCAACTGTCAATCTTGGCTCTCTATAATTGATAACTCGTTATTTGAATGTTGAAGCTATAGATTATGATGTACATTTTATCAATAGATTCTACTAAAAGTAGATTTCCAAAATAATAAAATAATCATTTTATTTAGCATTCAATCCAGATTCTATAACATAAAGTTATCTTTTTATTTCTTTTTTATTTTCATTTTTTAAATGTCTACATGAATATAATGACTTTATAACATTTTCAAAGCTTAGTCTGAAATCCCCTCTCCCTCCTTTTTCCCCTTAAAACTTTTCCTATCCCCTGCCAGACTCACTGCCATTTTCAAATCTTTTTGCTTGTGTGGCCCATTGTGTTTCATCTAGTCTGTGATGATTTATGCCTGACCTGATTCATGCTCCAGCGAGCATCCTAGGTCAGTGGGTATACCATTGAGGAAAGCATCCTCCTTTACTTCCCTGTCAGTATTAGTTCTCTCAGAGTGGTATAGAGCTTCTTGATATTTTTCTGATGTTATGGTAAAATGGTGATAAGACAGTTCTCAAGCAATTCTTGTGTAAGCATACATATCTGCCATGGAATTTTGTATATCACAACTATGTCATATCCAAGAGACAATGCATGGCCCACCACCTTCCCATTTTAGGCTCTTACAGTCTTGCTTGACCCCTCTTCTGCAATATTCCCTGAGCTTTGGGGTGAGGGTGAGTGAGACTTATATGTCCTGTTTAGGGGCAAGCAGTCTGAAGACACTCATTTTCTACATTTTATCAAGTTGTATTTTTCAGTAATAAACACCTTTTGTTGTAAAAAAATGCTTCTAGGTTGAGTGCTTAGTGACCTTCCAATCTATGAGTATAATAGCAGGTATTTACAGAGGAGTTGGGTGCACTGTTTTCCTAGCTAAAGATTTATAGTCTGTTCATTTCTTGTGACCCTTTCATAGGATCTTGTTCTCGTTTACAGCAATAGGAATGTGTTCCATTCTGACGCAAGAGCCTTAAATCCAATCAGAAAGCTGTTGGTTGTCTCCTTGACACTTATGTCACTATTACACTGGTAGCTACCTGCTGCCATGGTGATTATTATCATAACTTGCAGATCTCACATTGGGTTTGGAATGTTCACTTCTCCTCCATGCAATGCCCATCCATGTAATAAATTCCGTATCTGTTTAATCCACTGACTGTTCACTTCAAACATTGGCTCCTTTCATAGACTCAGCTATTGAAGTTATAGTGGGATTCTTCCCTCCCCAGTATTGCTGTAACTCAGAACCTTGATTATTTTACTCCTCCAATAGCTTCTGTAAGGAAGCTCCAAAACTAGTACCAGTTGCTGTTTTTATTTTAATTTTTAATTTTTTCCTAGTTTCACAACATATTGAGTAATTATCCTGTCCCCCTTCTTCTCTTCCCTCCCTTTATCAATCCATCCCATTCCCTCCCACCTTCATGTCTGCCTGCTTCTATAGGTCCAAGGGTTCCCTCTGAATTATCTGCTCTAAGGGGGGTTTAGGCCTCTGTGGCAGACTAGTTGATGTCTTTTGTTCATGTCCTGTGATCCATTTGTGTTGCATCTTCAGTAATAGGGTCTTACTATTAGTTTTTTGGAGGGTAACTAAGTATAGGCAAAAGCCTATACTGTTTGGGTGGCCTTTGAGATCTCTCTGAACAACAGTTTATCAGAAAGTGTTACATTCCTGCTACTTCTAGTATATTTTAATTGTCACTAGGTTCTAAGTGGACCAACTCAGAGTATTTTTTTTTGCCCTGTTTTCCTCTCTCTGTGCTCCTCTGCATAGGGACTGTCCATTCTTGTTCCTTTTTTAAAGTAAATGTTTTTGACATATTAATAACATAATCTTAGGGTTTTTCCTTAAGTCTCTCATTCTCTCCTATACCCCATCCTTTCATACCTACTTAGGTAAAAAGAAAAATAGTTATTTCTGAAGGTGATAGGACAGACAAAACTTAATTCTGAACGAATAATGACCTTACAGCTGTCTTCCTTTAAACACAGCAGAAAGGGAGAGTGTGTTGTCATTAACTCTGCAAATCCCTTTAGCCTACTACCTTTCTGGGTATTCCACAGATTGTGCTGGGTCATAGCAATATAGGAGAGGGAAGAATCCCATTATAATTTCAATAGCTGAGTCTATGAAAGGAGCAGTGTATGAAGTGAACAGCTGGTGGACTAATACGGAAGCAGATACAGAATTTATTATATGGGTGGGCATTGCGTAAAGTGGAAGAGTAAACATTCCAAGCACAGTGATTCCTGAAATTCCCTGTGCTGGCTCAACTCCATTTTCAACTTGACAAGATTAAGAACCACCATGGCAATCCACTTCTGGGTGTGTCTATGAAGGTGTTTCTAGAAAGGTTTAACCGAAGAGGTATGATTCGTCTTAAATACAAGCAGTACCATCTCATGGGCTGAGGTCTAAGACAGAATAGAAAGGAGAGAGCTGAGTAGCAGCATTCATCTTTCCCTGCTTCCTGCTGTAGATACAGTGTGACCAACTGCCTCATGTTCCTGAGATTGGGTTCTCAGGACTGGTGAATCCAGGACAACCTTTTTGTGCTGAACTCCAGTTCCTTTCTTGTGATGTGAGTAATTTTTCTCTAACTAGTCAGATTCCTTAGAGAGAATTTGTGACCACCAATGTTCTTTGCAAGGATATTTAGGTAGAAAGTAGAAAGTGAGGAAAAGCACTTTCTTTTCCCTTAGAGACTTCAGTTTGAAGTCCAAAGTGGCATATTTTGAGGTGGCATTTTCTGAGTTCCTTCAGTAGATAAGCACATTGACCAGTGTGGGACATAGAGGTTATGATGATCTAAACTGTGAATATAGGTGCAATAGTGAAGACAAGTAAGCCAAATTTACCTGTAAAATTAGAGAAATGGTTCAAAGAGGGAACAAATCTTACCTCAGCCTGGGGAAATTGTAGCTCCAGAATTAAAGACTGAGAAAGCAGTTCAGAAAACAAAGCTAAAAGGAAATCAGACATCTCTCTTCAGGCTCTAAACTTGGCTAGACAGGAGACCGCATAACTCTCATCTGTTTGGCTAGTTATTACTGTGAACCACAATCCCTACGTATCATTCAATGAGTGCTTTTTTTTTCTGGGTGGGCTGACTGCAGCAGCAGGCTGCTTGTAATGGACTAAGGTGACTGACTCTGCTTGAGCTGAAGAGTTGGCTTTGATTTTATTCAAGGGCAAACAGGTGCATAAAAGTGTTGCAGTCCATATTCTCTTGCTATACCAAAATAGTCAAGACTGAATAATTTATAAATGCAAAAAGCCAGTCTCCCAGTTCTAGAGGCTGAGACATTCAATAGCGTGGTGCCTGCTTGAGCTCTGTGCTTTGCCACACTATTGTGGAGAATATAAGGCAAGTGGGTGCATGTGAAAGGAAAAGCCCAGAGGAAAACTCACTTTGTAACAACCCACTCTTAAACTAAATTACCCCTCCAGCCAGGCTTAATGCCCACCCATGAAAACATTTAACCCTTCATATTGTCATGGCCTAAACACCTCTCAAAGTCCCCACTATTTCCCAACACTGCTGCTTTGAGAACCATAGTTCGCCGTGAGTTTTGAAGGGGTCAAATGATAGAAAAGAGGGATTTTTTTTTAATGGCACTGATGGAAACACAAGAAATAACTGTGCAGACCCATTTTAAGCTATTGCTGATATCATGTCCACATGCCATGACTGAAGGGCAGGCCCTATGTCACAGGCACCAGCTCTTCTTTTATGCAGGTAGAGATAAAGAATACATACTTTTAATAGGAATTGGTTTCACCATACAACCTACAATTGAGCTTGGGAATTCTAAGAGAATATAATTTTTGTATTCAAAATTGTGATATATATTTTTAATTAATTATCCAAAAGAAAGGCTTAGCTTAGTAATATTACAGCTGGATACTTTTCTCTGATGTAAAAAGCTACACATAGTGGGGTTTCCCTGAAGTTTCACCTCTGCTATTTGCTAAAAGCAATTAACACTTTTTGTTGACCTACCACCCTGTCTCCCACAAAAGAACATAAAAACTTGGATTTGCTAGGAAATCCATGGTGAGAGACAGTGATGGAGGATTCACCATTCTATAATTATGTAGCCTTGATGGCATTTCTGCAGCTATTTGGAGGCCATTCATAACGCTTATAGAACAGAGAGGGAATGGCAAGATAAGCATTTGATATTTTTCCTCATCTCTCCCTCCAAGGGATATTACTTTGTAATTTGTTTAGCATTTTAGCAAATCCATTAACCTTTCACCCTGGACTTGGCAAATGGGTTTGATGGTTTAATTCTGTTCCCGAAGGAGTCTATAACCACATCATATGCTGCATGCTGTTGGACATTAATTGGAATGTATTTTCAGCCAAATTCAGTTAGGAGCATGGAGGTATAGAATATAGGTATGGGAGAAAGCCAGAGAAACTAGCCCATCTCTACTCTTGCTGATTTTGAAATCATCGCATCAATTTCTGTTGATGGAAATGGGGTGTACTAACATTGGGCTCAAACAGCAAACTAAATTTTGAAAGATACTCACTTGAAATAAGCCTACTCTGTCTTCTATTTATTCTTTAATGATTCCTTTTAAGTACACCTGGCTGTGAGGTTTAGGGTTTGGAAATTAAAAGGGGTATTTCAGAAGGAATGAAGTTTCTGAAGAAAAGGTGCTTGTACTGAAAGTCGGTTTTAGCTTTTCTAATGTTCCTTTCATGGTGGATTCAAGTCTAAAAAGCTGGAAATACATTAGTAATCTTACCCTAGTTAGGTGAGGGGAACTGAAGAGTGGTCAGGAGAGTTGCCATTTTGTGCCTAGTGACTATCTGACTACTGGGTTTCAGTCTTTCTCTGTGCCTCTCACTGCAGAAACAGCACCTACCTCGAGCTTGTCCTACACCTTTACCTGCTACCTGGATCCCAGTTGGCATCCCCACGAATGCCATGCCTAATGTCTCCAGTCTCTCCTGACGCTGGAAGTGCTGATGCTTAGCTGATTTTACATTAGTGCTGACATCACATAAATTTCCTCCATCTTTCTTGTATTCAACCAGGGATTTATCTTCAATTCAGTTTCTTTTTTTTAATTTTATTTTTTATTTATTATTTGTTCAATTGTGCGTGTATGTGTGTGTGTATGTGTATGTGTGTACAACCACGGGCGAATTCAGGAACACCATGGACCGCCTCCACCTCCTCCTTGTTTACTCTGCCCCGGGACTCACAGGCTCCGCCCTGCCAGGACCAGAAACGCAGGCCGCCGCCACTTCTGCCCAGCATCTATACATGGGGTTAGGATCCGAACTCAGGACCTTCGCCTGCAAGGCAGAGGCTTAACCCCTGAGCCACCTCTCCAGCCCCTTCAATTCAGTTTCTAACATGACTGAAATGCCAAAGGACTTCATATGGTTCTGGATCGTTGTGTGACGCTTTTCCTGGGGAGATGCCATACAGATGTTCAATCACCCAGATAAGGATCCAACAACAGATCAAAGCACGATTACACCAAAGTCCAACTCGGTGGACTAATGAGTTTATTGGGTCACATACAACAGTATGGGGAGGGTTACTTACAGGAGTCAGGGTAACTACAGCTACATTACTGAAAAGCCCACCTGAGCCTGGGCAAGACTCATAGAAGCTGTAAGGCTGGAGCTCTCTGCATTGCTGGTTGGAGAGTCTCCACCAGACCTAATGGTTGGCCAAGAAGTCTCCTTCTCCAGCAGTTATTTACTGCTTTCTTTGCCTTGAAATGCATTCCCCACCCCAGTCTCAGGAATTTGCTGAGACTAAGGAGTTGTATAATTTCTGAATCTTCCTCTAGGATGGAAAGTTTCATATTGCTACATAGTATTCTCCTGAGACTAGAGTCAAAGTCCAAGATGGCATTATGCTCTGCCTGCAGGAAACAGGCCATGTAACACTGCACCTCTTTCTTCTGGCTTTTACATTCTTTCCAACACCTTCTTCTGCTATGTTCCCTGAATGTTGGAAAGGTTATACAGCATAGCTGGGCCCTGGGCCACAGTACCTTCGCAGCAGCCATTGTTTTCAGATACCTCAGTGGTTTCAGTGATTATGAGCCTCTCCATCAGCAGCCATCACTCACCATAGAATGTCTCCCCAGCCAAAGCAGACATCAGTGGCCCTCTATGGGTACAAGCACAAATGTGTAGAAAGCAGTCTGACAGGTACATCACATCCATTTAACAAAACAATTGTAGCGGCCTCCCTCCTGGGGCCTATCACCTCCTCTGCCATCTATGTCTTGGTTTTTGTCCTGGCTCCCTGTATCAGTCATGAATTCCTCCTGTGGAGGGAGTCGTGAATCCAATCATAAAATTGGTAGTTGCACCCAAAGCAGCACATACCACTATTGCACAAAAGGCACATCCTGCCTGTCATTATGACTGTAGCTGAAAAAGACTGTTGCTGATAATTCTTCCCCAGCAACATGCATAGGACCTTGTGGAACTCAACCAGCAAGAGGGAGCTTCAAGCTCAGTCTCAGTTTTAATAAAACTCCATGTCCTTCAACTAAAACATGCAATGTCCTCAGCAGTAGGGGCTTGCCAACCAGCTCTGGCATGTAACTGACAGCACTACCAATAAGCCTATATAGATTGTGGAGCTTCAGCATGATTAGCAACTTATAAAGAGGTTGTCCATCCTTGGCAGTGTGACATTCCTGGAACAACAATATGACTTTTAGAGTATCTTGTTTTACCTAAACACATTGTCTTTTTAAAAACACCAATGTTTTAACTATTTTTCAATGTTTTACAAATCCAAAAGACACCAAATGAAGCATTATGTAACAAGCCCTTTATACAGATGGTGAGCAGAATTTAAAAAAATATTTTATTTATCGTGTGTGTGTATGTGTGTGTGTGTGTGTGTGTGTGTGTGTGTGTGTGTGTGTGTTTATCATAGGGCACAGTGTGCCCCTATGGGGTACTAAGGGTGACTCTGGGAATCATCCTGGATTGTTTCTACCTCCTTCTTGCTTCATTTTGGGATTTCCCAGGATCCACCCACCAGGGCCCAAAGTGCAGCCCTCTGCTATTCCCACCTGGAGTTTTTATGTGTGACTTGGGATCAGAACTCAGGACCTTCTTCATGGGAGGCAGAGTCTTAACCCCCACATCTCTCTAGCCCTTCTATAGCTTGAGTTAGCACCATGGGTTTTAGTGCTTCTCCCCACCCCCAATGAACTTGATGGGGCAGGCTCCATCTGCTGCCCCGTCCAAGGTCAAAGAGAAATGAAACTGTTGTCTCCCTTCCTGCACGTATTGCTCATGTGGGTTCCCTGGGTTTAACAGGCCCTGGGATGGCACTGTAGCTGTGGCTTTAACAGTTGTCTCTCCATCAGCAACCATACCTGGCAGGCACTGCAGTGACACCACGGTAGTAGACACAGCCATACATGGATACCTGAGAGCCCCCGGCTAGCCCCCCAACTCCAGAAAACAATGGGAAGATCTCATATTTTACATCTGTGTCTTGTGAAAAATGAATGCAAAACCCATTTAAAGAACATTCCTGAAGAACCATAACATATTTGTTGCCATCACATTTTTTTTCTCTATTCCTTTTGAAAGGTAATTCAGAGGTGGGGTAGCTGAAGAGGGAAAGGAAGGAGGAGGAACATTGCAAAGGCATGAAAGTGTTGAATAAGAATAAGGAACAATGTCGTTAGAGAAGGACAAAATAATTATACACTGTGAGAAGCAGAATGCTGTTCATGTCAAAGAGAGGGGACTTAAATGCTTTGCATGAAACTACAAAACTTAGTCATTAAAATTAGTAAAACATTCTTCAGAAAAAATATCTACTTCCAAAATTAAGCTTCCAAATTTATGTGTTATTCATAGTAACCAGGAAACACAATTTTGGTTGAGGAAGGTATTTTCTTAAAGTCACTTGATACAACCACCTTCCCTCACAGACATGGAAACTGAGGCACAATGAATTGAAGTGACAAAATCTATGCATGATAGAGCTGAAATGTGAATAATAACTTTCAATTTAATACTCTGTAGTAGCTTGAAAAAGTACTTCCCAAAGGTGTCCACATGTAATCTGTGTGTGTGTGTGTGTGTGTGTGTGTCTGTATAAAACATTAAAAGGAGAAAGGAATTCTTCAGTTATGATTAAATTAGGGGTAGTTATGGGTTACCTGAGACTTTGCCTCAAAATCCAAACCAAATTTGAACAAAGAAGCAAAGAGGATCAGTTTGATTTGCTTACTTGTTATTGGTCAAAATATTTATTTTTAAACAGAACTCATTAAAATGAAAGAATAAAAGCAACCATGATGTAATATACCAAAACCTTAGTTTTGCTATTTCATTGAAATAACTCTAGATTTTTAAAAAGTTTTGTAGCATTTTAAATGTACAACTATTTAATTCATCTTTTTATTCTTTTTTATAATTGCCTCTCATTTGGAAAATTGTAAAATAATTTAAATAATTTACTTGTAAATATGTATGATGTTAAATATAGTAAGTATATGCATCTGTATGTATATATGTATGCGTGTATACACACATACATACACACATAAATGGCTTTGCGTAGTCAAGGATTTTTATGTGTATAAAATATTTTGTGTAAAGTTTGCTTACAGTAATGGTAATATAAAATAAAAACAAAGTTTTGTGTAAAAGAGAAGAAGCAAAGAGGATTAGAGAGGCAAAGGAAAAAATTGAAAAGAAATAAATACTTTGAAGTATTAAATAAAAATGTAGAATTGATGACAAAATAATTTATAGAAAGAATTGAATAAAAGAATAAGTCCTTGGTACGTCAAATCAAGAAAAGAGGGACAATTAACCAAGGAAACAATTATAAGTAAGAAATAAAACCAGAGAATATACCATTTTATTTTCTGACCAGTTGATTAGCAGTTTTTTAGTTCTGTCAAAGGCCTTTACTTTATTAGGGTCAGAGGTGTGGATCAATCTCATTCGCTAGCTCCTTTCCTCAGAAAACAATTACTCAAAATGACTTTCTTCAGCCGCTTGAAAATTTTACTGTCCTGAACATGTTAACTTAGAATGTGTCCTTGGAACAATGAACCAGGAAGAATTCAGGCTGTGTTTATGTTTACTGCTCCCCTGCAACCTTGTGCAGGCAGAATGCTAGAACACTGTTCTACACCACAGAATTTATGACCCAATTAAAGGAAGAAGGTATAAGAAGAGTATACAGAATAGAAGTTAAAGAGGTTTGTGTAAAAATAGAGTTCTACCCGCAGTTGCTGCTGCCCATAACCATGTCTTTCCTTGTAAGAAAGGTCTCTGTAATCACGCAGAGACCCAAAGGGTCAAACGGTCCACATTTGACGTCTGTGCTGTGGGAAAGTCGAGCAGTTCTCTAGCATGAGAAAACAATCCCCACAACAAACAAAGATGGTACCTCACGGCTCTAATACCCATGCTAGTTTTCCCCCATGAAATTATCATTTTATGGAGAAGACCATATGTCACCAATTAATTCTGAGTTATAGTCACCACAAGGTTCCAAGTTCCTTGTTCTTTCTTCACTCCTTTTATGAGCAGTGTTTTAGAATGAGTCAAATTGCTAAGGCTTTGGAAGGTCAGAAAACAACAATGGCATGCTGGGGTTGACTGTTGACTCTGGGGGAGGCAGGGGTGATGCCAACCAGTGACTCATCAATAGGCTTTTTGCCACACCTGGGGTTTTCCTCTGGATGACTTCCACCCAAGTGGTAAAACTCGACCTCAGATAGTCACTAAGAATTGCTGGGACTGTGGCCAAAGGTGTGTGTGCCAGCGGGACAGCCTCCACGCTCATTAGCCAAGCTGTTCTTCTCCACACGTACGACAAGGAATGCATATTCTGAGGTTTCACCATTACGCTGCTTTTGGAAGCGTCCAGACAAAAAGCCCCTAATTACTGTCATTCTTTGAAGTGCCCTGACTCCTCCCTGAAAGAAAGCTGAGTGTGAAGCTATGTTGAAAGCGAGCCTCCAATGAGGGGTCACCCAGACATGATAATTGTGCCAGACGGTTGAAGGTAAGATGCAGGCCACCACCACAAACCAGAGTTTGCATTCTGTATGGTCCTGGAACCAGCACAGTGCATGGTTTTCCAGTCCAATGAGTTGGTAGCTCATAGTTCAGGAGTCCTGACCCCCAACTGCACACCTGATTTGTTTTAGGATGGACACTTCTACTAGGAGTCTCCATTTCTCTTGAAGCATTAACTGACTGTGTGGCTGAGCTGGAAGCTTATAGGAAAGAATGATGGTGCTTTTTAAAAGGCTTGGCTCTGGGAGAAAACCTCATCATGGCAGTCTCACGAGTCTCAGTGCCTGATAGTAGGTGTAAGTAAAGCAAGGAGAGTGAAATAATATTTATAAAAAGGCATTGCAGGAAAAGATCAAATATCATCATATGGCCCATTAAATCTTTTCTGGCTGTTATTATCTATAATTTCCATGGTTGATTATCCTAATGTCAACACAGGGTCTAAATGAGTTAAGGAAAGAAGACAGAAAGATCTACATCATACGACATCAGAAGAATATCAGGGGACCGGGAAAAATGTTTCACCATCCCCCTGTGGGATGTAACAGCCTGATCTGGTGTAAGCATCTAATAGAGCGTGCTGGGTCCTCATATCCTTACAGAGCAAAGCTGAAGCCTTCTGAACCACAAATCCGGGAGAAACTGTTTCACAAATAGAAGGTTAACACCAAATTTTTTAAACAATTCATTGTCTAGAATGAAGAGAAATGTATGACAGATTCTAGAAAACTGATCAATAGTGGATAGGTGTGCTAATTAGATATGGGCATCCACTTGACAGTTGACAGCTGTGCTTTGGGCACATCTGTGAAGGCTTGGCAGGTGGGGCAAGCCCTAAGGCAGCCTGTACGAGTGTCTAATTAACGTGTGGCAGCCCAGTCTGTGGTGGGTTCGACCATTCCCTGAGTAGGTGGACAAGAAAGAGGAGACTAGCTCAGTAGCTTGAAGTACTTTGGCGTACTTGGACACTTGCAGTCTGGTAAGTGAAGTTTGCCCATCTCTCAGTAATCCCTGTGGATGCTGCGATCTTTTCCCTTAGCTTCATATTGGGGGATAGAGAAACAGAACAGGATAGAAGGAGTAATATATGCTGATTTTTTTTCTTGGGATTAATAATGAGGAAAAATTGGTTAGTATGTTCTTAAAAAGTTTCAAAGTAGGTTGTCATAATAGATTAAAATATGAAGTCTATTGTTGCAGTTACTCCTCTTTTACTGGGAGACAATACTTATATATGACTAATTTAGGGAGAAAGGGAAATTTATTTGGCCTATTGCTTTCCAGGAGATTATATCCCCCTATTGGTAGGAATTTGACGGCAAGAAGACATGATTTGGGACAGAAGCAGGAGGCCAGTTCAGGTCACTGCTGCCATCAGGAAGCAGAGAGAGCACGTGCAAAATAAAAGGAAGCAGGTCAGTGCTACTGAACCTCAAGACCCACCCTGGTGATGTACCTTTCTCTAGCAAGGCTCCACCTTTTAAAGAGCCACAACCTTCTGAAACATTAACATCAGATAAGGATTCAAACACATGAACTCCTATTCAAACCATGACTCCTATTGATTGTGATAATCAACATAAAGTTAAATGATACGATTGCAAGAGATTTTATTGAGACCGAGTCCATGAGGTTATCCTGTGAATGAGTAGGATGAAATGGAAGTATGAGGCTAGAAAGAAGAAATCTCATAGCAACTTATGAGCACAGGATCAAATCAGCATACAAAGCACACTGAGGGATTTCTTTATTTGATACACAATATGATTGATTCATTAAGCCTGACCTCTATCAAATGCACATGATGCATCACACACTCTGAGAAGTGCAGGATGCAGTCAATCCCACAAAAGGAGCATGTCCAAATCAGCAAAACAGAACAAGGTGGCTTGGCAGAAAGGGGTAAAGAGGTAATATTCAAAACTAATTATTTTGCCAAAACATATGGTATTGAATTCTCAAATAGAAACACGAAGAAAAATAGTCAGAAATACATTTCTATTGTATTTCTTAATACCTCATACTCTATGAGAAATCAAGTAGGGAAATATAAAAAGTACTGCACTGAGTGTTAATGATGTATAATTAAAAACATTGCTTTTCTCTTTTCAGGTGTCAATTTGACAATTGAGAACTAACTCTTTAGTCATACGTATGAAGAACTAGTTAAGTAAGGCAAACCTCTGGGCATGCCCATAGAAGATTGTCCTGGTTGCATAACTAATGTAAGATGAAGCCCAGAGTGGATAGGATCTTCCCTGATACGATAAAGAGAGATATATGGTTGGAATTTTTCAGACTGGCAAACGAGAAATTTCAGCTTTTCCTGTAGATATAATATGACCAGTATCCTCAGTTCCTGGTGTTGGTATGAACTCTCCTGCTAGCGTAATGAACTGTATCCTGAAATGATAAGCTGGAATAAAAGTGTCCTTTTCCCCAAAACTGTGTGGGTCATATACTTATCACAATAACTGAAAGAGAGACCGAGGCACATTGGTACAATGATTTATATGAGTATTATATATTTGGTCTCTGTACTTCACAAAGAGAAGGGCATTTTCACTGGGATTTGTGAATATTTTTTAAAAGTTCATCACCTGTTGAATCACAGAAACATGCTTATTACAGCTTTCTTACCGGCTGAGTTTCCTCAGAGCCTGGGTTAGCTTAGCTGATAAGGAAGTAAAGGGAAGGCAAAGAACAAGAAAATCAAATAGTTTCACAAGGCCTCATGGAAACCTGAAGCATTGCTACTGCCATTCCACAGAGTGACTGACCGTTAGAGTGCCTACTCTAGTAGTGTCTACTGAGTTTCTTCTTTTTCTGTCTTAGAAGCTACAATGTTTTAGATATTCTTTTAGTGTCTTCGCTTCCC
This sequence comes from Typhlomys cinereus, assembly GCA_023101885.1. Lineage (NCBI taxonomy): Eukaryota > Metazoa > Chordata > Mammalia > Rodentia > Platacanthomyidae > Typhlomys > Typhlomys cinereus. The sequence goes on along the minus strand of JALPQD010000016.1, from coordinate 2,710,883 downwards.
AGTGTTTTATGGACTGGAAACTTGGCTCCCAGTGGGATCTTATTGACATAGGCAAGTCTTCTGAGTACAGTGGTGCTGACCTGCAATACCAGCACTCAGGAAGCTAAGTGAGGAGATGTGTGAATTTGAGGACAGCCTACGCTACATAGGGGGACCCTCTCTCAAAAATCCAAACTAAAACAAAGTAACAAAATGAACTCTAGTGAGAGATGAGTAGGTAACTGGTGATAGCCTAGTTTGGAAGGGATTAAGGTTGTTGGAAGAAGAACAAGCTTGGCTCCTGAATCCTTCTGGCTTCTTGCTGTGTGACTTCCATGAAAATATCAGTCATTATGATTTGATGCAGCCAAAGAGACTGCTCCAGGAAACAGTGCATGAGCCTTTCCATTTGAGTGAACACACCTTTTCTCTTTATTCATTCCCCAGGCTCAAGAGCTCTTAAAATAGAAAATCAACTAATGCAAGTGTCTACATTGGAGGTTTTACTGAAGTAATGGGATCATGTCTACTGTGGATATGAGTAAGAGCGAGTCCTCGTGTAGAAGTAAAAGTATATCTCACTATGCGGGTAGGGGCCAGACATGGATCCACTGTGCAGCTACTCTTTGGGGGGTGTTTCATCTTGACTGGTCTAAAAATCCACCATGAAATAGCCTTTTCTAGAAGAACTCAGATTCCAAATATAATACCATAAAAATCAGCCTGTGCCTTGTTGATTGGAAGATTAGGGGCTTCAATTATCCAACAGATCATGTGTTTTATTTGCAGCCCCTGTAATTCAGTCCTACAACAAGGATCCACCCGTGTCCCTCAGTCAGCTAGGTGCTGAACTCTAGAGGAGCTTCCAAATACACAGGGGTCACTGCCAACGATGGTCAGTGGAAAAGAGAGGTGATCAATGTCTTTCTGCTGCCTGGATTTTAACCGAACCCATACAAAGTAAAGTAATAGCTCCCAAGTTTATCTTCTCTCTAGAATCTACTAAATGCTTTTGCATATTTCATATCTTATGAGATGCAGCTATGTCTTACAGTCAATTTTATGCATTCTAAGCTTTGTATTATTCATAAATATTTTAATTCAAATAAATCTTTAAGTGTTACATTTCCTTTCCAAGACTAAAAATATAGCTACTGTTAATCATTTCTGATTTTATGAGTGTTCTCTAAGTATCATAAACAAAATGAAGAATATAAATCTTGGTCTAGGTTTTCCTAAAACAACTCAAGTTTATATTTGAAACCCTTTTAAAACTTCGTATAAATAACCTGGAAAAAAGTATTCATTTAATCTGAACATTTCATTTTTTGTGTTGTATCTCTAATTACTTTTTTCTACCAAGTCGTTTTTCATATCCTAACTGCCTGGTTTACCACCTGTAACAGAACAAACATGTAGTTGGGTCTCCAAAACTATCTATACCATACAGGTTCAGACTTTATTCCTTGTTATTATTCCTGAAACAATTTACTGTAACAATGGTCTACATAGCACTTACATTATACTTTCGATCATCCAGAGACAATGAAATGTTTACAGGTGAATACAAGCAGTGAATACAAACAAGGTGAAAATATATACACCTTATTACAGAATTTTATGATATCCCCAGATTGGGATATCTGGACTTTGGTAGAAAAATTAGGTCCTAGAATAGAATAAAAATATAATAGGGAATTCAAAGAATAATAATTTTCAATTTATCCTGACAATGAATAAAATTTTCATGACAAGATATATCAGAAGTAGAATTTTTAAATTTACACAGAGCCTTGGGTTTTCTGTAGTAGGGACTATGCTTTTTATATTGTTTAGAACACAGTGATCTTAAACATCTTCGTATGGTTAAGATTATTTAGATATTTAGGGGAGTTTGTGAACTTCTAAATGTTCTTAAATATAATTGCTGTGCTATACAGTGCAAAAAATGCAGGATGAATATCAGAGCAGCTTCTTATGAGCTAATATGGAAAAAATCCAACTAATTATCTTCCCTAGGTCCATTTCTCTGGCCTCTCACAGGGTTGTGGTAAGGACCAAATGATATTAAATAATGGAATATTCTTTTTAAGAACTGTGTACATATAAGCAAACTAAATCTCTTTCTAGAAAAATAACAGGTAAAAGTTATTAGAAATTTTGTATCATATTAGGTTGAGTTTTTAGATAACTTATAAATTCCTATCATGAAAGCAAATATGGGCAGAAGAGTGGAAATAAGTAAAAATTATGGTGTCCTTGTTAAAAAATCGGCTTATTTTACATGAAAGGTAGAATAATTAATGACTCCAAGTCCTGATGAGAAAAATGAGGTGACTTCTGGAACAGAACTCTCTAGTTCATTCTTTTATAAGTGTTTCATCTATTAAAACTACCAACCCATCAGAAGGTCAACTGTTTTATAGATTAACTTGCTCCATCCATGTCAGAGGGCAGGAGCTTGTTAGTAAGAACAGCTGTTACTAGTTTGTCTCTTCACATCAAAGATCTACAGGGAGGGAATTAAAAATAAATTAGAGATGTATCGAGAAGCTGAAATTAGTTCCTGGTATAAAGGAAATTCATTCCATAGCTCTAGCTTCCTTACAGTGCAGATAGAAAGCATTAAAAAAGTAGTTGGAGCAGTAAAATTTCCTAGAAAAATCTTTTACTGGTGGTGAAACACACAAAACCATGTGAGGATATAGATTATGCCCAGGACACTTAATTTTAATTTTGAAAATATGTCAAAATATTTAGACTGTCACATAAATTTTTATTAGAAAATCCTTTGGTTTTATACAAGGTATGGATTCTTTAATGGAGTTAACAATCTGATATTGTTTAAAAAAGAAACAATTCAAATTGCACATATTTGTGGCAGATTGAGTAATAGAAAGAGAATGCAAACTTTTGGGGACAATGAATGAGCTTTTTTCAAGAAAATGAATTTCTTTTTAATTTATTTAAAAATATCCTGTTAAAGTCTTGGTAATGTGTCAGGTACTTTACAATGATGGTGAAAATTAATTCTCAGGCATTTATAAGGAAGTAAGGGTAATTCCCACTTCTGCCTTTCCTCAAGGAAGTTCAGCTGAAGAGATGGCAGAATTCTAAGGATTCTCACCATTCCTTGTCACTGTAATCTCCTGGTTTTTGATTATTTATCTAGGTCATGCTGTGAAAGGATTTTGCAGTAAGTAAAGCCCCCAATCAGTTGACCTTCAGACATGGAGATTATCCAAATGGGCCTAATCTGGTTGGGCAGAGCCAATGAAAAGATGAAGCAGAAATCAAGAGAGCTGAAGGAGGAGGCCAGAGCCTGCTCCTGCTGCTTTTATAATGGATGAGCCATGAGTTTGGAACCTCAAGAAATAGAGTGAACTCTTGTGGAGAGCCAACAGATAAATGGTACACTCAGTTCTATAGTCATAATGAAATGTTGTTGTTGCTGTTGTCATTTTTGAGACAGGGTCCTCACTACGTGACTCAGGCTAACCTGGAATGCATTATGTAGTCCGCCCTGGTCTCAGATTCCCAGTATTCTTGCCTCAGACTCCTGAGTGCTGGGGTTGCTTGCATGTACCACAACACCTAGCTTGTGAATTCTTTTCCCTAAACTTTCAGATGATATCTTGGGTTGGCCAACACCTGAATTTTGACCTTGTGATACCCTAAGCAGAGAACCCAGCTGAACCATGCTATGCTTCTGAACTATATATATAGTCTGTGAGATAGTAAAAAAAAATGATTTTTGCTTCTTTTTTTCCATTTTCATATGTCTATGTGTATGGGGTGTGTGCCTGTGTGCATGCATGTTTTGCATGTGTGTGGGTATACATGTATGGGGTATACATGTATGTGTATGTGGAGACCCAAGGTTGATACTGGGACTCATCCTTGATCATTCATCCACCTTATTGTTTTGAGACTGGATTTATAATTAAGCCCACAGCTAGTTTGGCTAGCCAGCTTGCTTTGGGGATTCCCAGGCTCTACTTTCTTGAGCTGGAATTATAGACAGGCAGCTACTCCCAGCTGGTATTTTATGTAGAATCTGGAGATCTGAAGTAGTTCTTTTGCTTGTGAGCTCCTTAACCCATATGAAGTTATCTCCCAGTTCTAATATTCTTTTTAATCTGTTAAATTTGTGATTTGCTATGGTGGCAATGGAAAACTACTAATGAAACTCAGAATATTCAAGCAAATAAGCCATACATCTAGATTTAAAGCATCCAATATAGAAACCTGTGATGAAAACAGAGGAAAGCAAGACAAGCATATGGGTTTGAGTTTTGCACATCATTTCACATCCATCCATCCATCCATCCATCCATCCATCCATCCATCCATCCATCCAGGAAGTATGTTTGACTGTTTTCATATAACAGACTTCTTGCTAAAAGAATCACAGAGACAAAGCTCTAAGTCCTTTCCTCAAAGGATCCACAATTTAAAAGTTTGGGCAGACAACTAAGTGGCTCACTGTAATGTGTTTCTTAAAGAGCATAGAAGACAGGTTAGGGGTCATGGTAGCAGAGGTGCTCTTAGTGTGATTTCTTACCATGTTGCTTGTGGGTAGGTAATATAACTGCTACAAATGCCACTATATTGCATTGGGAGAAGTCATAGACGGAGATGGAATTAAGGTTACTTATCATCTCTGGCTTTAGATGAGAGATCATGTTGGGCTCTCTAGTGCCTTAACAAGATTGCTGTAAAGAGGAAGAAAAGAAAGTCAGAGCAATAAGATACAAGAAAGACTGAATAGACCAGAATGTTAGAGGAAGAACTACAAGCGTGGGCTTGTAGGGACCCTTGGAAACTATAAAACACATGGAAAGGGATTCTAAGGAGCCTCTAGAAACACAGCCTGTTGACATTTTGACTTTAGCCTAGTGGAATTGTTTGGATTTTAGATATTGTTGCAGTTAGCCTGCATGGTTGCTGATAAATCACTATCAAACAGTTTATGGGAATGAGCAGTTTATTTTCTTAGGATAGTCTGGTTATAGTTCATAGTCCAGTTTGACAGGAGAGCTCACAACAATATTAGGGCTGAGGAAACTGGCCACACCATCGCCACATAACGGCTGAGAGAGGGACGATACTTACTTACTTTCCAGACCAGCATGTCTGGCCAAATGTAAACAAGGATGCCAACTTTCTCAGTCAGCTCTCTGCATTTTATTCCAGGACCTACTCCCACCCACCATGGTCTTGGCCTTTCCCATCAGCTTGACAATCTCCTGCAGGTTTGCTCTGGGCTTAACTCAACCATTATTTCTCTACAAATGTGCTCAGAGGCCAAACCCTCAACTATCAAGTTGACACCTGTGCCTAACTATGACAGATATCCCCAAAAGCTTATGTACCAAAGACTTATTCCCTACTTGGTGCTTTTGAGAGCTGGTGGAACCTTTGGGGTAAGGAAAAGAGGTCACTGGAGCATGTATTTGAAATGGATGCTGGGACCTTGGCTTCTTTCTTTCTCTGTTTGCTTCCTGGCCCCTTAAGGTAAGCAGCTTTAATCTACCATGTGTTCCCACCACAATGTTGTTCTTTACTACAGGCTCAAGGCAATAGAGGCAATGAAGTATGAGTGAAACTGTGAAGCAAACTGAACATTTCTTCTTGGTTTGTTTTTCTTAGGCATTTAGCCCTGGTAAAGAAAGGTGACATACCCAGTGAGAACCATTTTGTTATTCTGATGTACAGAACTGTAAAATGACATGTTGTTATCGTTATTGTTGTATGTCCACAGATTCAGTGGTGATTTCTTGTTTCAACAATAGGGGAAAACATACAGCCAGAATTTCCATGGAATTTAATAACTTAAAACTAGAGTGGATATAGGATATTGAGCACATGTAAAAAAAGAAAATGAATATTATTCAACAGAGAATAAAAGGATACATTTTAGGTTCATAAAATTGAAGATATCTTTAAAAGTATTCAAAATGAGGACTGACAAAATGACAGCAAGTAAGAACTTCATGTGCAAACCAGGCTACCTGAGTTCCTTAGCCCACATGGTAGAAGGTGAGAACTCACTTCTGAAGGCAATCCTTCTGATCTCCACATACATGTGGTGTTTCATATGTTCTCTCTCTCTCTCAAAAAAAATCAAAATAAGGGAACTGCAAACTCAGAGAAATATTTATAAACATACAACAGATAAAGGACATATATCCAAAAATTGTAGAATGTTTAGCAATTATTAATTAGAAGATAATACATCTGAAGATGGAAAAATATCTAAAGAAATTCTTTATCACACAAATGGTCAATAGATACATGAAAATATGTTTAATATCAATAGGTGTTAAGGAAGTGACATGGCCAATGAAAAGTACAAGAAGGCACAACTATGTACTTAGACAGGTTAACATTTTTAAAAAGAAAATAATGAGAAGTGTAGGTGACGGTTTCAAGGAACTATAATTTTTTGTACATTGCTGGCAGAAATACACAATGGTGTAACCATGTTGGAGCACAATTTGACATTTTTCTACAACTCAAACATACTCCTGCCACCTGACCCAGTGATTTCCCTCACAGGTATTCATGCAAGGGAAATTAACGTTGATGCTTATAGCTGTTTTATTCACAATTGCCAAATTTGAAACGACTCATCAACTAGTGAATGGAATAAAAAGCTGTGGAGGCATGTGATACTTTCTGATAAGTTGGTCAGAGAGGTCTCAAAAGACTCTCCAAATGTATAGACTTTTGCCATTGCTCTTGGTTGCTCTCCAGAACATGACAGTAAGACCCTATCACTGAAGGTACAACACATATGGATCACAAGACATGGACAAATATCACCAGCCAGAAGCTTCCTAGAAGCTTCCTTCTTGTTAGATAGTCTAGAAGCTTCCTTAGATGGTCTAGAAGCTTCCTTCTTGTTAGATACCTTACAAAGTATCATAGAATACTATGGAAGCTACTGAGGGAGAAAAGCAATCAAAAGTCCCATCAATCTGTGAAATCTGCATGTTGCAATAACAATCACCATGGCAAGAAGTGATCAGTCATCTCTGTAAAGTGACATGAATATCAAGGAGACAGCCAACAACTTTCTGATCAGATTTAAGGCCCACTTGTCAGAAGGGACCACATTCCCGAAACTAGAATAAGAACCTATGAAGGGGGAGGACCTAGGTTCCAGGAAGAGCTATGAAGACACTATACCGAATTACCTTCTAAACATCGTTATTATTGTTGCAGTTCGCCTGCATGGTTGCTGATAAATGACCGTCAAAAGGCTTAAGGGAATAAGGGATTTATTTTGTCTTGTGATTACTGGTTTCAGTTCTTAGTCCAGCTTGACAGGAGAGCATGCACCAACACTAGGACCAAGGGAAGTGGCCACACCAACACCACATAATGGCTAAGAGAAGGACAATCCTTACTTTCTAGACCAGCATGTCTGACCAAGTGTACAAAGGATGCCAACTTCCTCAACCAGCTATCAGTATTTTATTCACCTGTTAAGGGTCTAGTCCCACCCACCATAGACTGGACCTTGACCATCAGCTAGACAATCTCTTGCGGGTTTGTTCTGGGTCTAATTAAACTACTAATTCTCTAAATTGTGCCCAGAGCTCAAACCCTCAATTGTCAAATTGACACCTGTGTGTGCTAACCATGACAATTATATTCATAGATTGTAGAAGCACTCAGCAGTCAACCTTGAAGCCTCCTTCTGCAACAGAAATGTTTATTACAGAAAAACACAGCTGATCAAATTGTAGAGAATAAGTGGCTATGGACTGCTTGATCCTAATTGGGACATCTAAGTCACATCCACCCCCAACCCAAGGCTCAGGGCACATCATAGAAAAGAGTATGGTAAGATTGTAGAGCTTGAAGTGGGGCAATGATGGACAGACACTCTCTCCTGGACATGACAAGAGCTGCAAAGGAACTGTCTATCAATATCTCACCAGGAAAAGAGAACTATCTCAAGACATTCTGAACCTTCCTAAGAAACTTATGAGAACTAATAGAGAATAAAAGGAAGATGCTATCCTCAATGGCATACTCACTGTTCTATGTATGACACTTGGTGGAGCATGAATTACATCAGACATATGATATTAAAGATATATTAGATGAAGTACAGTGGGTCACACATATGAAAAGGCTTGAAAACAGGGAGTGTGACAGGGAGATGAAGGGTTGTCAGGGGAAAAGGAGGGGGGATGGGAATGGGGGACTAAGGAGAGAAAAAAGAAAAATAAAATAAAAAGCTGTGGTGTATCTATGTAGTGAAATACTACTCAGAAATGAAAATGAATGAGCTACTGATACCTCTAACAGTATGGGTGAATCATAAATAGATTCTAAAATAGATTTGTTAGAAAATGTCAGCAACAAACAGCTACATACTATGCGATTCTATGTGACATTCTAAAAAGGCAAACTATATTGATTAAAGCCCACCAGGCTTTCAGGGTTGGGCTGCAGGAGGTGACTGCCAGGAGAACTGAGATCATCTGCTAAGACACAGAGTCTTTGTGGTGGTGATTCCCTAGCTACATGCTTACGGAAGTCACTGAATTACACACAAAAGAAAAATAAGATAGTAAACTTTGTTTACAAAAGTCACTGAATGACAGGAAAGAAAAATAAGTAAACTTTGTTCAAGCTCCTCTTTAAAAATTAAGGAAGTAATTGTACATGGGCAAAGCAAGGGGCTGACTAACTTCTCAAATGTAATCTCTCTCTCTCTCTCTCTCTCTCTCTCTCAAGAGCCTTACAAGACTGGATCTGTAACTCAATGGTGGAATGCTTGCTTTGTACATGCGAGGGCCTGAGATTGATCCCTGGGAAAAGAAAGAGGAAGGAAGGAAGGAAGGAAGGAAGGAAGGAAGGAAGGAAGGAAGGAAGGAAGGAAGGAAGGAAGGAAGGAAGGAAGGAAGGAAGGAACGAAGGAACGAAGGAAGGAAGGAACGAAGGAACAAAGGAAGGAAGGAAGGAAGGGAGGGAGGGAGGGAGGGAGAAATAAAGAGAAATGAAGGAAGAAAGAATGAAGAAAAGAAGAAAGAAAGAAAGAAAGAAAGAAAGAAAGAAAGAAAGAAAGAAAGAAAGAAAGAAAGAAAGAAAGAAAGAAAAGGAAGGAAGGAAGGAAGGAAGGAAGGAAGGAAGGAAAGAAAAAGAAAGTAGGAAGGAAATGGAAAGAGGGAAACAGGGAGGGAAGAAGGGAGGAAAAAAGGAAGGGAGGAAGGAAGGAAGGAAAAGAAAATGAAATATACATTCTTAATCCAGAGGGATAGAAAAGCCTCCCCCCCAACACACGCACACACACACACAAGACTTACAGTGGCTGTTCATACATTAATATTTACTGGAATATGCGTTTCCTTGCATGGCTTTTCAAATCAATGCAAAATTTAAAAAGGACATTTTACTTGAGTATATGATCCCAGAAGTGAATTAAGATTGCCTGGAAGAGAAAGAGGAAACATTCTCATATCATCTTCTTGAGAAAATGCACTCAGATAAACAGTTTGCTACATGGCAGATAGTGTATTGAGAATTATTCTAAAATATGCTGAGATGAGTGTAATTTATCTTGCTCAATGTTCAGGAATAGATTTTTAAAGGATTTTTTTTCTTTTTACTAAAAAGAGAAACATTTTCCTGCTTACAAAGTACTCTCAGCTCCTCAGAGAAAAATGCTAAGTACAGGGTGTTATTATTTCATGAGCTTTGGGCTTACGTCGACAGTCATTTCAGTTGTTCCATTTATAACTGCCAGGACTGCCTGCATGAAGCACATCTTTTGTGTCTGCATTTGTGGTCCATTGAAACGCACGCTCTTTCGGGGGAATCGTCCTTTCAGAAATATGGACACTGAACTTGTGAAAAGGCAACTATTTTTCCTAAATTACTTACGGCCATCTGAGGGCACAGAGGGAGTGAGTCCAAATAATGCTCTTGGCACGGCATCCTCCATATCAAAGTATGTTTCCAGAAACTCCTTATGAATTATTTACATGAGACTTTCAAGAATATTATTTTGTGGACAGCTCTTTCGAGGATATCATTTGGCAGGAAACTATCATCTTTGCCTCTTACTCTACAAAAGGGACTGTGGATTGGTGTAGAAAAACCAATAGATTAAAAAACGAGTTTTATTTTACTTAGAAATTTTATATATCAACAGGGGAGAAAAAGCTCAAACCAATTATTCGTTGATATCCTTCAATTGCAGTCTGTTTTACTTGAAGATGCAGCCTGCTTGTCGCTATTTTAATAAGCGCTTCTTGCTCACCCCTTGGGGCTTGGGACGGCTGTCGATAGCCATAAACTGTGAAGAAGTGACAGGATGCTTCATCTCATTAAGAGACCTCACAACCCAGATTCCTGCATCCTTCCTACATTTGATTTGTGCTCCTCAAAGATGACCTTTACGGCCTTGCTTTGCAAATATATTGCATGTCCCAAGGGCACATTAGGAAGTGGGTCACATGCTTCAAGTTGCATAGTGGCACTTGCCTTTCAGCTTGAATTTCTGCAGTTCTGCTGTGTAGGAATCACCTTGTTGAGAAGGCATTCTTGGATAAATTCTTGGCACTTTCCACCCAAATGACAGAAAAAATGTCCTTGATATACTGTGAGAATACTTAAGGTCATTTGGGATTTTTAACAGTCACGAGAATAATTGGACTCACACTTTTTAAAGAGTAGAGTCCACTCATACTAATTGTAGTGTTGCCTTAGGCTGGTATTTCTAGAGATGTGACAGAGCTCTCAGGATAACAGTTTCATTGTGGCTTTTGCCAATTAAAGTGCTGTATCTGAATAATCTCTATATAATATTCTTTATAGAAAAACATTTAAAATGTGTTTGGATATTTTTGACATTAATAAGCTGATTTGCATAAATATATTTGTACGTAGCATAGTTTCTATTAATTCCTTTTGGAAATGCTGTTTACTGTGCGTACAGTAGGATTTTCTAATCAAATAAATAAATATACATGCTGTTAATCATTTATAGTTGTGCTTTCATAATCTTAATAACTGCATGTAAAATTCTAGCAAGGTAGAATTTCATATTGCTGACTATAATTATTGAATTATTTAGCACAATTAATTTTTTCTCTTTTAAAATTCATTTATTTAAAAATGACAAAATTATATGCATTTATGCACAGTAAAGGATGCTCCACGAATGGGGGGAGAGGGCACTGGGAGAAAGGGAGCGGGGAAAGGAAAGGGAAAAGGGGGGAGGGAAAAAGGAGATTCAGGGAGGGGTGGAGGGAGGGAGGGGAATGGGGTACCTATCAAGTTTGTATGAGTGGAAAAAAATAAATAAATAATAAAAAAGAAAAAAAGTATGTATTTAATACAAGCAGATTTTTAAAAACAGTTGACTCTGTTCTTACATTTTTTTTTCATTATGGTCTTTACTTTTTGAGAATTTAGCAAGTTTTCTCCACCCAAGAAATCAAGTAGATTGATCCAAGAGGAAGCATGTGTGTCCTAATTAACAGGCACACTTAATTAAATTGGATCGCATGCATATATGGTCATAATCAAGAGGGATGGCTTCCTAAGGGCAGGCGGAGTGAGTGAGGGATGTGGCAGATGTTGCTATGTCTGTGTGCCCATGTCTACATTTCTAATCTTATTGGGCAACTGGACCCCAATTGGTGTCTTAGTTTCCTTAGAACATATACAGAAGCATTCATCAGAAGAAAGCATCTTCTTAAATGTAGGAACTTCTTTTTTAACATCAAAATTTTTACTATCTTACTGAAAAACCTTTTTGATTAATTCGACTGTATTCTTAAGCTACAAAAACAAAAACAAAAGCAAAAAAACAACCTAGGGACAAAAACCAGTAGGTGAGCACAGTGTTCAGTCCAATTTTAGCCAATAGTCTCCTTTTGCAGTCACGGTTTCTGAGTTTTTTGATTAAGATGAATCAGTGGGAAGCTGCCAAGTCCTCACACCACATCTAGATGTCTGTCCGTTCCACTCTTCAAGGTGACAGATTCCCTGAAAAGAATAGAGTTGGGAAAGCCTAGAGAAAATGCCCGTGTGTGTGTGTGTGTGTGTGTGTGTGTGTGTGTGTGTGTGTGTGTGTGTTTATGTGGAGGTCAGAGTTCAACCTTAGGTGCTAATCTTTAGAATGTTGCCTTACTTAGTCATCTGTCTTTATTTCCCTACCACTGGGATTATAAGCACATACCACCATGCTTGGTTTTTTTTTTTATATGGGTACTGGGGACCAAATTTAGGACCTCCTGTTTGAATGCCAAGCACTTTACTGACTAAGCCATTTTCCCGGCCCCAATCAAATATTTTGAAAATATCAAGTAAAGGATGTTTAGTTTTTCTTTAAATAATAAATGATCAAGAATTGACAAAAGAATTCAACAATTCCCATGAATGCTTGAAGACATTTTGCTGCTTCTATTTATTATCATTGAGTGCTGTTTCTTTATAAATATGAAATCAACAAAGCCTGCTTATTAACAAGATTTTGCTTCCCATAGAGGGGATTTCCATGTTTTGAAATAACAAGTTAGTATTCACTCTACTATGTGTTGTCCATAATTCGTCTCTCTTTCCTCCTAACATACGACTGACCCACATTTTCACCTACTAATAGAATATGGGGAAAAAAAACTTTCCTTCTCTAAAACTGATCAGAGAATGGACCACAATCCACATATGCACTACCTCTCCTGTGACTGACTACAGAGGCCAAAAGGATAAAAGGAAGGAGCCACAAGATAGAAGGAGTCTGGGATCGTGAGTAACTATTAAAGGCGACCTGGAGAAGAAACTCAACACTGCATGTGAGTGCTTTCTTTGACAACTGTGGCAGCATCTAATTTGCTGTTTCTCTCTCTGTTTTCTTCATAGATGCCAGAGAAATCCTTTTATTTATGTCACTTCTCAGTACAGTTCTGCAATGATCAATGAAGCAGAATCACACTTTCTTTTTTTTTTTTTTTTTTTTTTTAACTGTCCACTGTACTTCACTTTATTTTTTTGAGATAAGTTCTCTTGCTTGTTGATTCAACTAGACTGGCTAGCAATTCTTTTTTTTTTTTTTTATTAAAAATTTAATTATACATTTTAAAATTTTTTACCAGTTCCCTTCCTCCCCCCTCCCCTTCCCCCAGTGTCTCCCCCCCAATTCCCAGAGAGTCCTTTATTGTGTGCGCCTAACTCTCCACTGGGTCCTCCTCTCCGATGACATATAAGGACCCAGTGGCATTTCCATAAGCCCTTTCTCTTGTTCCCCTTAAGCATAAGATTACTACTATGGCTGTCAATCCCTTGCCTCCAGGGGTCTCGGTGCCCTTAACAGATGCTAGACTTGGGCTGGAGAGGTGGCTCAGGGGTTAAGCCTCCGCCTTGCAGGTGGAAGGTCCTGAGTTCGGATCCCAGATCCCACGTATAGACGCCAGGCGGAAGCGGGGGCGGCCTGCGCTTCTGGTCCTGGTAGGGCGGAGCCTGTGAATCCCGGGACAGAAGGAAGTGGAGGCGTCCATGGTGGTTCGCGAATTCGTCCGTGGTTCTACACATACACAGACACACACAGACGCGCGCGAGCACATACACACGCATATGCACACAGTTGAATAAATAATAATAATAATAAAAAAAAAAATTTAAAAAAAAAAACAGATGCTAGACTTTATGAGGGCAACAGTGCGCTGGACATTGCGCAGGGCATGCAAAGTTCCATTATGATTGCTTTGGCCCCAACTATTGTTGAGAATCTTGCAAATCGTTGCTCCTCCCATCCTTTTGCTCTTACAATCTTACCGCCCCCTCTTCCGCAAATGTCCCTGAGCTCCAGGATGGGGAGAGATTAGGCTGGCCTAGTTCTATGTGATTGATATAGAGTCTCTGAAGTTCTGGATTGTGGTTTGTTGATTTTCTTTTGCAGTTTTGCTGCTCCTGCAATTCCCTTCACTCCATTCTGCTGGGCACTGTATGTCACCCCCTGGCCAGAGACAAAAAGCTGTTAAACTGGAGTCTTGTTGTAATAGCACATTCAAGGGTAGATGTAATAAGAGTAGGAAACCTCACTGAGGGAGGGGTCCATCACCCATTTGCAAAATGATTACTTTTTATCTGCTAGACTATATGCCCTCCCCTTCTGGTGAGATCAGGAAAGAACGTCTGTGAACTTAACCAGGTTTCTCATTACTTACTTGCAGACCTTGATGGAGGCCTATTTTCTCTGCTGTAACATGGTCTCCTCTCTCCTTGTTTCTGGTGTGGCCCTCCTAACCCATCTCTCTTGTTCATAATCCTTGCAATTACTGTGTTACATAGGTTTACTTTTGAGTGTCCCAATGTGGGCTGGGCGAGTTTGGTACTAGGAGCCACCTATTAGGGAGTACATACGGCGCTTAATTTTCTGGGTTTGGGATACTTCACTTAATATAATTCTTTCTAATGACATCCATTTCCCAGCAAATTCCAGTAATTCATCATTTTTGATGGCTGAGTAGTACTCCATTGTATAGATGTACCACAGTTTCCTTATCCACTCGTCAACTGTTGGACATTTAGGTTGATTCCATGACTTTGCTATTGTAAACAGTGCTGCTATGAACATGGTCGAGCTTGTGCTATCGAGGCGAACCTCTGCTGCTTGGGGGGTTATTCCCAAAAGTGGGATAGCAGGGTCATATGGCATTTCAATCTTTAATTTCTTTAAGAATCTCCAGACGGCTCGCCAGAGTGGCTGTATGAGCCTGCATTCCCACCAACAATGTAGGAGAGTTCCCCTCTCCCCACATCCTCTCCAGCATTTGTCGTTGTTTGTACTGTGGATTTTTGCCATCCTGACCGGGGTGAGATGATATCTCAGGGAAGTTTTGATTTGCATTTCCCTGATGGCGAAGGAAGTGGAGCATTTTTTAAGATAATTGTTAGACATTTTAATTTCATCCCTGGTAAAGTTTCTTTGAAGTTCCAGGGCCCATTTTTTAATTGGGCCAGTGTTTTCCTTGGAGTTTAATTTTCTAAGTTCTTTGTGCACTCTGGACAGTAGAGCTCTGTCAGATATGTGGTTAGTGAAGATTTTCTCCCATTCTGTGGGTTGCCTTTGAGCTCGTGTGACAATCTCTTTATCTGAACAGAAGCTCTTTAATTTCACAAGATCCCAACTGTTGAGAGTTGGTAGCAGTGACTGTGCCATTGGATGTCTGTTTAGGAAGTGTTGGCCTAGCCCAATCAGCTCGAGGGAGTTCCCTATCCTTTCAACTATGGCTTTTAAAGTCTCTGGCCTGATATCAAGGTCCTTGATCCATTTGGAATTAAGTCTTGTACATGGTGACAAGTACGGGTCCAGCTTTAATCTTCTGCATGTGGAGATCCAGTTTTGCCAGCACCATTTGTTGAAGATGCTGTTCTTTTTCCATTGGATTCTTTGGGCCCCTTTGTCAAAGACCAAATGGCTGTAACTTTGTGGGCTTATATCTGGGTCTTCAATCCTTATCCATTGATCTGTGTGTCTATTTTGGAGCCAGTACCAGGCTGTCTTTATAACTATGGATTTGTAGTATAGACTTAGGTTTGGTATGGTAATACCTCCAGCTGTGTTTTTGTTACTCAGGATTGTTTTTGCTATCCTGGGTCTTTTGTGCCTCCATATGAACTTTGAGATTGTTTGGTCAACTTCTTTGAAGAATTGCTTTGGGATTTTGATTGGTATAGCATTGAATCTGTATATTGCCTTTGGTAGGATGGTCATTTTTACAATGTTGATTCTGCCAATCCAGGAACAAGGGAGGTCTTTCCACCTTCTGGTGTCTTCTGCAATTTCTTTCTTTAGGGTTTTAAAGTTTTCATTGTAAAGGTCTTTTACCTCCTTAGTTAGGTTTATACCAAGGTATTTCATTTTTTTAGGGGTTATAGTAAATGGCATGGTTTCTCTCAAGGCTTTTTCACTTCTTTCATTCTGGGCATATAGGAAGGCCTCTGATTTTTGCACATTTATTTTGTATCCTGCCACCCTGCTGAACTTCTCAATTAGTTCCAGGAGCTTCCTGGTGGAGTTTTTGGGATCACTCAGGTATAAGATCATGTCATCTGCAAATAGAGATAGCTTGACTTCTTCCTTGCCAATTTGAATCCCTCTTATGTCCCTTTCTTGTCTTATGGCTTCGGCTAAGACTTCAAGTACAATATTGAATAGAAGTGGTGAGAGTGGACAGCCTTGTCTTGTTCCTGATCGAAGTGGGAATGCTTCCAATTGTTCCCCATTGAGCATAATCCTTGCTGTGGGCTTGTTGTATACAGCTTTTATTATATTGATAAAGGTTCCTTCCATTCCTACTGTCTCTAGCGTTTTGATCATAAAAGGCTGTTGGATCTTGTCAAAAGCTTTTTCTGCATCTATCGAGAGTATCATGTGGTCTTGGACTTTGGACTGGTTTACATGATGAATTACATTTATTGATTTGCTTATGTTGAACCAACCTTGTGTGCCGGGGATGAAGCCTACTTGGTCCCCATGAATGATCTTTTTAATATGTTTTTGAATCCGATTTGCTAAGACTTTGTTGAGAATCTTTGCATCTGTGTTCATCAGGGAGATCGGCCTATAGTTTTCTTTTTTAAGTGAATCTTTATTAGGTTTTGGGATTAAAACGATATTAGCTTCATAGAAGGAATTTGGTAGTGTTCCTTCCTTTGCTATTTGATGGAACAGTTTAAGGAGTATTGGTGTTATTAACTCCTTAAATGTCTTGTAGAACTCTGTGCTGAATCCATCTGGTCCAGGACATTTTTTGGCGGGAAGATTCGAGATTACTTCCTCAATTTCCTTATATGTTATGGGACTATTTAAGTAATTCACAACTTCCTGATTCAATTTAGGTAATTTGTGTTTACTTAGAAATTCATCCATCTCTTTTGTGTTGTCAAACTTCACAGAGTATAAGTTTTTGAAATATGATGTTATAATTCTCTGGATTTCTTGGGTATCCGTAGTGATAACTCCATGTTCATTTCTAATTTTGTTAATTTGGGTTTTCTCTCTCTTGCTTTTGGTTAGTTTAGCTAGGGGTGTATCAATCTTGTTGATTTTTTCAAAGAACCAGCTTTTTGATTGGTTGATTTTTTCTATCGTTTTCTTAGTCTCGATTTCAGATATTTCTCCCCTTATTTTGCTAATCTCTTCTCTTCTACTGCTTTTGGGATCAGATTGCTCTAGTTTCTCTAAAGCTTTAAGCTGCATTGTTAAGTTGTTTATTTCTGATGTTTCCATTTTTTTGACGTGGGCATTAAGAGCTATGAACTTACCTCTTAGAACAGCTTTCATTGTGTCCCAGAGATTTTGGTAAGTTGTATTTTCGTTATCATTCACTTTCAGGAAATCTTGAATTTCCTTTTTAATTTCTTCCTGAATCCAGTTCTCATTCAGCATCATAGTGTTAAGTTTCCAAGAGTTAGTGTATTTTCTCTTGTTTGATGTGTTGTGGATGTCCAGCTTTAGGCCGTGGTGGTCTGATAGGGCACAGGTTAGAATTTCAACTTTCTTGTACATGTGTAGATTCATTTTGTGGCCCAATATGTGATCTATTTTGGAGAAAGTTCCGTGTGCTGCTGAGAAAAATGTGTATTCTTTGGTGCGTGGGTGAAAAGTTCGATAGAGATCTGTGAGGTCCATTTCTTTCAGGGTTTGATTAAGTTCCAGAGTGTCTCTGTTAAGCTTTTGACCTGTTGATCTATCCCATGTAGAGAGGGCGGTGTTGAAGTCCCCAAGAATTATCGTTTGGGGGTTGATTTCTTGCTTTAGACGCTGTAGGGTTTTCTTAATGAATGTGGAGGGGCCCGTATTGGGTGCATATATGTTCAGTATTGTGAAGTCTTCCTGGTGAATTGTACCTCTGACTAAAATGTAGTATCCATCCGTGTCTCTTATAATTTTTTTGGTTTGAAATCCACTTTGTCTGATAGCATAATGGCTACCCCTGCCTGTTTTCTGCTTCCATTTGCTTGTAGAATTGTTGACCAGCCTTTTATTTTTAGAGCGTGCCTATCTTTTGTGGTGAGATGGGTTTCCTGCAGGCAGCAGATTGATGGATTGTGATTTTTAATCCAAGTTTGTAATCTGTGTCTCTTGATCGGTGAATTAAGTCCATTAACATTTAGTGTTATAATGGAGAAACTATTGTTAATTCCAGACATTTATTATGTTTAGTAGCTTTTATAAGTATATTGCTTCGCTTTTAATGGTGTTATATTTGCCTTCTGTTCTCCTGGATATGCCTGTTTTTTTCTTCACGCTTGAGTATCATTTCTAGCAGTTTTTGAAGGCCTGGTTTGGTGGCCATGTATCCCTTAAAGTTGTCTTTGTGCTGGAAAATTTTTCTTTCTCCCTCGATCATGACTGATAGTTTTGCAGGGTAAATCAGCCTGGGTTGACATTTTTGCTCATTCAATACTTGAAGTATGTCTCTCCAAGCTCTTCTTGCTTTTACTGTTTCGACTGAGAAGTCATTTGTTATTTTAATAGGTTTGCCTTTAAAAGTGACTTGTTTTTTCTCCCTTGAAGCTCTCAGCACCAGTTCTTTATCTTGAATGTGGAGTGTTTTAACTATTATTTGCCGCGGTGTGCTTCTAGTTTGGTCGTATCTGTTTGGGGTGCGGAATGCCTCTTGTATATGAATGGGCCTCTCTTTCTTTAGATGAGGAAAGTTTTCCTTGATGATCGTTTGAAAAATTTCCTCAGGGGTGGTATTTTGAGATTCTTGCTCCGGTATTCCATGAATACGCATGTTAGGCTTCTTCAGGGTGTCCCATATCTCTTGGATATTTCTCTCAAGTATCTTTTTGGCTTTAACAACCTCTTCCATTGAGCTGGCTAGTACTCCCACTTTATCTTCAAGGTCTGAAATTCTGTTTTCTGCTTCATTAGTTCTGTTGATAAGACTCTCTGTGGCGTTCTGGGTTGAAGATAACTTGTCTTTTAGCTCAGTTTTAAACTCTGCTTGAGTTTGTTTTAACTGTTCTATGCCACTTTTTGTTTCTTGCACTGTTTTTCTCAACCCCTCCAGATGTCTGTTGTGTTCCTCTTCAAAGCGATTGATTCGATTATGTAATTCCTCCCGGATTTCCTCTTTCATAGTATTGAACATGGTAATGATCATATTTTGAAAGTCGTTATCCTGGGTCAGGCTTTTTTGGCCTTTTTCCGCGGGTTTGTTCTTGTTGGAGTCTAACATTATGGGATTAATTTCTTCAGTGGGAGATTTGTTTACTTGAGTGTTGCTTCTCATGGATTTGCACTTTGACTTTGGCATTGTCATTTTAACTCTTAAGATCTCTCAATTTCATTAAACTGAATTATTTGGCCTGGGGTACTGGTGGGCGGGGCCTGAACGGGGACTTACCTAGGGAGCGGGGTGAGGCCCGGGTGGACCGCGTGCGTGTCCTGACTGGTGGAGCGGGGTGGGGCGAAAAGGGAGGAATGGGCGCGTCGGCGTGGAGCTATTTAACCCGAGGGCAGCTGGGGCGGGGCCCGGGCGCAGGGGGAGGTCCTCCTCGTCCCTCGGCCCCCGCGCGGCTCCGGCTGGATGGCGGGAGTCGGAGCCGGGTCCCCGTGGGCTGACCTGGGGTCCTAGAGCGCGCGTTGAGGCCCGGCTGGATCTCGCCTACGCGTCCCGACAGGCGGAGCGGGGTGGGGCGAAAAGGGAGGATGGGCGCGTCGGCGTGGAGCTATTTAACCCGAGGGCAGCTGGGGCGGGGCCCGGGCGCAGGGGGAGGTCCTCCTCGTTCCCTCGGCCCCCGCGCGGCTCCGGCTGGATGGCGGGAGTCGGAGCCGGGTCCCCGTGGGCTGACCTGGGGTCCTAGAGCGCGCGTTGAGGCCCGGCTGGATCTCGCCTACGCGTCCCGACCGGCGGAGCGGGGGGTGGGGCGAAAGAGGGAGACACTTTCTTTTTTTTTTAACATTTTTTATTATTATTTCTGCTCATACAAACTTAACAGGTACACCACTTCCCTCCCTCCCTCCTCCTCCCCCCGAACTCCCTGCTCCCCCTCCCCTCACCCCTCCCTCCCCATCCCTGAGTGCCTCCCCCCCCCATCCCCAGAGAGTCCTTTAATGTGCATGCCAGACTCTCCTCTGGGCCCTCCTCTCCGATGACGTACAAGGACCCAGTGGCATTTCCCTGAACCCTTTCCTGTGTTCCCCTTAAGCATAGAAACACTACTGTGGCTGCCAATCCCTTGTCTCCAAGGATCTTGGTGCCTTTAGCCGATGCTAGACTTTGTGAGGTCAATAGTGTGTTGGACATTGCGCAGGGCATGCAATGTCCAATTATGATTGCTTCGGCCCTAACGTGTGTGGAGTATCTTGCAAATCATTGCTCCTCCCATCCTTTTGCTCTTACAATCTTACTGCCCCCTCTTCCGCAAATGTCCCTGAGCTTCAGGATGGGGAGAGATTAGGCTGGCCTAGTTCTAGGTGGTTGATATAGAGTCTCTAAGTTCTGGATTGTGGTTTGTTGATTTTCTTTTGCAGTTTTGCTGCTCCTGCAATGCCCTTCACTCCATCCTGATGGGCATTGTATGTCACCCCCTGGCCAGAGACAAAAATCTGTTAAATTGGAGTCTTGTTATAAGAGCACATTTAAGGGTAGATGTCATAAAAGTAGGAAACCACAGTAAGGGAGGGGTCAATCACCCATTTGCAAAATGGTTACTTTTTATCTGCCAGACTATATGCCCTCCCCTTCTGGTGAGATATACCCCCTCAGTTGTATATGATCAGGAACGAACGTCTGTGAACTTAACCAGATGTCTCATTACTTACTTGCAGTTCTTGATGGAGGCCTATTTTCTCTACTGTAACATGGTCCCCTCTCTCCTTGTTTCCGGTGTGGCCTTCCAACCCCATCCCTCCTGTTCATAATCCTTGCAATTACTGTAGGTATTACATAGATTTACCTTTGAGTGTCTCAAGGTGGGCTGGGTGGGTTTGGTACTAGGAGCCACCTATGAGGGAGTACATATGGAGCTTAATTTTCTGGGTCTGGGATACTTCACTTAATATAATTGTTTCTAATGGCATCCATTTTCCAGCAAATTCCAGTAATTCATCATTTTTGATGGCTGAGTAGTACTCCATTGTATAGATGTACCACTGTTTCCTTATCTACTCATCAACTGTTGGACATTTGGGTTGATTCCATGACTTTGCTATTGTAAACAGTGCTGCTATGAACATGGTCGTGCTTGTGCTATCGAGGTGAACCTCTGCTGTATGGGGGGGGGTTTATTCCCAAAAGTGGAATAGCAGGGTCATATGGCATTTCAATCTTTAATTTCTTTAAGAATCTCCAGATGGCTCATCAGAGTGGCTGTATGAGCCTGCATTCCCTCCAGCAATGTAGGAGAGTTCCCCTCTCTCCACATCCTCTCCAGCATTTGGTGTTGTTTGTATTGTGGATTTTTGCCATCCTTCCCGGGGTGAGATGATATCTCAGGGAAGTTTTGATTTGCATTTCCTTGATGGCTAAGGATGTGGAGCATTTTTAAAGATATTTGTTAGACATTTTAATGTCATCCCTAGTAAAGTTTCTTTTAAGTTCCAAGGCCCATTTTTTAATTGGGCCATTGGTTTCCTTGATGTTTAGTTTTCTAAGTTCTTTGTGCACTCTGGACAGTAGAGCTCTATCAGATATGTGGTTAGTGAAGATTTTCTCCCATTCTGTGGGTTGCCTTTGAGCTCGAGAATCACACTTTCTTTAAAGAACAAAAAAGAGTTGTGGGGTTCCATGGCCTGCACGCTTACCTTGCAATCCTGATAGGTGTACCAGAGTAGGATCAGCAGGAATTGAATCAGGCTGGGTCAAGAGGGGATCTTGGAAAAGTCAAAACTGAATTACCTTTATTATGGAATCTAACCTTTTATATACCAATTAACAAGGGGTGACGTCTGTACATTGTGCAGAGGGATGACGTCAATAGTGGCAGACAAACTACACATGCAACAACAGACACATCACCAACAATGCAGCCCTGCCAATCATTAGACATACTAATATACCCTAATTGGCCCCATTCATCGTGGAGAAAGAACAGGCTGCTAATTGATCAGGAACATGGTGATACAATTATAGTGATAAAACTCTGAGCCCATCCTTTAGACGAGCTAATTAATGTTAAGATGGCTTCCAGAACAGGGAGAAACATGTAAGAAACACCTCTTTCCTTGATCCAATTCGAGACAAGATCTATCTATCCCTGCCCTCTGTGGGAAAATCAACAGGAGTCAGTCTGCAACCATGCTGGCATAGGAGGCACACTGCAACTGAGACCTCCAGGAATGCCCTTGGCATCTGTCTTCAAGAAATGGAGATCTCGAGCTTGAGTGTTCCCTACAAAAAGTAAAACATCTATTCTTGGGGCTGGAGAGGTGGCTCAGGGGTTAAGCCTCTGCCTTTCAGGTGGAAGGTCCTGAGTTCGGATCCTAGACCCCATGTATAGACGCCGGGTGGAAGCAGGGGCGGCCTGCGCTTCTGATCCTGGTAGGGCGGAACCTGTGAATCCCGGGGCAGGGAAAACAAGAAGGAGGTGGAGGTGGTCCATGGTGGTTCCCGAATTCGCCCGTGGTTCTACACAGACACACATACATACATACATACATACACACGCATGCACACACATGCACAATTGAATAAATAATAAAAAAGTAAAACATCTATTCTTTTAAAACATCTTTTTTCATGAATGGTAGTCAAATGTTATTGTGTGGTTTCATATACGCCATAGGGAATCATTGAGAGATGGATCTGTTTTGGTGTCTGTGGTTCTCCATAGGCTTCTCTCACTTTTTAAATCTTCTAGCACTTTTCTCACTGCTCAGTCCATTACAGCCACATTGCTGCTCTTTAAAGACACCAAGGCATGTTCTTGTGTTAGAACCTGACATCTGCAGCTTTAATGTTCCCCATGTTCCTGCTAAGATGAGTAGATCCACATTCTGCAGTGCTTTGAGGAAATGTTTCTTTCTCATGTAGTGTGAGGCAGGTAACCAGCTCTCTATGGAAAGAAGTCCCTCTGTCACTCAGCACCCCAGACTAAAGAAGACTCTACCATACTGGATGACATGGCAAGATGCTTAGGGGTGGGTGTCCTCCATAGTGAGCTCAGAGAGGGAAGGAGTAAGGGGACAAGAGTGGTAGCTACCGCCAGTCTCCACTCATGTACCGCCTGCTTGAATGCAGTAACCACATCAAACCCAATGCAGAAGATCTGGCCCACTCGGTTGTGTGGACGAGGAGAGGAAAGAGAATCAGGTAAAAGTCATCTGATCTGTTACATGCTGACAGTCACGTACCTTTGCTCATGGCTTTCTTTAGGATTGTTCCTGTCACAGGCTTAGGAAGACCTCGTCGTCATTGTATGGTTAAAATGCCCCCAGATTGGGATCAGTATTCCTTTTCCATCTGTAATCATTATATATATATATATTTCCTTTAATTTCAAAAGTTGATTATCTCCAGTGGTGAATTGAAATGCGCCCTCTCCCCACCACCACTTGCTCATAAGCTCTGTGGACCCCAGCATCTGAGAATGCGACCTTACGTGAGAGGATAGCATCTTGGCAGATGTGATTAAGGATTATGGGATGAGATCATTTTCCTAAATCTAATGACAAATGCCTTGGGAATAGAAGAAATGAAGAAAGAGCAAGGTCATGTGAATGAGGCAGTTTGGATTTAAAGTAGCCAAGGAACTCATGAGCCTGTTAGGAGCTGGGTGGAGGAAAGGAAGAACTCTCCTAGAGCTTTTTGGCTATTAAAGAGATGTTCTAGCTTTGTATGTAACTTGCCTTTTGATCCCAGTGTACACAGTACACCAACCTGAGGAAACACATTTCTGTTATAAGCCATCTGGTTTGTGACAAATTGTTATATGAGTCAAAGAGTGATACCGCTTGACCAGGGGTATGTTCTAGTAAAGACCAAGACCTCTCACTAAGGTCTTGGCGGACAGAGGTTTCATTTTTGTTCATCATTTGTTTGTATGTTTGTGCAGTTACTTGTGCCTATGTGGATGTATGTGTGGGGAGGTTATTTTTAAATTTTCAGTACAGAGAACATTGCCGGGTGCCTCAGCACTTGTTGAATGAATGAGCAGAAATAGGAGACTGTGCCTCCAGGCTCCTCAGAAGATACACCTGCCTTTGTGAAGTACTCTGTTGTGGAGGATTGTGTTTTCTGAACTGTTCCCATCCCAACAGAAACTGAAAAGTACGCCAAAGCTGAGACTCTGAACTTTGGGTCAAAGTTCTCACTATGGAATCATTGACAAGTGCGATGGCACAAACTATTACCCCTAAAATCTCAGTTTCTGCATTCATAAAATGGACTACTTGAATAAGGCTAGTAGAACATTTTGTGAAGTAATATACAGATGCTACATGTTGCCCAAGCTGAAAATACACCAAATGTGTTTAATAAGCCTAGGCTGCTGAGTGTACCAGGATAATATGCAGTAACTTGCTCCGTGTGTGGGGTGTGTGTGTGTGTGTGTGTGTGTGTGTGTGTGTGTGACAGGTGCATGTGTGTATGTATGCTTATGTGTGTGGAGGCCAGAGGTCAACCTCTGGTGTTCCTCAGGACACTGTCTACCATCTTTTTGAGACAGTTTCTCTCATTCAACCTGGAGTTCACTAATTTGGCTATGCAGGCTGGCCAGTGAACCCCAGGAACCCACCTATTTCTGTCTCCCCAGCACTGAGTTCATGAGCACAGGCTATCATGCCTAGCTTTTTATCTAGGTGTTGGAGACTGAACTCAGGTCCTTGTGTTTGCAAAGCAATACTTTACCTCCTGAGCCATTTCTCCAGCTCTTGTTCCTCCTTTGAGAGTTCAGTGATTGGAATTGTGGTTTGGTGTTGATTCAGCTGTTAGCAGATCATCGTCATGTATGGCAAGCCCAGGAAAGGTCAAAATTTAAATTTTTTATGAGAGAAACAAGAGAGAACATCATCATGTATAGATGTATAGATAGAGGTCAGAAGTCAGTTCTTACTTCCACCATGTGGGTTTTCAGGATTAAACCCAGGCTGTCAGGTTTTTGAACTGTTGCCTTACTTGTTGAGCTATCTTCCAGTTCTTTAAGTACCATTTCTACTAAATGTGTATATTCACACTATTGGGGAGAAAAAAGTTGTTAAATCCAACCTTTGTAAATTGAAGATGAGCTAAGTATATATTCACTCGCATCTTAGTGCTTACAGATAGCCATGTGAGTTGATGATAAGTTACTATAATAATAGCGATAATCACTTAGGGTTAAGAGGAGACTCAATGGTCTTTTAATTTATAACATCCATCTTCACTAAGCATTTCAATCAAACAAGCCCTTCTTTACCATGAAATATTCTATGGTGCTGTTAGCATTGCATGCTTCTATGTGACACACATAAGACTTGGTAATGTTTTACCGAAGGCGACAAACTGCTGGCAAATCTCCACCCACTGCGCAGCCCAGCCGCAGCCTGGAGGGCCAGGTGGGTACTTGCTTCCTGCTTCTCTGCAGTTTCGACTTGCTGTTCTCAGCATGGCCTGTCACAATTGTGCTGTCTTATGAAAATAAATGATCTCCATGCTGTTTATGTTGTGATTTAGTGCTTAAATATCACATATTGATATCGCGTGCCACTCGAGGATGCAACGTTTCAGAAACATAATTATTCATTTGCATACATTAGCATAACATCAGGATACAGACAAAAAAAATTCATAGGCTCTCGCACTACCATTGCAGATGAACAGATAAACAAATAAACCTGAAGGAAGAGCTCTGGGGATCTGAGGATGTGACTGGATATGAACCCCATGGAACGTTGTAGAAGGACTGTAAGAAGACATCTCTAGCGGCAGGATAAGGATTTCCAATCAGATTCATTATTTTGTTCACAGAGAAAAAAACCATTTTTGCCAACATTTGATCTTTAGTGTTAATTTTCTTTTTAGCTCCCACATTCCTCAGTGGTGAGTTAATGTCAACCTTACATTTGGAGGTAGAACAGGCAGTTTTGAGAAGGAAGTTGAAAATCTGCACCTGGGCTGAGGAAATCTTGCCTGCTTCCCAGAACACTGGGCTCACTCACCCACTACCCAGTTCCGTCCTGGCAGCTTGCTTTCTGATTTTCAGGGCCAGTTCAACCCTTCTTGGCTTCGGAATGCATGTTCTCAGATCTTTGCATGGTAGACTTCTCCAAGGGGCTTCTTCAGATCCCTTTGCATGGCTCGTCCATGGTTGCTGTGTGTATATCTGTATATTTGCCCATTTAGTGATGAGCTGGACATCTCTCTGGCTCACTAACACAAAATGACATGTACTTCTGCTATATTTGAGTGGCTAAAGCTTTCTGTACCTTGAGTACCTAGTAGGTGCCCAATAATATGCACTAGATATAAATAAGGCAAATGCTTCTATACATTGATTTAATCAAAAGTTTCTCTTCTTAGTCCTAGGTAATCCAAGTTCTGGTTTATGGAATTGTAGAACAGTTTCCAACATAACATGTAAAGTTCATGTAAAATTCTACACATAGATGCTGCCCAGCAAGGCCACTGAGGGATCAAAGGGACTTAGGGGTGCACATGCTATCTTGTCCCAGCATTCCTTCTACTTTAGCCTTCTTCAGGGACATTGTAAGTCCCCTCACATCTCAGTGAGAGTTGCTGATGAGATGCACTAGATAAAGAGGCTCGTGGGTGGGGCGAGGTGTTTGGGAGGCAGGCCATTGGGGAAAGGCTTCATCTCTGGCTCACGTGTTTATAATCTGACCGTCTTCTAGGCTGACCATGTGGAACAAGTGGATCCAGCCAACCCAAAGGGAGAGCCCTTTGGTCGTCACCACTCGTGACACATGGTGATCGGAGTTCAAGCCCTGGAAGTCCACATGGTGGAAAGAGAAAACTGACTTTTCAAAGTTGTTCTCTGACCTCCACCTGTGAGCCATTGCATGCATCTATTTCCCTTCCTCCTTGATCTGTCTCAAATTAATAAGCAAATCATTAAAAATGTTTAAAAAGAGCATGCATGTAATACATGTTGTCTGGAATGGATGAGGGAGGGAAAAGTAGAAGGGCTGGACAGTGGAAGGAAAGGTGGGGGGGGAGAAGAAAGGAGGGAGGAGAGTGTTTCCATGAGGTAATGTGACACATTTAGAGTCATGAGAAGTATCACAATAGTGATGGTAACTGTTCTACAGTAGAACAGTTCACATCTAGTAAAGCTCACCACTTCAACTGTGGCAATGAGGCACCTCTCTATGAGTGCAGGCATATGTGCAGACACATCGGTCCACAACTGTATGCTTATCTCTGACAAGCACTGGATCCTATAAGCAAAGACAGCAGCATTTCTTCCTTTTCAAGAACAAGGAGAAGGAGGCAGAAGATCGGTTTTCCCATTTCCATTTAACAGCTGGCCTCCAGGACATCTAGTGATATGACAATGGTAACATACTTTCTGTTTCCCTTTGGTGTGGCCAAATGCTTCTCAGCTCACATTTTGCAGTTACAAATTTTTCCTTGTATTCATTGGTGGCATGTTTTCTGCCTGGGAATTTTTAGAGTGTCTGTGTGTGTGTGTGTGTGTGTGTGTGTGTGTGTGTGTGTGTGTGTTCCTTCTCTAAACAGAGGGTGGATCCAGGGCAGGAAAAGGGCAAGGAAGATGGCAGGAGTTAGGCTTTTTCTGAGAAATAGAAACACACAATCAGAGTTCTCCTGGTTTTAATGGGGGTTTGCTATGATATGAACCTGATGTGACCCAGCCTGATGCATCTTGCATACTCGATGTGTACCTGCCATTATAATGTCTCATCTCCAAAGAGATTCTACCGTATAATTTGTATAGAGCTGGTATGTCATAGTTAGATATAGGTATCAACTTGATGGTTGAGAGTTTGAGCTCTGTACATATTTAAGATTTAGTAGTTAAGCCCAGAGCAAACCTGGTTTGATTGATGGAGAGATCCAGTTGATGGTGGGTGGGGCTAGTCCCTTGACAGGTGAACAAGATGAAGGGAACTAATTGGCCAAGGAAGTTGGCATCCTTTTGTATATTTGGCCAGACACACTGGTCTGACAAGTGAGGATTGTCCTTTCTTTAACAGTCTTGTGGATATATGGATATGGTGTGGCCAATTCTCTCGAACCCTGGTGTGGATGTGGACCTTCCTGCTACACTAGATTAAGAACTGCAACTGGATTATTGCAAGAGAAAATAAAATCCTTGTTCTCCTATAAGCTTTTTGGTTGTGAACTTATTAACAACATGCAGAGTAATTGCAACATGGTATTTTAAGCGAAGATCCTAAAAGTGGTCCTTTGGTCTATCAGCAGTATTTATCTAGCTGGAAGATCATCTCAGTAAACAACTTGGTCAGAGTCTGTGCTACAAACGAATTGGACCACTGTAGGTCTCAGATCAAAGCAAAGTTTGGTACGTTTTCAGTTTGATCCATTTGAAGAACCAAACCACAGATGACAGGGTAAAGCCAGGTAAGTCAGGAACTTGTTATCTGCAGTACATTTTTTCTTGTAAAAACAGTTTTACCTAAAATTTGTACATATTTAACTTAAGTATAGTATTTGAAAAGCTAAGGTGGTAAGGGAAGATGCTGATATTAATGCTGGGGTAGATGTGTGGGGTAGGCACCTCTCTCAGTTCAGTGTGGTGCTGGCAAACCAGATGGTCTGTTCTAGATTTCCTGTAGCAGATGGAGGAAGTACAGGTGTGGCCATTAGATGCCAGGGATATCTTCAATTGAGTAAGTTAGAGTTGTAGCCTTCTCTGTGAAGGGAGAAGTAAGGACATGAACATATTTCTTCAGGGTTTTTTTTTTTTGGCAATTACTTTGAATATATATTTGAGATTTTTTTATCCTGAAGGATTAAAAATGTTTGTTTTCAAACTTGGCTATGTAGGGAAGAATATTATTTCAGACCCAAGCTACTGAATTTAATCATTGCTAAGGGCTTGGCTGCGAGATTTGACCACGCCCAAGCCAAACTCCATCCAAACTAGGCTAGTCCTGACATCTAGTGGCAATGTTCATGAACTACAACTGGTAAGGTATTGCCTAGTTGGGCTACTCCAAGGGAGAGAATTCCAACTGAAAGTTCTGCAGTTAATTTCTTCCTCCAAAGTCCTTTCATTCCTAGCTGCTGTCTGTGTGACTTTGGGTAAATGAATATTTCTGAAAACCAGGTAATTAATCTCTAGAATGGGGAGAAGGACCCATCTTCACCTATAGTTTTCTTTTGTTGTTGTTTCCTCTTTTATTTTTTTAAAAAAATTATTAATTAATTTTCCCCCTAGTTTTACAAACATATCGAGTAATTATCCCTGCTTCCCTCCATTCTCCCTCACTCCCTTCACCTTCGCTTCTTTTCATTAATCCATCCCATTCCCTCCTTCCTTCATTCAAGGCAGGATTGCTGTATCCAGGAACTAACTGCAGTGAGACTTGTCCTTACTAGACCTGCATAATGACTGACATACCAACATACCCTCATAGACTAGGGAGGGACTCAAGAGAGCTAAGAACATATAGTAGAAACCTTGGGACTAGAGCTGGATGAGTGAAGGGAAATGCCCCTATCAGTGGAGTGGCCTGATAAGGCCATTGGTATGCCTCAGAGACCTGAATCTTCTATGGTTTTTCATCTAGAAAACACATATTGAACTGGTGCAGATAAATCCTGAACAAAGAATATGATGCGATTTTATTATAATTGTGACTCTAATCAAACAAGTGCAGAGCTGAGGAAATAAGCCAAAGCATGGGATATCGAGTTGTGGAAACACATGAATATTCTAAATGAAGATGCTACAGGGAGCTTGGATGAGGATCAAGATGCATCAGAATTTGCATCTACACTGCCAACAAGTGCATTATCTCAATTACGCTTGCCTCGTTCCAAGCCTTTCCCCAGCTCGTAGCGAATGTTCCCATCACACAGACAATTCGCCTCTCAGTCTGCATTTTAATGCTTTTCTCTAGCACCTGAAACTCTGCTTCCCCAATTTTGCACTCTACACTCTCCCACTCCCGATATGCTGTCAGCTTCCTGAACACATTTCTCCAGCTCCGCCAAGGGGAGGGGAGGTTGAATTTTGTGGAGTCCTTTGCTCTGATCTATACTGGAGCATTTGACACACACAGGCCATAAGGGAGAGATCAAGTGAGAGGTGTAGGCAGCCTCAGGATTAGTCTGTCATGACAATGAGCATTTCCTTCTTGTCTTCTCTCTGCCACAAGGCACGTCACAAAGCCTTCACACACAAATGCCCCATCAAAGCTCGTGAAATTGAGAGAAAAGCTTAGAAAATTTCTCACGGTAATTTTAGTTTTTTTTTCTATTTTTTTACACACAGATTCACTGTGTAACCAAGGCTGGCCTCAAACTTGCTATCCTTCCATCTCAGAGCATCTTTGTAGGAAGGCAGGCTGTCTCACAGAGCCATTGCACTAAACTGGCCTCATGGTGTGCGGAGGGAGATTTGAACCAATGCAGTAATAGTCTCTAGTAATGACAAATTTCATTAAGAAAGATCTAAAGATGACTGGAAAGTAAAGAAAAAATGGCTTTCCTACTCAAATATAATTTGAGTATATATATATATATATATATATATATATACACATATATGTAAAACATTTGAATATATATGGTGCTTTTCTATATGTTGCTGATATTGCAGTTATGGTAATCACTTTTGTGCAATTGCAGTTCTTGATTCTTTTGTGTACTTGTTTTGGTGCTGGGGATTGAACCCAGAGATCTGCACAAACTAAGCAAGTGCCCTATAATTGAACTATAATCCATGATCTTATTCCCTTTTAATTTAAAAGTATTGCTCAATTTTTCCCATTGTATCATATGCACATTAGGAACATATACGTAAAAGGACAATAGCATTAAAAAAGTATGTTTACCAGAGTGAACTTAACATAATTTTAGATATTCAGTTTTGGGGATGATGCTTTAGAAAATATTCATAATACCACAAGGTTCGTGTTTGGGCATAAACTTTGTACTTTGTCTAAAATTATTTGCTTTCATGAGTCATGCAGAGTGATCTCTGTCACCTTTCTTATTATAATGGCCCAGGAATATAGATATAAATGTAATGTCCCCTTAACTGAAAGGTCATCAGAAAATGGCATCTGCATGAACTTGGCTCAGAATTTATTGTAGACATGAAGAAATGCCTAGAAGATAAGGCTGAGGAATCATTTAGTGCAATCTCCAAGCCGTTCTCCTGGATTCTATTCTTGGTTTTTCTTTGTGTGTATATGTATGTATATATATGGACATTTATTTCTATAAAATGACAGGATACATACACACAAAGCTATGTTTTCAGACCTGATTCATATTATCTAACTACATCTTTCCTCTAAAAGGAATAATTCCTGTGGTTCATGAATTTATTCTCTTATATACTAATTCATTGTAAGTATTGATGGGCACACACTTTGTGTGTTAACTACCATGAGAATGGTATGACACCCTCCCTTTTTGAGGCAAGATCTCTATACCCTAAAGTGAATTGGAATTCAAAACAAACCTCCTGCCATAGTCTGTCTGTGTGCTGGGATGGATGTGCTACCATGACTGGTTATAAAGCACATTTTAGAAAGGATTCTTAGCTTAATGAGAAAAGGATCAATCGTGATATGCCGCAGGACACTTGTTTGCACAAAAGCCTGATCTGTAGTTTGGAGAAAAGGAGAGTAAATTGTGATTGGACTGTCCAGACAGGCTCACCTTGGGGTCATGAATGACAGTGACTGGTGGGCGTTTGTCATCAGAGAGAACCAAGGAGTAACAGTACAGCCACAGGTGTGAGAGGATTCAGACATGGAAAACTGTGAAACTCTGTGGCTGAAGGAAGTTCCTCCATGGAAGGCAAGAATATAACATCAAGCCCCAGAGATAGGAAGAGGCTTGATCTGGAAGGGCTGTAATGCTTTTCTTTTTCAAGCTGTGTGTATTTCATATAGAAGTTTATTAGGGGATGTTTAGCTTTCTGCTTTACCTCTCTTCTCCTGCAAAAGGAACATCACTAGAATAATAGTGATCAGTAATTGAAACTGTGTCAGGCTTATTGCGAGAGCATTTTTCATGAGCTGTTTTCATGACACAATGAAGCAGAATCCTTGAATCCTATGGGAGGGGAAAAGGAGGCCAGTGGTTTGATATTGTGTCCACAGCAAATTGCTAGTCAGTGGCCAAACACAGGCACAAACCTGGTATCTTGTGATGGGCACTTTTCATTGTCAACTTGACAGAGTCACCTATGAGTCACACCTCCCTAAGTGCTTGTGAGGGGACTTCCAGAGTGCTATAATGGAGGAGGGATGACCTCCTCCCACAGGCTGGGGTCCCAGACTGAATGGAGAGGGGAAAATGAAAAGGTCTGCAAAGAACTGACATTCCTCCTTGTTTGCTTTCTGATCTCCTGTGATATGAACAAGCAGATGCACCTCCACAGCGTGATCTGCTGCCATATCTTCCTCTCCATGATAGATTGTAGCTCCTCAATCCATGAGCTAAGACACCATGAGCTAAAACAACTTCTCCTACATTAAGTTTCATCTTAACAAGTATTTGGTTACTGTAATAAGAAAGAAACCAAACAGCCCACAAAGCCTAGCCTCTCCAGCCAATGCTCCTTTGGATTCCGATTGATGTAGAATTTCAGAAAGATGACTTTTGAGTCTGAGGGGTGGGTGGTTTACAGTGGAATTCAGGTCAGAGGGCCCATTTGGGAAGGCATTATTGAAAGATAGGGCCAAGGCCATGCACTAGGAGAGAAGGGTGGAGGATAAGATATGATTAAAAACATCAGCTCTGGTTACGAGGTTTGGATAGACAGATAACCACTGCAGTTCTGAAAAATGGAAGGACCAATTTAACTAAGTAAACTGAAAATCTCTTCATCAACGAGTACTGCCTTTTCCAGCCTATGTTCTGTCCTTGCTCCTGAGGGATGTTTTCCATCTTTGCTGGATTGTGGACAGTGGTATTCTTTCCTAAAATATGACTTCATTTAGCTATCAGCAAGGAGATTATCTTTAATGTGAAGAATTTGTGTCTTGGGGACCTCGTTCAGCGGTAAATCAATACATTGCCATGTGCTGGGGTAGAGAAAGGCAGAGAACACTGGTTGCCCTCTCACAAAATGCTCTGAATTACAAAGGTCGGTGAGAACAGCAGGGAATAGTCGTAGCTCTGAGAAAATGTCCTGAGTGTCCTGAGAGGCAGGTCAAACCTTCCTGAAAGTTCTTAATTTTTTTTATTATTTATTCAATTGTGCGTGTATGCATGTGTGCGCGTGTGTGTATGTATGTGTGTGTATGTATGTGTGTGTGTGTAGAACCACGGACGAATTCGGAAACCACCATGGACGCCTCCACCTCCTCCTTGTTTACTCTGCCCTGGGATTCACAGGCTCCGCCCTGCCAGGACCGGAAACGCAGGCCGCCACCGCTTCTGCCTGGCGTCTACACGTGGGGTCTAGGATCCGAACTCAGGACGTTCCGCCTGCAAGGCAGAGGCTTAACCCCCGAGTTACCTCTCCAGCCCCCTCCCTAAAAGTTCTAAGCGAGGGAAGAATGGTTTTTATGGCTAAGGGTGAAGGTGGTGAAGAGTAATGGTTGTGGTGGTAGTCTGCATTTAGGTAGGACAAGGATTCAGGTGAAGGGAAAAGGCTGTAGTCACCAAGAAGAGTCCACTAAGGAGCCGAGCGAGGCAAGTGCTGGAGCTGTTGTGGGGGGATGGGGAGAAGCAGGGTCTGATCCTGTGTGTTAGGGACAGGAGGTGTGTATGTGTGAGGAAGAGGAGGCACAAGTGTATGCAACCACATAGCAGAGCAACGGGACCAGCATGGTTTGCTTTGAAATAGCAACTTACAAGAAGAAAGTAATTCTTCAGATTGAGAAGAACCAATTTATTTGTTTAGAAATTTTCCTTTTGTTGAAAATCACTGGGTGTGGTGGCTCATGCCTGGAATCTGAGTATTTGGGGAGAAATATGAAATTGAGATGAGTGCAAGGCCAGCCTGGGATAAGCAAGTACCAAGCCATCCAGGGCTACATCAATCAATAAATCATTAGGGTATATATGTCCATCTAGATTGAGAGAGAGAGAGAGAGAGAGAGAGAGAGAGAGAGAACAAGAGAGAGAGAGAGAGAGAGAGAGAGAGAGAACACCAGACTTGGGTGTCTCACATTTGTTATCCCAGTGCTGGGGTAGCAGGGACAAAGGGATCTCTGGGGACCACTGGACAGACAACTAAGCCCACTCAATTCAGGCCAATGAGAAACTGTCTCAAAAAAAATCTTCTTAGGAAAATATTGAGGCTATCCTCTGGCCAGCACATGCATGTGCATTCACACCCACATATGTGTACCTTTGAGTCTGACTGCATGTATGCATATGTGTGTGCGAGCACAAACACACACACACACACTCTGGAATAAAATAGCTGTGACATTCACAAAGCATGCACACACACACACACGCACACGCACACGCACATGCATACACACTGGAATGAAATAGCTGAGACATTCACAAAGCAGGCACACACAGCATTGCACACACGGCTTTCCTGGAGACGTCAGAATTCCACCTCAGCGAGTGGCGCTCTTCCCTCCGGCCTTTGGCATCAGTGGAGTTCTCAGGAGATTCTTCTACCTTTCCCCACATCTGTCCTCCTGTCTTTTAGTTTTGCTTCTTGAAATACATAAAGCCAAGGATTATAAATACAAAAATCATCACTTTTCCTTGCCCTAATTGATTGAAAGTCTTTTCTTATGGCAGCCTTCAGTGGGCACACTCCTGGGGCGCCTGTTGGCCGGTGCCAGCTCACACAGCATGCTGCCCAGGCCATCTGGTACTCCAAGTGGGCCATATGGAATGTGGCTGCCACTTTGGAAAGGCTGCTTTTTGTTTTTTGCTTCTATGGGTTCTCTTCTTGACTGTACTTTCCGAGTCTATGGCTTCCACATGGATGCATTCACAGCTTATCTTCTATCCTTGATGGCTGGGGACTTAAATTTTATAACATGCCCTACTCTTGGGAACTAATAGCCAAAAGTGCTACTTCTTCAGCACGTGGCAGCTGAGATGCAGGTGAATTGATAAATTGCACTTGCATTATTCCTTTCCACAATGCCTCCTAGCTCCTGTTCCCTGCAAAGGGACACAAATACATTTTCTTGCCTTCTTTTCTCCTCTGCTTTAAGCTGCTGTTATCTCTCCCTGCTTAATGTGTAGCCACGCTGAGGTGATTAGCTCTTGGCCATTGTGGCTCATTAACGGCCTAGAAAATGACATGCAAAGTTCTGAGGTAGAGCTTGGCTCCTACTGTGAGCGCCTCAGCGGGGTTTACAAATATCAAGATGATTTCCAAGCTCTCTTGGAAACTCACAGTAAAAATGCTTGCTTCTCAAAAGTAGGAGTGTAAGTGGAATCTTAATCACTTTGGAAAAATAACTTTCTGAGGCCTTTGCATTAAATGAGTCGGAGCAGAGTCGTTTATTTAAAGACATTGATGGTTTGGAAATTTTGAAAAGTGGATTGGGGTGGGAGGAAGGAATTTTGGTTGATCTCTAGCATGAAGTGAGAACATGTCTTCAGTTTAGGTAATACATGCTTTTCAGTCTTCACAGCCTTTGTTTCAGTATGGTCTCAAGTCACTTCAAATCATGTTTTATTTTTCCCTCCCTTATGCAAAAATGTATTAACTTATTAGCATGTTACTATAAATTAATTTAAAAATGTCAGGCCCCTGAAGATAAAATGTGAACATGCTTTTCAATGCATGCCACAGGAAGAAGTAAGCAATTAATTTTCATTCCATGATGGCATGATTTCCATTTTATATTTCTTTTCTTGGGCAGTGATTGATTTTTTTCTTCCATAAAAAGTCTCATCTCCCCTGCGGTCTTTCTATATTGGGGCCAACATTCCTCTTAGTCTTATCTTTCCTGAGGCATTTTCTGTACACTACCATGTAATATTGCTATTTGGGACTAGCTTAACAGTTTAGGTAAAGCTCAGTTATCCATGTCTTGTTCTTGGTGTGCTGAGTGGCAGGCACAAAATCTGTATATACTAGATGTATGATGAATTAGTCTGTGTTCAGTGATTGTTATAGTTAGGCACAGCTATCAATGTGACAATTGAGGATTTGAGCTCTGGGCACAATTGTGAATTAGTGGTTGAGTTAAGCCCAGAGCAAACCTGTATCTAGCTGATGGGGAAGGTCCAGCTCATGGTGGGTGGGACTAGGCCCTGGAATAAAATACAGAGAGCAGATTGAGAAAGTAGGCATCCTTGTATACACTTGGCCAGACATGCTAGTCTGGCAAATAAGGATTGTCCCTCTCTCAGCTGCTATGTGAAGATGGTGTGGCCAGTTCCCTCGGCCCTGGGGTGAGTCTGAGCTCTCCTGTCCAGCTGGACTAAGAACTGCAACCAGACAATCACAAATGGTGATTTGTTAGCAACCATGCAGACTAACTGCAACAGTGATGTAGTAAAGTACATTTACTACAGAATGAACAGGGAGGATGTGAGGGCGATCTGGCTGGGGCATCTGTCACCCCATTGATCACCAGAGTTGATTTGGCTGATCTGGCTGGCTAGGTGGGTGTCCCTTTCCTCTCTTACCACGTCATGTGCATCCCTCCTGAAGCTTTGCACTCAGTAGAAGAGGATGACCTTCCCCAAATAAAGGAGAACCGGTCTTCCATCAAGGGTATGCGAGAAGCTGCACTCCCCTGCTAGAACCTCCCAAACAAGCTCTCAAGAAAAAGCAGGGAATCTTTCGTGAAGCAAAGCTATCTCTGGTGTTAGGACTACAAACAAATTTTGATCTTATGATGAAACTCAACTGATATTCTGCAAGTTTCGTAGTTCTCAACCTGTTGTTTTCACGTATACTATGAAGCTCTTGAATCTCTGGGCTGGGGAAATTGTTCCATGGTTAAAGACTTTTCCCCACAAGCATCTCCAGATTCTATGTTTAAAAAAATGCTGAGTGGCTATGAGAGTGGCCTATAATTCTACCACTGAAAGGCGGAGCCTGGGAAACCACAGAGCAAAGCAATAAGAAGGCAGAGCACTCCAGAGTGATCCCTAATGTCACACCCTTGAGCCTCCGCGCGCACACACACTCAAATACCCTCTTGTATATACATCCACACACAAGTGTACACACACGTGCATGTGCAAAAAAATTCTTGGTGGCTTTTCAAAAATTAAATTAAAAAAGCAAAAATGATTCAGCAATAAATGTTACCTCTAGGTTATATTTTGTAGAAAGGCATCAAGAGGTCAGGGCATCTCCACATTTCATCCCACAAGTCTCCATCAGTATCCCCTCTGCTGCAGGCCACTCCAAACAATGTGCATTCTAAGTAAAAGCTAGTCTACTTGTGCAAACTTAATGTACATGATTCCTGTCTATGCAGGTCAGCAGCCCACAGCAACTTGGTTCCTAAGGCCTGTGTGAGTGCTGCTGTGCCTGCCCAAGCCCCTTCATGTGCTGAAGGGCACTGTCCTTCTCATAGCCTCAAACACTGCCTCTCTTTGGCCTTCATTGTGCACGAACCTTCAACCTTCAGCCAACAGCACATCTACTGCACTGTGTTGTGACCTGAGTTCAGCACTTGGTAGACAATTGGTGAGGAGACACTGAATTAGTTGTAGCAATGTGGGAGAGAAAGTGTGAACTGGGAAAGAACCACTGTCTGCCAGCTACGGAGGCCAGGGAAGCTTGGTCAGTGGGTGTGAGCTGGAGTCAGCTGGCACTGGAGAGACCCTGCAACCCTGAGAACTCTCTGTGTCCTTCTTTTGACCCTTTATCATACTCCTACCCAGGGGCAGATGCAGATTTTGAGAGCTTGAAACTTGCACAATATGGAAGTTTTTCCTATGAAAAAACAATAAAAATTAGAAAAAAATTAGAGGTAGCTACAAAATGAATATTTACCGAATACTAAAACACAGTAAATGAAAAAGGTTTACATATATATGTGTATATATATATACACACACATACACACACATATATATATATTCAAAACATGATATAATTTTTAGAATTTAATTGGAAACTTGATATAATGCCACAATATTTTTCTATTATCTTGGATACTTAATTGGATTACTTTTGTAAATAACAAATACTAACATTACAGAGAATGTCCATTTCATTCAAGTAGTGATCAGTTTCAATGAGGACACTCAGTGATACTATGCTATAAATATTCCTTTACAGTAGCATATTGTGAAATTCATGTCCTTTTAACTAGTGTTGCCTTGAAAATGCATGTCAAACTAGCAAGGAATTGATCTTTTCTCTGTGTGCTTATTGCTTTTAACTAAGTAAACAAAAACGTATTCATTACTTGTTTTCAAATTGTGTCACTTCCTTTTAATTGATGATAACTTTTGGGATAATTTCAAATTTTAAAAATATATAATTGCTAACTACATATCACAACAATATTTTTAGTGCTCTAGTGTTTCCTATTCCATTAATTTCTCTGACATGTCTCACATCTCCTAATAAATGCTAATCTAATAAAAATATTCCTTATATTCACGTAACTTAAGTATTTTTAACTTATGTCGACAAAATAGCTCACCAAATTGCAATAAAAAATTATATGCGGTAGCTTTTTAAACATTTTGAATAACCTTCTGGATTTTTTTCTTCAGAGCTTTTATAATATATAGTTTTGATCTGAGAAGGGTTGTTACTTGATTGTTTCCAGTCTCAACTAGTTTATATAATAAGCATATTATCTGATATTCAAGAATTAAAGAAACATGCTGGATAAGCAAAATCCAAGTGGCATTTCTTTAACTTGCTCTCTCTACAAAGAAAATCAATCAACCAACCAACCAATCAATCAATCAATCAAAGAACATCAATTAAGAAATGCAGTGACCTGTGAAGCTGTGGACAGTTTCAGGAACTGCAGAGGTAACTTCTCTTTCTCCCAGGAGGATGAGTGGGTAGGCTGCACATGGCAAACATCTTTCAACTCATCAGTGACTCAAAGAGCGCTTTCTGCCCTTGTTCTTCATCGTTGTCACAACTCTGTACTAGGTGCTGGTCTTGCATAGCTTCTTACACTCACAAGTTGTGGAAGTAAGGTATACTGGTTACTTACTCTTCTCTGCTGCTTTGAGACATCGCTGAGGTTCAAACAACTTAAGGGGAGAAAAGGGAGATTCATTTAGCTTATGGTTCCAGAGGGGAGATACAGTTCTTCATGATGGAAAAGGCATGGCTGGTTGGCAGAAGTTAGAGGTGGCTCAGTTCATGTCCTTCGTGGAGGCTGAGAGCTGCAAGCTGCCGGCTGCTAGAGCAGACTAACTAACTGAAGCTAGGGTGGGCTAGCTTCACCCTGCTGTGACCGGCTCTACCTCCTGAAGGTGACATGACCTTCCCAAGCTACTGAAGATTCAGACACACTGAGTCTGTGGAGGACAACTCACATTTCAAACCATAACATAAGGATTCTTGCTGTTTTCATTTTCCTGATGAGAAGGTGAGATTTAAACATGCATATTATTAGCAACTGGTAGAGCCAGAATCCAAGTCCAGAAACTGAATCTAAGACTTGATCTCCTAATACTACAAGATACTGTTTTCCTTGATCATTATATTGACATAAGTGAGAAGAAGACTTGAAAGGTGGGAATGTTTGCCTTGGAATCTTTGAAATATTGACAAGGCTTTTACCTAAGGTTATGTGTAACAGGAAAAGCACATTTAGTAAAGTTGGCTGCCAGACTAGCCCATATGGATGAATTCTGTGTTTGAGGGAGAGACCCTACCTCAAAGATGATTCAACCTTGGGCTCTACAGGCACACACATGTACATATGCACACACATGTGTACATATGCACACACATATGAATATATGCATACTATACATACAAACACAAAAAAATGAAAATGAATGGAAAAAAGCTTCATGTTATGAGAATTTTACTTCAAATTATCTTTTAAAAAGTGGAGTTTGTCTCTTCTTTTCCTGCTGGAACCATGGAAGCCATACCAGAGAAGAAAAAGAAGGTTTCTGCTATGCCAGAAACCTTAAGAAAAAGCGAAGGGATTTCGCAGAGTTGAAGATCAAGCGCCTGTGGAAGAAGTTTGCCTTGAAGACGCTTCGAAGGGCGAGGAGAAAGCTTATCTATGAAAAAGCTAAGTACTATCATAAGGAGTACAGACAGATGTACAGGACTGAGATTCAAATGGCGAGGATGGCCAGAAAGGCTGGCAACTTCTATGTACCTGCAGAACCCAAACTGGCTTTTGTCATCAGAATTAGAGGTATCAATGGTGTAAGTCCAAAGGTCCGAAAAGTATTGCAGCTTCTTCG
This sequence comes from Typhlomys cinereus, assembly GCA_023101885.1. NCBI lineage: Eukaryota > Metazoa > Chordata > Mammalia > Rodentia > Platacanthomyidae > Typhlomys > Typhlomys cinereus. The sequence goes on along the minus strand of JALPQD010000016.1, from coordinate 2,670,456 downwards.
TCTTTGCCAGATCTTCAATGGCACCTTTGTTAAGCTCAACAAAGCTTCAATTAACATGCTGAGGATTGTGGAGCCGTATATCGCATGGGGGTATGTCTTTGCTTTCTGTTGGATAAAGTAGTTACATGGCAAGATGGATTTAGATTCTCTTAACAGCAAAGTCATCTTGGTCACTTCATTTCATATTTCAGATACCCAAACCTGAAGTCAGTCAATGAGCTGATCTACAAGCATGGTTATGGCAAGATCAATAAGAAGCGAATTGCCCTGACAGACAACTCTTTGATTGTTTGGTCTCTTGGTAAATATGGCATTACTTGTATGGAGCATCTGATTCATGAGATCTACACTGTTGGAAAACGCTTCAAGGAAGCTAACAACTTCCTGTGGCCCTTCAAATTATCTTCTCCAAGAGGTGAAATGAAGAAAAAGACAACCCATTTCGTGGAAGGTGGAGATGTTGGCAACAGGGAAGACCAGATCAACAGACTTATTAGGAGGATGAACTAAGGTATCACCCTGGAGTTTTTTTGTAAACTGGTCAGTTAATAAACAGTGACTGCTGGTGAAAAAAAAGTGGAGTTTGTGTGTAATGGAATCATGCATGTTTTCTTCTATTGTTTATATGCATTTCCTAAATTTTAATGAGCAGTATTGTTCTAAGTAGAAGGAAAGAATTATAAATAAAGCCAAGCCCCAAGAGATTCATGATTTAAAACTAGAAGAAAATGTTTAAGAAAAAGATTGGCCTTTCTGCCCTGGACACGGACCAAGGACGGACTTTTTGCTCTTTAGGAGGTAACCTTCCTTACCAATCAGGATGGAGCCAAGGCGGTGCAGGAAAAGCAAAACTGAAAACAACAACAAACCATAATTCAGAATACCAAAGACCCTACATTAATCACCTGGAACCAGACCATCCAAATCTCTCATCATCCTAAAGCTCAGGGAACCTTGAGGAAGAGGGGGCGGTAAGATTGTAAGAGCCTAAAGATAGGGAGGACCAATGATATGCAAGACACTCCACACAAGTTAGGGATGCAGTAGCCATAATTGGACTTTGCATGACCTGCACAATGGCTTACATATCAACGATCCCCCAAAGTCTAGCATGGATCCACAGATAGTAGTATCCTTACAGGCAAGGGATTAACAGTCATAATAGAGTTCCCATACTAATGGGGAGCCTAAGACAGGGCTCCAGGCTATGCTGAGTCCTTACACCTCACTAGAGTGGAGGACTCAGAGGGAAGTTTGACATTCACACAAAAAGATGCTCCAGAGGATGGAAGGGGGAAGGGGGAGGCCTTTGGAGAAGGAGGGGGGGGGTGAAAAGAAGGGGAAATGGGAGGACTGGGAAGGGGTGGAGGAAGGGAGAGGATGGGAGTGTCCTTTGAGCTTGTATGATTGGGAAAAAATATAAAATACAGGAGAAAAAAAAGATTGGTAAGGCTCAGTTGCCAAATATTTCCAAGGCCATGAGATCAATCATAGGACCAGGAGGAAAAGAATGGATGAATGAAAGAAAGAAAAAAGAAAACAAAAAAGTAAGAGAGCTAGTTATCTTTTTTATATTTTCAGGAAAGTGTATTTTTAGATAGACAATGTTTATGAGCATAATTTTTTAAATCTCTGATCACTAATAATTAGACATCATCCTATGAATCATTTCCAAAGTCCCAGATAAACAAAATTTAAAAGATACCAACAGAAAGTTTCACAGACTTATTTTGGAGTGCCTGAGGCGGGGGCGGGGGGGGGGGAAAGCAAGGGCGGCTGGCAAACTGGAGCCTGGGAATCTTCACTTATGTAGAAGAAACAACTTGCCACTGGAAAACAAAATCTGCTTCCCCTGCCATCCTACCAGATAGACTTGGTAGAAGGTATGTGCACAACCCTTCTTTTTCATCCATAAAACCATTCCCTGAAGCTTGAAGCTAGAATAGTTCAGTTTGTTCTAAAAAACATTACAAAGGCAGTAAAGGAGAAGGATGACTATTTATCTGGGCTTCCTAGTTTCCTCAGCTTCCTTTAGGGAAAGTGCAGCTAGTGCAACCCTCTTGCTAAGTTGTTTCCTGATGGTGCTGTTTTGTCTCTTGAGGACCACGTGCCTTCACCTTTGGAACACCCTCATGAGAGTACAGCATTCTGAAGACTAAGGATTGAAAAGGACAATAGGCCATAGGGTTTTCATTCTTCTTTCTAGGGGCTATTTTAATAGGAAAACATATATAGTAATAAAACACTTTGCTATTGCCAAGGTACAATTAGATGTGTTTAACCTGCGGCTGCAGGCAACTGTATGCAATAGAGGACAACTATAAATGTGGCCTGACCCCAAATTGAAAATTCCCTTAAAACATTTTGAGATTTCTTTCTTTTTCTTTTTTCTTTTTTGGTAGCTTGTTTGTTTGATTCCGGAACATTAACCCTATAGATGACAACATCATGTCACATGGCAACATCAAAAAGATTGGACACACTTGGAAATGTTTCTCAGAGTGTGATTTGCTTGCTGTGTGACAGTAACCATTTTCAAGTGCTTATAACTTGAAAAATGTAAAAGCTTATAGCTCATAAACAAATAGGTGTAATCATATATCTATTGATACAGGAATGGTGAAACGATTCAAAAGGCAGACATGAATATTCACTTTGACCCATCACCTGTTTTTCTGTAAATAAAATTTTATTGGAACACAGTCACATTCCTTCGTTAAACATGTTGTGATAACAGGGCAGAATTCAGTATAAAACACTTATTACCTGAACATATATTATGAAGGTTTGCCATCCCTTCATCTAAGCCACTGCCCCTCAAGGTTGAGGGTTCATGAAGATGCCCTGGGGTTCATATAAGAAGATGAGGGGCCTGAACAGCTGTCTACAACCTCCATGATGCTGTTGTCATCTTGAGATGGCATTTGGGTGGAGGCTGTCTAGTGCAGCATTCTCAGGATTAAAGAAAAGTGCATCCTCAGATTCAACAAGCACTTGTAGAGTTAGAAGCTACTGTGTGTTTACATGATGCAAGCCGAAGCTTGAAAACCTCTATCCTCAGAGAGTCCAAAATGACGTGTTCACACAAAGTGCCATCATGCGTGATTCTCCTAAACATGGTTCGCTCCTTGATCATCACCATAAATGAGACTGGGAGTTGCCGAACGTAATCACACATGAAACCATGCTGTGCTTTACCCTTATATATTCAGCAGGGTGGTTTCAAAGACATGAGACGTCAAATGTGCCTTCATTTATTTAATCTGGTTTAAAATTTTCTTTTGAAAGGAGAATAATTTTTTCATGTTTCTTTACTGATGAATTTTATTCTTTGATGATTTAATGCATGTATAAAGAAAGGATTCTTTGACAATTTCATGCGTGTATGCATGTATAAAGGAATACATTCTGATTCCTTTCCTCTCTACCTTTCCCCCACCTTTCTTTTTTTTTATTTCCACTCATACAAACTTAACAGGTACACTGGTCCCCCCCTCCCTCCAACCCCCTATGCGCCTTTGTCCCCTCCCCTCCCCCTGTCCTACCCATCCCCCAGTGCCTCCCCCCTCCTATCCCGGGAGGATCCTTTAATGTGCATGCCAGACTCTCCTCTGGGTTCTCCTCCCCAATGAGGTGGAAGGACCCAGTGGCATTTCCCTGAACCCTTTCCTGTGTTCCCCTTAAGCATAGGAACACTACTGTGGCTGTCAATCCCTTGCCTCCCAGGATCCTAGTGCCTTTAGGAAATGCTAGACTTTGTGAGGTCAATAGTGTGTTGGACATTGCACAGGGCATGTAAAGTCCAAATATGATTGCTTTGGCCCTAACTTGTGTGGAGTATCTTGCATATCATTGCTCCTCCCATCCTTGTGCTCTTACACTCTTACCATCCTCTCTTCCGCAAATTTCCCTGAGCTTCAGGATTCCCCCACCCTTCTTAACCCCTTTTCCCTACAAGTCTAGCTCCTATATTCACATCCTTTGTTTTGGTTCGATTTATTAAACTACTTGGTTTAACTGCGATCTTTGTGTGATCCTGGGCTTGGGACTATCTTTTGGAGCCTAGTGAACTCCACAGTGGGTACACAACTAGATATATTACCCCTGAATCTGTGGGTTGCTGCTGCTCATCAGTCCTTGGGGAGTGGGAGAAAGGCCTGATCTATTTTTGTGGTTAGTCAAGCAGCTTCAAATGACAGATCATCAATTTGGTGGCCAACAGGCGGCGCTGTTGTTATAATACTATTCTACTGATCTTTGAAGATAAGGAAGGTTTAGGCTCTTGCTGGCTGAATCTTGACTCATCCTTAAATAAAGAAAGTATTTTTGGATTTCTAATTCTTAACTGCCCATGCTGTGTATATAAAGCCCCTGCTTTTAGCACCAGGACAAAATGAGTTTGGTTAGAGCAGATTCAGGACTATGTAGATGTTCACACCAAATGGGACCTGTAAACAATGTAATTTCTGTCCATATCCACACAGACCCCCTTATGTGCTCAGTGTTGAAGATTCAAGTGACTCCAAAAATAAAGATTCTGTTTTCATTAAACGTTTAAACAAATTCATATAACTAATTCCTGTAGTGCAGAATTAAAATCCCTTTCTAGGACTAAAGAAAACCAGAGACCAGCAAGCAAGAGCTTCATTGAGTTTCAGGAAGTGACTGTTGGGATGTATGACTTGCTGGAAGGAGTTGAGCTGCGTAACACTGAGTGGATGGTGCTCCATACCGGCAACACTAGTAGCACAAAGTGCGAAGCGGAGTGCCCCAATTCTCCACAGGAGTCACAGCGGGTACAAAGCACAAGGGGTCGTTTCCAGAGGTGAAAGACCAACACTCAGGTCTCAGGGCAGTTACATGGGGCTTTCCTATCACTTATACAAGGACGATTGAAATATGTTTTAGTTCGTGTGGATTTGTGACTCGTGGGCTTGTCTAATCACACAAACTAAGGTTAAAATAAAGGAGAAGGAAAACACACTGTGTCAGTATCGTCTTCTAAGGCACATTTCTTTTGATAAGCGAAAGCATTTATGGAACGTTCTGTGTATATAATATGTAGGAAGCCAGGGACTCAGCTTATTGACCAAAAAAAAAAAGAAAGTAGCACATGACTGTTGGAAGTGACAGAATGACAGAATAAGGATGCAGTGGAGGATGCAGAATGAGGATGATGTGCGGATGAAAGAGAAAGGCAGTAGAGAAATACCAGCAGGTAGACTATCAAGGGGGAATAATTATTTATATAAGAGATGTATTTATATAAGGGATGAACCATGGCATAGAGGTGATGACACCTAGAGAATTAATAAAATAATAGAATTAGAAACCCTCTGGAGTCCAGTGGGATAAGCGTCGAGACATGACTTTCACTTAGATTGAATTGGAGCTTTGAGACCAGCATTTAGGTGAAGACAAACCAAAGGCTATTGGTTTCCCAACATATAGGCTTGGGAGGAAAGCTTGGAACAGAAATACATATTAGAACTATCTTTATACAGATCTCAGGATAGTTTCAATAGAGGGTCAAAAAAGAGACTTTAATCACAGATAATAATTCAGCAAGTGTTATTGAAGGACCTCAAGTACACTGGGTACTGGTTTCAATCTAAGAATGATAATAGAGATTATTTTGATCACTTAGAATGTAGTTGGACTGCTTTGATGCTGGGTGTGGAAGAGAGAGCTAAGATGAACTTAGATTCTAGTGGTATAAGACAGAAGATAGAATTAATGAAAAAAAATGTATGCAGTTAGATGGCATGATGACTTGACCACCAATGAGACTGGATTAGGAAGCACCAAAAAAAAAAACCCTTTAGTTTTTCTTCTCCTTAGAGGCACTATACATGTAGCTGCTGTGTCCCATGTGCGTCAGATGGTGGCAGAGAGGAGATAAGACTATTTCTATATTCAGTGACCTGTGTAGAGCTCAATGATTAATAGCCTGACACACCACACTGCCTGTCAAAACCCTGAATTCCATTTCTGTATACTCACAACATGAAGGCTTCTCATGGGGTGAACTCCATGTGCACACAATGTGGACGGCCTCCCTGGGTTGAGGCTCTGTATGCTCACAAAGTGGATGGCCTCTTATGCTCACAAGTGGGATGGTCTTTTATGGGTCGGGTCTCTTTGTGCCCAGAATGTGGATGGCCTTCTGTAAGTTGGGGCTCTATATGCCCACACCATGAACTTAGTCTCATAGAAGATGGACAAAACTGCTATTCTTCGGTTTTATCATGTGTTCTTAACTACAAATAAAAACAAAATTAATTTAAAAAACTTTAGTTTTATGGATGTGTATGTAAGTGTGTGGGGATAGAATAGAATTAGAAAAGAGTCTGAGAGAGGAGGAAGAGGCCTAAAGGAATTGTGGGGAGAGAATAATAGGAAACATGTGACAAGAAAGCGTAATGGGGATTCCCAGATAGGGTGGGAAACAGGAGGATGAACAAAAACAAATTATGCATGAAAATGTCATAATGAAACACATTTGAATGCTAATTTTAAAAAAAACTAATCCTAAAACATACCCAGGAGACTAGTGAAGCATGCTCCTGAGTGTGGCTGTGAAGACGTCACCAAAGGACATTGGTCTTGAGGGCTCTGAGATATGAACAGATCAGTCCTCTTGTGGATTAATACTAGGGCGGCATGCTGGGAGATGGTGAAAGGAGGGAGGTGGGGTCCATTTGGAGGAAGTAAGTCACTGGGCCCTCCATCTGACCCCGACCCCTTCTGCCTGCTTCCTGGCTACTGTAATGGGAGCTGCTGTGTTCTGCCAGGCCCTCACTGGGCAATGTGCAGTGTTCAGGGGTTGTGAAGTATGCTGTGCTCTGGGGATGTGAAACTGTGCTGTGTTTTTTGGGGTGGGCAAACACAATTGGGGGAGCTGTGTTCTGGTGGTGTGGGAATATATTTTGAAAAATAGAACCAGCACGATTTATGAATGGATGGTGAGTCATGAAAGGTAGGAAACTGTGACTTCTAAGCTTTGTGCCCGGAGCAATAGGAAAGGATGGCATCCTTCTGACAGGGGCAGAGAAGCTGAGAAGCAGTCAGGAAGATTATGGTGAGAGGTGGACTTCAGTGCACCCACAGTGTCTGACTGAATGCCAGGCGCATGATGGAACCTAAGGCAGGGCTGTGGAGGTCAGAGGGTTGTAGCGGCCATACAACTGGAAGGACTGCATTAGGAATAGTGACTGGAAAGGGACTCACAAAGCAGAGACCAAGGAGGCTGTGGAGGAGGCAAAAATGAAGCCGAAGTAGAAGAAGCTATAAAAAGAATGGATTGTAAGGAGGAAGGCGTGGGGTATCTGCCAGTGGTACAGCACTTGCTTAGAATGCCAGGAACCCTAATCCTCAGAGCAGAGAAAGAGTATTGGAAGTTTGAGCCCGAGAAGCAAAAGGTCACAGAAGACAAAGAGAGCATTCATTAGGTTTGAGGACGAGAGTGAATGGATGGTGAGTCATGCTCTCACCATAAATTTAGCCAGCTGGTGAGAGCAGACAACTGATCACCATGGGCGTGTCCCAGGGCTTGGTGCCTCCCTCAGCACTCACACCTGCTCATGATTCCCAGCACAAGCACCTGCTCCTTTCCCTGAGGCATTTGTTGTGGGCTCGGGCTGGCTGTATACTGGGAATTACAGTTTCTGGGAACAACCCTCCAAGATTTTGGAGGTCAGATGATTGCTAAGTTGCTTTAGCTCCAACTCAGAGGAGGAATATTGAGACGTGTCCTAGACAGATTCCCAAAGACACCAGTGAGATCCCGCAGTCGCATACTCTCTACTGCCTCCTCCCTGTGGTGAGTCACTGTCTCTGTCCCTCAGCAGGGTTATCTTCTAGATAAAGTACATGCCTCTGCTTCTTATCCGAGTCTGGGTCTGGGGAAGCTCATGGCATTAGGCAACATAATGTGAAGGAAACCTGATTGTGAATAAGAAAAAGATCTTTAGTAACTGAAGAGACAGAGAGTCGGATTTTTTTTTTTATATCAAGAGGGAAATCAAGTTGAGGGTAAGAGGTAAGTGATGAGAATGATGTCTTCAGGGCAGGTGGGAGGTGCCCAACAGAACAAGAAGGGCTGAGGGTTTCACTGTAGAGCACTGAAGCACAAGGGAGAGGGAAAAGTTGTGGATGAACCCGCATGGTGGTGTTTTAACAGGCATAGGCACGTGTGCTTGTGAGCAGAGGTTGATATCCAGAGTCTACCAGGTGGAAGAAGAAAATCAACATCTCAAGTTGTCCTTTGACCTCCACATGTGCTCTGTGGCAGGCGCACACCTACTCTTCCCCCCTCTGTTTCTCTCTTTCTCTCCTCTCCCTCTTTTAAATAAATTAATAAGATGATAAAAAGAAAAATTAAATTTATGTGATTATGTAATCATTTGACCATGCATGACTGTGGGTATCTGAGAAGCCGATGGGACCCACTGAGGTAAAAGCATAGTCTTCTGAATAAGAATGGCGACAGGTCACGTACATAGGAGAATGTCTTCCAAAACTGAGGAGTGGAAGAAGAGAGAAATCAGAGCGCTAAAGTCAAGAAACGAGGATCATAGTGATATGGCAACTGTGAAGGAACAGTGTTAAGGAGAGTGTGATTAAGTTGTCCAAATTTTGAATAATCTTCATATTTGGGGATAGGAGTGTCTGTCAGGTCAATAAAATAGAAGTTATCCACTCAAAGGATAAAAGAGTAAGTGGATAGGAAAAAAATAATGTCCTACAGATAAGCCTGCGATCACATGGTAGTTTAAAATATATATTCATGCCCTTTCACCCCACCCGCTCCGCCGGTCGGGACGCGCGCGCGGTCCAGCCGGGCCTCACCCCGCGAACTAGGTAAGCTCCGCCCACGCCCGCCCACCAGAACCCCAGGTCAGCCCCAAGGGACCCGGCTCCTACCCCACCATCCAGCCGGAGCTGCGCGCAGGGCCGAGGGACGAGGAGGACCTCCCCCTGCGCCCGGGCCCCGCCCCAGCTCCCCTCGGGTTAAATAGCTCCACGCCGACGTGCCCATCCTCCCTTCCCCACTCCGCTCCGCTGGTCGGGACGCGCGCGCGGTCCAGCCGGGCCTCACCCGTGACCTACGTAAGCTCTGTCCCTGCCTACCCCCAGAACCCCAGGCCAAATAATTCAGTTTAGTGAAATTGAAAGATCTTAAGAGTTAAAACGACAATGCCAAAGTCAAATTGTAAATCCATGAGAAGCAACACTCAAGTAAACAAATTGCCCACTGAAGAAATTAATTCCATAATGTTAGATTCCAAACAGAACAAACCCGCGGAAAAAGGCCAAGAAAGCCTGACCCAGGATAACGACTTTCAAAATATGATCATTACCATGTTCAATACTATGAAAGAGGAAATCAGGGAGGAATTACATAATCGAATCAATCGCTTTGAAGAGGAACACAACAGACATTTGGAGGAGTTGAGAAAAACAGTGCAAGAAACAAAAAGTGGCATAGAGCAGTTAAAACAGACTCAAACAGAGTTTAAAACTGAGCTACAAGATAAGTTTTCTTCAACCCAGAACTCTACAGAGAGTCTTATCAACAGAAATAAGGAAGCAGAAAACACAATTTCAGACCTTGAAGATAAAGTGGGAGTACTAACCAGCTCAATAGAAGAGGTTGTTAAAGCCAAAAAGATACTTGAGAGAAATATCCAAGAGATATGGGACACCCTGAAGAAGCCTAACATGCGTATTCATGGAATACCAGAGCAAGAATCTCAAAATACCACTCCTGAGGAAATTTTTCAAACCATCATCAAGGAAAACTTTCCTCATCTAAAAAAAGAGAGGCCCATCCATATACAAGAGGCATTCTGCACCCCAAACAGATACGACCAAAACAGAAGCACCCCACGACAAATAATAGTTAAAACACTCCACATTCAAGATAAGGAACTGGTGCTGAGAGCTTCAAGGGAGAAAAAACAAGTCACTTTTAAAGGTAAACCTATTAAAATAACAAATGACTTCTCAGTAGAAACAGTAAAAGCAAGAAGAGTTTGGAGAGACATACTTCAAGTATTGAATGAGCACAAATGTCAACCCAGGCTGATTTACCCTGCAAAACTATCAGTCATGATCGAGGGAGAAAGAAAAACTTTCCAGCACAAAGACAACTTGAAGGGATACATGTCCACCAAACCAGGCCTTCAAAAAAATGCTAGAAATGATACTCAAGCATGAAGAAAAAAACAGGCATATCCAGAGAACAGAAGGCAAATATAACACCATTAAAAGTGAAGCAATATACTTATAAAAACTACTAAACATAATAAATGTCTAGAATTAAAAATAGTTTCTCCATTATAACACTAAATGTTAATGGAATTAATTCACTGATCAAGAGATACAGATTACAAACTTGGATTAAAAATCACAATCCATCAATCTGCTGCCTGCAGGAAACCCATCTCACCACAAAAGATAGGCACGCTCTAAAAATAAAAGGCTGGTCAACAATTCTACAAGCTAATGGAAGCAGAAAACAGGCAGGGGTAGCCATTATGTTTTCAGACAAAGTGGACTTCAAACCAAAGAAAATTATAAGAGACACGGATGGATACTACATTTTAGTCACAGGTACAATTCACCAGGAAGACTTCACAATACTGAACATATATGCCCAATACGGGCTCCTCCACATTCATTAAGAAAACCCTACAGCGTCTAAAGGAAGAAATCAACCCCCAAACGATAATTCTTGGGGACTTCAACACCTCCCTCTCAACATGGGATAGATCAACAGGTCAAAAGCTTAATAGAGACACTTTGGAACTTAATCAAACCCTGAAAGAAATGGACCTTACAGATCTCTATCGAACTTTTCACCCACGCACCAAAGAATACACATTTTTCTCAGCAGCACACGGAACTTTCTCCAAAATAGATCACATATTGGGCCACAAAATGAATCTACACATATACAAAAAAGTTGAAATTCTAACTTGTGCCCTATCAGACCACCACAGCCTAAAGCTGGACATCCACAACACATCAAACAAGAGAAAATACACTAACTCCTGGAAACTTAACAATATGATGCTGAATGAGAACTGGATTCAGGAAGAAATTAAAAAGGAAATTGAAGATTTCCTGAAAGTGAATGATAACGAAAATACAACTTACCCAAATCTCTGGGACACAATGAAAGCTGTTCTAAGAGGTAAGTTCATAGCTCTTAATGCCTATATCAAAAAAATGGAAACATCAGAAATAAACAACTTAACAATGCAGCTTAAAGCTTTAGAAAAATTAGAGCAATCTGATCGCAAAAGTAGTAGAAGAGAGGAGATTAGCAAAATAAGGGGAGAAATATCTGAAATCGAGATTAAGAAAACGATAGAAAAAATCAACCAGTCAAAAAGCTGGTTCTTTGAAAAAATCAATAAGATTGATACACCCCTAGCTAAATTGACCAAAAGCAAGAGAGAGAAAACCCAAATTAACAAAATCAGAAATGAACATGGAGTTATCACTACTGATACCCAAGAAATCCAGAGCATTATAACATCATATTTCAAAAACTTGTACTCTGTGAAGTTTGACAACACAAAAGAGATGGATGAATTTCTAAGTAAACACAACCTACCTAAATCGAATCAGGACGTTGTGAACTATTTAAATAGTCCTATAACATACAAGGAAATTGAAGAAGTAATCTCGAATCTTCCCACCAAAAAATGTCCTGGGCTAGATGGATTCAGCACAGAATTCTACCAGACATTTAAGGAGTTAATAACACCAATACTCCTTAAACTGTTCCATCAAATAGCAAAGGAAGGAACACTATCAAATTCCTTCTATGAAGCTAATATCGTCTTAATTCCAAAACCTAATAAAGATTTACTTAAAAAAGAAAACTATAGGCCGATCTCTCTGATGAACACAGATGCAAAGATTCTCCACAAAGTCTTAGCAAATCGGATTCAAAAACATATCAAAAAGATCATTCACGGGGACCAAGTAGGTTTCATCCCCGGCACACAAGGTTGGTTCAACATACGCAAATCAATAAATGTAATTCATCATGTAAACCAGTCCAAAGTCCAAGACCACATGATACTCTCGATAGATGCAGAAAAAGCCTTTGACAAGATCCAACAGCCTTTTATGATCAAAACACTAGAGACTGTAGGAATGAAAGGAACCTTTATCAATATAATAAAAGCTGTATACAACAAGCCCACAGCAAGGATTATGCTCAATGGGGAACAATTGGAAGCATTCCCACTTCAATCAGGAACTAGACAAGGCTGTCCACTCTCACCACTTCTATTCAATATTGTACTTGAAGTCTTAGCTGAAGCCATAAGACAAGAAAGGGACATAAGAGGGATTCAAATCGGCAAGGAAGAAGTCAAGCTATCCCTATTTGCAGATGACATGATCTTATACCTGAGGGATCCCAAAAACTCCACCAGGAAGCTCCTGGAACTAATTGAGAAGTTCAGCAGGGTGGCAGGATACAAAATAAATGTGCAAAAATCAGAGGCCTTCCTATATGCCCAGAATGAAAGAAGTAAAAAGCCTTGAGAGAAACAATCCCATTTACTATAGCCCTTAAAAAAATGAAATACCTTGGTATAAACCTAACCAAGGAGGTAAAAGACCTTTACAATGAAAACTTTAAAACCCTAAAGAAAGAAATAGTAGAAGACACCAGAAGGTGGAAAGACCTCCCATGTTCCTGGATTGGTAGAATCAACATTGTAAAAATGACCATCCTACCAAAGGCAATATACAAATTCAATGCTATACCAATTAAAATCCCAAAGCAATTCTTTAAAGAAGTTGACCAAATAATCTCAAAATTCATATGGAGGCACAAAAGACCCAGGAGAGCAAAGACAATCCTGAGTAACAAAAACACTGCTGGAGGTATTACCAAAACAAACCTTAGTCTATACTACAAATCCATAGTTATAAAAACAGCCTGGTACTGGCTCCAAAATAGACACACAGATCAATGGATAAGGGTTGAAGACCCAGATATAAGCCCACAAAGTTACAGCCATTTGGTCTTTGACAAAGGGGCCCAAAGAATCCAATGGAAAAAGAACAGCATCTTCAGCAAATGGTGCTGGCAAAACTGGATCTCCACATGCAGAAGATTAAAGCTGGACCCATACTTGTCACCATGTACAAGACTTAATTCCAAATGGATCAAGGACCTTGATTTAAGGCCAGAGATTTTAAAAACCATAGTTGAAAGGATAGGGAACTCCCTCGAGCTGATTGGGCTAGGCCAACATTTCCTAAACAGACATCCAATGGCACAGTCACTGCTACCAACGCTCAACAGTTGGGATCTTGTGAAATTAAAGAGCTTCTGTTCGGATAAAGAGATTGTAACACGAGCTCAAAGGCAACCCACAGAATGGGAGAAAATCTTCCCTAACCACACATCTGATAGAACTCTGCTGTCCAGAGTGCACAGAGAACTTAGAAAACTAAACTCCAAGGAAAACAATGGCCCAATTAAAAAATGGGCCCTGGAACTTAAAAGAAACTTTACCAGGGATGACATTAAAACATCTAACAAATATCTTTAAAAATGCTCCACTTCCTTAGCCATCAGGGAAATGCAAATCAAAACTTCCCTGAGATATCATCTCACCCCGGTCAGGATGGCAAAAATCCACAATACAAACAACGACAAGTGCTGGAGAGGATGTGGAGAGAGGGGAACTCTCCTACATTGCTGGTGGGAATGCAGGCTCATACAGCCACTCTGGCGAGCCGTCTGGAGATTCTTAAAGAAATTAAAGATTGAAATGCCATATGACCCTGTTATCCCACTTTTGGGAATAACCCCCCATGCAGCAGAGGTTCACCTCGATAGCACAAGCTTGACCATGTTCATAGCAGCACTGTTTACAATAGCAAAGTCATGGAATCAACCTAAATGTCCAACAGTTGACGAGTGGATAAGGAAACAGTGGTACATCTATACAATGGAGTACTACTCAGCCATCAAAAATGATGAATTACTGGAATTTGCTGGGAAATGGATGTCATTAGGAACAATATATTAAGTGAAGTATCCCAAACCCAGAAAATTAAGCGCCATATGTACTCCTTAATAGGTGGCTCCTAGTACCAAACTCACCCAGCCCATATTGAGACACTCAAAAGTAAACCTATGTAACACAGTAATTGCAAGGATTATGAACAAGAGAGATGGGGTAGGAGGGCCACACCAGAAACAAGGAGAGAGGGGACCATGTTATAGCAGAGAAAATAGGCCTCCATCAAGGTCTGCAAGTAAGTAATGAGAAACCTGGTTAAGTTCTTTCCTGATCTCACCAGAAGGGGAGGGCATATAGTCTAGCAGATAAAAAGTAATCATCTTGCAAATGGGTGATGGACCCCTCCCTCACTGAGGTTTCCTACTTTTATTACATCTACCCTTGAATGTGCTATTATAACAAGACTCCAGTTTAACAGCTTTTTGTCTCTGGCCAGGGGGTGACATACAGTGCCCAGCAGGATGGAGTGAAGGGCATTGCAGGAGCAGCAAAACTGCAAAAGAAAATCAACAAACCACAATCCAGAACTTCAGAGACTATATCAATCACATAGAACTAGGCCAGCCTAATCTCTCCCCATCCTGGAGCTCAGGGACATTTGCGGAAGAGGGGGGCGGTAAGATTGTAAGAACAAAAGGATGGGAGGAACAACGATTTGCAAGATTCTCAACAATAGTTGGGGGCAAAGCAATCATAATGGGACTTTGCATGCCCTGCGCAATGTCCAGCGCACTGTTGCCCTCATAAAGTCTAGCATCTGTTAAGGGCACTGAGATCCCTAGAGGTAAGGGATTGACAGTCATAGTAGTGCTCCTATGCTTAAGGGGAACAAGAGAAAGGGCTTATGGAAATGCCACTGGGTCCTTATATGTCATCGGAGAGGAGGACCTAGTGGAGAGTCAGGCATACACAATAAAGGACTCTCTGGGAATTGGGAGGTTGGCACTGGGGGATGGGGAGGGAGAGGAGGGGGAGGAGGAGGCTCGGGGGGAGGAGGGGGGAGGGAGGGAACTGGTAAAAAATTTTTAAAATTTATAATTACATTTTTAATAAAAAAAGAACCAGAAAAAAATATATATATTCATGTTAACTTAATGGCGAAAGAGCTCCATGTTATTTCTGAGCACAGTCACTAGATATCTGGTTAAATTTTAGGACATTGGTTAGATCTGACCAGTTTTAACTATGAAATGTTCATTTTTCCTATGATTCCTATGATTCAACTTGATATTTAAGAAAAAAAAATCAGGGCTGAGGTTAATGGGAAAACTGTGAGAATGTGGGATGCAACCAGATAGAGATTTCCTATAAGATAAATATATCAAAAAATTTGGCTTAAAAATAAATAAGAACAAGAATGGGTAGATCAGAAATGGAGGAATGCAGAGAGAAGACAGTACTAAACAAATAAAACCCTGAGCTGCTCCAGCTAGAATCCAGGGACAATAAAAATACTAGAAGTAACAGTTGATAAATTGTTGGTCTGAGAGGTCTCAAAGCCTTTAAATAGTATGTGCTTTTGCCATTGCCATTGATTGCCCTCCAGAAACTGACAGGAAGATCCTAAAGGTTGCTGTGAAAATAGGACCCGAGTTTGCATCCCAGATCCCATGTGAAAACAGTGGGTAGAAATGGTGGTGGCCTGCAATTCTGATCCTGGAAGGCAGAGCCTTGGAAACCCTAGAGCAAATCAATAACGAGATAGAACAATCCAGGGGGGGGGGTGTTCTGTAATAAAAACACAGCAACACATGTGGATCACAGGATAGGATAAAAACCACAGAGATCTATGAAGCTATCATGGGAAAAAAGCAATCAAAAGTCTCATTAATCTGTGAAATCTGCAAGTTGCAATAACAATCACCATGGAAAGAGGTGACCCTCCATATGGCATGAATATCAGAGAGGCAACCAACAGCTTTCTAATCAGATTTAAGTCCCTCTTGTCAGAAAGGGACACATTCCTGTAAACTAGAATAAAAACCCATGAAAGGAGAGGATATAGGTGCCAGGGGAAAAGTAAGCTATGAAAGTTTAGCTATGAAGACACTACAGCAAACTGCCTTTTAGACACCTGTTATTATGTTCATAGACTGGAGAACCACTCATCACTCAACCTTGAAGTCTCCTTCTGCATCAGAAGGTTTTATTACAGAACCCTCCCCTGGATTGTTCTATGTCATTATTGATTTGCTCTAGGGTTTCCAAGGCTCTGTCTTCCAGGATCAGAATTGCAGGCCACCACCATTTCTATCCAGTGTTTTCACATGGGATCTGGGATGCAAACTCGGGTCCTTCTGTTTTCACAGCAAGACTTTAACCCATGAGCCATCACTTCAGTCCACTGATAAGCCATCCATCCCCCAGCAAATACTCAGTCACTTGCCAGTACAGGCATCCCAAATGAAACCCAGTGGATCAAACAAACAGGCAAAAAGACATGAAAGTAGGAGAGCGACTAGCCAGAAAGGAGAAAGTATGAAGTGGAACAGGAAGAGGAGTGGACTGGATGGTAAGAGGTGAAAATAACATAAATTCGTCATCTTTGTATATGAAAGTGAGCTAAGTATTTTGGTGACTGTAACAGCTACAAAAGAAGAAAACCATGAGCAGAGATTTATCTGTTGTAGACATCAATGGGTGAAAGCAATGTTAGTGAATTAATTATTTGAGACTTCATTCCTTGCCTCAGTATTTTTTTCCCTAAAATTTAATTGCTTTGAGGCCAGTGATGAAGAGCATGTAAAATGCAATTAAAAGATGAAAATATCTCTTGTGATTTGATATTAAACAGGAGTGATGGAGTGTGACATTAAAAAACGCTATCAGCAGCGCACATTCCACATTTCACTCTAATTACATCAGTTTCAGAATCTAGAGCATCCCAATTTCACACATGCTTAATTAAATTATAGCAGCACCATACTTTTTGATGAAAAAAACTTTTGGAAGTTTCAGAGACAGTTAAGACATGAGCAATTATCTTTTGTCCTTCTGTTTACTGAAGTGGATTTAATTCTCAAGATCTTTCTACCTATAAAAAAATCTATTGTTGAAGGAGAGATTGAGCTAAACAGAAATCAAACATATTGACATGGTCTTCAGTGTTCTTCAGATCTGTGGGAGGGAAAGAGGTTGTTGCTAGTTTCAGACTGATATTATTCAGAGTTAAAAATAAAAAATAAAAGGCAGGCTACTGTAATTTCTTTATTTCTCTTTCTTTCTCTCTCTTTTACTCTCTCTTTTTCCCTTCCTTCCTTCCTTCCTTCCTTCCTTCCTTCCTTCCTTCCTTCCTTCCTTCCTTCCTTCCTTCCTTCCTTCCTTTCTCTTTCTTTCTTTCTTTCTTTCTTTCTTTCTTTCTTTCTTTCTTTCTTTCTTTCTTTCTCTCTTTCTTTCTTTCTCTCTTTCCTTCTTTCTCTCTCTCCCCCTCCTCTCTCCCCTCCCTCCCCCCTCCCTCCTTCTCCTCCTCCTTCCTCCCTCTTCCTCCTCCCTCTCTCCCTCCTTCTCTCTCTCTCTTTCTTTCTTCTTTCTTTCTTTCTTTCTTTCTTTCTTTCTTTCTTTCTTTCTTTCTTTCTTTCTTTCTTTCTTCTTTCTTTCTTCTTTCTTTCTTCCTTCCTTCCTTTCTTTCTCAAGGTCTGGTTATGTAGTACTGGCAGACTTGACACACATTATGCAGCCAGGCTAGTCTCAAATCCAAATCGCACTAAAAATTGCCACCATCCTGGGGGTAGTTGGTGAGATGTCATGGTGTGAATACATCACGTGATGATCTTCCAGACATTAATATAGAACTCAGCAGGTGCCAGAAGTTCTGCTCTCTCTTCTTCCCAGAGGAAATCATTATCTTGCTTTTCAACAGTGTATATTATCTTCATCTAGTTTTAAGTTTCTGGTAAGGAGCAGTGTCAGATCTTCCACCCTTTCATGTTGGAATCTTTGTTGAGCATGGTTATTAAACCCTCCCAGAGGGCCGCAAGATGTTGTGATTTTTCGTTTTCATTCCTTTAATTATCTCGTTATTTGAAAAAGAAATTCTAATGCTCATAAATATTTGAGTTGTTTCCATTGGGGGTTATTGCAAATAACACGGTCACATAATATTTCTGTCCTGTCTTTTGATGTAAATGCTTGGCTTTGGTGAATAGCACCGATTTTTCCAGGTGGTTGTATGAGTTTACAGTCTTAGCCAGCCATCAAGGAGCTTTCCTCTGCGTCTTTGTCCTGATTGTGTATTGCCAGGCTAGGAGCTAGTTGGAAGTCTCATGTCTGTACTGCTCAGCCTGGAGAGGTGAGGTATTTTCACTAGGGTGGCTTTGCTGTCTTCCTGGATTCTTGTCAGTTGTTAACTTGCTATCTGCAAGGAGAGCACCTTTGCTGAAAGTGTTCCTGGGGTCACACTGTGATAGACAGCAGGTTCAGTAGCATCTGTCGGGTCCAGTAGAGGATCATACTTTAGAAATCAGTTTAGACTTGCTGTTGACTGCTGGAGTGTAGTATCAGAGGAACAGTATTAAAAGAAGCCATCCCCCAGAGTGGAGGTATATTTAGCAGGAGGTCCCACTGTTCCGGTTTAGGCCCTGGGGTTTTCTTTTACTGTCATGGCTTGAATGTGAGTTGTCTCCCACAAGCTTGTGTTTGAATCTTTACCTGATGTTAATGTCTGGGAAGGTAGTGACACCTTTAAGAGGAGGAGCCTTGCTGGAGGAAGGGATGCCACAGGCAGCGGGTCTTGAGATGTTGTGGCCTTGTGTTTCCTCTCTTTGTGTTTTTCTTCTTGTATTCTCTCTGCCTACATGATGGCAGCAGTGCTTTGAACCAGCCTTCAGCTTGTCTCTAGCCATGCCTACTGCTATGCATATTCCTGCCACAATGAGCTATGTCTTCCCTCTGGAAGTGTAAGTCAAATAACTCTCCTTTTCTCTCCTAACTTGATTGAATCTGAAATCCCCTTGAGTCTGAGTGTTGTCTCATAGCAAAGTAAAAGAAAAAGTAATTGGAACATCTACCCTCCTGTATGGATGGTGTGGAGATATCAGAACAGTGTAATTCTTGAAGGACCATTCACAGAGCTGACAACATGTGCCAAATACCTGACTCATTTCTCTTAAACAGGCCAAAATCATTCTTATAAGTTCCTTCTAATGGCTAATGCTTTTATTTCAGAACTTCTTGTAAACTATTCCTGCTTTCTTCTTTTGTTAAGAGAAGTTATAAGAGATGGCGATTTGTGCTAGGTAATCCTGGGTCTCAGAGACAACACTGGAAAAAAATTTACAAAACAAAACAGATTTCTGACTTCAAAAACTAGAATGAGGGTGTGGAG
This sequence comes from Typhlomys cinereus, assembly GCA_023101885.1. Taxonomy (NCBI): domain Eukaryota; kingdom Metazoa; phylum Chordata; class Mammalia; order Rodentia; family Platacanthomyidae; genus Typhlomys; species Typhlomys cinereus. The sequence continues at coordinate 2,651,067 of JALPQD010000016.1, read as the reverse complement.
ATGAATAAACAACAACAACAACAACAAAAGAATGGTATTCTCATATTTGCCATCTATAGATGCATGTGCTCTCTCTCTCCTCTCTCTCTCACATGCACACACACACACATGCACACACAGAGACACATGCATCTTTTGTCCTTGTTGAAGTAAAAAGAACTGCACAAATACACTAACCTAAAACCTTTGAAGGACACAAATAAAGAGTAGAGAAAAAGAAAAAAAAAAGCCAATGAAATCTCTAAATAGGAAAAAAAGCTAATAGAAGATTGCTTAAACTCCATAGTATTTCCTTGACAAAAAAACAATTTACTTGTCACTTTTTAAAAATGACACTAACAGTAATTTCTAACAGCCGTTACTATTACCTTCTCTTCAATCCATGGAACTATGTCATGCTGACATCCAAGTTACTAGTATAAATGTAGTAATAAAATGAAACCCAAATAACCTTAGAAACCCACCAGTGAGGGCAATGTCTATATTCTTATACTGTCTTTCAGTGTAGCAGTTGACTGAGTGATTCATGATTAACACACTTGCGAGACAGAAAGAGAGAGACAGAAAGAGAGAAAGACAGAGAGAGAGAGAGAGGGAATAATAGGGAGATGACAAGAAATGGAGACTGAGTAATTGGAGGTAGAGTGAGAGACTGAGAATGAGACCTCTGTTAGCCCATGTGGAACCTGAGGATGGAGAGCTGGCCTTCACTTGGGGCACCAGGAAGAAGCTTCCTTCAATCTGCAGTTAGCTGCTATAGATTGATGCTGTCTCCCTGGGGAAGGTGGGGATCTTCTCTCATTCCCCCCATATCCTTTGCTCCTACCAAGTACAGGCATTTATTTGTCCTTAGAGAATATTTAAAGTTGGAAATCCCTCCATGGGATTCTTTCACGGATTCCTTGGAGACTTTTGCTTTCCCCATCCCTGAAGATTTCTTACAGGCAAGTTCCTGGATTGGAGAGCTCACTCTTCAGTCTTTCTGATTAACACCTTCCTTCAATAAGATCTAGCTACCGGAAGGAGACTGATAACTGAACTTATGCCACAAGATGGGTCTAGGAGTCCAAATCTGAATGCAGTTTATGGCATTTGTTTTAATTTTCAATTATTATTGAAAATAACAGAGCAGCTGTTGCTATTGGAGATATGTTCATCTTTAAATTAGATGGCAAATGATTAGAAGACCACTAGGGGTGTTTTGTTGCTGTCTCTGTCAGTGCAGTGTGACTTTCAGCTTGTGAATCAAATGCCCTGTGGATTGACTCCACAATCCTCTAGAAAAGCAGGTGCTACCCTTCCTATGTTTGTCACAATCAAGTAGGTTGAGTGCTGCTTACCAGGGAAAAACTGCTAAGTTCTTATCTCTGAGAAACAGAACACTTGGTTTTACAGCAATAATTCAATGTATCAGCAGTATGAGTATTGCCTACCACTGCACTTAGGGATCTTGCTGGAATTTTTATTTATTCTCTTCTAGAATTATTCTTTGTTCTACATCTTGTCCTAAGTAGACACAGGCATCAACTTGACAGTTAAGGGTTTGAACTCTGGGCACATTTGTAGAGAATTGGTTAGGCCCAGAGCAAATTTGCAGGAGATTGTTTAGTGGAGGGGAAGGACTAACCTATGGTGGGTGGGACTAGTACCTGGTCAGATGAATAAGATGGAGGGAACTGTTTGAGAAAAGGTGCATCCTTGTGTATACTTGGCCAGACAAGTGGTCTGGCAAGTAAGGATCATCCCTCTCTCAGCTGTTATGTGGCCAGTTCCCTCAGACTTGGTGTTGGTGTGTGCTCTCCTGCCAACTGGACTAAGAACTATAACAGGAATCATAAGAGACTAAACCCCTTGTTCCCTTAAGCTGTTTGGTGGTGATTTTATCAGTGACAATGCAACAGAATTTGGTACTAGAGAAATGGAATGCTGCTGATAAATCTGGTTATGTGGACTTTGTGGATTTTGAATATTCCGTTGGAAATACTTTGAAATGTTTGAAGCATTTGAGTCTATTGATTATAAATACTATTCTGAGAAGTTCAATAGGCCACTTGGAGTCTAGAGGTGCTGAGAGAGTTATGGATTGTTTTACCCAATTTGTGATGAAGGGAACAAGGATGAGGTTGAATTTAAAGACAATATACTGGTTTACTTGACAGAGGAGAGCTGTGTTGGTAGCTTTGGATGAGGAAAGGGCAGATAGCAGAGCAGCTGTTGCTATTGGAGATATTAGTATCATTGAAAAAATCCTAGTGCTTTGCCCTGGGAGGGTGCAAGAAATGAATACTACCATGTTGAGAGTCTGCCCAGCATAGAGATTCTTCCCAGAGTCAGCACACAGAAGCTGAGTGAACTGTGATTGCAAGGAGCCAGTCTCTACTTGGAGGTTATGATAGAATTTGGCAACGTTGTCCATGTAATACTGGCTTTAGAGGCATCAAAGATGCAAGAGGAGGGAGATTGGAGATCCCTCCAAGGTTTTAGAGAATGGCAGGAACCCAGGCAGTGTGTGGCAGGAAGCTTGCAGAACAGCCCAAGAAGGGAATTTTGTTCTGTGGAGTTGAAGCCTGGTTTGTCATTGAGAAATGAAGATTTTAGAGATGCTAGGGCCAAATGTGGGACACCTGCCAAGAAGAGCTGTATACAGCAGTATGTGCTGAGGATAGCTGCAATTAGAGATTTAACCTGGTCCAAAGAAACACTGTTTGTGCAGTTTTCAGCTGTGAAGAGGAATTGGGATTGCCCAGAATCTGTGAGCACCATGACTACATGATGAACAATAGAAGAGGGTTATTGAGCTATAGGATGTGGTATTTGACTGGCTGGACTTTAGTCTTAACTTGATATTTTCTTATTGTGCATTAATATTTTCATGGTAATGCTTTATGTATGCCAAAGTATTTAACTTGACTTGCGAGAATCTTATACTTAAGAGATTTCAGGCTTTCAGAATTAAATGTATTTATAAGATAAATTTGACACCTGTGGGGACAAGGCGAAGGTTACAGTTTAAAAATGAAATGTTCTTATGTCAAGTTGACAAGGGGTGAAGTGTCATAGTTAGACACAGGTGTCAACTTGATAGTTGATGTTTGAACTCTGAACACATTTGTAGAGAATTTGTAGTTGAGTTAGACCCAGAGTGAACTTGCAGGAGATTGTTTAGTAGATAGGGAAGATCCACCCATGGTGGGGAGGTGGGACTAGATCCTGGAAAGGTGAATAAGATGGAGGGAACTGTTTGAGAAAGGGGACAACTTTGTGTACACTTGGCCAGACATGGTGGCCTGGCAAGTAAGGATTGTCCCTCTTACAGCTATTATGTGGATACTATGTGGCCATATGTGGTGTTGGTATGAGCTCTTCTGCCAACTGGACTAAGAACTGTAACTGGAGTATTGTAAGAGAATAAACTCCTTGTTCCCTTAAGCTATTTTGTCATGATTTGATCATCAGCATACAGAGTAACTGTTATGGTCTTTGACTACTTTCTCTTTCCCTCCACCACTGACTCACCAACTGACTTCCTCCATCCAGTGTCATATAGATGGTGCTTGGATTATTCCCATGTTATTATTTTTTTAAAAAGAGATATGTTTCAGAAGATGATTTGAATCACTTGAAACATTAGCATGAATGAGCCTTGCAGCTTCCTGTGGCCATTAGGATGGCACAGGGGGTTTTGATTTAAAGGGAAGGACTATTGGCAGGCACGGAGGAGGTGCTGAGAGGCTGTTCTTCATGCTTCGCCCTAAGTATACTATTTCACCATCGAAAGCACCATATAGACTAAACACAGGGCCAGACAATTTTTAGCAATTGTTTGATCTTTGTAGTGCATGTTAGTCAGGTGTTCTCACTAGCCAACAACTGTGGACACTATCCTCTGAGCGTGGCAAGAGGAAATCAGAGTAGTTGAAATTTCCCACACATACCCTGTCTAGATCTGCCTGCCAATATTTCCTCATGGAAGTGGGGAGAGTCACATGTGATACCAGCTATTAAGCCCCTTACCAGTTGCATGTAGTTTTGGAGGTGCAAGAGTATATAGTAATTGGAAATTGATAGAGTGGAGATCATGCAGGGATGATTCATTAGCCATGCTGAGGTGTGTGTATGTGTGTGTGTATGTGTGTGTGTGTGTGTGATATCTATATCTACTTAAGAGTCACCCCTGTTCTTTTAAGCAACCCCAAGAAACTCATGTTTCAAAAGCTACAATTTTTTAGTGTATTTGTATTGTATTGTATTTATTTATTGTATTATATTGTATTGTATTTATTGTATTGTATTGGTGACCCATCAAAGATAAATTGGTGTTAGTGTATAGTGGGTCAAAGCTGCTTACCTCTTGGCTAGGACTTAGAGAGAGATAGATAAAGATAGAGAAAGGAAGAGAGAGAGAAAGAGAGAGGGGAAGGAAGGGAAAAGGAGGAAGGATCATCAGAAGACCTACCACTAGATTCTATTTCTTAGAAGTTCAGTTACCTCCCAATAGCACCAATGGACTAGAGACCAAGATTTTAGCACATGGGATTTGGAGGATCTCCTATATGAGCCATAGCATAGTGGCATAACCCATATGTCTGATCTTTAGAAAGCACAGAAAAACAGTGGTCAGGGTCTGGGCTGGGTGTTGGCAGATTCTTGGCATCTTTTTAAGAATGAAACAGAAGCACACAAAAATCATAAAAAATAGCAAGGAAGCTTTATTAAAAGTGAAACAACTGGCTGGCAAGACAGCTCCGTGGGTAAGGTGCCTTTTTACAAACCTGGAGACCTGAAGTCAATTCCCAGAAGTTCACATGGTGGAAGGAGAGAACTAACTTCTGACGTTGTTCTCTGTCTTCCATCCATGTACCATGGCACACATGTACATGCTTGCCCCGTCTCTCCTCTCTCAAACAGACAAAAGAAAAAGCAAAGTAATGTTAGAGACCAGAAAGCAGGCTATGTGCGTGAAGATACTCAAGGGCCTTGATATTGTTTAGGGGATTTCTTTTTAAGCAGCTCAAAGAGAAGGAGGAGTGCAGTGAATAAGAAGTGTAGCACCAGAGACTCTCTGGTTTGATTGATAGGCGTGGATTGAGTAAGCATACATCCCTTCCCATAAGGCAGTTGATTTTGATTATATGCATGCCAAGTCATGCATAGGCATGAGTTGGTAAAGAGGCAATTCTCCATAAAAGTTTGCTTAGAGGACAGTTTACCTTATTTTATATGTACCCAAATCCAGTCTGGGCCAGAGCAGTGCATTTCCTTGGTTTCAGGATGTGTTCCCAGCCATGTTTGAATAGAAAAGAGGAATTATCAAGCTTACTTCCATTGTATATTCCCTGCATGGGGGTGGGGGGGTGGGAAGGTGAGGGGGGACAATCTTATTGGGGGGTCCTAGGTGGCTATCAGGTTGTTAGGTGCATCAGTTGGAGAGGAAGAGTGTGCAAGCATATGCAGGTAAGGGTGTCAGGCTGCCAGCTGTATTATTAGGAGAGGGGTGTGTGCAGAGCCCAAGCCAAGGGGAGTCCCAGGTGTTAGCTGTCGTCTGTGATTACCTGTCTCATAACTTCTCCATTAGGTGCATTTGAGCCATGCTCTCATCTTTCAGCCACCCTTCTTTCCCAATATCAACAGAGAAGCTCAGGAATCCAGCAACCTGCCTGTTTCTTTCATTTTTTGCTTTTTTTCTCCTTATTCACGTGTAGGGTGAATATTTCAGCAGACCAACTCAGTCCAGTGTTCTATATTTTTTCTCCAACTGTCTCTGGTCTGTTTTCATGTTCTAGAATTCATTAACACATGTTAGACCATTGTGTTGGTCCTTTTTCTTATTTCTGTCACAAAACCTGGCAAAAGCATTTTAAGAAAGGAAAGATTTGTTTTAGCTGATGGTTTGAGGGTACAGTCTATCGGGGATGGTGAACTCACGGAGGCCGAGATGTAAAGTCACTGGTTGTATTGAATCCAAGGAAGGGTTCTGTCCATAGTCAGGGTGAATCTTCTCTTTTTAGTTACACATTTCTGGAAACATCTTCATACATATTCCAGAAGTGTTTCCATGGAAATTCTAAATCCAGTCAAACTCGATGAAGATTAACCATCCAGACATCTTCATAAGAAGGTAAGTTTCCATGCATAAAGCTCTCCATGAACATATGTCTGCTGCTTGAGTTCAATGACTTACATATCATTCTTCTTCACTCCCATAAATGGTGATAAAATCGTGAATGCTGAATATTACATCAATGTTCTCCTACAGTCTATGTTCTGTTCAGGAGGGCATTGTAAGTGATGCCTAAAAAGTAGTATCAAGGGAAGCAGCTTTTTCAAAATATCCTTTTATAGAAATTTGAAATTGTTAGAGCTTAGTACATTATTATAAGTTTGGAACATCCAATGAGAGTCATGATCCTTTTGTAGAAATATAAGTTAAATACATTCTCTAAATTTGAGATTTCTAGAGCTTTTACACATTATTGTAAGTTGGGAACATTCAATAAGAGTCATGATATGCTCAATTTCTCTGGTTTGCTTGATAATGGACTAAAGTATTCAAAATACTTTTCAGGGATACTTTAAATTACTCTGCTCTAATTTTACAGGTGGAAAATGAAAATCTAAAGTTATCAGACTTTATCCTAGAGCTATCATTTCCTTCCTTTTAGACCCCTGTCCTTTCAATCAGACACTGCTCAGTTTTTGGAGTGGACACTTAATAAGATTAATGTTTTTCAAGTTTTACCAGTATTTTTTAAAGCCTAGCTGATCCCAATGTACAGAGACAGCAAGTGTTCTCTCTGGTTGAATTATTTTAAGAAAATTTTTATTTTTCTTAAAGCTGGGAAGATAGCTACAGCTCACTGAGTAAAGAGTGAGCTGCACAAGCGTGATCCCCAGCACAAATGTAAAAGGTTGCTTGAGGTGGCACGCCTGTGATCCAAGCACTGCTGAGCAGAAGGACGATCCGTAGGGGTTTGCTGGCCAACCAGCCAATCCAGTCAGCTCTGGGTTCAGGGAAAGATTGTAAAAATAAGGTGGAGCATGGTAGAAACATGCATACATAATACAATACACACCTAGACATACAATATTTTCAAGAGTCTTTTTGAGCTCAAGTGAGGACAAAAAGGAAATCAAGGTCGCAATGACTATGATATTAAATATTTTAAAAGCTTGTCTAAGGAGTAAATTTCCTACTGGAATTTAAACAGTGAGTAAATTATGCACATGTGTTTATATGATTGTACGAGTGTAATATGTGGTTTTTCCCAAGAAATAAAGGCAGAGACCAAGTAATAACATAATTATTTTAAGTTTCTCATATCTATTTAAAATTATGCACTAGCAGGGTTTTATTCATTGGTTATTAACTATTATTTTCTTATACAAAATGTGAATCGAAAGAAGTTATTTAATATTTAGACCAATCACTCTTACTTTTTCATTTTTTTATTTCTTTTCACATAATTATTTTTTAAATATCCGAATGTTTAGAGCATACCATGGAATTCTTGATAGTCCTGCCATTGATCTTATGTTTTCTATTTGCCTACAAATAAAAACTTGTCTAGTGGGATTTATCTGAATGAATGGTATCTCTTGTTCCTTCAAGGAATTTTCTGATTCTTGTTTAGGTCTGAACCCAAGACATTAATCTATCATCAGAAGTGAAGTTTTAAAAGATGTACAAATAATATGCCTGACCAAATAAAAATCATGCTGGGATCAGGTCTGACCAAGAATGACTGCCAAGATGCACAATCAACCATGACACCTCTTGAGTGTGGGTGTGGGCACAGAGAGCAAGTTTTACTCCCCTGTTGGCTTAGAAGCCTGAGTTAGTTAGCTTCTCCAAAGTTTGGAGAGCCCCAGGCTTCAGGTGGCAAAAGATGAGTGTGTGAAAGAAGCAGAGTCTTGTCTGTGATGCCAGAGGCTGTCGCCACTGCTCAGCACGGGGTAAAGTGAAAAGGAATCTGGCCCACTCTTCCCAGGGTTTACTGCCATTATGCATCTTTATTGGACAATTATAAATGGTTGTTGAATTTGTGTGAGTGTGTGTGTATGTGTGCATGTGGAGGCTAGGGGTCTTTCTCTGTGGCTAACTACCTTAATTTATTTTATTATTTTATTTGAATTTTTGTAGACAGAATCTCTAAATTAATCTGAGTTCCTTCATTTGGCAAGACTGACTAGCCAGCAAGCTCCAGGGACCTGTTTCAAATGGGACACCAGGCAGTTATGATTTCCCTGTTGTATTACGAGGTCAAGTTTTGTTTTTGTAAATGTAGCTCAGAAACAATTGTGCCAAACAAAAAATTAAAATAGAAGGAAAATTCTCAATTTGGGAAAAATAACTTTTTTCATATAATAAGTGACATGAAGTATAGTATAAATGTATGAAGGGGTAGTGGTAATCATTATTGCTTGATTCTGGAAGCTTGTCTCATTCTAGAGTAGTATAATTTGTGACAAAGAAGAAAGTTCTAGCTCATGCTTCATTCTCATTTTGTTGCAAGACTGGCTTCTCAGAGAGTTCACTGGAATGCTTCTGTCTATCTTTCCTGACCGACTGGAAATTTCATTCCTTTGTATCATGTATTTATTATGCAGATGCAGAAATGATAACATTTTCTATTGTGAAACATGATAGAAATTTTTTTCATAACAGGCTTTATTCTTTCCCCCAGGAAACTCTTGGGACTTTGGTTGAAAAACAAGGGCACTATCCTATGCTTAAGGGGAACAAGAGAAAGGGCTTATGGAAATGCCACTGGGTCCTTATATGTCATCGGAGAGGAGGACCCAGTGGAGAGTCAGGCATACATAATAAAGGACTCTCTGGGAATTGGGGGGGAGGCACTGGGGGATGGGGAGGGAGAGGAGGGGGCGGAGGGGGTTCGGGGGGAGGAGGGGGGAGGGAGGGAACTGGTAAAAAAATTTAAAATGTATAATTACATTTTTAATAAAAAAATAAAAATAAATAAAAAATAAAAGAAAAACAAGGGCACTAGAAAATGTATTCCAGAAATAATTCAGTTTCATTTTTTTTTCCTTTCTCTTCTTGACAGAGGGTGCCGATGACATCAGAATGGAAACAGACAGGATCTTCTGGTCCCTACTCACCAAGCTGGCTCATGTGGGAGAGGATTCCAGTTTTGACTTGTACGTTGACAAATTCTACCATGCAAGTTGTACATGTCAGCATGCACCACAGCCTTAGGGCGAATCGATTTATTCCCAGATTCAATGTAATAAACTAGGTTACCACCACAGGGTAATGGCCGAGGTTGCTCTGTGACCCAGTATTGTCAGACAAGAGCTTGCTCATATGAGCAAAGTTGGCCTCAGATGGCACTGTGACATTTGATATATTAGCATTAAGTAGGATGTATCCATTCAATAAACCCGTTTCATTTCTGTGAAGGAAATGACCTTTTTTTACGGTTCTGTAGTGTCTCCAAGAAGTCAAAGAACTACTTTATATTAAATAAAGATGCTTTCCCAGACAGGTGCTATCAAGTTTCCCTGCCTGTATTTTCTTCTAGTGCCTTACTACAATTAAGTTTTCAATTCATTTTGAGCTAGGTTTTGTATAAGTTATGAGATACAGATCCAAATTCATTTTCTTTTTTTTTATTAATACATTTTTATTATTATTTCAGCTCATACAAACTTATTAGTTATACCAGTTCCCTCCCTCCCTCCTCCCCCACCCTACCCCCTGCTCCCCCTCCCAACCCCCCTCCCTCCCTATCCCCCAGTGCCTCCCGCCCCAATTCCCAGAGAGTCCTTTCTTGTGCATGTCTGATTTTCCTCTGGGCCCTCCTCTCCGATGACATACAAGGACCCAGTGGTCTTTCCCTGAACCCTTTCCCGTGTTCCCCTTAGGTATAGGAACACTGCTGTGGCTGCCAATCCTTTGCCTCCAAGGATCTTGGTGCCTTTAGCAGATGCTAGACTTTATGAGGTCAACAGTGTGTTGGACAATGCGCAGGGCATGCAAAGTCCAATTATGATTGCTTCAGCACTAACTAGTATGGAGTATCTTTCATATCATTGCTCCTCCCATCCTTTTGCTCTTACATTCTTACCGCCCCTTCTTCCGCAAATTTCCCTGAGCTTCAAGATGGGGAGAGATTAAGCTGGCCTAGTTCTAAGTGGTTGATATAGAGTCTCTGAAGTTCTGGATTGTGGTTTGTTGATTTTCTTTTGCAGTTTTGCTGCTCCTGCAATGCCCTTCACTCCATCCTGGTGGGCATTGTATGTTACCCCCTGGCCAGAGACAAAAAGCTGTTAAACTAGAGTCTTGTGATAAAAGCACATTCAAAGGTAGATGAATAAAAGTGGGAAACCACAGTGAGGGAGGGGTCTATCACCCATTTGCAAAATGGTTACTTTTTATCTGCCAGACTATATGCCCTCCTCTTCTGGTGAGATCACACCCCCTCAGTAGTAAATGATCAGGAACAAAAGTCTGTGAACTTAATCAGATGTCTCATTACTTACCAAATTCATTTCCTACATGGGTAGACCTAGTTTCCCCAATGTCATTTACTGAAGACACTGATCTTTTCTCATTATTTATTTTTGGCATCTTTGTCAAAAATCAATTGACTGTCAATGCATGGATATGTGTTCTGGATGACCATTCTGTATACTGGTCCATTGCATTAATATCCAAGTGTTTTGATTATTTTGACTTCATAGTTTATTTTGAAATCAGGAATTACAATGTTTCCAGCTTTGTTGCTTTTGCTTAAATACTACTTTAAGTATGCAGGAGGATTGCATTTCTATTTTTAGGAAGAATAATACTGGATATTATTGAATTTGTAGACTTCTTTGGGTAGTATAGACATTTGACACTATTAATACTTACAATCTATGAGCATAGTATATTTTTCCATTTGTTTGTATCTTTAACAGTTTCTATCATAAACATTTTATAGTTTTTACATGCTTTATTATTGGTTAAGTTTACTCAAAATCACATTGTATCTGCAAACATATGCCCATTATAAACAAAATATGTTGAATATCCTTGCATCCCTGAATGGATCCCATTTAATTGTGATACATCATCTTTAAAAAATTTACTTTTATTTTATATTTCCACCCATATAAAGGTTAAATAAGGTTAAACCAATAAAATAAAGGTTAAATAATTTTCACACATATTCTAATATGAAGCCTTAAAATAAAAATGTATAAAGCAGCATCATATGCATTCATTGAAGAATTACATAGTACATATTATCACATTTTTAAAAGTTGTAAAGACTTACACTTGTATAAATGAGCTATGTATATATATCTATATAGACATAGTGAGTATATAGATGAATATATATATACATTCATCTATCTATCTAACTATAATATTATTACCTACTTTTGATATCAGGATCATACTGGCCCCATAGAACATGCTAGAAAGAATTCTTTCTCCTAAGATTTTCTGGGATGATTTAAGAACTATTACTAATAGTTGTTTAAATATTTTGTACTGTTCAGCAGTGAGACTATGCCTGGACTTTGATGGAAGATTTTTGTGACTAATTTGATCTTATTCTTTGTTACTTTGTTACTTGTCTGTTTGTGGTTTCTATTTATTCATGAGTAAGTCTTGGCTGGGAACATGTATCCAGGAAACACCTGTATCTTGAAGTTTATGGACTATAGTTGCCCATAAAAATCTCTAGTTTTCCTTTATATTTCTGTAATGTAAAGTCTAATGTCTCTCTTACTGGCACAAATAAACAAACGTGCTATACAGTATCAGTAATATGAATTACATAATGACATGGTCAATGAGAATGAATGTGCAAAAGCAGGCATCAGAAAAATTAAACATCTCTTCTTTATTAAAAACTCAGAGAAAATTTAGCATAAAAGTAATATGCTTTGGTATAATAAAGTCTATAGATAATAAGTCAACTGTCAATGTTATGATGAATGCGGGAAAGCTGAAAGATTTTTCTTAAGATCTGGAACAATAAAAAGATACTCTCTTTCACCACTTTCTGCATAGAATTCAATCCTTCCTAGTTGATTCAGGAGAGGGTAAGAAATTACATTAACTGAGCTTAATGAAGAGGGAGATAAATCATTATTTATCTTCTAGAATTAATACAAAAATTTAGCAAGTAGAAAATAGAATATGAAATGAACATACCAAAGCCAACAGTGTTGCTTTATGCCAATAGCTGAGTGTCTGAAATAGAGATCAAGAAGCAATCTCAGTTATAATGTCTACATAATTAACTGCAAGTAAGTTTTCCAGGAGAAGAAAAATATTCTCTGCAATGAAAACTGGAAAATGTTATAAAAGAAATTAAGAAAGACATACAAAAATGGAAATGCTATGTTCATGAATTGGAATAACCAACATTATTAAAATATACTACACGAAGCAATGAAAAGTTTTAATGTAATTTCTATCAAATGATATCCTCATATAATTAGAGAAAATCCCTGAAATTTAGTTGGAAACACATAACACACACACACACACACACACACACACACACACACCAGAAACCCTGGATAACCAAGGATCTTGAGCACAAAGAGTTAAGTGGGAAGCATTTAAGTACTTGACTCAGAGTATATTATGAAGACATAGTAACCCAAACAACAAACAATCATCATCAAAATAGATATAAGGCCAATGGAAACAGAATAAATAACTAGAACCCCCACATCTATAGACCCCTGATTTTAGATAAAGATGTTAAGAACACATATTGGGGAAGAGGACAGTCTTTTGAAGAAATGGTACTAAGAAAATGACCACAGGCCAAAGAATGGAAATAGACTGCTAACTGTCATTAGTTGCAAAAATCAGTTCAAAATGGATTTAACTGTAAGATTGGAAAGTCTGAAACAGCAATAGGAAAATAAAATGTTTCAAGACATTGGAATGACTGAGGATTTTTTTTGGAACAAAACTCTAAAACACAGGAGGAAGAAAAAGCACAAGTAGACAAATGGAATTGCAACAAACTAAAAGCTTTATTATGGCTGATGAAATAACCATGGAGCTGAGCCTTGCTGCAGGCCTGTAATCCTAGCTACTAAGAAGCTAAGGCAAGATGACTGCATGGTCAGGCTCATCTGGGCTACCTAGCAAGTTTAAAGCAAGCCTGGGCAACTTAGCAAAATCTTGCCTCACAATCAAAAAGAACAAAAGGCTTGGGGATACAGCTTAATGATAGAGTACTTGCCTAGCATGCATAAGACTGTAAATTCAACTCTTAGAACCAAAACCAATTGACAACAACAGCAGCAAAAACAACCAACCAACCAAACAAACAAAAACAAAAGCAAGAACAAAGACAAACTACAGAATGGACAGAGCTTGAAAACTTTACATTTGGTTAAAGATTAGCATCCAAAATACACATTAAAAACTCTCAAAATTCAGTAATTAAAAATCAAATAAATGTAATTTAAAAATAAAATATAAGTGGATATTTCTCAAATGGAAACATATATATGGCCATAAAAAAATACTCGATATTACCAGTCGTGGGGAACTGCAAATCCAAACCACAGTAAACAGTCATTTTCCTGTAGGAAAGATGACTGTTATTAAAAAGAAATAGCAAGTTCTGGCAAGGACACAGAGAGGAGGAAATCCTCACACACTGCTGATGGCAATGGAAACAGGTATAGCTACCATGGAAAACAGCATGGAGGTTTAAAATTAAAACCAAAACTATGGTATGATGTACTATTTTGCACTCTCTGGAATATAGCCAAAGCAGGTGAGATCAGCATGTTGCATGATTTCCATTCCCATGTGTATTGCAGCACTATTCACAATAAACAAGAATTGTAGCAATCTACCTGTCCATTAACCGATGAATGGACAATAAAAATGTGCCCCACATACAGAACGGACGTGATTTGACTACAACAAAGAATGGCAGCTTGCCAGTTGTGATGATAGCTTGGATAAGAGTGGAGATCCTGTTGTGGGAAATAAACAGGCACAGAAAGGTAAAGTACTCCATGAACCCACTCGTTATCACATTTAAAAAGTTTATTGTGGAGGAAAGAATGTTGGTAGCCAGAAACTGGGGAGAAAGGGAGGGAGCGTGTTGAGAGGATGACCAATGGGAAAAGTTGCAGTTAGAAGTAAGAAGTTGTGATGTTGTGTTGTACAGTAGGGGGACCATAGAGAACAGCATGTACTGGACATCTCCAAAAGCTGTAAGAGACGAGTTCTTAAAGTCACGCTAAAGGGATGAGAAATGTTTTGAAGCTGGTTTAAACATCACATGACAATACATATGCCAGCACACCACATGGAGTCTTTCTTATATGTATAACATCATGCTTAATGTAGCCATTAAAATAAATTTAATATAAATTAAAATATATGAATAGTCATGATGGTTCATGCCTGTAATTCCAGCACTTGAAAGGCCCAGGCAGGAGAATTGCTAAGAGTATGAGGCCAACCTGGGCCACAGATTAAGACTGTGCTTCAAAAACAGCACAAAAGTGTAAATAATGTTCATACAGAAAAAAAAGTTCAAAACAAATAACTTTCCTGTAATGTGGAATAAAATTTATACCAAACAGGGTAGTCATCACAATTCAGGTTCATCCTCTAGTTTTAGCTTCATGCGTAACCATTGCTCTCCATTGTGCCCTGGCCAATTCTGACTTTTAGAATTCAGAATTTGTTAGAATTCCTTTTGCTTTTTAACATGTGTTCCATAGCTTTGAAATGATTCAAATACCTCCATAGCTCACTGTACATATTTTGCTGTGTGATACTTTTAGTGACATTGCCCAACAGAGGGGAATGTTTTATCATACCTCATCGATGCTGTCTGGTATTCTTGGCCTTAACTGCTTGAATCCTGTATGTTTATAAACTCAAATTTTCACAGACAATGAGAGAGTTTTTGTGTCAGGGTTTCTAAGCCTTCAAACTACTTTGAATCTTCACATATCGATGCAAGACTTTCTCCCAGCTATCAGCGGTGTTGCGTGTCATTGATCTTCTGCACTATCAATCATACTGTCCCTTCTGAGACCCTCCGGTAGAAATGGCCACACACATACCAAAAGACAGAAGCATAGGAGGTATACTGGGAAAAAGAGGCTTTTCAAAGGAGAAAAAGAAGAGAAGGGATTAGGTAATGTGAGATGAAAATGATTGAAATTCATCATATATATATATATATGAAACTGTGAAAGATAAAATATATTAAAATAAAAACAGAAATGCATGTCTCAGACCTGTACTAATATATATCCACGGAAGACTGTTTCCACCCTGAGTAATTGGACTTTAACAATGGTCCCTAACCCTTAAACAGGACCAATTCATGATGTGATTAATGAACCTCATCAAGTAAATGTATTCCCAGTGAGATTTGTTGTTGTTATCCTACTTTGGGGCATTGTGAAAAGTAAGTTAAAATTTTCTTCATATGGTAATCAGCCATATAATTTGTGAAATCATTGATATGCAGTAATAAAAAAAGCCAGATATCATGCAAGTAGAAAAAAACACATGTGGATTTTAATGAACAAATAGTGATTTAAAAATCTTTATCCTCTAGATGACACGCCTTTCGTGTACACACGTGCATGTGTGTGTGAAGGTGCATGTATGCCAGGGCTGATGCAAGGTGCCTTCCCCAATCACTTGTTCACCTTATTTTTTGAGACAGAGTCTTTCACTGAACCTGCAGTGCATTGATGTTTTAGGCTGTCTGATTGACAAGCCCCAGCACTGGGATTACAGGTATGTGACTACACCTGACTTTTGGTAGATCAAACTTAGGTTTTCAAGCTTGTGTGCAAAGCACTTCATTGACTGTCATCTCCCAGCCTAAAATATACTTTCTAAGGAGAAAAAGAAAAATGAATCGTGAGAAACTCAAGGATTCTGTTCAGCGGATATTCTCAAGGACTTTTTATACTAGTGACTTTTCAGATGTAATAGAATACATGACAATAGATTCTTAATATGTTGGCTAAAACTTTTAATTGCAGTTCTTTTCCTGGTAGACCCTTGGATGGCCACCTCTTTGCAAATAAAGACCAGCCTATTCCATACAGTTATCAGGTGGGCTAAAAACATAGATTAATTTCAGTCTGAAAAATATGTAGTGTGCAGACAACTTGGCTAGCCCTTCATCTATGATTACACAGAGTAATACACAAAACACAAGTGTGGCGTCCTGTGCAGTGAATGCATGATTGAGCACAGCCCATAGCATTTCATTCTCTTGCAAGGCAGCATTTGCAATCCATACAGCATGGTACTAGAGTGTCACTTTACATCTTATTAGGCACTTAGGCTTTGGAGCTTCCTGATGGGACAGAATAAAACTTAACAATTATCTATCTAATACCTATCACTTTGAACAGTGTATAATTGCATCATTCATAATTGCCAAAACAACCCAGACCTACCCACTCCAGTAAAATCAGGAGATGGCCATTATGTCTTTCACAATGCAAACAGTAATGTGCTCAGTTCTGGTAACCTGTCAAGGTACCGGAACCTTTGGAAGCTGCTGTGAGAAAATATTCAAACACAATCGAAGGGGAGAAGGGGAGATTTATTCCAAAGGGGAGATAGAGTCCTTTATAGTAGAAAAGGCATGATGGGCCCCAGGAGCTGCCGGCGACTCATATCACAACAGTCATTATGGAGGCAGAGAGAACAAGAGGCAAATCTCAAGAGCCAACTGCTAGTGGAAACAAGGCAGGGCTACCCAACCTCAAGGCCCTCCTCCTGCGGCGTGCCTTCCCTCTAGCAAGCTCCAACCTCCTAAAGTTGCTTCTGCCTTCCAAACATTAATATCAACTGAGGATTCAAACAGATGAGACTGGCGGGGGCAGCTCACATTCATCCCATGACAGAAGTCTGGCTCTGGTCTGTGGTGAGTTTAGAAGTTGTTTTATCGCTATTATGTGCTGTCTGACGTTCTGGGCAGGGGAATGAATTGATGAAAGCACGTGATAATTTGGGTGGTCCTCCCAGGATTAGGCCACTCGTCTAGGCCTTGCTGACTCTCCTAGAGAATAGACCCTATCTGCCATTTCCTCTCAAAGGTCCACCTCTGGATCAGGTGATTCAGCTGAAATCTTGACACTAACATTCCTTGAAGCCAAGCCTGACTACCAAGTCTCCAACTTCCTGGTTCCAGTCACAGAGCAGATCCCTTCCGTTCTCTGTCACTTGAAGATTTTGATGCACATTAGCCCAAGCACCATGAATTACGATGGGGTCAGTGCTATGAAGGAAGAGGGGGTGGAAAAGGAGAGAATAGATGGAAAGTGACAAGGGATTTGGTCATGGTTTGAAATGTGTCCTCCATATGGGCCACAGTCTCATATAGTTGAGAAAGTCATGGCACCTTTGAAAGGTGGAGCCTTGCTGGAGGAAGGCAACCACAGGGGGTGGGCCTTGAGGTGGATTAGTCCTACCCTACCTCCTGAAGAGTCTTGCAGCTCTCAGCTTCCAAGATGTTTGCAGTGACTTAGTCTGCCTCCAGCTTCTGCCAGTTCTCTATGCCTTTTCTGCCATGAAAAGACTGTATCTCCCTTCTGGAACTGTAAGCTGAATGAATCTCCCTTTCTCCCTTAAGTCGTTTGACTTTGGGTGCTCTTTCACAGCAAAAGAAAAGAGTAACCATTACAAGTTTCAACTTTTGAAATTACTTTACTGACTGATTGACAGAATCAATAGAAGAGTAAGCTAAATGGAAGGAAATCCTACGGAAACATCTACTGTTCATAGCTAAGTCAAACTGCAAACACTAATCTGGAGTGACAGGTCCATACTTAAGGACTATGGTGGCTTTCAGACTTCTCCATTCTTGTTCTGAACATTGACAAAGGGAGGCCAATTGGTAGTTCAATATATATTTGGGAGTTGCAAGAAACAGGATAGAGATTTAGGGTACAGCCCAATGGTAGAGCGCTTTTCTTCACATGCTAAAGAGTATGGGCTTAAACTCTATCTAGCGCAATTCACACAAAAATTACTCATTGAATTGGGCCTGATGGTACACAGTACAATCCCAGCACTCTTGAGGCTGGAGCAGGAAGAGTTGCCTTGAATTTAACACCCATCTGTGCTATATAGTACCAGGCGCAACCAGAGCTACATGCAACGGCCTGTCTCAAAGCTGCAAGAAATTGGTAAGAAGATTTGAGACTTGAAGCACAGCACTTTTTGTCTAAAATAGATCCATTTTAAGATCATGATTGCCTTTCTCAAAGGTGACAACCACCCATTACCTAGGTTTCTGCACAAAACATGGGACTACAGTATTTGGACAACACAGAAAGCATCATGATTCATTGGAGACTTGCATCAGTTTCTTGTGATCCTTAGTGGGTCAGTTATTTGAGGAACTGTTGCTGATTGATATTGGATGTCACCTCCTAGCCAGAGATAAAAGACTGTTAAAATGGAGTCTTACTATAGGAGTAGATTCAAAGGTAAATGGAATAAGAGTAGGAGACCGTGTGTGTGTGTGTATCAGTCTCCCATTTGCAGGATGGTTACCATCTATCTGCCAGACTCTATGCCCTCCCTGACTGGTGAGATCAAACCCCCTCAGTTGCAAATGACCAGGAAGGAAAGTGAGTGAGCTTAACCAGATGTCTCATTACTTACTTGCAGTATTTGATGGTGACCTATTTTCTCTGCTATAGCATGATCCCCTCTCTCCTTGTTTCTGGGGGACCCTTCTTCCCCTTCCCTCCTGTTAATAATCTTTGCAATTACTGTAGGTATTACAGATATTTATCTTTGAATATATCACTAAGTGACTTTGGTACTGGGATCCACCTATCAGAGAATACATACGGTGCTTAATTTTCTGTGTCTGGGATACTTCACTTAATATAATTTTTTCTAATTCCATCCAAATTTCATTAATTCATCTTTTTTGATGGCTGAGTATTATTCCATTGTATAAATGTAGCACATTTTCCCTATCCACTCATCAACTGTTGAGCATTTGGGTTGATTCCATGACTTTGCTATTGTAAATAGTGCTGCTATAAACATGGTTGTGCTTGTGCCATTGAGGTGAATTTTTGCTTTATGGGGGATTATTCCCAGAAATGGAATAGCAGGGTCATATAGCATTTCAATCTTTAACTTTTTAGAAATTCACCAGACTGGTTGTATAAGCCTGCATTTCCACCAACAATGTAGGAGAGTTCCCTTCTCTCCACATCCTCTCCAGCATTTGGTGTTGTTTGTTTTGTGGATTTTTGCTATCCTGACCAGGGTAAGATGTTATCTCAAGGAGGTTTTGATTTGCATTTCCCTCATGGCTAAGGATGTGGAGCATTTTTCAAAGATATTTGTTAGACATTTTAATTTCATCCCTGGTAAAGTTTCTTTGAGTTCCCAGGCCCATTTCTTAATTGGTCCATTTATTTCCTTGGTTTTTAGTTTTCTAAGTTCTTTGTGCACTCTGGATAATAGAGCTCTATCAGATATGTGGTTAAAGAAGATTTTCTCCCATTCTGTGAATTGCCTTTTTGCTCGGTTTACTATCCCTTTATCTGAACAGAAGCTCTTTAATTTCATAAGATCCCATTTTTTGAGTGTTGGTTGTAGTGACTGTACTATCGGAATACTGTTTAGGAACTGTTGGCCTAGTCCAATCAGCTCAAAGGAGTTCCCTACCCTTTCATCTAGGGTTTTTATAGTATCTGGCCTAATATTGAGGTCCTTGATCCATTTGGAATTAATTCTTGTACATGGTGACAAGTACAGGTCCAGTTTTAATCTTCTGCATGTGGACATTCAGTTTTGCCAGCACCAATTTTTTTTTAATAAACTAGGTCATGTCCTCTTACTGTGAAACCACTCACCATGTATTATCCTGACTTTTGTAACAGCTCCTTCGCCTTCTATCTATAGCCCGGTTAATTTAGCAACCATTTGTTTCTGATGCTCCATTTAAAGAGTTTTCATGGTTAGTCATGTATGGTGTGAGAATAAAGTTGCTTTTACTGAAAAAAGACCAAGTTCATAGTGTAAGTCCATCTTTTAAAGTGCCTTCTGCTGCATCCAGTAGCTACTTCTTTAAGATTTTCTTTTGGGAAAAGAAAATCCATGTAGGATTTTCTTTGAGAAAATCTGGCTAGGAGCTGGATATGCAAAACTGTAGCAAACGAGTCAGGAAAAAAATGAGAGTTCCAACAACTTGTCATAAAGTTTAAAAGTTTAAAGCTTAAATAAACTTGAAGCTTCTCCCCTCCATACGTCTCTTGAAGGCTTTTTATCATGCTCTGGTGAGCATGAAGGCTCGCCAGAAAACCCAAAGGTTGAGGAAGACAATTTTTGGAGCGAGTCTGATTGTTCCTGAAGGAACCCCAATCAGCTGATGTTTAGTTTCTACTCATGTACTCTCATTATAACCTACTTCAGGGAATGGGGGCAAGAAAACAGTTTGCAACAAGTTCAATAAAACTCCCTTTTTTCAGTAGATGGTACATATATGTAATGTGCCTGCATAGAGGACTGAGTGTATATTTTCATCAGAACACATTTTCCAAGACTATAATAAAATACTAGTGTTGGGGTAGAATTTCAGTGGTAGGGTACTTGCTTAGCATGTGTAAATTGAAAAAAATCACTTCAGAATGTTAAGAGGTGGTTTATTCTGGAGCCAAATAGGAGTTCCCATGGCTGGGTGAACACAGATTCACATTGCCTCAAACTCCATGTTCTGCCCATGGTAACACTTTCTTGAGACTTTATAATAACAGAATCAACAAAAGTCACAAATCAAGACACTTCTCAGATACACTGGTGGAAAGGTCAGATAGGTGGGCTGCAGCAAAGTGGGAAGATCTCTGTTACCAGCTAGAGATGCTCCATGATGATATTCTTAATTTTTTGGTTGGTGGGGGCTAGTGGTCTGTTAAGTTAATGCATTTCAAAAGGTTTTACCTGACAGTCACAGAGTGTAAGGACAGAGTAAAGGCAAGGAGTGGCAAACAAGGGATATAAAGCTCACCCAAGATAAAGTATAATTAGGCTCAGAGTCTGTAACATTCCAATCCTCTCCACATCTAATAAAATTCTGATCATTTTGTAATCAGCCTATTCAGTTCAGTAAGTGAAGTTTGTTTCCAGGGACTTACTTTTACACATGCAAGAGGACCTGGGTTTAGTCCCCAATGTTACCAGAAAAAAAATGCTTGTGCACTGAAATAGGAATCACAACTTTGTGGCAAGGTCATGTGTATACTTGTGACTATTTAAAAACCATGCTCTTCAAAGCACAGGTCCCGAGGCTAGTGGCACCACCACCACCAGGATTTCATTAGAAATGCATGATCCTGATATGCCCAATGGATCCATACATAAAGCTTAACAAAGTCCACTGATGGCTTGTTTGAACACTAAAACTTGAGAAGTACCGCTGTGTACCAATATCTATGCTTTACTTTCTGTCCTTCCTCTACTTGCTTTTTTAAAAATTTATCTGGCCAGGTATTTAGAGAAGACCTAATTGTCTGAGCATGAGCCACTTTGGGTAGTCTGTGGCATAATTTATTTAATGTGATTCTGTCTTTCTCTCTCTGTCTCTTTCTCTCACCATTGGAATGCTTTAGATAATTAATATTTGTTGTCCTTAGGAATGATCATATATCTTGTGAAAGGCACATCTATCTACATCAATGACAACTAGATGGTTGACTCTAAATGAAATCACACAACACATTTCAAAGCTAATTGTGTGATGGTGGAATATGAAGATGACAAGAGATGGTTAGCCTTTATCACACAAGCCCAAGAGAAATACTATTTCACTTTCACCACTAGGTGGAAACAGTGATTTTGAGCATCTTTCTTCAGGGATATAAGCAACTACTGTTGGAATATTTCATAAGCCGAAAGGATTGTAATACACAAGTTGGTCTAATTCTCATCCTCTTCATTTCAAAGATGATAAAATTGAAGCTCAGCATTATTAGGTAAAATCACAACTGTCCCACCAAAGACGTTTGCTTAAGTGACCACAGAAAGAGCTGCTGGTTATTCTTAACCTTTCAATTATTTTCATCCATTAGAGTATTGTGTTGCTATTTTCTAGCATGGAGGTGGAAGACATAAGGAGACATATACATCACATGCAGTGACTAATGTATATAACAACAGGCTACGTTAAAAGTCAGCTTCCTTGTTTCCTATATTATAATCAGTCAATTGATCATCCCCTTCTGTTTGTTGCTAAATAAAGTCCCCATCAAGTTCATAGCTAGGCAACCCTCATAAAGTTACATGAGGATTTTAATCAGATTCACTCTCACGTTTTTTGGTTGCTATATCACATATTGGACTCAAGTATTCTAAGAACAGGGGTTTGTTCAGCAGTTTAAGGGCTTACTAAGTGGAATAGGTTATTTCTAATACTGTTCAAGTACTAAGATTCAGATTCATTCTCTCTCTCTCTCTCTCTCTCTCTCTCTCTCTCTCTCTCTCTCTCTCTCTCTCTCTCAGGATGGTATGGATTATAGGCATTCTTTCCCTACCAGGGTGGACTGAAACTTTGGCATCGTTAAGCTATCATCTGGTATTGTGCAACTGGTATGCAAGAAAAGAGATCTCCCTTACCAAGTTCTGAGCATTGTAAACCTAGATGTGACTGAAGATGTCAACTCTGAGATCCCAGCTGAAAGATGTGTACACGAAAGCAATAAGAAAGAAAATAGTCCAAGGTGAAAGAAAGCAGGATTTTTATTTTTTGCTGCTTTTTAAAATTTTATTTTATTTTATTTACTCTCTCTGTGTGTGTGTGTGTGTGTGTGTGTATGTGTGTTTCAGAGGATACTGTGTGTCCCTGTGGAGGACCAAGAATGACTTCGGGAATCATCCTGGATTGCTTCTACTCCTTTTTGTTTCGCTCTGGGATTTTCCAGGCTCTGCCCACCAGAGTCGAAAGTTCAGGCCACTGCTGTTTCTGCCTGGCATTTTTACATGGGACTTGGTATCTGAACTCAGGACCTTCTGCTTATGAGGCAGAGTCTTAACCCCAGAGCTATCTATCCAGACCAAGAGAGCAGGATTTTAAATTATTTTATTTATTCATCTCTCCTTTAGGGTTTTGTACACGAATATAGTGAATTTATGATATTTTCATACCTTAATCCCCAATCCTTCCACCCCACCATATCTTCTCATTACAACTCTTCTTTCCTGCCAGTCTCCTTCTTACTTGCCTGTCTTTTCACACGTGTTACCCATAGAGTTTCTGGGTTACCTTTGATGGCATATGCCTGAGTACTTGCTGAAGCATGAATTATATATCAGTGCCCACTGAAGAAAGCATCTTCCCTACCCTTCCCCACCAGCATTAGCCTTCATCAGTCTATCAGGGAGGTGTGTAGCCTTTTGAGATCTTTTCCCTTCCATGGTAAAATGTTGACAGGACAATTTCTGTGTCGGTCTTGTGGAAATGTAACTGCAGTGAAATCATAGTTGCAACAGACCTGTCCTGTCCTAAAGATAATGTCTGGCCACACACCTATGTCTTTGAACTTTACTGATCTCTCTTCCTTGAAGATTCCTTAAGCTTTACAGTAGTGAGAGTGGCTTAGTATTATGCTTAGAGCCAAGCAGTCCACAGTCACGTACTTTCTGCACTTTGGTCAGTTGTGAATTTCTGCAATTAACACCTCCCATTGCAAAAGGAATGTCTGTGTTGAATGCTGAGTAGTGAGTCAATGGACATAATGCTAAATATTTAAAAGGTAGCTTTTTATAGTGCCTTTATAACTAAAACTTAATAGCTTGTACCTTCCCCCTAGGACTGCATACTCTCTCCTTTCATATGTTTCTTGTTCTGGTTTCAGCATCAGGAATATGAATCCTGGTTAAAAAAAAAATGGGTCTTAAATCCAATCAGAAAGTTGTTGGTTGCTACTGCTCCTTGACATTCATGCCTTTATTACACTAATGGTCACCTTTTACCAGGGCGATTGTTATTGCAGCTTGAAACTTCCATGGATTAAGGAGACTGTTGATAGCTTTTCTTCTCCAGCAGCTTGCATAGTACTTTCTGATACTATGAAAGTTGTTCAACAAGGAGGAAGCTTCCAGACCAGTTTCAGCTGGTGTTATTTTTAATCTGTGTCCAGTGGTCAACCTGTGTTTGCAAAAGGTTTTTACTGTCAGTTTTTGGACAACAAATAAGAGTAATGGCAAAAAGTTTACACTGTGTTTTTTTTCTTTTGGTGGGGGAGGGTTTAGTGACCTTTCTGACCAATAACTTATGAGGAGGTATCACATACCTGGTACTTGGAATATTGTTTAATTGCCTATGGGTTATAGTGGCTTTTGGTCTTTAAACAGATGGCAAGAGGGAGGTACAAGTGAGTGTCTTGGCAACAGTGCTGGTATGGACCCTGAGACATGTTCCAGTGGCAGGGCAGTAAGTTAAGATTCATCTGCAAGACAAGAGTGGATGTTGGTGCCAAACTGCATGTGTAAGGATGGCCAGGTCATCTAGGTCCACAGGACAGCCGGCTGGTGGAGTGGCTGGCTGCAAGTCAAACTCACCTTATTTAATTGGACACTGAGTCATTCTTTCTCTGACTTGCACCTGAGGAACAGTTGGATATTAGTGGTAACACAGATGCTATGACATTCAAAGAGGAGAAATAGATCTTCAGATTTAAATCTTTATATTTTATGATTTAGATGAAATGAGAGTTTAAGGATTTTGATATAAGTTTGTGGCCAGTTGAAATTAGACCTTTAACTTGGGTACATTCCAAAGGCAAGTGTTCAAGTTATTAAATCCACCAGTTTAGCTAGCCACTGCATGGACTACTTCCAAAATGTGAAAGTTGAATAAACCCAAGAAATTGACCAACCCTCTCACGCCCCAGTTGGCTCTTTTGAGGAAGAGTTAGCTCTGTTGGCCAGGGAAAGTGTAGAAGGCTGAACATGCTCAGATGTTTCTTCACCAGTACCCTTCAAGGCCATACAGTGCACTCACAGTATGCCAAAAAGGAAACCAACTGCATCCATGTGATAAGATGTCACCTGTACTTTCAGATCATGTTCGTATATAGCGGAAGTGCTCTCAATTAGTATTCATGTCATGGGAAAGTGTAACATGGGAGAACCAGGATATTAAAGGGTGTATATAGATTATAGCTGTGGTTTTGTGTGCACATTCCTGCACACACACACACACACACACACACACACACACACACACACAGGCATGCTTGTCTGGCAAAGCACTGGAAAAATGATATTCACCAAATTATACTGAATGGTTATTGAAGGACTGTAGGTTGATAGGCAGTTTTTATTTGCTTTACAATTTTTTGCACTTTCCAAATGTCCTGCAATTACTGTATTTTATTTTTATAAAAAGTCATAGAAGTGAATAAAAATTATAGACTTCACCATCATATTTTATTGTAGGGTCATAAATGTGAATAATTATAAACTTTGTGTATAGCTTCTAATTTAAATGAAAGTGATAAAAGAAATTAACATCATATGCATCATATATAAATATATACTTCTATAGATACATTTATAAATATGACATGTATATTTCTGAGGTGCTAAAGTGAGGCATCTGAGAATAATGTATTGTGCTATCCTGAAGGCACAGCAGTAAATATGCCCTTCTTGATTTCATCAGAGACATTAATAGGTATTTTGCCTTTACACATTTTTAAGATGCATTTAAACACAAAACTTTAAACAAAAGCTAGCTCTACAGATTAAAAGTTGATTTTAAAAGTTAACTTTTAGGGGGCCACTGGCCAGCCAACTTAAAGAATTGTTGAACTCAAGGCCCCTAACAGAGCTGGAAAGATGGCTTAAAGACTAAGACTCTACCTTACAAGCAGAAGGGCCTGAGTTTGGCTCTCCAATCCCATGTAAAAACACTAGGTGGAAATGGTAATGGTTCTGGTAATGGCACTTCTGGTTCTGGAAGGCAGAGCCTGGGAAATCCCAGACCCAATCAAAAAGAAAGTAGAAGCAATCCAGGATGATTCTCGAAGTTACCTTTGGTGCTCCACAGGTTCACACAATGTCCTCTGATAAACATTAAATAAATAAGTAAATAAATAGTTAATGGTCAAATTAATAAATATGGTCCAGGCCTATGATTCTTAGGCAATTTTAGAACAGCCATGCTGGGATGATCTCTGAAGGTCTTTGAAGTTAATCCCCCACTCCTGAATTATCCTGAAGGAACACACTTTCTGTCATCTTCCCCCAACCCTCTGTTCATGAAAAGATATGGAGATTAGGTCTCTTTTACAGATAAGCTCTACCAAGAGGGAGGTACAAAATAAACTGGATTGGGCCCTAATATGGACAGACCAATGAGATGTAGAGGACCAAAAGCTCCAGTCAGGATTACAGAAACTGGACCGAATCAATGAGAAAAAGCCATTTTTCCTGAGCTTGCCTAAGTGTATAAATATAGCTGACCCTGGCCAGCCATCTTTGGTACCTGCCACTTATGGTACTCCACGTCTGGAGTCTGAGATTCTTTTCCCTCTCCTTGCCCTTCATGGATTCCATACTTGGAGTGCACGAGTTCTCCAGGGAGTCTTTGCCCCTTAAGGTCCTCCATGTCTGTGATCCATTGAGTTCTGTTTTTTTCTCTCCTCTAATAAACTCTGCCTTAATCCTCTACACACATTCTGATTTCAGTCTTTGATTCCTGAACCCAAGAACCTGGATACATACAGACCTCAGAGTGACCCCACAACACTTGCAGGTACTAGGGAGGTTGAGGCAGAAGGATTACAAGTTTGTGCTACAAAGCAACTCCAAAGGCTACCTGGACAGTTTAAAGAAGAACCTGTCTCAAAAAAAGTCAGAAGACTACTGAGGATATAAAGTCCTTGCCTAGTATATGTGGGGACCTAGGTTCATCCCCAGTACCAGTAAAAAAAAGTTAAGTGACAGCTATTAATGACATATGAGGATCAAAGCGGTTTCTTTTTTCATCTCATAAACTACTGCCACTCTTCTTTTGATGTGTATAACATGGTTTATCATAACATTCTAAAAATTGGCACCCTGGTACTCAATTCTGGCTGTTGTTCCCATGTTGGATCCAGAACTGGAAAAAACTGCTGAGACAGCGCTCGATGGGCTGGGGTCTGGGCCTAAAGAAATCTGGCAGAAGCAGCACTTGCCTCAGGTCAGGGCCAGTGGAAGCCAGTGACGTGCTCCTTCACAGCATGGCTGCTTTCTGAGCAGTAGACTGTCAACCAGACTCTTCCTGGAACAGTCACAGAGTTCCATGCAATGTACCACAGGAACACTGGGGTAACCCAAAAATTAGAGCAGGGATTGCAGTAAAAGGGACGCAGAGCAGAGGAGATGCTTCCTTGGATATTAATCTTGTAAAGGATGATACAAGAATGAGTGTTTCAGTGTGGCGACTGTGGCTTCTGCTCTCACACCCCTCAGGAGCATTGTGAGCAACAGGCAGGCAGGTGTGGTAGAATTTCACAAGGTCTTTCGTGAGAAAGGGTTGGATGTAGATTCTGGTTCTGCCACTCCACACTCCCAGCTTTCTTTACCTTACTCCCTCTTCAGAAAAAAAAAAATGAGAAAATGATCATTAGCAAAAATTCCATGGACATAGATATCAGAAAGGATAGTTCTGGTGTATAGTAGATACTCAATAAAGTGACACTGTCTCTGTGGAATCAGCTGGCCCATGAGACAAGATCTTTATTTCATCTCATGTGACCTCCAAGGGCCTCGGAGCAGACAGTAAGATACTAAGACAATGAAGCTCTGAAAAGGTTGGTGTACACTATTCAAATATAGATTATTGTTAAGTGAGAAGTGAACAAACTCACAGGAGTCTGAATCCTCAGGTGTCTGTGAAGAAACTCTGAGGGGCTCAGTCAGATAAGTGGGGAAGCCAAGGACACATTCTCTAGTATATGACCAGAATATGCCACCCCAATATAATAGGACATATTTTAAACTCACTATTCTCAGAAGCTGCAGATGCTGAAGTAGCTTCAAAATGCTTTTCTTTTGCAAAAGAAAGTGTTATTTAAAGGGAGATCGATATTACTCTGTATGTGCATATACACATGGAGGCCAGAAGCAGACGTCTGTTATTGTCTTCAAGTATTCTCCACCTCAATTTTTAAAAATATTATCTCAGTAAATCTGAATTTGGTTGGCTAAAATGCCAGACATTGTGACCAGACATTGAGGCCCAGGAATCTGTCCACCAGTCTCCCCTGCCCCTCTGTGGCCTCTATGCTGGGATTATAGACATGCTATGCTGCTGCACTTGGCTTTTGCCTGGGTACTGGAGATCCGAAACCACATCCTCATGCTTGTGTGGCAAGCACTTTATTTACCCAGTGAGCCAATGCTCCAGCCTGGAAATCAGTGTTATTAAAGTACAGATGCACCTCGATCTAGGATGGGCTTCTTTGGATAAATCCATCAGATGTGCAAATACTGCATATGCCTAAACTAGTCAAAGTCGTAGCTCTGTCTAGCCTGCATCAGAACATTTACATTAGCCTACAGCTGGGAAAAATCATCTAATTTAAACCTATGCCATAACAAAGGGTGGATATCACAGGAAGTTTACTGAATTCTATAACAAAAGTGAAAATAAGATGCCTTTACTAATTATTTTCTTTATTCTCCAGAGACTTACCCTGTACAATGACAATCTTAGCAGGGTTGGGCACACCTGTAAACCTAGCACTTGACAGGTGGAGACAGCAGGATCAGGAGTTCAGTTTATTTCTGGCTCCGCAGAGAGTTTGAGGCCAGAATTTGAGACTGATCCCCACCTCAAGACAATCTTTACTCACCTCATGATTCTTCATCTCACTGTCTCATAAATTGTACTCCCATTACCTCCAGGATCTCCCAAGTCTTAAGTTCTGTAGCCCAGTGTACTATGTAAGCTCTTCTAAGCCTCATGTTTTGGGGGCTTTTGTGCATATGAATGTGATAAGATGTATTTTTTTTTAAATCCAGTTTAAGGTTATTTAATGCAGAGCCCAGCCAAACAACTTCAGAGGGGAAAGCGATTTATTTTGCTCCAATATATAGGGAACATAAAAGCTAATAAACCATCCTCCAATACCAATGACAGTCACTTAAGCTGAAATTTGCTACGGTTTACTGGAGAGAAGGCGAATTTCCTGAGCCATGACAATCTCATACAGCAGCTGCTGATAAAAATGACTAGGTCAGCTCAAGCAGATACCCCGCCTGGGGCCCCCAAGAGGCAGGGGTGCTCGAGAGTGGTGGCAGTACTTTATTTCAGGAAAAGATATAGGCTTGTTTGCTGACACAAGTTCAAGGTTAAGAAAAAAAAAAAAAAAAAAAAAAGCAGTTTCTCGGTCAATCTCCCAACCAGTAGATCAATCAATTCCTGCCTACCACTCCAGTAGAGCTAAAAAATTTTCGCCCGATATTTTTGCAAGCCAGATCGGCAGCTGCAGGGCTACCCGACCGTTGGGTGCAAAGGTGGGATGCGGGCTGCCCCCAGCGGCTTCCTAAGCGTGCGGAAGCGTGAATCTTGTCGAGGTTGGGCGTTTGGGGAGGCTTGGGGCGCGCCGGGCGAGTCTCAGCTTGCAGGAGACCGCGGGAGATGCTCCCGGTCCAGGGCTGGCGCAGCCGGTTCCTACCGCCCGACCCTGTAGCGAGGGCCCCGGGGGCGCCTCGGGAGCGGGGCGGGGCGGGGGCGGGGCGCGGCGGGCGAGGCTCGCTTCCCATTGGCCGCCAGACACCGCCCCACGTCACGGGCTTATAAATTGCCACGGCGCCTGGGCGCCGCACAGCGCGTCCCCGCCGCCGCATCTTTGTGCCGTTTCTCCCGCGTTTGCGCCCGTCATGACCAGCCTGCAGGATCTCGTGGGGCGATGGCGCCTGACGGAAAGCCAGGGCTTCGAGGAGTACATGAAGGAGCTGGGTGAGGAGCCCGCCCGCGGCACCCGCCACGCGGCCGCAGGCCGAGGTCCCCGTCCGCGTGCTTGGTCCGGCGTGGGGAGGCGCGGGCTCCCCGCCCCCGAGCCCCGTCCTGCGGCCCCTCCGCCATGCGGCGCGAGCGCCACGCGGCCGGTCGGGTGGGAGCGCAGCGCGCGCCTGGGGCTGGGGGATGCTGGGCTGGTGGTCCTCGTGCTCCGCCCCGCTGTCCCCTCCGCCGCTTGCCCACGAGGCTTCTTAGGCTGTGCTTCCTGCCCTGCGGGGTGCACACAGCCACAGTCGACCCCCCTCCTTACGACCTCCTTAATTTCCCTTTTTCTTCCCCTCCTC
The DNA here is from genome assembly GCA_023101885.1 of Typhlomys cinereus. Taxonomy (NCBI): domain Eukaryota; kingdom Metazoa; phylum Chordata; class Mammalia; order Rodentia; family Platacanthomyidae; genus Typhlomys; species Typhlomys cinereus. The sequence goes on along the minus strand of JALPQD010000016.1, from coordinate 2,620,757 downwards.
CTGTCTCTCTTCCCTCCCCACGTGGCAGCACCCACTCCTCTCTTCGCCCCTGCGGCATCTTTTGTTCCTCGGTGGCGCGCGGATCCCTCTCGCTCTTCCCCCACGGGGACCCCTATGGCAGGGCGCGGCTTCAGCCGATAACCTCCTAGAGGATGGGGACAGGGATGATGCCGCTCAGCGTCCCTTGTGCTCTGGGCCGCATCTCTTCCCAGTCGCATCTCACAGATCGTCTGCTTGTCCTCGCTGGGGGAGCCAGGCTCTGAGGATGGGCTCAGCTCCCGGGGGCACCAGGGGCTTCCTGGCCCCGGTCCGGGCGTGGCATTTGCACGCTGACTTGCTGCTGATTCTGCTCATGCAGGGGCCGGCAGTGGACAGCTGGTGGACTGTGGGCAGAGAGACCCACTGCGCCTGGGAGCGGCCCAGCTGTTGGGTTCTCTGAGGCAGGAGGGTGAGGGGTGGGTAGACCATGGACATGATTAGAAAACCAGTAATCACAAACTCCTGGGCTGTGACTGCTAACTGCTACGAGATGGGTGTGGCCCTGCAGTTTAAAGCTATCCAAGAAAGAATGAACTTGTAGCAAGATTCAAATTCTGCTCTCCCTGGAACTGCCTTCCTTAGTCCTTGGCCTTCAGTCCGTGCTCTGGCCTAATCTCGTGGTAGCATGTAGATACATAGGGCAGACGGCAAACAAAGAGGGACCTTTGTCACAGGCTGCTAGACAGCCACAGAACAGGCATCCTCTATGGAGAGCGACTCCTGGCTCCCCTGAGCATTCTCAGTAATCTGTCTTGACACCTGGACCCTGACCTTTCACAACGCTCTTGTCTCTCTCTTTTATCCTACACTGTGGGCTTAAATCTAGCTCCTGGTGAATCATGAATGTATTTATGTTTAGAACAAGGAGAGGGTTTGTGTTTTTATCTCCCCCCCACCCTTTTTTCACTGTTAGACAAAATCAAGATGAGTCAGGAAAAAGCCATTTGGTAGACTCTCCCTGAGAACTGCAGGGTTTGGGAATGTGCACAGGTGTGAGTGAGGAGAGAGTACTGTTTGCCTGCAGGTGTGTGGTTAGGGTGCACTGTGGCTGGTCGGTTTCCAGGATTCTGGGGTCAGGATGGTTATCACACCAAGCCTGATTAGAGAGCAGACTATGTATGGGAAAAGCAAGACTCCAGGGAACCTGATGGCCAGTATCTGGACAAGATTCATCCTGCTGGGGGCCTTGTCTCCTCACTTGTGGGAAGATCAACCATTCCTCAAGAATGTTTTCAGTTAGCACAATTGTGATGTGAATAAAGAGATGGGGGCCTTATAACCTATTGAATAACTATGAAATGTTTTCGGTTTTCCAGGGCAATTTTTCCCTATTTATTAATATCATGACTGCTACTCACCTAAAACACTGCTATCTGAATCTCAGGGTTGGTTTTTACTTGTATAATTTGTTTATATATCAGGGATCTTCTGTGTACTGCATTCAAAAGAAAATACTACAGTGGTTAGCAGAATTTAGTATTTAGAGAGACTCATCTACAGCCTGAGTGTGCAAGTTTAAATCCTTTGTTTTTATCTCTCTCAACTGCTTTTCAAGTTTGTCTTTGGGACTAGATCCTCTGTGAGATTCATGCTGACCTCACACTCTCAACCCTCCTGCCCCCACTTCTAAATGGTGGAAATACAGATGTGCACCATTGTGTCATATAAATAAAGCAATTGCCAGTAAAGTGAAGGGATAAATTCTCCTGACTTTATGAAGGCCAGTACTGTAGCATGGTAGTCAAGAGATGAGATTTGGGAGTCATGGTGTTAGTCAGCTACAGTTCTGTCCCAGCCTTGTCACTTCCTAGTGAATGAGCTTACCTCTGTCCAGTGGAGACAGTAATTGCCACCTTGCTTCAGAGCTGGACTTAGGAAGATTATAAACATATGGTGCTGGGTATGTGTCTGTAAAGGAGTAAGTGAAATTATGCCAGGTGTAATGATTATGATTGAATTATTGTATTTTATTAGGTAAATTACAACTGGTTTTCATGTGATTTGACATTCTGCAGGAGTGGGACTGGCGCTTCGAAAAATGGGAGCAATGGCCAAACCAGACTGCATCATCACCTGTGACGGCAATAATATCTGTGTCAAAACAGAGAGTACTTTGAAAACAACACAGTTTAATTGTACCCTGGGCGAGAAGTTTGAAGAAACTACAGCTGATGGCAGAAAAACTCAGGTTGGCCAAAGCATACTATTGAAATGACAGACGCTTCTAGCATGATAGGTTGTATTAATCACATTATTATTTATTGTCAAGAATTTAGTGTAAAGATTATTTGACAACATTGAATTTTGATTCATTAATTAAAGTGACAGGATCGTAAAATGGGTACTCTTTCCCCTGAGCTTCTACATGGAAGAACACATAATGTGCATAGAATCAGTAGGGTAGATGACGTAGACCCATAGATGAGGTGCAGAAAAAATGTTCAGGTGGTTCTGAGTCATGGAATCTTGTATTATGAAAAATGAAAATGTACCCTTTACTTTTGCAGACGGTCTGCACTTTTAAGGACGGCGCCTTGGTTCAGCATCAGGAGTGGGATGGAAAGGAAAGCACAATAACAAGAAAATTGAAAGACGGGAAATTAGTGGTGGTAAGTGTTGAACTGCTTAAGGTCAATCCGAGAACATTCACTGCTAAGGCGGCCTTGGGTGACAAAGCGATGTGACTCCCTGAGTGCATGGTTGGCAGAGGGCTTTCTCCTAGCTGCCAAATCATGGTTTTGACAGGCTACCCACCAGCCCTTTTTTCACATTCTTTTTTTTGCCCATTTCTTTAAAGTGAGGAATACTATTGGCCAAGAACAAATGAATAATTTAGATATAGTCAGTGCTTTGGTATTCAATAATACAAATGCATATATAGATAATATCATGTAGATCCTAGCTATTCTTGAATCCAGGAATCCTAAAATATTTTTCTCATGTGCAAAGCATTGATTACAAGACTTCATAAGATTCTGATCCCCTAGCATGTTCTTACATCTCCAAAACATCTGGTGTGACCTGCCTTTTTTTCTTTTTCCTAGGATTGTGTCATGAACAATGTCACCTGTACTCGGATCTATGAAAAAGTGGAATAAAGATTTCATCATCACCCTGGATGTGAATTAGCTGTGAGAATGAATAAGCTCAGTTCAATGAGCAAATTGCAAATATCCATAACTGCTTTTGTCCATTGGTTTTGTTTTGCATTACCATTTATCTTGCTCATTTTGCATGCCATTTATTTCCAAGTGTTCATTTAAGTAAGATCATCCCTTTGGTTAGTAAATAAATGTGTTTGTGCTAATCCTTGGTGTGTGTGTTCTTCAGTTTCATTGGAAATTGGTGATGCATTTTAATAGTGAGGATTCGAATAAACTCTGGGGTAACCTTGAGGTTACTTCACTGTGAATTTATATTGGGGATTTATTGGCAAGTTACTTTTGTAATGAGTTCACACCCAGTCATTGAAGTTTGCTCTATTCTAGTTGAACTTCATATCAGCTCAAAAATTTGAGACCATTTTCTTAAATTCAAGACCATTTTCATTGAACATGAACTTTATGATGTAAATATAAAAACCAGCGTTAGATGTTTTGCTGACCAAAAATCACGCTTCTAGAAAGTTACTTATTTAGGAATGCTGATATAGCAATTTGGCTGAAATTTTGGCTAGAGGTTGAGGAACTCTAAATACTGGACAAGCGGAAGATGATTCCCATTCCTATGTGCTCATTATCAAAAGTAAGAAGGTAGTTCAGATTTCTGTGTGTTTCTTGTTCAGCTGTGCATAATATGTCATATGATGAATTACTAGATTCTAGTGAAGTTCTGCTGCATTTCTCAGGCCCTAATGCAAACACCCACCCTATTTGAAAAATAGGTTATAGGTAGTGATCTTTATGTACACAGTACCTGAGCAATCCTAAAGGGACCGGCACTGTTATCTGCATTCTGCAAATAAGAGGACAGGTATTTGACTAGCTAACTCACTCAAGGACACAGGAAAGTAGATAGAGCTGGGTTGTGAAACTGTCCCGTCCACTCCTGTATTTGGCCATTGCGCAGTACTGTCTCTTCTCAGTATGGACAGAGAAACACCCTGAGTTTAAAGTCTGTAAATGAACTGAGACTTACTTACAACCACTCTTTTTGCACTAGTGTGTCTGATAGTAAGAATATTCTCTTAAGAATTACCCAAAGCTAGTTACACTTGTAATGCTAGTGCTCCAGAGACTGGATCATGAGTTTCAGGCTAGCCTGGGCTACATAAACCCTGTCTCAAATGAAAAGAATTACCAAAAACTATAGAAAGTGAGTGACCACTCAGCCCCATGTTGTCCAGTATGTACTCATGAGCCACGGTAACCTAATACTGTCCCAAGTCACATTTTTTATTTCTATTCCAAACACACCTTGCAGTATTCTCAATCCTAATTCATAGAAATGTCAGTTTGTCAGTTATCATGTAAAATGTTTTAGAGTTGTTATTTTTCTCTTTTTTTGTCATCTTTGACTTAGTCCTTCCTCAAACTATTTCAGTTTTGCATTCGGGATATATCTACACTTCAGGAACTTATCCCTTGCACGTACAAACTTCTGGTTCAAAGCCTGCCACCACCATCTTTCCCCTCATCTGTCAGTTTGTATCTTTATCCTCCCAGAATTATTGGAAAAAGGTTGCAATAGAGAGATTCACTGACTTACATTGGTGACACGTCCCAATAAGCTCATTGCAAGTTGAAAATATTGTGAAAAATGCATCAACTACAATGGGAACCCACTGACCCAGGCAGCCAGCAATGCACCTAACCCTGCCGTGTTCCCTCTGGATCACATGGCTGATGAGCTGAGGCTTGCTCCCTGCAACCTTCCCAACAGTAGCATTGTAAGAATAAGGAAAAGGTCCAAATCTTGATGTAAGGTTCGTGGTTTTCACCCTATCATGAAGTTGAAGAAGGCCAGGCACTGTGAAGTCAGGGATCAACTAATTGGTCTCACTTCTCTATGCTCCATGACTTCATTTCACTCAGGGGTGGAAGCTAAAGTCTTCATGGGGTCCTATCTGATTTGCTTTATGTTTCAGATTCTTGGAGTTCCATCCTGATTTCAGCCCTTACACTCACCTCTCAACCCACATGCCAGCCACACTGCCCCCACAATACAGAACCATTATTCCTTTATCCCCCAATAGTCACCTTTCTATTTTCATGTTGATATTTAAATCTAGATCTTGCTCAGGAGAAAACCTTTATTCCTGTGTTGCCTCTGTTTGGAGCAGCCTCTCCTGCAGGCCTCAAGGGCTTTCCAACCCAAGAACTCCCTCCTCCTTCAGATCTCAGATGCCACCTTAGCAATGAGTCATTCTCTGACCACACAGAGGGTGATTACTGCCAACACACCCTTATTCCCCATTCCCTGACTTTCAACTTTTCCCACACTCTTTCCCTTAATGCCAGTCCTGACTCACTATATATTTGCTGAATTACTTTAAAGTTTCTCTTTAGTTGTTTTTGTTACTTATCTCTCTGCCTGACTGGCAGGAGCACAAGCTCCACAAAGAAGGAACTGTTTTCACAGCATTGTCTTCCTAATTCTCAATGAACACAGAACCTGGTACTCAGATTTAACGTCATTTACAACCCTTTATGGTACTGCTTGAATCTGTTGTTTTAAAGCCACACCTTTTTTTTTTTTTTTAAAGCCACACCTTTTAAAGAAAATTTAATCAGGTCATTTACTTACTCAAGAAGCAATGTGCTTGAGAACTGGGATAAGAATATTTGAAACAGGAAGTGAGGAATTTGGCCATGATCATGAGCTTGGTGCATTGCAGCGCTGCAGTATACTTGAAAATACACTGTACAACTGGGGCCCATCTGTAAGCTGAGGTCTCTGCAAGAAGCAGTTTCTGTTTTTGTGTTATATTAAAAATTTTTAGTAAGCATAGAAAATCACGGTTTCACTATGACCTTTTCACATTCATGTATCATTTTGCTTTACTCATATCCTTCCTCCTGCCCATCAGAGTCTCTTATCCCACTCCTGCTAGTCCCTTTCTGGATCCCCCAATAGTCACCTTTCTATTTTCATGTTGATATTTAAATCTAGATCCCACACAGGAGAAAACCTGTAATATTTGTTTCTTTCTTACCTTCTATAATCTTCTTTTATTCTTCCTTTATCTTCCCTCCCTAATAGTCTCTTTTTTTTTACTTTCACATATATATATATGTATATATATAACTTAAATATATATGTATATATATATAATTTAGATATATATGGATATATATATATACCTCAACAAGCTAGGCTCAGATGCTTACCTGCCTGCCTCTGCTCATAGTTCTGGGTCAGCTCAACTGTACATGCATGGCCTTTTCCAATAACCTTCTCCAACAGCCTTCCCTAACTGCCCAGTCACGTCTCTTCTCGCCTGCTCCCTCTGTCACATGTTTAGACTGACTTGTTCCTAGCAACATCTATCCACTTCCACTATTTCTTTGTGTGTCTTCCACCTTCTCACTCTAGTGTCAGCTGTGGGGAAGGACCTGCCCCTCAGTGTCATATACTATTGCACCATAATAAATAAATAAATAAATAAATAACCTTGTCCAAAGTTGTTACCTTTTTTTCAGAAGTGTTCAAAGTAGGTGATGTGGGAAGGAGGAGGTTCAGAAGTTAGAGACTGAATTGTAAGTAATGATCTCAGCACATGAGATCTAGTGACAGAGCCCTACAGACCAGATGTCATAAGACTCCAGTTATTTTCCAGCAGTGTGGTGTGATCCAAGGAGAGTCATGCCACTCTGTCTTTCACAACCTTGCAAAATTCCAGCCCCCTAAACCAGTTTGTCAACTTCATCAGGTCTTCTCCACTACGTCACACAGGAGCCTCTGAATAGCAGTCAATTCTAAGAAGGCAACAACAGTGAAAGGAAAAAAAGTGAGAAAAAAACCTCTGATTATTCTCATAAACTTAAAGTAAGCTTGCTATAAAATAGTCATCAGAGTCCATAATTGCAATATAGCTGGAACCGGTGCTGAGAAGAGAAGATGGTTCTCACCTTTGCATAGCCACGGCACAAGCTCAACTGCTGGGATCATGAGAAACAGGGGAAGACATTAATACTCAGGGAAACATGTCAGCAATCACTGAAGCGTAGCCCTAATGGATATAACACACAATGATGTCTCGGGCAGCTCCAAAGACCTTGGAGTCATAATTCACCATAACCGCCGATCCTTAGGCTCTCAGATATACCTTCAGATGAAGGCTATCAGTGCTCAAGAATGTACTACAATCTGCAGGAAAAGGAATGGAAGGAGAGAACATTATATGCATTGAGTAAAATCAGCCAGACTGAGAAAGACAATCATTAACTGTTTTCTATCATATGCAGAATCTAGATTTTAATGTACATGCATTTATTTATATTTAAATCTCATATATATACACCTGAAAAGAATATATATACTGAAATTAAATATATATGGAAAGAGAAGCAATTAAAGGCAAGATATAGTCTAACACTTGGGCAGCTATATATATAGGGGGCTCTGTAGTTGCTAAGAAGGCATTTGGAGAGTCCAAGAAAACCATGAAGAGTCTCAAGTAGGAAACAACATGGGTTTGCTCAGAAAAAGATACCCTGGTTTCACTTTCAGCGATGAGAATGAGAAACTGATATCTGGAATAACTTCTTACTAAGGACTATTGGAAATTTGGGTAAAGTAGTTTTAAAAATTGCCCTAATATAGTTAATAGAATCATGAGCGCTTAATTGCTGGGAGCAGCAAGTCCAACTGCCTGAGCTGGTTCTGTGCTGGACATTGATTTGTCAAGGTGGACATGGCTAAGAGGTGTACAACTTCCTATAACAGAAAACAATTAGATCTTTAATGGCTGGTGGACAAACTTCATCTACTCAATGGAAGATCTCCCAGTAGGTGAAAATTAAGTTATGACACTCCTCATTGAGTGTTGTTTGTGTTGCAGAGAATAAGAAAATACATTCTGTGGAAATTAGGAATTGGCTACATAATCAGGACACGTTCATGTAATATTAGTAGTCATTAAAAGAATTAAAAAGACAACAGTAGCTTTGCAAAAGATCCTAGTAAATTTGTAAAATGTAAAACCTGACTATAAATATCACTTACATTGTTGTTTCATTTGTGTGTCCCAAATATGTAGAAGACTATAGAATAATGTTAATGGTGATTTCTTGGGGTTAAGGTGATATTGAATTTTTCACTTATTTTCTTATCATTTATAAGAAAAATACAAAAATATTTTAATGCAAATAACTTTATTTTTATTTTAAATGTTTATACTAAGAAATACTACAGGAAAGTACAAAGAATGGGAAAGTCTCATGTAAATATAAAATATATGCTAATACTTTACTACAATGTGTTAAAACAATTCATTATACATTTGTATGCATGTACTTCCAAACATTTTATTCAAGGGATTACCACATTCTTTCATTGGTATTATTTGTTTTCCTTTAAACTGAGATACATATACGTGGTTTATGCTGTGTCTTCACACTACAATATTTAATCTTCTGTCAGCTCAGATTTTCCAGTTTCCTATTAGTGTTTAAGATTTTGGAATAGATTCGGAGTTATTAACTGGCTCTATTAACATTCTCTCACCATCAGATAATAAAGTTGTCTTAAGATTCAAAAAACATTTCCCTTCAGTTAGTCCCCCAACCCTTTCTCGACTTGCCTTGTGGCACATACCTCCACACATATCTAGCTCTGCATGGCTGCAGAGAACGCTGGCCTTGCCAGGCTGAATGTGTTGAGTCCATTTACCTTACAAAATACTTGGCCTCAGCAAGAATTTTCTTTACCAGGATCCACGTCTTTCCCCCTTTTGCATTAAATACCTGAAGGATGGGATCGTCTGTTTTAAAGTCAACCTGAGTCAAAAGTTAAAGGACCATATTTTATTCATATTAGGACATCTTTTTCTTTGTCCTTCATTGATCTTCATGTAAAGCCTTGGGCACAAGTTTAATCTGGGTACAAGTCAGGGCTTTCATCGCCACTGTGTGTAAAAATGTGTGTAGCCTGGGGTCGTGTGTAGCCGAGTCACCAAGGTGTTGGCATCTGGTTTGCTTCTTTTGCTGCTTCTTCATTTATTGATGTTTCTAATTAGACCATTACTGAAACAAAACTCAAGGGAGAATACCCCCAAAGCTGGTTTTCAGAGTTCCGAACAGTAGTGTAAAATGCAGAAAGGCGTGCATTCAGCAGCTTGGGAAAGTTATGCGTAAAAACAAAGACTTATTTCATGACCTAGAGCTGGCCGGACAGAGATTTTCAGCAAGTCACAGAAACGAAGCTTGCTGACTCAGCCGATTGCATTAACCAGTAAACTTGGCTTCCTTCCCTAGCTGCACAGCTTCCAAACGCAGGGGCTAGAAAATACTATCCAGAACCTCCAGACTTGGGGAACATGGCTAGTTCTGGAGGCTGTCCTCCTTAATGTAGCATTTCATGAGATGTGGGCTACACCCAGATATCTTGGAGAGATCATCATGACAGAAATGAGGTCACTCAAAACTTTCTGATTTTATGTGGAAATAACTCAGCATGTCAAAAAAAAAAAAAAAAAAAAAGGTTCTTGTGAGAAGCCAAATGTTTTATGCTTGGGAAACAAAAGAGATTCTTTCATTTCTTCTACTGGTCCAATCAAAGAATGACTCAGGAAATTGAAGAGAATTTTTATTAATCCAATGAGTAGAGTAAAAGAACACATCTCTACATGCTTAAAGTAATTCCTGGTCAATACAAGTCATTGTGCATCTTCTTATGTAGTCTTAATGCTCTTCTTACTTGGGGGTTGGAAAGGTAGCTCAGGGGTTAAAGCCTCTGCCTCAAAAGCAGAGGATCTGAGTTCAAATCTCAGACCCCACAAAAATGCCAAGCTTGCACCTTTAGACAGAACCCAAGAAACTTCAGAGCAAAACCGAAAAGAAGAAGAGCAACCCAGGATCATTCCTGAAGTCACCTTAGGCCCTCTGGTACACATAAAGTAAGTTAAAAAAGTGTTCTTCTTCCTCAAGTCTTCCTTTTTATTAGTGTAATTAATTATACAAAATAATATATTTCATTATTACATTCTTTTTTCATGTGTGAGTGTGGGCATATGCATGTGTGTGCTTATGTGTGAAGAGGCTCTTGAGTGTGCATGACTGTGAAGATCCAAGAGCGACTTCTGGAATTGTAGAAAATAATATATTTCATATTACATTTTTTTCATGAGTGAATATGGGTATATACGCATGTGTGTGTGTGTGTGTGTGTGTGTGTGTGTGTGTGTATGTGTGTGTGTGTGTGTGAAGAGGCCTTTGAGTATGTGTGACTGTGAAGATCCAAGGGTGACTTCTGGAATTGGATTGTTCTACCTCCTTGTTACTTTGCTCTGGATTTTCCCAGGCTCTGTCTTCCAGGGTCAGAAGTGCAGACCACCACTATCTCCATGGTGTTTCTTACATGGAATCTGAAATCTGAATTCAGATCTTTTTGCTTTTGATGCAAAGACTTCAACTCCTGAGCCATTTCTCCAGCCCATTGCTTTATTCTTGTATGTTTAGATTATGCTTTGACCACCCCAGCAGCTTTTCTTACTCCCCCTCATTTTCATTCTGGTCTCCTTTTCTTTTTACTTTCATGTCTATCTGTCTGTCTGTTTCTCTCTCTTCTCTCTCTCTCTCTCTCTCTCTCTCATACGCACACACACACATAGTGTAAGATTCCACATATGAAAGAAAACACACAATATTTATCTTTCTGAGTCTGACTTAATTCCACCCTTTTTTGTAAGCAAACAATATGATTTTATTCTTCTTTATGAATGCACAACATTCCATTATGTGCATACTACATTTTCTTTGTTGCTTCCTTCTGTGGATGGGCATCTGGCTGATTCCACAGTTTTGCAAATGTGAGCACCCTCATGACACAAGTGGTTGTTCAAGTATCTCTGTGGAAGACTTAGATTCTTTCGGGGATATACCCTGGGTATATCTGGTACAGCTGGGTCATGAGGTAGTTCTATTCTTAGCTTTGAGACCTAGGGTACAGATAAATACACATTCCCATCAATGCTGCATAAAGATCGCCCTGGCCTCATCCTCACCAACATTTGCTGTTCTGTTTCTTTGTGATAACCATTTATTAGCTGGGACTACTGAGATTCTGATGTGCAGTTCCCTGGTAGCTCAGAATGTCTCTTTGTTCTGCTAGTTGCTTCCTTCCTGTGCAGAAGATTTACTGCTCATCAATCCCATTGTTAACAGCTACTATTTTCTCCTGGACGGAGACCTTTACGGAAAGTCACTGGACTGATAGCACACGACCGGCTTCCAACTCTCAGCCGGCTGAGGCAGGAGGCTCATGAGTGAATATATATATTGAGACTGTGTCTCAGAAAACAAAACCATAGAGGTAAATTTCAAAAAAGAAAAAAGTCCACTCCCCCCCAAACCTGGTAGTTTTAGAGTTTCAGGTCTCATGTTAACACTTTGGATCAATTTTGAATTGTTTTTTGTTCAGAGGGAGAGATATGTGGATATCCAGTTTTCTCAGTACCATCGGCTGAAGAGACTGCTTTTTCCCAACCCGTGTTTTTGGTACTTCTCTTGAGAAGGAAGTAGTTTAACTTGTGTGGGTTTTTTCCACGGTCCTCTATTTTTTTAAAAAAAAAATTTGATAGTTTCATACATTATTTGGTGAATTTTAGTTTGCCCTCACACTTCCTCCCTCTCCCATGGAAACCTTTTGCTCTAGTAAGTCCCCATCCTATTTTTGTCTTCTTTTTATTAAATTAGGATTTCTTGCCTGGGTGTGGGATGGAGGTTATATTCTGGAGCAAGCGCAGCTCACTAGTAGCTATGCCATGGGAAAGAGTGGAGCTCCTTGTGCTAACAGTCCTTCGGTTCTCAATTTTTTTCTCTTGGTCTGCATGTCTGCTTGCGCCAGCACCATGCTAGTTTGCTATCATTGCTCTGTAATTCTGTGCTGCTTTCAGCATCCTTTATATTTATGGTTGCTCTTCAGTCCTCAGGGAGGGTGGGCCAGAGACCCCTATTCCTCTCACGGCATGAACCCGGAGTTATCTAAACATAACCTGTCCATATTTAACCTTCTCCATCTCCATAACTGTCTCTCATGGAAGTCTCTCATTTAGATTCTGCATCACTCTGTCCCCACTCTCTGTCTTGTATTATTCCTTATCTTCTGAGTCTCAGAGGAGGTTCATCTTAAGCAATAGGCTCTCTTTCAAGATGGCACCTAGCTACAGGACTCTGAGGTATAGGACAACAAAATGGACCTTTTCTCTACTATTAGTGGAGCACAGAGAAGGACTGTCACGTCATATCTCTTCCTAGATATAAGCCACTCCAGAATGGTGGGCTGGTACCATGGCTAGAACCTCTAGTGTGTTTCACCAGAATACTAGGCTTACCTCAAGTTTGTGACTTCAATCTCTCCCCTAGAGAAGGATGGGGCTGCATGCTTTTTCCTGATTTTCTCTGCATAGTCTTCTCTCCATACTTTTTTTTACTTTTGTATCACTTTCTTTTAACAATTCTTTGGAATGAAGCATTTCCTCCAGCACCCTGACACTTCTCATTCATATAGACACACGGAGACAGCTTCTAAACTACCATCTTGCCTTAGATGCTCTGAGGCATACTTTTATAGCAAGAATAACTTTATATGAGATCACGAGTCTTACTTCAAGGTTAGGATGAATGAGATGATGGAAAAAATGAATTCATTCAATTTAGTAAATGTGGGTGAACAGGGCATGCTACTGAGGGATATGCACACAAAATTAAATAAAGGGAAAGCGTAACTCTTCTTAGAATGTAGATTGTGGAGATAGGCTGTAAACCAAACAGGGTTTTTGATGGTAGTTAGCAGACAGGAACCCATTGCGGAGATTTTAGAAGGACCTGACTGGGAGGAAAAATTCAAGTTGAAACATGAAGGAACAAAAGGACTTAGCAGTTGAAGAGATCAGGAAAGAACATTCCTGCCCAGAGTTACAGGGGCAAATTATCCTAAGTGGAGAGAACTAGGTGAGAGTCTTGGCACAGCGCCTAAGATGGGAGAAGGATGTCTGAGGAAGTGGGCATCCCTGGGGTCCTTCAGAGCCTCTGAATCATAGGAAAGAGTGAGGACTTCATCCAAGACTGTAGGGAAGTCACTGGGATTTAATGCAAAACTGTCTTGTAATTGACAGACACTTGTGTTCTGTTCCTTTGATCCACATGTATTTTAGAATTCATAATTTATTTTGCATTTTATCAAATTAATACTAAGGTTGATATGACTAATATGAACCTAAAATACTCCAAAATCCAATATGTCCTTGTGGCCACAAGTGGAAAATTCCACACCTGACCTGTAATAAAACATGGGTGTGCCAAAAATATTGTCCACATCATCTTAAAGCTCTGTGTGCCAGAAGAATAAGAAATATGAGCGAATGCCACGTTTAGATATGCTTAGGCTTCAATCCTACCCCAAGACGTTGCATTATGTATATTCGGATTTAAAAAATACCCCCAAATTCTAAACACTGGAATCTCAGCTATTTCAAATTTGGGATACTCGGTCTGTCTATATATGTTATATATCTCATGTTTGATGCATGTCGAACACAGTCCTTTCTGCAATCAAACATGGTGGAACATGAAACTTCACACTAAGTAGGCTAAACAAAATCTGCTGATGGTCCCCATCAGTTCAACTTAGATTTTGCTCCCAAATGAATTCAGGTCTCATTAGACATTGCCCACAAGTAAATTATGAGGGAAAAATCAGCTTTTATAGTTTTAAATCAACTGTTCTTTTCCTAATTAGTATTTCAGGAGTTACCTTTGAATTGCTGTGATGGAATATCTAACATAAAAGGAGAAAATATTCATTCAGCCCTCAGTGCCAGAGGTCTAGTCTGTGGTCCTTGGATCTGCAGATTTGGTGTCTATGGTGATCAAGCAGATGGTCCACGTGACAGGGATTACCACCTCAGGATGGACAGGAAACAGAGAGAAAGGAGCACAGGAGGAGTGGGAAATGCATAGTTCCCAAGGACCTACACTATTTTCTTACCAGTGACCCAGTTCCTTCCTTCTTTGGACCACTTCTCAGTGACATTATCACATTAGGAATCTGTCAAGGAACCAATGTATTCATTAGGCCAAAACCCTGGGAATCCAATAATTTTCCAGAAGTGGTCATCAATCTGGCAATCAATTCCCAAATCTATAAGCCTATTAGTAACATTAATTAATTTATGGAGTTAAGAAATGCTCCAATGCTTCCCAAAGGCCATCTATGCCCCGGGGGCTTTCTTGATGTTCAGAAATGCATTGACACGAAATGGCTGATATTGTCTTTATAAGTCTGTTTTCTTCCTTCCCTCCCTCCTTCCCTCCCTCCTTCCTTCCCTTCCTCCCTTCCTCCCTCCCTCCTTCTGTCTCTGCTTCTCTCCCTCCTTCTTTTCCCTCCCCCTTTGTTGCAGTAGTTGGGGCAGAGTTGAGTACCTTACTTAAAACAGGAAAATAATGCTCTTAGTGGCTCCCCAGAGCCTTTCTGAAATTCTTGGGATGCACTGATTCTATCCAAAGCCATTCAGAAGTTGCTAACACTCATATTTATTTTCCTTTATTAAGGGGATTTGTCTGCTCATGGTAGAATATTTGCTGGGTAGAGTTTTGGGGGAATAAAAGTAACGACATGTTTTTTTTTTGTTTCCAATAATGATTGCAATACTGTTCTTACAGTAGTGCCAAGTATTGAGGGTAAAGTTTTATGTGCACAATTTCACTAAATCCTAAAAGGTGAGGCATATACAAATATTATTTCCTTTGTGCAAATCAAGAGGCAGAGTAGAAGAGGCAATTCAAAGTGAACTCTGGAGTTGTGCAGTCACAGTCAGGCCTGCCAGGATCCCCACACCCCAGTCCTTCTGTGCCTGCCATTCAGCACTAGGGGGGCAGAAGTCTCAGCAATATCACAGTAAAAGCTACAGACTCTCTCCACCCCTTCTCAAAGGGATCCATGGCCAAAGCCACACTGGTCAGGTTGGTACATTCTTCCGGCTGCACCTCCATAGCTGAAAGCATGATCAGAGGTCTCTAGAGTATCTGATAAATGGATATAACAGAACCTGGACCCAGATAGGGCCTGTTTGCATGATACACAGAGTTTGGCAGAGTACATCATCTGCTCATTATTCCGGCCACATCCTTGTTCCCCAGATGTCCTTATGGTTGCTTCTCAGGTGATCAGCTTTGGTGCACTTTTAGGGATATGATAAGGCCATACTTGGACTTCTAGAGACCGGCAGCACCAAGAGACAATACTATTCTCCTCTTTACCCCAGCAGGATTGCCTGGTGCCATGTGTCGTATGAAACCCAGTTCTCTCGGTATAGACTGGGACAGCTCCAAGAGATAATTTTATAATCCCAAGTGCCCTGCAGGGGTCTGGCCAGGCTTGTGAACCCCTCCTTGCTTGACTTACCCTCCTTTCTGCTCCAGAGGAATCTGGCGTCGCTTATTTATCCAGGACCACACGCAAAAGAAAAAATGAGATCAAAACAAAGCTTTGGTATTTTGAACAAATAAAGATAACATGGCTCCTAGTTAAATTCAAATTTCAGAAAAACACAACTTTGTAAGTAACCATGTCACATGCAAAATTTGGAATATAATTGCATTTAGTCTGGTTCAACCATCTTGTGTCTGAATTTCAGTTCTAATTCTGTGTCCTGCATTGTTCTCAGCTACTTTCCATGAGAACACTAATCCAAGTGTAACTAATTCCAATTTCTAGGCTTAAGTCAGTAAACCAGCTTGTACTTCTGAGGGCAGTTAATTTTAAGTGTGGACTTGTCACTTGAAAGCTGAGCTTTTAGGTACACCTATGAACAATTATTTAGTTAAGGCAAATCTTTGAGCAAAACTGTAGGAGATTATCTAATTGATGTTCGAAGACCCATCCATAGAGGGTAGGACCATTTTCTGGCAGGCGGATAGATGTGGAGAGAGTTGGTTGGCTTTGACAGACTCGCCAATTAGAAGGTATGCTTGGATATGTGCCCCTCTCTCAGCACTTCCCGTGCTGATATCACTTTTCCATAATATGCTATAGCCATAATATGCTATAACATGAAACCGTAATCACGAAGAGACCCCTTGCTCCCCTAAGTTGTCTGGGACATGTATCAATCACACCAACTGAATTTAGAATTGATTTAGTGCAAGACAACCTATAAATAATTTCAATGTACATATTATGGAATCTGAAAGACTGTATGATAAATGATGAGTCTCTTCACCGCTCTTGCACTTGGTCACTCAATACTGCTTCTCAGACATAATCATGGAGACCTTCTTTTGCTTCCTTTCTAGCAACAGTTCTGCAAATCCAGGCATCCCTGTACTCATCTTAGCCACAAGCTGCTGCTTTGCACATTTTAGTGAATCACACATTATTTGATGTCAGGTTCCGTTAGCAGTCACAGGGACTGCTTGCAATCTTTTGCTCTGGAGTCCAGGCCACACCACTTCAATTTACAAAGTGACTCCTGAGTGTAAGTCAAACTGTGAACTTACTGACAGATGAACTGTCCAGTTGCTGCTCAGGGAACTGAGGAGAGATGTAGGCTACATGATAGATGCTATCTGTCCTAGTGAACAATATCCTTCAGGTCCGATGTGACCACAGGCCTTCAAGTAGCAGAGATTGCCATGGTGACTTGCAGAAAGGCCCCACTGTCATGGTAACGAAACAAGCAGAGTAATGCAGCAGTAGCTGAATCTATGTTAATAGCAACAGAACTGTGACCACTCCTTAGAGGGAGAGGGAGAGTGAGACAGAAACTTTCCCTGGAACTCTAATTCCAGATGCTTCTAGTTCTAGTGTTCGCTCCTGTCTCCTGCCCAGCTACTTGGTGGTTTGGGGATGTTTCAGTGTAAAGAGGAAGTGGAATATTCACTGGTGGTAGCACTCTATCCGTGTGGCTTTGTGAGTCATCACCTATCTTGGGATGGGACTTTTTCGTGATGCAATGGCTTTTGAGTCACCTCACTGTGGTGAGTAACTGTCACCCATGCTCCTGTAAGCAATCAGTCACCAATGCTCATGGAAGTGAACCTGAAAAACACTTTGGCTCGCCAAGCTGAGCTCGGAACAAATCACTGCTTTATTTTGTGTCAGCGACCAACCGAGGGCAAATGATGCTTGTTCACGCTTCCCCAGAAAAGTCATGCAAAACTATCTGACATTTAAACAGGTTCTGCACCCGTACAAGTGCATGGGGATTCCTGGAGTGGCTATGAACAGGCATTTGAACCTGATCCTTGGAAAGCAGCCCCTGTCTCAGGAAAATATTCAGTTACCAATAAAAATATAGTCATTTTTCACAATAGGGAAGAGAGAGCATTCTAATTTCATGTAAGAGTTGGCGTACTTTCTATATATAACCACTCTGCAATAAAGTGCTTACTGCTAAAATTCACAAAGATGAGTATATTCTGAAAGGTCTGGTACTAAGATAGGTCTATAAATAACTGTCACTTGTGGCTGGGAAATCAGCCTCAGAGAAAATGAAACAGATAGGAGGTGAGCTGTTTAAAGGCTATTTGTCTATAAGTAGCAGGAGAAAGTTGATACATAGAACTCACGGGACTGCTTTGTTTAGTGCCTCTGGGAATTGACATATGATAGACTGGTGACATGGGAAATAAGAATTTATGGGACTGGCAAGATGACCGGGCACCACTGTGAAGGTGCCTGGATGCAAATCTGGTGACCTGAGTTCAAGCTCTGGATCCAATCTGATGAAAGGAGAGAACCAAATTTTGTTAGAATCACTTCCCTCTTTCCCTCCCTATGCCAAATGTGTATAATAAACCAAAGACACAAACAAAAGTTTAGTGAAATACATTGCAAGAATGTAGTGGGCAAGTACCACACAGGAAACTGCACCTCTGAAAAAGGGTAGACTTTCTTCCTCAGCAGTCAAGGGGAAATTGCATCACAGGCCTGACGCTGATGGCCATAGCCTGATTATTAAAGTATAGGAATTGTATTTTTTTTTTGTCTCTGTATTTCCCACTAACAGATCAGCAAGATGGAATTGTTGATTAAAGGCAAAGATTTGTCTTCTGGAGCTGCATCATATCTGAGTGGAAGGATGGGGGCCCTGGCTGGCACTGGTGATCTGACCATATAAGCCACAAAGGCTTGAGAGGCATTTTGGAGAGGGGAGTTAGTGGTTCTTTCAAGAGGTCGAAGGTCAGACTGTGGCATCACTCATCAGGGCTTTGGTGGTGGGAGACAGGTGTTGATGTTGATGGTAATTGCTTGTATCCTTCAGACAACACTATCTTGAGTTTAATGGCTTATATAATCAGGAAGATATTAAGTATATCACAAAGTTAGCAAAGTAAAGGCTGAAAGTCCAGCAACTAAAAACAGCAAGAAGGCTGGAGAAATGGCTCAGAGGTTAAAGCCTTTGCCTCAAGAACAACAAGCTCTGAGTTTGAATCTCCGAGTCCAAGGGGGAAAATATAGCAGTAGTCTGTAATTCCTGCCTTGGACGTCAGAGTGTGAGAAACCTCAGAGCAAAGTCGAAAGGAGGTAGAGCAATCCAGGATGATTCCCAGTGTTATCCTTGGGCCTCCACAGGCACACATACTCAAGTACCTTCTTGTATACACACCCACAGATGTACCCATTTATATTGTGTGCGTGTGCACACACACACACACACACTCTACCAAGTACTCAAAAAAAAAAAAAAAAAGGAAGGAAGGAAGGGAGAAAGGAGAAAAGAGAACAAAAAGAAAAGGAAAAAAAAGAAAGGAATATGGGAAATCAACAAAGCAGAAATCAATTTTGAGAGAAACTTGTAACCTGGGAACTAATCTCAGTCAGGAATGTTGTTAAATTTTACAAGAAATAAACTCGATTAGTCATTGGAAGAGGCAGGACTGAAAAACCAGAGCAGAAGAACAGTTCTTATTAGAGGGATAAAAAGGTCAACCATGGCCATGTCTGTCCAAAAAAAAAAAAAAAAAACTAGAAAAGCAGGCCTGGCATGAAGGAGTTCTTCTGCACTGCAAGTGAGCAGGAACACAAGAGCCAAGTGCCATGCAGGTGGAGGGTTTGTTTCATTTCCCTCCCTGGAAGCCTCTGAGGACAAGAGATAATAAAGGCAGGAGACATTTCACTGTGATCCATTCATATATGCGGGCCACACAGCCTTGTCTTGGGGTTCTCTGGGGTCTGAGACCTGCAGAAAAGGTAACAGATGTTTGAAGACTGAGTAAAATCCAGACAACATAGGTCAAGCCCGAGGGTGGAATTGAGAGCTCCAGCTAGGATGGAGATTATTTTTCCAACAACAACAAAAGAGAAATTAGGCAGAGATGGATTTTTATTTAATTAGAATCAGACAGTTTAGTTTTGGTAGAAGGATAGAACATCTTGAAAAGACTTTTATGGCAGTCAAGAAGGAGCTGCTAGAATTTTGATTTGTAATATTTTAAATTATTTTATAGTTAGGTTGTACTTTTATGTTGGATTCTCAAGAACATGCAGGTAATCAAGTTAAAAATTTTTTTATTTCAATTGTGTGCGCGCATGTGTGTGTGTGTGTGTGTGTGTGTGTGAGAGAGAGAGAGAGAGTGTGTGTGTGTAGAACCACGGGTGAATTCGGGAACCACCATGGACCACCTACACCTCCTCCTTATTTACTCTGCCTGGGGATTCACAGGCTCCGCCCTACCAGGACCAGAAACGCAGGCCGCCCCCACTTCTGCCCGGCGTCTATACATGGAGTCTAGGATCCCGGGGTCTATACATGGAGTCTAGGATCTGAACTCAGGACCTTCTGCCTGCAAGGCAGAGGCTTAACCCCTGAGCCACCTCTCCAGACCCCAAAATTTTAAAAATTAAAATATTAGGGCTTGGGGTTAAAGCCTGTGACTTGCAAGCGAAAGAACCTGAGTGCAGATCTCCAGATTCCATGTAAAAATGCTCAGCAGATAAGGTGGTAGTCTGGAGCCTGGGAACCCACAGAGCAAAGCAATAAGGAGGTAGAGCAATCAATGAATGATCATTTCTGATGTCACAACAAGCATACACACTCAAGTGTTCTCTTGTGCACATGTCCACACACATATACACACAACAAAAAGTAATTTAAAAAATTAAAAATTGTTGAAGTCAGTCAAAACTGCTTTGAAACTCTTGGGGACTCGTGAAGAGGTCCTGCTTCATTTCAGTTTCCCTCTTTCAGTTTCAGAGTGGCATCTGTTGGAATGACTCCGAGTGGTGTTGACTGTGTGATTTTACTGGAAAGCAGTGCTCTCCTTTGCAGGATGTGCATTAGTTCTCCAGACCTCTCTGATTCAGATGATGGATAATTTACTGGAGTTGTGAGAGTTTTCCTTTTTATATTTAGGGTGTGTGTGTGTGTGTGTGTGTGTGTGTGTGTGTGTGTGTGTAGCAATGTAGAGGTGGGTGTCACATGGCACTTGTAGAGTGCAGAGGACGACTTGCAGAAGTCAGTCTTTCTCACCACCACATGTGGGTTCTGAAGATGAAACTCAGGACACCAATGTGACAAGTGTCTTTCTTGCTGAGCTATCTTGCTGATCCTCTTTTACCTATTTCAGCAAAACCCTTTTAACCTTAGGGTAAAATCAATTTTACCACATAAAACATTTTCTGATCTAAGAAAACATTTTGCACCATTTATCATTTTTTTGCACTTTCCTTTCCTATTTACTGGTTTCTTATGTTATTTCTTTATTTAATACAGGAAACAAGCAATATAACAAACTTACCAACTTCTTAAGAGAGTTATATAATGTATATAATGTTAATAGATTATATAATGTATTGAATGATCTAATGCATCCAGCTAAAGTCACCCAAATGCATCTTTAAAATTTTTTTTTAATTTATTCAACTGTGCATGTGGTGTGCGCGTGTATGTATGTGTGAGTATGTATGTGTGTGTGTGTAGAACCACGGACTAATTTAGCTATAAAGATTTTCCCTGGTGCAGGCTTTAGATATGTTACATTGTCACTTAGATTTTTTTTAAAAGGCTCTTTTATGTATCTTTTTCTCCTTAGCATCACATGGGTTTTAGAGTTACAAACCGTTGCATTCTAACAACGGTTCACCAAGATAACAAAAATTCTAAATTGAACAGCATGGACTTTGAGAAATAATCTTAGCAAGTAAAGGTGGGAGGGAGAGTATTAGCTCGTAGTGTTGTATACAATAGGTATCTGTTCTCTTGAAGAACTCTGGGTGATAGCAAATGGGTATTTTTCCTGGTGGAGACGGAAGACTCAAGATATGCTAGCTAGAGAGGTGAATTGCTAATAAGTCCAGTTATGGCAGGCCTGACCCACAGCAATTTTTTATAGTATTTATTTTTTAAGCAGGGAGACAGCTAGAGATAAATTGTGAATCTATGAATCCAACTTGAGGATGGGTCTCCTGACCCCATTGTCTTGGAATTGTGAGACATTGCCCATGGCCTTTCACAGAACTTAGGGACTAAGGATATAGTACTGTAGTCTTTTTTTTTTTTTTTTTTATTATCTCCGCTCATACAAACTTAATAGGTATTTAGTATCTGTCTAATTGTTTGTCCTCCAACATTCCATTTTCTCATTTTAGGAAGCATCTCTTTTAATCAGCAGCAAGGGAAAGTTACCAGTACGGAGGGCTTCATCTTGAAAGACTGTCCTTTGTAGTTTCTGTAAGGGGAAATGCAGAGCATGAAGGGCAATGGAATCTTACTCAGCTTTCCTAGGAACTGGGAATTTGCCCCTTTTTTATTAGATACAGCATGACTTAGTCCTCAGCATCTGGAAGTGAAAAGAGGAAATCACACAAGAGAGACATTGGCAGCCCTCGGCTGGGTACCGGTGCTGTCCTCAGAGATGCAAAAAGGACAGCGGAGAGAGCAAACGGTGTATTAGATACTTGTGTAAGTCTGATGGTTTGGAATCCCGAGTTTGGTCAGGAAAGGTTCGTGTCTTATCCACTTAAGCCCCCAACACACTTAACACCACAGATTTTATAAGAAGTTCTTGTTGAAGAAGGATGTGAAATAGACATTTGGCGGTTGCAGAAACTAAACAAGGATCCTAGGCAGAGACCGAGTTGGCCCATAGAGAGGAGAGCCTGAGGGTCAGAGGAGAGACCATAGCATAAGAAGCAGGAGTATATCTCTCAGTTAGGGGAGGAGAGGGAGAAGGGCCTAAGACATGCCGAGTGTCCTGAGGTACGATCTAAGTTCAGAATCAATCCCCAGAGGCTGGCCGGCCTCCACTGTCAACATGGGACTTAAGACAAGGCTTCATGTAATCTCAGGCAGCCCCCCAAGAGCAGAGGCCTCAGGCTCATGGAGGTGGAGCCTCCAGTGATGCTGAGATTACAGCGTCCAGTTGATCAGGCTGGACCTGGACAGGAGATTCATAGACCAAAGCTTGGCCACAGGTTGATTTTGAAGGGAAGGAAGATTCGCTGACGGGGAAACGAAAGGCTGGTCATCTGCATGCCTCTCATCAGGAAGTCTGGCCAGGAAGGGAGCGGCAGGTGCATAATGCCAGCCACACACGCCCTGTTCCCTCCTGCGCTAGAGTGGTGGGAGCAAGTGCTGGAGAGAGAAACGAGGAGTGAGGGGGAGAGGAACCAGAAGTTCTCATGATACATGAGGGGTCACCGTGGGTGAGTGGCTGGATTGCTGTTCTCATCGCTTTCGGGTACCACCAGAGGGACATTAGACTGCAAACAGGAAGCAAGGATTTCCACAGTCTGTACCTTGGTGGGTGTCTGTGGGCTGGGGTCATGGTCAGGTCATGTTAGAGTGTGGCTTTGTTGGAGGCCCTTGAATTGCCTAACCGGCTTCCAAAAACATGAGAGAAACTCTCCGAAAGATACGAAATGAAGAAATTTTCCCCTGTGTGGACTACTGAAATGCCATGCAAAATATCATATATGGTGACGTGGACAGTAAAAATATTTGTCAATGACACAGACAGACAGAGGGAGAGTTCTGGAGAAAGCAGTGAGTGACCAGACACGACATCCTGTGGTTGAACAGAGGTCAAAGTTCTTGCATATCATTATGAGTCTCATGTATGGACCCATATCTGGGTAGACAAGGGGACATCTCATTGCCTTTTTGAAAAATCGGTTTTAGAGTTATTTTTCTTGAGACTAGTCATTTGCCCAGTGTGCAATGGATAATTAAGCTTTAGGTTCCAAATGTCTGTATAAGGTTATAGGCTAATGATTAACACATAGGAATTTTGTTTGTATATTTGGCATTTCGTCTCAACAGACTGGTTTGGTGGTTCCAGGAGGTTGACTAAAATACACAGTCTAGCATGGATTCAGACAAAGGGAGGTTCTTATTGACCATGGGGAGATGGGTAGAGTCTCCACATAAGCATTGTTATAGATTGATAATTATTTTAGGACACCATTTACTAGGCTAGACTAGTTCCTTTGTCTAAATTCATAATGCAATTGACTTGTCATGGGAATACATGGTTATCTGAACAAAAGCAAGAATTATTGACTAAAATTCATTTGTTACTGTATGAATATTACGTATAGTTTAGAGTCATTGCATTTCTATCATTCTTTACTAGTCATATGTATAAACTAGACCCTGAGGTATTAACGAAGGCAGGGTAATATTAATGATTTTAATTAAAAAGGAAGATTAGAGTTCTTTAATAGTTATATATTCTGTATTTTCCTCCGTCTTCATTCTCTTTTCACTGCCTTTGAAAACACCTTCACAGTTTAAGGAGGTAAAAGCTTTGGAATGTTACACAAGCATGTGGACTTTCTTTAATCAAGTCTCATGGCAACTTTGTCCTTGTTTTAGAGACAGGACTATGGCAGATGAGGCTCCTGAACTTTGTCCTTGTGTTTCAAATCCACTGCCCCTGGAATCAACTCTGGTCTGCAGCAGCTGACTTCCTAGGTACTGCGTGTGAGGCATACATGCTTTCACCGTCAGCTGACTCTTAAGTATATAACAGGAACCAAACAATCCAAGCACAAGAAGAGCGTCACTGCAAGGCTTACTCCAGGCTTCCCTGAGAAGTGTTATTGTAAATACACACACGCACACCACCCACTTGCAAATAGTGCTTGGCTGCCAAGAAAGGAGTCTCTTGAATGAACAAAAAGGGACCAGAGTGCCATAAAGAACATTTCTTCTAAAAATAACAACAGCAAAAAAGTTTCTTTCTTTCTTTTTTAAAAACATGTTTCTGCCAAAATTTCCCTGCCTTCGACTTATTTCTGATTTCTTGCTGTAGCTAGGCTACCTGCTCTTCAGTGTTTCCTTACTCCGTAAACTTGAAAATGGTAGAAACAGAGAACGTTTTCTTTATTCCTAAATCTCCTCCCTTCTCCATCATTACTAATCAGCTCTTTCTTTTTCTGTTCTTATGGGTTGTGGAACTGAATAAATGCCAAACACAGAAGCAAAGAACTTGGAATGATCATTTGGTAGAAAAAGCCAGAAGAAGTAGAACTTAGGTTTTCAAAGCTCGAAGAAACTATTAAATAAAGAGAATTCACTCCCATGTCCAATAGTTAAATTACTTCTGAAATGTGTAGACCTACTGTCATAGTTGGATATAGGTATTTACTTGATGGTTGAGGATTTGAGTTCCGGACACATATATAGAAAATTATTGAGTTAAGCCCAGAGTGAACCGGTAAGGCCAGAGTGAACAAAAGGAAATTGTCTAGTGATGGGAAAGGCCCAGCCCATGGTGGATGGGACTAGCCCTGGACAGGTGAATAAAATATGGAGAGCTGGTGGAAGAAGTTGGCATCCTTGTGTATATTGACCAGACATGCTGGTCTGACAAGTAAGGATTGTCTCTCTCTCAGATATTATGTGGATTTGGTGTGAGCAGTTCCCTCAGCCCCTTGGTGATAGTGCATGCTCTGTAACTGGACAATCATAAGAGAAAATAAACTCCCTTGTTTCTTTAAGCTGTTTCACCATTATTTTATCAGCAACCATGCAGAATAACTGCAACACTTATACAAACAAATTTTGGGCTTTGTCATCCCTTAGTTCTTTAGATTTGTTCCCTTTGAAGCACTAAATTGCAGATTCCTAACTCACAAACCCAAAGGATTGAAAATGTCATAAATAATTATAATTCATGCCTTATGACTATCATGTGATTTTTTTTTTTTTTAAGGGAGAAAGGAGATTTATTCAGCTTACGGTTCCAGAGGGAAGGTACAGTCTCTCAAAGCAGAAGTGGCATGGCTGGCTGGCCACAGCTGGAGAAGGCTTAAGTCACTGCAGACATCTTGGAAGCTGAGAGCTGCAGAGTACTTGCAGGAAAGGCAGACTTCTCCTGGAGATAGGGTGGACTCATCCACCTCAAGGCCCACCCCTTGTGTCTGCCTTCTTCCAGCAAGGCTCCACCTCTCAAGGTGACATGACCTTGCCAAACACATGAGATTGTGGGAGACACATTTCAAACCATGACACTCCACCCCCGGCCCCCACAGGCTCATTGCCATCTCATTATGCAAACCATAGTCAGTCCAACTTTAAAAGTCTTCATAGACTACATCAGTAGTCCCAACACAGTCTAAAAGTCCAAAGCCTCTTGTAAAATCAAAATATAAGTTACATACTTCCAACATACAATGGCACAGAATAAACATTTCCATTCCAAAAGGAAGGAATAGGGGCATATCCAGGAAAGATCGGGCCATAACAGACTGAAAACCAGGAGGACAAACCCCAAATCTTGCAGCTTCAAGTCCAACAGGTGAGTCTCTCCTTGAAATCATCTCAGTTCCAAAGGGATTTGGTTCCACCTCTCCAATACAGCTGCCCATAGAATACATTGGTCTCTTGAGCTGACTCTTCCCAGGGTATACAGCTCTCCTTGGAAGGTGTCCCACGTTGTGTCTGGAATCTCTAACATCTTTACTTCTCAATGGCAAACCAGGCTTTAACTCCACAGCACAAACTGCCCTTCTTGGGCCTCTAAACTGCAGGCTTCTTGCCTCATGATGCCTGGATTCTGCCAATTTTTGAAATCTTGGAGGAGGACTCCATGATCTCCTCCCTCTTGCATTACTGATGCCCCTAAAACCAGAACCATATGGACGACTTTGCCAAGACTGGCCCCCTTGAATCACAGCTGATTCTGCTTCTCTATGTTGACCATCTCTTTCACTCCTGGGCAGTTGCTTGGTAAGAGAAACCAACTCTTGCTTTGGAATTCCATCCTTTAGCTCCAGTTTTCTGAAAGGATTTGCATTCTTATGAGTGGGAGCCTTCCCTGAGGATCTTGCCCTCAAACTAGGGCCTCTCCTATTATTCAAATTAAGAGCAGGCTTTGATTTACAAATGGAGCTAATCTCTTCAACAGCCATTTTGTTCTCTGCTTCTTCCTGGTTCAACTCTTTAAAAGTTTGCCATTATATTTTTCATCATTGGATCTTACAGTTTTTGCTTCTTCCTTGCCTGATTCATTGCTCTTTTTCATAACTCCGAAGACAACTAAAAAGTAGCCATATCACATTGACTACATTGCTTTGAAATTTTCTCCGCCAAACACTCCAGCTTAACTTCAGACAAGCTTTTAGGACAAGGGCAAAACTTCACTAAACTCTCTGCCAACACATGGCTCCATGTGTCACTCATCCAGTTGCAAACACAGGGTCTGTTCCCCTTTGGACCATCACAAGCTGAGCTTCCACTGCCTGCTTCTCTCACAGCTTTGCTCTCTGAGTTCTCACAAGAAAGGCCCATTTGGCCCCCTTGCTCAGATGCAAAGACTTTCCCAGCACAAAGTCCCAAAGTTCTCCACATTTCTCCCAACAAACAGTTCCAAAGGCACACTAGCCACATCACAGCATTGGCCATACTTTTGGGTACCAACTTCTCTCAGCTTCACAAACAATTTCACATTGTGGTACCAGCTGTTTTTAATCTCGGAGCAATACCCCACTACATGGTACCAATTTCTGTAACAGTTACTCTTAATTATTGCTGTGAGAGAACACTCAAAGTCGATCAACTTAAGGGAGAGAGGGAGGTTTATTCAGCTTACGGTTCCAGAGGGAAGGTACAGTCTCTCAAAGCAGAGGTGGCATGGCTGGCTGGCCACAGCTGGAGGAGGCTTAAGTCACTGCAGACATCTTGGAAGCTGAGAGTTGCAGAGTGCTTGCAGCAAAGGCCCATGTGATTTTTAAATTAAATCAGAATGTTTTTCTATCCTAAGATAATCTGCTACTGTGCTTCTATATTTTCTGGATTCTCAAGTTAGTGAAAAATGGTTATCATCTCTGATTTCCATTTCTTTCCTTGGTTCAAATATCAAAAGGGATTGCACTAAGACCTTCAGAAGAATAATTAGTAGAAATAATAAGTTAAGAAAAATATAAGAAACTAAGAATAAAATTTCTGAATCTAGAAAGTAAAACATCTTTATTTTGTAAGATGAAGATGCAACATGTATGTGATTTGTCCAGTGGTAGCCAGAGACCTGGGGTGGAGATTTCTGGATCTCGTTCTCCTGACTTCCGGAGCAGAGTTGGCTTGTCAAAGACTTCAAGAAAACCTCCATACGAGAAGGTATTTGTTTCCCTTTTCTTGATTTCTGGAAGCTTGTTTAGTTATTTGTCTTTGTTTGTTTGTTTGTTTGTGTATTTATTTTTAAGTAGCTATAAGTCCCAAAGTCACAGAAATGCTTTGCATGCCCCTTGAACCAGCTCAGCTCTCAGACAAGTCTCAACATCTGGAAAGGATTCCAAAGTCTCTCAGTTCTTGGCTGTCTACAATGATGAAGAAAAACAGCATGGATAATTTAAAATAATAAACAATTCTTGAGTAATTTCAAGTGAACTAAAATGTGTGTCTATAAGACCTTCTTTGTATGTGAGGTACGTAGACCAGAGTATAAATTCCAGAATTCCTGCTGCTGCAGATGCTTCAGTTTGGCTCAGTCCAAGCTACTGTGGCTGATACAATTATTTTGTGATCTGCCCATTCATCTCTCTAATCTGGGTTCTACAGTATGTGTCAATGGCTTCCACAGTCTCTTATATATCTGGCCAGCCCCACTTCACTCTGAGGTCCAGCTCCACTCTCACCTGGTAACTGCAGAAGAGTCAGACCTTTAACAGGATTCATCATCTAACTCCACAGAGACTTTTTTTGCATCCTTATCAGTCTTTCTCTTCCTCAAAGTAAGTTCTCCTTGAACCTTGCTGTCTCTTTCATCCTTTGTAGTCATTCTGTAACATGCAGATATAAATATATATATTAATGTACAGCCATACTTACTGTGTAGCATGTGACCTGAGGGCTAACATTAGCAATTAAGACTGGAATAAAAGAATGCTCTTGTCAATGACCAACTATTAAAGGAAACTAGAACTACTTGATGAATTATAGCTAATGAAACTCATGAGACTGTGAATTATTATTATTTGATAAACAATATCATTATAAGAAGACACAAGCATGTCCATCTATGTTTCCAGCACAGTGCTCATGACACTCAGGCTTTATTAAAAGGGAGTGTCTGTACATGGGAAATATAGAGGCTGATGCAACTTGGTCTCCTTGGTTCAGCTGTTATAGGAATCCTTGCAGACTTGCGTAGAGCTGTGTGAGGTCATAAATGTTCTCCAGTGTTTTTTTTAGCTGGATGGGAAAAATATACATGGAGCAAATTCTTTCCTTCTCTGTAGATCGTGTGGATTTTGCCTTTTGGAAGAAAGATTTAATCCTTTGCACACTATGTTTCCTTCTGTCTTTTTTTTTTCTTCTTAAGGAT
The DNA here is from genome assembly GCA_023101885.1 of Typhlomys cinereus. Taxonomy (NCBI): domain Eukaryota; kingdom Metazoa; phylum Chordata; class Mammalia; order Rodentia; family Platacanthomyidae; genus Typhlomys; species Typhlomys cinereus. The sequence continues at coordinate 2,591,790 of JALPQD010000016.1, read as the reverse complement.
CTCAGAACTATACACTTGCATAGATAAGTTTTTTGTTAAAAGGCAGTTCTTTGTCTTGTTTCCTGCTGGCCATTCCCGTCTTAATCCTTGAGGATCCCATTTCCCAGTTTCTCACCACTAGGTGTCACATGCATTCACACAAATGCCTCAAGGCTGTAGAAATCCTCTTCTTTTTTTTTTTCTATTTGACAGTTCCATTTTATATATGTATTAAATATATATTGAATTTAAATCATTTAAATATATAATATAGAGAGAGTTTAAGTCATTTCACTTATTATCCTATCTTACTCTCTCCTTTCTTCCATTAAAAAACCTTCTCAACCAGTCTTCTTAATTTCAGTCTTTGAGTGTGTGTGTGTGTGTGAGTGATTTCACTGAGTTTCATAAGAGTTGCCTGCATTAGCATGTACCTAACACTTGGAAAATAAACTTTCTTTAAAAATGTGCCCTGGTTAGCTTTTTCCAATAAAATCTTATATTGTACAGACCCTACATATCAGCTCACAGTTATATGAGATTCCAACGCAAAATGGAAAGATTTTTTTACATTGTAATTATTTTAGTGTTTTACATATATGAATATAATGAATTTATGATATTTTCATACCTTAATAACCAATCCTATCTCCACTCTATTCCCACTACAATCCTTCTTCCCCACCAATCTCCCTCCTATTTTCATCTGGGTTGCCCTTGATGGTATGTGCCTGACTACTTGCTGGAGCATGAACTATGTATCAATGGTATGCCACTGAGGAAAGCACCTTCCCTCTCCCTCCATTGGCATTAATTCCTACCAGTCTTCCAGGGAGGTGTGGAGCCTCTTAAGATCTTTCTCCTTCCCTGGTGAAACGTTACTAGGAAGAGTCCTGTGTGTATACACATAGCTGCAGTGAGTTCATGGATGCAACAGCCTTGTCATATCCGGATGACAATGTGTGGCCATACTGCTTCCACCCTTCAAGTTGCTACAGTATTATTGCCCCCTCTGCTGTGATATTCCCCGACCCAGCGGTTCAGAGTGGCTTAGATGTCCTGTTTAGAGCTAAGTATTCTGAAGTCACTTATTTTAGGCACTTTGACCATTTGTGTTTTTCTGTAGTAAACCTTTCTTTGCAGAAGGTAAAGTACTGTGAGTATAATGAAAAATATTTAAAAAGCAGTTTGATAGAGGAAAGCTTTTTTTAAAGAAAGTCTTAAAAATCGAGGAAATGCAAAATGGGAAAATGAGAAGGCTTATCTTTCAATCTGCAGAACCTGTGGTTCTAAGACCCCTTTCCCTTCAGCCCCAGAGGGTCCTTTGCCTTACTCCATGGGGTTATCAGGAAGTCTTTTGGGTTGCAAAAGAGCATATGGAATGATCCTTCAGGTATCTTTGTGTTGCTTTGTAATAAGGGAACACACAAAGCACGAGAACCCATCTCATTCTACTCATTCGTACTTCAGGTAAAGGCCCTGAAATGTTACAAGGTTTTTACATAGTTATAGAGTCTTCGAACAGAAGGATCAATAGAAGGAGCAATTCTAATCTTTCTTTTATGCCAGAGAAAGGATGCCTAGTACAATTTACTCTGTGCAAGGCTGATAGCAAAAATAGACCTTTGGCACATATCTTTTGGTTTGTTAAGCATGGTATATCTTCGCTGTACTTAAAATTGTCATTGAATCTATTCTGGGATTTTTAAAAGAGTAACGAACTAGAATATCCTGTAGATTATGCTTAATATTATAAGAGTCTTAGCTCAGTGAACCTTTTTGGCAAGGTATGGTATCACAGTAAGAACACATTTCATTGCTCTCATACAGATCCTGCAGATCCAATCTCAATGCAGAATGACTGAATGGCTGTTTCTTATAGCTCTCCTTTACAATGAAAGTCCATCAACTCCACATATATTTTCTGACTTATCGTTCTTTTAGTATTTCATACATGAATATAGTGAATTTGTGATATTTTCACACCTTAATCCCAATCCTATTCTTCCCTTTCCATTACTACTCTTCTTCTCCCCAGCCAGACTCTCTCCTACTTTCAAATCTTTTCATGTGTGCAGTCCACTGGTTTTATCTGTTTCGCCTTTGATACATATGCCTGAGTACTTGGCAGATCATGAATTATATATCAATAGATATGTCTTGAGGAAAGCATTTTCCATTTCCTCCCCTTCAGCATTAGTTCTCATCAGTCTCTCAGGGAGGTCCACATATGTATTCCAATGAAGTTGTTTTTAATTTAAGATGGCCACAGTTAATGAAAAGATGCGGTCAATCTACTAGTTGTTCTAAATCAGAAAGTATTTTAGTGTTACCCTTATTTCAAAAGCAGTGAGAATATTGTAATTTCAAAATGGTGGGTTCATAAAAAGAATTCTTTCCTTTGTTTATATGCTTTATTTCTGGGGATGATATCACTGTATTCTAGAACTCATGCACTAGTGTCTGGATATCTGCTGGGGCATGAATGGTCCACTGGTGGGTAAACCATAGGGTACAAAGACTCCCTCCACTCTTGTACAGTAGCATTACATCTCATGAGATCCTCCCTGTTCCATGGCAGGTTGTGACAGGCCAACTATTGTAGTGGTCTAGTGAAAGTAGATACTGTTGCATTCAGTTTTCCCCATCCTGTGGCTTTTACTTTCTTACTGCCCCCTCTTACAAAAAGTTCCCTGAGCCTTGGAGTGGGGTGGTTTAGATATTCTGGTTAGGGCCAAACTGTCCATAGTGACTTTTATTTTGTATTTTGGCCTATTGCGGTTCTCTACTTTATGCATCTTCCATTGCATGGGGATACTTCTTGGTTGAATGTTGAGTGCTTATTTGATCTATGGGTATAATGATAATGTTTAGACAATAGGTTACTATCCAATATTCATAGCTATCACTATAAAGTTTGTTCCCTTTTAGGGCCTTTGGTCTCCTTATCTATGGGTACCTGGCTTGGTTTACAGTACCAGGGATGTATTCCCTGTCATGAAATGGGACCCAATGTCAATCAGGAGACAACTGGTTATTTCATAGGCCATTATTGGACTACTGTACTCCTCTTAATGGAGTTTATTGTGACTCATAATATTTCTTGATGGGCAAGGGCATTGACCACTACTTTTCCCTAGCAGCCTTCTTTATATTGTCTAGCTCTATGGAGTTACCCAGCATAAAGGAAGTTTCCTTTCTGTTCCAATTTATTTTCTTCCCATGTTCTATGATCCTTGTGTGTGGTATCTTCACTGTAGGGTCTTTCTTTCAGGTTCTGGAGGGCAACCATTATCAATGGCAGATGCCTATTTCCTTTTGGAGAGGCTTTTTTTTTATTTTATTTTATTTTTCTTGACAGTCTCCGTAGAGACTGTCAAAAATTGTCAGTGCCGACTATATTTCAAGTCGTCACGGCGGGGTATTGGGAAAAGTTTTCAATTAGCAATAATCGCACCTCGGATAAACCTCATTGGCTACGATACTGCCACTGCGCAAAGCTTGGAGAGGCTTTTGAGATCTTCTTCCAGCAGCTCTTAGGAGGTAACTTTCCTGGCTGTAGGAAATCTACTTAATCATCCTAAGCTTCTGGCAGAAGCATCGCAAATCAATTTCTGTTTCCTTTCTTTTCTGCTCTCTGTGTTCCCCTGTGTAGTATTCATTTGTTGACACTTTTTGTTAAGTTATTTTTAAGATGGATTTGTAGAGTGAAAAATTTGTGTCTTGCTCTATTTTACCTGCATGGTGATCCTCCTGTAGCCTATTTCTTTATTTTCCTCCCTCCTTAAATGTTCCTCCTTTCTACCTTCTTAACCTCTGTGTTCTAGTACTTCATTCCCTCCCCCTCCCCAGTTCCTGAACTTATGTTTTTGTCTAGTTTAAAAACCTTTCTTACATGTTATTGGTACTGTTACCAGTTGATAATTCTAAAGCTAAGAAATTTGATCAGTTATAGTTAAATGAATATTTACTAAGTACAGTTGATGAGAACCTGTAAAGTCAATCACACATGATATTTGGCAGAAAAACAGGTTGCAAAATCTTGATTCACAAAATGACAGAAGGAAGTTGCTTAATAAATCAACTACTTCACCTCTTTAAATGCTGTGCAATGTGTGAGGCTTTTATATGATTTCTATCTCATTTATTGGCATCATCTAGAAACATCTATCTGGCCTACAGAACCACTTTCTGACCAACAAGAAGATTCAGAAGAGGACCATCAGAGATTCAAGGTCTCCCAAAGTTTTCCCAGTTCTCAAGATCTTGTTGACAGATGGACCATTTTAAAATATTACTTTCATGTATGTTAGAAAACAATCATTTCAGTTAATTTTCTCCAACCCATTTATTTCTTTTATTTAATTTGCTATCATTGTTCAGTCTCATAGAGTCCAAGGCAATTCACTTGGTGTTAAATAAGCCCAGACTAAAAGTGCATTGGTCCTACTTCCTGGAAATTGCATGTTGGTTGTTACCTGGTAGTAACTGGAGGTAGTATATCAAGATAAAGCACTAACTATTGAGCTTTTATTGACATAAAAGGTTGGATGTGTTTGTTCCTAAGGTTGCATGGATGCAGTACACCCACAATACCAATGGCAATAGAAGTTGAGTAGATAAAGATCAATGTTAAACAAAGTTTAATATTGTTAAAATGTTACCTGAGGTTACATTTCACAGTGCTGTTGTCAACTTGTCCTAAGTCCTATTGCTTTAGCAACTGGTTTATATCATGAAGCTGTGGATAATTATCACCATATTTTACATGATTTGGGGCATAGCTTTAGCTTAAGTGATTACTGCCTTTGAAAGAGATGATTCATTTTGGCTTGTATGCCACTATCCTGTACAAAGAAATCTTACCAGGCAGAATTTCATTGTAAGATGCAACAAAGACCATGGACCATTCTCAAGCTCAGGGTCAACAAGAAACCCAGTACATTTGAAATTAGCCTAATCCCTAATACTATTAATTAGAAGACACATGAGTATTTACTGCTACATGTCATACATATCAGTAAAAACATCCAAAAAGAGCTGCCAGATTTTCATTGAATTTGTTTTGGTTGTGATTTGATTCCTGAACTGGTATTTCACCTTATCTCTTTTTATTATGGAAAATAAAGAAATCACAACTTTCTGTTTACTTCGAGATTCTGTGATTTGGGCATTGTCTTTTCTTCCATTAGAATGAAGCTCCTTTCCTTTATTACTCAGTCAAGTATTCTGGTATCTCTAGATTTGGTTCAAAAATACTCATTCATTTTTCATGTTCCACACTCATGGGATGTCAATGTCCACTCCAAAGTTCAAAGAAAATCACAATTGTGAAAACATTAAGACAAGGGATTATAATGCATACTACCAGAATACGAGTAGTTACTGTTTCATATATGTGTGTGTTCAATTATGATGGCTTATTTCTTAATAATATAAAGCCCTCAAGAGATACTTCTGATCTATGGGTCATTCTCTTCTAAGGACTGCTACCATGTTTTCATTGCATGATGGACTCTATTCCTTCTGTAACAGTAAGCTCTTTCCCCCTCAAGCTGTTTTGGTCTGATCCTGAAGGGAATCTGGCAGTCCACACAAGCAGATAATCATGAGGGTGGGAGAGAGAGATGGATTGGTAAAGGAATGGAAGGAAGGAAAGGAAGGAGGGAAGAAGGGAGGAGAGAGAGAGAGAGGGATGGAAAACCACTCGTGTTTATATATAAAGAAAATTCTTAGTAGAAAAGTTGTTTGGATATGACTAGTAATCACAGCAATGGAAAGGTAATTGAGATACCCTCTGTGGGTGTGCATGGAATCTAAGCAAGCGCAGGAAGGATAAATAATAGTTGAAGAAGATTGGGAGGACCGTGGGGGGCACGGAGTAAATCGAGCTGTATGTTTGAGACATGGCTGGGAATTTCTCCATGAGGTTCTGGAGGCAGCTTCTCACTTGTAACAGCATACTGCTGCTCAGAAGTTGCAGGTGTGTCTTTTAAATTCATTTTTTAGTGTGGGGAGTGTGTGTGTGTGTGTGTGTGTGTGTGTGTGTGCATGTGCGTATGCGTGCGTGTGCATGTGTACCTATGGAGGCCCAAGGGTGACTTTGGGAATCATCCTGGATTGCCTAAAATCCTTTTTGTTTTGCCCTCGGGTTTTCCAGGCTTTGCCTCCCAGGGCTAGAAGTATGGGTCACAGTTGTTTCTGCCTGAAATTTTTTTTTTGTCGGGTCTAGGATACAAATTCAGGTCTTTCTGCTTGAGAAGCAGAGGGTTAAGCCATTTATTAAAATCTATTTTTATTTTTCTAATTTTACAAGCATATTGAGTACTTATCCCTGCTTCCATTCACCCCCTCCCTCCCACTCCCCTCTCTTGCCTTCATCCATCCATCCCACTCCTTCCCATTCTCCTACCTGTCTGCTTCTATGAACTCCAGGAGTCTCTCTGGCTTGTCTATTCCTATGGGGGTTCGGACCATCCCTGAGCCATCTCTTTAATTCAGTTACAGAACATTAAGGATCAAAACATTATTTGGATTAATAATGCTCTTCTTGCACAATCAAAAGGAGTTATAAAAATCAGACTTTGATCTACACCACTTCCTGTTCACCATTCACCAACCTTAATCTTAAGTATGGTCTCCCAATTAAACAGGTGATCTATTTTAGGAGCTTTCAGAAATTTATAAAGCAGCTTATGAACATGAGATGGTTATTCTTGGTAGATCGGATCAAAAAATGCCCAGGTCTGGGTGTGTCTGTGAGGACAGTTCTAAAGAGGATTAAACTAAAAGGAAAGACCAACCCTTTAAATGGCTGTGACATATCACGTGACAGATTTGGGGCTAAATAGAAGAAAAGTAGAAGGAAGAAGCCAGTCGCCACAGATATTTCTCTCTCTGTTTCCTGGATGCCATCATTTGAACTACTCTGCTCTGGTCATACCCAGCAACCAAGAGGTCTGAAGCCTCTGAACTTGAGCCAAAATAAATCCTTCCTCCCCCTAATTTGCCTACATGAGGCATTTTGTCCTAGCAACAACCACAACAAAAATGTGATTGAAGCAGAATAGCAACTAAAACCAAGCAGCAGCAAGTGATATAATACTAAGCTATTTCAGCATATTTCTCCCTTATTCCAAAAACAAAAAAAATCATTGCCTGTATTTCATCATGCATGTCATCTATCATTTTAGGCTTATTTTCAAGCAGAATTCATAAATTCCATTAGATCTAATCTGTCCATTAATCTTCACAGCTTCTGCGCCCTAGTTCAACCAATAAGACACAGCTAAAATGTGGTGCTTCATGAGTGTGATACACTGCCTGAGAGAGATGTAATGTGGGAAGCTTTTGTTACACTACCCAGAATGCCATGCTCTCAAAACGCATCCATTTCTTGTTTCTATAATTTTCTATCTGATGTTTATATACTGTTATTGACCACTACCCAAACTGCCACCCAATGGTCACAATAGAGATGCCTTGGTTATGAGCTGTCTTGTAGTGGCATCCAAGTGCTTGCATCCAAGTAACCCTTATTTGGCTGAGTAGTGACCCCAAACCACAGCACTCATGATGCTGACAATTCAGGTCCAAAGAACAGTTGAGAGGTGAAAGTTCTCAGCTTAACAGAAAAAGGAAATAAGCAAGCGGAGGGTGCCAGGGTATAGGGTAAGAAGTAATCTTCATGCAATTTTGAAGAAGTAAAGGAAATCTGGGTTATTTTGCTACATTTTAAACTGCAGAAGTTATGCCCATTATGTATGATAAGCATTTAGTTCAAGTAGAAAATACATTAAATATGTATAAGTGCATAATATATTAAATACATAAATGTATTGAATGTGTATAAGTGCCTAGGAAGAAGCCTAGTATATATTGGGTTCACTGCTATACATTCTTCCCAAGAGATTAAAAAGAAGAAAGAAATGTCACTCTTCCCTCAGCCACAAAGAGACACTCCATTATACATTTTTTCCAGATACACGGCACCTTTACCAAACAGGTGATGCTAACTTCACCCAGTGGTTAGGCAGCCACGGTTGAAAGACATCTGCATTTGCTTATGGCCTTTAGCTAAAAGAAAATATAGATTTCTCAAATCTTCATGACAGGTTTTCAACTTGGAAACAAATGTCAGCTGAAGTTAGATTCCTGCCCCTGCATCTGCAGGAGAGACTCACCTTTCCTGACCATTGCTATTCAGTACTTGTTATTAAGTAATTACTTTTGTATTGAAAAACTGGCATTTAGTTTTTAGAGAATTATATAATTTCAGGGAAGGGGAAAAATGATAAGTTTTCTGAAGTAATGCTATAAGAACTGAAGAAGTTGCTTCATTTCTTTGTAAATGGAAGAATTAACTTTTTTTCTTTTCTAATTTTCACCCTGAATTTGCCTTTGTTACAGTTACATTTTTCTCAGAGTGCTAAATTGTCAAGATGTCAACAAATCAAAATGGCAATAATGTGCATGGCTTCAAATGATCAACTTTTAAAATTACTTTTTTGTGTTAGTTTTCTATTACCATAGCAAAACACTTGAGGTAATCAACTTATAACATGTCTATTTTATCTCACAGTTTTAGAGGTTTCATTCATCAATCACAGTTAGTTTGGGGCCTATGACAAAATAGATTATCAGGATAGGAGCATTTGGCAGAAACAAAAATGCTCATTTCAGGCCAGGAAGCCAAAAGAAAGGAAGGAATTGGAGTTCCACCATCCCTTTCTAGAGACCTAACTCCATCCCTGTCCACTACTATCCATTCTTCCATCACCTCCTAGTAGAGATACTACTCTAGGAACCAAACCTTCAACAGGAAGACTTATGAAAAAAACTGAAAATGGCCTGTGGGTCACATGTGGCTACATGTGGCCAAGGACGGCTATCAAAGCAGCCGGACTTCAAAACTTCTGTATTTGCTTAAAACATGTTTTTTTTTTTTTTTGGTAATTATGATTGCATGGTTTTGAAGTTTGAATTTTGTAGATGGTGATGTTGTATTGAAATGTCAAAAAGTTGGATATCCCTGACAGTCTACAGTCATTCATAAGCATCGAATTCCATGTTAGAGCTCATTGAAGATTCCTCCTTCCTTTTTCATTACTGGTGAGTAAACCTGAGACTTTGAACACGCTAAGCAAGCACTCTACCATTGAGCTGCATCTCTAGTCCTGAAGAAATCCTCAGTAATATACTTGATCTTAGTTTACACAAAGATTCAGATATATGTGTTCATTTTTCAAGAAAAGTAATGTTTTGTCTTATATATGACCTTCAATGTAAACAATGAATCTTGATGTGATTTTTCTTTTTTTTTGGTATGTGTGTATTGTTGAGAATTAAGAACATGCAAATTAAAACTATAGGGAGATAATACTAAAACCGACCAGAATAACAAGAATTTAAAATAACTGGTAATTCCAAGTACTAGCAAGGTTTCAGAGTCTTGCTAGTGATCCTACTTGGAATTTTTTCTTTAACCTCAAAATTTTCATGTATTTCTGCTCTGTGGTATTTACATTCCTTGGCAATATCCAATAGAAATTCATCAGTAGACCAAAAGATATTCAAGCATGCTCAACATGCTAGCAAATGGAACAGTATCAAAGTGAAATCATTTCAAAGTTCTTTAAAGAATCAAATGACTGAACAGCTCATGTCGTATCTGTACTACGAATAACACAGGGACAAGGAGCAACTTTATAGCCATGAGCCTGGGGGACTCTTACAAGCCTAATGTCGAGCTATGGAAACACATACAAAATGATGCCTTTGTATCTGTGTAAAACTCAAATGTAGTAAAAACAGGTCAGCCAGGTATGGTGGGATTTGTTTGTTATTCCCACACTTACAAGGCTGAGGCAGGAGGTTTGCAAGCTCCAAAGCTCTGTTGATAAAGTGCTTGCTTTACAAGTACAAGGACCTGAATTTGATCCCCAGAATCCATGGAAAGAGCAAAAGGAGAGAGAGAGAAAGAGAGACAGAGAGAGAGAGAAAGAGAGAGAGAGAGAGAGAGAGAGAGAGAGAGGAAGGGAGGGAGACACACAGAGAGAGAGAGAGACAGAGGGAAGGAGAAAGAGAGAAAGAGAGAGAGAGAGAAGAGAGAAGAGAGAGAGAGAGAGAGAGAGAAGAAAAAGAAAAATTAGGCATGGTGGCACATACATGTAGAGTTTCAGGGCTCATTAGCCAGACAGCTTAGCCTACTAAGCCAATATGAAATCCTATTCCAAAAAATATATATATAATGTATATATGTATGACTATTCAGTCTTAGTTAATGGTTGCAGTTGACAAAACATGACCACACAGGCAAGTGCCAATTGGAATTGTTGGGGTTGTTTTGCTCCTTACTTCCTCTTCTTTAGCTATAAATATAACCTGGAGATGGGGTGGGTCATATATGAGTAGGACTGGGAGTTCAGAAACATCTTTGGTCGGAATACTGCCTTGTTTTAGAACCTTGTTTATTACTTTGTTCAGGTAATCTTCACTAAATTTCAGCAGCCTTGTTCCTCTCTTACCATCCAATGTAACAGCAGTCTTGCACTGTATGTGAACCGCCGACTTCAGGGAACTCTTCTCATGGGATCTCACTGTTCACCTGCCATGGGGTAGCATCCTCTTCTCTCACTCTCTCAGCAGTAGCACTCTGTCCAGTTTCTTGGTTGCAAGTTCCAGAAATCACTCTGGTCATCCCAAGACAAATGAAAGGAAGAAAGAAAACGATACCCAAGTGGATTGAAAGCATACCAGGAAGTCAAATATGGGCAAGAGGCTTGGGGAACCCATCTTGGGAAACTGGCAGCTCTAGGCTGTTCAGTTCCAGATGGTTCCAGAAGCTTGGTAGCAAAAACCATGATGCAGAAGCCATCGGTCTTTGGGATGACTCCAGAATGGAAAAGATATAAATGATGAACCAGGGACTTCCCCCAAAGGGAAATTAGGACACTATATGGAATCAGTTGTTGGATACCAAAGATCCACAGCTCAATACCTTTTCAATGTTTAATTTCTTGACCTAGTTGATATTTATATGGTAGTTCTCTTCATGGTAAATTCAGTAAGCTGGAGAAATGAGCAAAGAGATGATGTTAGCAGCTGGAATCTTAAAATTAGTGAAAGTTTGAGGTTTGAAGTTGGAGGCCAAACTCCTTTCTCATGAACTTGGGCTACAGAATGCATTGGAGGTTCAGCTACTTGCTCTTCCTGGTGACCTGGTACCCCTATCTCTAGAACCAGGAGTTGTGCTGTTTGGAAGCAGGTTCCCAAACTGTGCTGATTCTCCACGCTGAGTTGACTTTTAGTCGTAACCAGTGAAATACCAAGTAAGACTGCATGCTAATGGAGTGATCCAAACAAAATGTGAACCACAGGAAATCCAGTGGGTTTCTAGGAAGTTATGAAGCCATCATCCTACTGACAGGGTGTCAACAAAATAAGGCAGGTGCTGCAGCTAGGGAGGAATAACTTAGGGAAATGGGGTTTATGTGCATCACGTTGCTAGGGTGGACATAGCAAAGGACCTTTGCTTGGCTTATATAGCATAAATTCATTGACTTGAAATTGTGGAAGTGTATAAGCCCAAGATAAAGATGTCAGCAGGCCTGGTTCCTTCTGAGGACTCAGGAAGAATCTGTTCTGTTATTTGCCCTGACTTTTGGTAGTCTGCTGGCAAATTTCCAGTCCTTAGGTTATAGATACATGACCCCAACCTCTGCCTTTAAGCTCTGCCTTTAAGCTCACATGATGCTGTCTCTGTGTATCTAGCTCTGTCCACAATTCAGTTTTTTTTTTTTTTGTAAGCACAAAAGTCATATTGGATTAGGGCCCAATCCTAATGATCTCATTTTAACAGAATATCTATGTAAAGACCCTTTTTCCAAATATGATCATTTTCAGGGTACATAGTTCAATCCATAAAACAGAGGGCATTAATTAGTCAGGGTCATACTTTGTGATGTCTTTTTCTAAGGACTAAAAGACAGGCTTACCATTGCCTCATGTATATAGGAACTTGTTTGTCAGAGGGCCAGTGAATTTTTAGGTCAAATGGTAATGTCAAGGCTGTAGACATGGTGCTCTGAGGTCTGATCTGTATTTGTTCTGCTTAAGCCTGAGTCCACAGCAAAGAATAAAGTCCTTCCCTAGGAAAATATTGGTTGTTCTATATACTAATCAAACAGTAATTTTATGTAGAGGTTAAATTTCTTCCACTTAAATGTTTAGTTTTTAAAACTTGTGAGGATTTTTCTCTAATAATTTGGGCTCTTAGAATATTGTTGGCAGGGAGTATAGTAGACTTAGAATTTAGTTATCACTGATGTTTATGAAATGATTATATATGCCAAAGGCATGATAATTGTGCGAAATCTCTCATTTAATTTTCCAAATTCTCATTTTTGTCTATGGGGACACTGAGGTTCAATGGTTTTCTCAATGCTGACTGACATGTAATCCTGAGGGTAGAGTTGACCTCAGAAGTCACATAGCTTCAGTATCTTGGAATTACCCAGAAATTACTGGAAGCTCTTTGCTTCTAGTCCAATATTTTTAAAATATGTAACTAAAATTTTGTCAAAATACTTGCTGGATATAACAACAACAATGTACCCAGTCATTCTGTAAATCCCCTGGGGGGGGGAGCTAGCAGAGTAAAGTGGAGGAGGAAGGAAGGGGAGAAAAATGGGGAAGAAGGAGGGGGACATGCTGGGCCACAGGGTCACATATCTTATTTTCAGTACCTATGAGCTTGCACTTTACTCTCCTTCCTGATTTCTGTCAGAGACAGATAGTAGAGAAAGAATTCTCAAGCTCAGAAAGGGGACAGGCCCCTGAGCAGAGTGGCTTGCACACTTGGGAGGCACAGACAGAAAGACTGTCTAGAGTTCAAGGGGAGCTAGGGCTGCTAGTGAATCCTAAGCTAGTCTAAGCCACAGAAAGAGACTCAGGCACACCGCTAATACAAAATATTACGATGCAATGCAATGTAATGCAATGCAATACAATGTAAAATAAAGAGTAGTTAGTAGCTGTTCCTTTATAGTCAGCCCACTGCTATCTCTGGGTTTGACATTCATGGATTTGCCCTGAAGATCATAAAAATGTGCATTTTTACCAAATAGGTCCTGATGTTTTCTTGGCATGAATCCCTAATAACATAGTATAACAATCTTTTCCATTGTGCTTGTGCTGTTGTTAGGGATTATGATCTAGGGATGGTTTAAAATATGCAGGAGGATGTGAATAAGTTATAGACAAATGCTGTGCCACTTTAACAACAGTACTTGGGCACTGCAGTATTGGGGGGCGGATAGAACGGGAACCAGTCCTCAACTGTACTAAAGGACAAGTGTGCTGGAGAACACTTTCTAGGTGTTTGCTCACTTTTATACAAAGAGTTCGTTTATCCTTGGACCTGAGTCAGTGCTTCTGGGTTATTTTCTGCAAGACATTCAAGATTTGTCTCCACCTGCATCTGTATTGCATGGCATTTGGCTTCTATTCATTGAAACAGGAAAGACAAGGCGGCCATGAGTGACAAATGTTCATGTAAAGAATCAACAAAACCACCGCACCTCTCCCTTCTCCATGTCTGGAGAGAGTTGGAGCAGAGAGGCAGGAAATGGTATATGATCCTTTGACAAGCTTTGGCTTCTGAGTGTGTGTCAGTCTTAACTGGAAAAGTACTACGGATGTACGCACAGTGTGGAATGTATTCACTCTTGTGCCCAATAACACTTGGTATTTGGAAATGCTCTGTTATAAAAAGCCTCAGCCTTCCTTGATTTTAAACCTTAGCAACTCAGCAGATACTTTCCATCTTGGGAACGTTCCTGGCTCTCTCCCTGATTCTGTAAACACTCCATCCTTTAGCATGTTTCAGTGGCTTGAGAGCTAGAGCTTAAAAACAAATCCTTCATTATTTTTAAATGTAATTGTTTCCTCTAGGAATGTGCTGATGTGTCCACAGTCACCTGCCATGTCAGACCATAACATGGTGTGATGATGACCACACTGGATGGTGAGTGGAAGGGTCTGGCCAGGCAGCAAGGCACAGGCTTGTCCCAAGGCAGCAGAAAGTTGCTCTGTCAGCCAATAGCAAGGCTGAGAAATGGTCTGATGCAAATGAGACCCAATCCTGACCGCCTCCCTGTCTGCCTGTTCTGCAGGAGGCAGACTCATTGCTGATGCTGCAGAGAGAGCGCTTACAAAGCACTCCCTGTTAGCTCTGGACACAGACCTCCCCTGTCCACAGAGAAAGCCAGAGATTAATAGGCCTTAGAAACTAAGCAAACGACTTAAGAGACAATGCAACATGCTGCTAAGTCTAGATCTTCATCTTCTTTTATTCGTTTTGTGGTAAGGGAAATACAGCAGCAGGAGTTTTCTGTGCTGGGAGGAGCTTGCTGAATAGCTCCCGGCCTCTCCATGTCTGAGTGGAATTTCCTCACCAGTCCAATGAACAGCTACTATGCCGGATTACATGACCTGTCTCTGTCTGTCTGTCTGTCTGTCTGTCTGTCTGTCTGTCTGTCTGTCTGTCTCCTTTCTTCTCTCTAGAACTCACTATATTGACCAGGCCCTTATCAAACTTAGACTGCTCCTGCCTCAGCCTCCCTCCCAAGTGCTGGCTTTAAAGGCAAAGTGCTTTGACAAAACAGAGTTTTGTTTTTTTTTTTAATGAACTTCCTTTCATCCTCACATTTTAAATCGCATATGTCTGTTTTGTTGGAGTGACAGAAAAGTATCATGCGCTTATGTTGTGATATCAGAAAGAAATACTTTGGGATTTTTAGATAAAGGGTACAAAATATGTATATAAAGTGTAATCAATATTCAATAATGACAATTGCATCTCCCAAATGAGTTTTTTTTGTCAATTTTGCATTAGTTCCAAAAAAGAAAAAGAAAGAAAAGGAAAATACCACCAACTAAAAACTAAAGTTACTATCATTTTACACCTCTGAGCATAAAGTACCGAAGCAATTGGTTGTGTTAGGAATAGCATTACCAGGTACAAAGTGAGCACAGTGGACCCGCCTTTCCTTCTTGGGGAAATGGTATGGAGATAATAAAATGCTGGTGATCTATTTTGAGTCCATTCTGGAAACCAATTAAATAAAAATAATCCCAATACGTTAATACCTAGTAAATGGTTTTCCCTTTGCTTTGGAAAAATGAGAGTACATTGAATAGCTGAAGGGCCACTTAGCTCCTCTATGGTTTCCCTTTTATTCTACTTGTGTTTATATTCAAATGGGGAGCCACAGACTCTACAGAGGATGATTTAGAAAATGTCACGAAGAAATATACAGAGTAGTATGAGTATCAGATTCCAATGATATGCCCCTGATTTCTCCCCTTTTCTTTCTCTCTCTGTCTTTCTTTCTCTCAATCTTTCTCTTCTCTTATTCCTTTAAAAAACCTAAACCTTGTTATTCTGCCCCACAAAAGGTTTCTTCCTTAACAGTTTGCATGTTAACAGCTCATAAATACTCCTGTTTGCATGCTCTGTGTTTAGAGTGAGCATTCTGATTATCTATGTGTCTCCATTAATGTCACCAGTTTTTGGCCTGCCTGCACAGAGGTGCTGTAATGGAAAATTGCTTACAGAGCAGTGCGAAGCCTCAGAGACACATGTGCTGCCCACAATCTTTGGTACACATTACTTAACAAAGGTTTGCCTTGGGCGAGGTAGGGACAGGGATACCATGATAGGTTGGGAAATTCTGCCAAGATGGAGGAAGGACCGCTGTGCTGTCTCACACAAGAGGCATAAGGTAAGTGCCTAGTTAAAAGGCTGTGAGACACAAGGGAAATAAATCTAAGAGAATAGTTTTGTGGAAGCTTCTGTAGGGTGGCTGCTAAATTCATAGAGTTGTGAAACGATCTTAGCTCTGGTACTGTGTGTTTTGAAAATTCAGCCACCTCCCTGATGGGGCATTTGGCAGCTAATTTTTTAATGTCCTGTCAAAGATGGGAGCTTGCCACTGCCACTAATTATAAGTCAGAAAAAGTTAGTGAAATGGGAATGATTATGGAAAAAAAACACGAGCTGCTTTTTAGGAAATAAAAATAAGTAAGTAAGGGATTTTTTTTCCAGTCAAGTTTAATTTCATCTGCACAACAGAAAACTGGACTTTCCAAGTACAAATGTCTCGGATGATCAGCACTCAGTCACATACAACAGTCCATGACTTAGCCCCAGCATTTCACTTCTTGCTTTGGGGACATGAAATTTCTTGAACAAAGCATGAAGGCCAGATATGTCAAAGGTAAAGCAGAAGCGTCTCTATCAGAGGCTTTTGTAGGAAGGGAGCTTGCTATGGTTGAAGATTGCTGCTCCTTTTCTGAGCACTGTGCATGCCTCAGTGTTCTTGTGCATCCTCTTAGCAGCAGCCAGGTGATAACCTCCTGTTCTTGTGTTTCTGATGCTTACCAACAGGAAAGTAAGATAAATTTTGCAAGGTCTCAAAGGTCAGAGTCAAAGAACCCCAGGGCATCTGACCACCAAGTTCAGAGCCCACACTGCTCCCTGGGTTAGTTGCAAGGAAAAGGAAATGGAGTCACTGTGGGGCTATCCAAAAGATCTGTGAATATGAATGAGGGAATCTCATGTGCAGATGAAATGCTTGGTTGCAGGAGGAAACATATGAACTCTACTCTCCTATTTCTTCTCAGCAAGCCCTCTCTCAGATACCTGCTCAAGGCTGCCTACTTTTTTTTTCAAGCCAAGATGAACTTTACTGGAGATATCTTTCATTAAATTATACAAATACTAATTATATACACACATATATATTCTATAAAAACAACATCAACAAATTGGCTGCAGCTGTTTAAATTTTGACAATATATATATCAGTGGATGCATAGAACAAAGGAACAAAATATGGGAAGATCATTGTGGAAGTTGGTATTTGACATTAGCTGCCATATAGTTTTTCTTAATTTTAAAAATTCTTTTAGTATTTCATACATGAATATAGTGAATTTGTGATATTTTCACACATTAATCCTCAATCCCATCTACCTTCCTCTTCCCATTATAATTTTTCTCTGCCAGATTTCCTCTTATTCTCAAATCTTTTCAAATGTGTGGCCCACTGAGTTTCATCTGGTTCAGCTTTGATGAAATGTGCCTGAATACTTGCTGGAGTATGAGTCACATATCTGCTGATATACAACTGAGGAAAGCATCTTCTGTTTCCTCCCCATCAGCATTAACCCACATCACTTTCCCAGGGAGATGTAGAGCCTCTTGAGATTTTTCTCCTCTCCTGGTAAAATGTGATAGGATGATTCCCGTACAGGCCTTGTCTGCCTGCACCCCATCTCCATTTCAAATCTCTTACAATCTTACTGCTCTCTCTTACACAATGTTCCCTGGACCTTGGGGTGAGGATGGCTTAGCCATCCTATTTAGGGCTGAGCAGTCTATAAGTCATTTATTGTTCTGTACTTCGGCAGCTTGTGTTTTTCTATAATAAACACCTTCCATTGCAGAAGAAGTTTTTAGATTGAGTGCTGAGTGTTCCTCCAACCTATAAGTATAGTAACAGTTGTTTAAAAGGATATTTATTATACTGTCTTTATAGCGAAAACTTCACAGCTTGTACTGCCCCCCTAGGGCCCATGTCTTACACTTTCATGTTCTTGTTTAAGTTTACTACACCAGGAATGTGATTCTTGATGAACAGGGGACTTTAAATCCAATCAGAACATTATTGTTTGCCCCATTGGCATTCATGCCACTATTACACTGATGGTTGTCTCTTGCCAGGGTAATTGTTATTACAGCTTACATTCTTTCACAGTTTGATGAGACTGTTGATTGCTTTTCTTCCCCAATAGCTTTCATGCTAATTTCTGGTATTATGAAATAGCCTGTAAATAGGAAACTTCTAGATCAGTTCCAGCTGGTGTTTTTATGTCTTATGATCCACATGTGTTGCATCTTCAAAAAGAGGATCTAGCCTTTCAGTGTCTGGAAAACAAGAGCCATAGTAAAGCCTAAACTGTGTGCCTGGCCTTTGAGATTTCTCTGACCAACAAGTTACAAGGAAGAATCACATACTTGTTACTTGTGGTATTGTAGTATTGCTTAATAACCTCTGGGTTCTAATTGGATCATCATAGGCTATTTTTTTTTCTTTTTTTTTTATTAAAAAATTTAATTATACATTTTAAAATTTTTTACCAGTTCCCTCCCTCCCCCCTCCTCCCCCTCCCCTTCCCCCAGTGCCTCCCCCCCAATTCCCAGAGAGTCCTTTATTGTATACGCCTAACTCTTCATTGGGTCCTCCTCTCTGATGACATATAAGGACCCAGTGGCATTTCCATAAGCCCTTTCTCTTGTTCCCCTTAAGCATAAGATCACTACTATGGCTGTCAATCCCTTGCCTCCAGGGGTCTCGGTGCCCTTAACAGATGCTAGACTTTATGAGGTCAACAGTGCGCGCTGGACATTGCGCAGGGCATGCAAAGTCCCATTACGATTGCTTTGGCCCCAACTATTGTTGAGAATCTTGCAGATCGTTGCTCCTCCCATCCTTTTGCTCTTACAATCTTACCGCCCCCTCTTCCGCAAATGTCCCTGAGCTCCAGGATGGGGACAGATTAGGCTGGCCTAGTTCTATGTGATTGATATAGAGTCTCTGAAGTTCTGGATTGTGGTTTGTTGATTTTCTCTTGCAGTTTTGCTACTCCCGCAATTCCCTTCACTCCATTCTGCTGGGCACTGTATGTCACCCCCTGGCCAGAGACAAAAAGCTGTTAAACTGGAGTCTTGTTGTAATAGCACATTCAAGGGTAGATGTAATAAGAGTAGGAAACCTCCCTGAGGGAGGGGTCCATCACCCATTTGCAAAATGATTACTTTTTATCTGCTAGACTATATGCCCTCCCCTTCTGGTGAGATCAGGAAAGAACATCTGTGAACTTAACCAGGTTTCTCATTACTTACTTGCAGACCTTGATGGAGGCCTATTTTCTCTGCTGTAACATGGTCTCCTCTCTCCTTGTTTCTGGTGTGGCCCTCCTAACCCATCTCTCTTGTTCATAATCCTTGCAATTACTGTGTTTCATAGGTTTACTTTTGAGTGTCTCAATGTGGGCTGGGAGTGTTTGGTACTAGGAGCCACCTATTAGGGAGTACATACGGCGCTTAATTTTTTGGGTTTGGGATACTTCACTTAATATAATTCTTTCTAATGACATCCATTTCCCAGCAAATTCCAGTAATTCATCATTTTTGATGGCTGAGTAGTACTCCATTGTATAGATGTACCACTGTTTCCTTATCCACTCGTCAACTGTTGGACATTTAGGTTGATTCCATGACTTTGCTATTGTAAACAGTGCTGCTATGAACATGGTCGAGCTTGTGCTATCGAGGCGAACCTCTGCTGCATGGGGGGTTATTCCCAAAAGTGGGATAGCAGGGTCATATGGCATTTCAATCTTTAATTTCTTTAAGAATCTCCAGACGGCTCGCCAGAGTGGCTGTATGAGCCTGCATTCCCACCAACAATGTAGGAGAGTTCCCCTCTCTCCACATCCTCTCCAGCATTTGTCGTTGTTTGTATTGTGGATTTTTGCCATCCTGACCGGGGTGAGATGATATCTCAGGGAAGTTTTGATTTGCATTTCCCTGATGGCGAAGGAAGTGGAGCATTTTTAAAGTAATTGTTAGACGTTTTAATTTCATCCCTGGTAAAGTTTCTTTTAAGTTCCAGGGCCCATTTTTTAATTGGGCCAGTGTTTTCCTTGGAGTTTAATTTTCTAAGTTCTTTGTGCACTCTGGACAGTAGAGCTCTGTCAGATATGTGGTTAGTGAAGATTTTCTCCCATTCTGTGGGTTGCCTTTGAGCTCGTGTGACAATCTCTTTATCTGAACAGAAGCTCTTTAATTTCACAAGATCCCAACTGTTGAGAGTTGGTAGCAGTGATTGTGCCATTGGATGTCTGTTTAGGAAGTGTTGGCCTAGCCCAATCAGCTCGAGGGAGTTCCCTATCCTTTCAATTATGGTTTTTAAAGTCTCTGGCCTGATATCAAGGTCCTTGATCCATTTGGAATTAAGTCTTGTACATGGTGACAAGTACGGGTCCAGCTTCAATCTTCTGCATGTGGAGATCCAGTTTTGCCAGCACCATTTATTGAAGATGCTGTTCTTTTTCCATTGGATTCTTTGGGCCCCTTTGTCAAAGACCAAATGGCTGTAACTTTGTGGGCTTATATCTGGGTCTTCAATCCTTATCCATTGATCTGTGTTTCTATTTTGGAGCCAGTACCAGGCTGTCTTTATAACTATGGATTTGTAGTATAGACTTAGGTTTGGTATGGTAATACCTCCAGCTGTGTTTTTGTTACTCAGGATTGTTTTTGCTATCCTGGGTCTTTTGTGTCTCCATATGAACTTTGAGATTATTTGGTCGACCTCTTTGAAGAATTGCTTTGGGATTTTGATTGGTATAGCATTGAATCTGTATATTGCCTTTGGTAGGATGGTCATTTTTACAATGTTGATTCTGCCAATCCAGGAACAAGGGAGGTCTTTCCACCTTCTGGTGTCTTCTGCAATTTCTTTCTTTAGGGTTTTAAAGTTTTCATTGTAAAGGTCTTTTACCTCCTTAGTTAGGTTTATACCAAGGTATTTCATTTTTTTAGGGGCTATAGTAAATGGTATTGTTTCTCTTAAGGCTTTTTCACTTCTTTCATTCTGGGCATATAGGAAGGCCTCTGATTTTTGCACATTTATTTTGTATCCTGCCACCCTGCTGAACTTCTCAATTAGTTCCAGGAGCTTCCTGGTGGAGTTTTTGGGATCACTCAGGTATAAGATCATGTCATTTGCAAATAGGGATAGCTTGACTTCTTCCTTGCCGATTTGAATCCCTCTTATGTCCCTTTCTTGTCTTATGGCTTCAGCTAAGACTTCAAGTACAATATTGAATAGAAGTGGTGAGAGTGGACAGCCTTGTCTAGTTCCTGATCGAAGTGGGAATGCTTCCAATTGTTCCCCATTGAGCATAATCCTTGCTGTGGGCTTGTTGTATACAGCTTTTATTACATTGATAAAGGTTCCTTCCATTCCTACTGTCTCTAGCGTTTTGATCATAAAAGGCTGTTGGATCTTGTCAAAAGCTTTTTCTGCATCTATCGAGAGTATCATGTGGTCTTGGACTTTGGACTGGTTTACATGATGAATTACATTTATTGATTTGCGTATGTTGAACCAACCTTGTGTGCCGGGGATGAAGCCTACTTGGTCCCCATGAATGATCTTTTTAACATGTTTTTGAATCCGATTTGCTAAGACTTTGTTGAGAATCTTTGCGTCTGTGTTCATCAGGGAGATCGGCCTATAGTTTTCTTTTTTAAGTGAATCTTTATTAGGTTTTGGGATTAAAACGATATTAGCTTCATAGAAGGAATTTGGTAGTGTTCCTTCCTTTGCTATTTGATGGAACAGTTTAAGGAGTATTGGTGTTATTAACTCCTTAAATGTCTGGTAGAAGTCTGTGCTGAATCCATCTGGTCCAGGACATTTTTTGGTGGGAAGATTCGAGATTACTTCCTCAATTTCCTTATATGTTATAGGACTATTTAAATACTTCACAACTTCCTGATTCAATTTAGGTAAGTTGTGTTTACTTAGAAATTCATCCATCTCTTTTGTGTTGTCAAACTTCACAGAGTATAAGTTTTTGAAATATGATGTTATAATTCTCTGGATTTCTTGTGTATCAGTAGTGATAACTCCATGTTCATTCCTGATTTTGTTAATTTGGGTTTTCTCTCTCCTGCTTTTGGTTAATTTAGCTAGGGGTGTATCAATCTTGTTGATTTTTTCAAAGAACCAGCTTTTTGATTGGTTGATTTTTTCTATCGTTTTCTTAGTCTCGATTTCAGATATTTCTCCCCTTATTTTGCTAATCTCTTCTCTTCTACTGCTTTTGGGATCAGATTGCTCTAGTTTCTCTAAAGCTTTAAGCTGCATTGTTAAGTTGTTTATTTCTGATGTTTCCATTTTTTTGACGTGGGCATTAAGAGCTATGAACTTACCTCTTAGAACAGCTTTCATTGTGTCCCAGAGATTTTGGTAAGTTGTATTTTCGTTATCATTCACTTTCAGGAAATCTTGAATTTCCTTTTTAATTTCTTCCTGAATCCAGTTCTCATTCAGCATCATAGTGTTAAGTTTCCAGGAGTTAGTGTATTTTCTCTTGTTTGGTGTGTTGTGGATGTCCAGCTTTAGGCCGTGGTGGTCTGATAGGGCACAGGTTAGAATTTCAACTTTCTTGTATATGTGTAGATTCATTTTGTGGCCCAGTATGTGATCTATTTTGGAGAAAGTTCCGTGTGCTGCTGAGAAAAATGTGTATTCTTTGGTGCGTGGGTGAAAAGTTCGATAGAGATCTGTGAGGTCCATTTCTTTCAGGGTTTGATTAAGTTCCAAAGTGTCTCTGTTAAGCTTTTGACCTGTTGATCTATCCCATGTAGAGAGGGCGGTGTTGAAGTCCCCAAGAATTATCGTTTGGGGGTTGATTTCATGCTTTAGACGCTGTAGAGTTTTCTTAATGAATGTGGAGGGGCCCGTATTGGGTGCATATATGTTCAGTATTGTGAAATCTTCCTGGTGAATTGTACCTGTGACTAAAATGTAGTATCCATCCGTGTCTCTTATAATTTTTTTTGGTTTGAAATCCACTTTGTCTGATAGCATAATGGCTACCCCTGCCTGTTTTCTGCTTCCATTTGCTTGTAGAATTGTTGACCAGCCTTTTATTTTTAGAGCGTGCCTATCTTTTGTGGTGAGATGGGTTTCCTGCAGGCAACAGATTGATGGATTGTGATTTTTAATCCAAGTTTGTAATCTGTGTCTCTTGATCGGTGAATTAAGTCCATTAACATTTAGTGTTATAATGGAGAAACTATTGTTAATTCCAGACATTTATTATGTTTAGTAGCTTTTATAAGTATATTGCTTCGCTTTTAATGGTGTTATATTTGCCTTCTGTTCTCCTGGATATGCCTGTTTTTTTCTTCACGCTTGAGTATCATTTCTAGCAGTTTTTGAAGGCCTGGTTTGGTGGCCATGTATCCCTTAAAGTTGTCTTTGTGCTGGAAAATTTTTCTTTCTCCCTCTATCATGACTGATAGTTTTGCAGGGTAAATCAGCCTGGGTTGACATTTTTGCTCATTCAATACTTGAAGTATGTCTCTCCAAGCTCTTCTTGCTTTTACTGTTTCGACTGAGAAGTCATTTGTTATTTTAATAGGTTTGCCTTTAAAAGTGACTTGTTTTTTCTCCCTTGAAGCTCTCAGCACCAGTTCTTTATCTTGAATGTGGAGTGTTTTAACTATTATTTGCCGTGGCGTGCTTCTATTTTGGTCGTATCTGTTTGGGGTGCGGAATGCCTCTTGTATATGAATGGGCCTCTCTTTTTTTAGATGAGGAAAGTTTTCCTTGATGATCGTTTGAAAAATTTCCTCAGGGGTGGTATTTTGAGATTCTTGCTCTGGTATTCCATGAATACGCATGTTAGGCTTCTTCAGGGTGTCCCATATCTCTTGGATATTTCTCTCAAGTATCTTTTTGGCTTTAACAACCTCTTCCATTGAGCTGGTTAGTACTCCCACTTTATCTTCAAGGTCTGAAATTCTGTTTTCTGCTTCATTAGTTCTGTTGATAAGACTCTCTCTGGCGTTCTGAGTTGAAGATAACTTGTCTTTTAGCTCAGTTTTAAACTCTGCTTGAGTTTGTTTTATCTGCTCTATGCCACTTTTTGTTTCTTGCACTGTTTTTCTCAACTCCTCCAGATGTCTGTTGTGTTCCTCTTCAAAGCGATTGATTCGATTATGTAATTCCTCCCGGATTTCCTCTTTCATAGTATTGAACATGGTAATGATCCTATTTTGAAAGTCATTATCCTGGGTCAGGCTTTCTTGGCCTTTTTCCGCGGGTTTGTTCTTGTTGGAATCTAACATTATGGGATTATTTTCTTCAGTGGGAAATTTGTTTACTTGAGTGTTGCTTCTCATGGATTTGCACTTTGACTTTGGCATTGTCATTTTAACTCTTAAGATCTCTCAATTTCACTAAACTGAATTATTTGGCCTGGGGTACTGGTGGGCGGGGCCCGAATGGGGACTCACCTAGGGCGTGGGGTGAGGCCCGGGTGGACATGCGCGTGTCCCGACTGGCGGAGCGGGGTGGGGTGAAAAGGGAAGCTGGGCGTGTCGGCGTGGAGCTATTTAACCAGAGGGCAGCTGGGGCGGGGCCCGGGCGCAGGGGGAGGTCCTCCTCGTCCCTCGGCCCCCGCGCGGCTCCGGCTGGATGGCGGGAGTCGGAGCCGGGTCCCCGTGGGCTGACCTGGGGGTCCTAGAGCGCGCGGTGAGAGCCCGGCTGGATCTACGTGTACGCGTCCCGACCGGCGGAGCGGGGGAGGTGTGGCGAAAGGGTCATAGGCTATTTTTGTCTTGCCCTATATTTCTTTCTCTGTGTTTCCCTGTATAGAGAATGTCTGATTTGTTCTTTTTTTAAACAAAAATGCTTTTTGATATATTAATAATATGGGAAGTTTCTATATAGTTGTGTATTACTATCTTAATGCTTTATGTTGATCCATTATCCTTTCCCATACTCTATCTCTCTATCACCCCCCCCAAAAAAGCTTCCCACCATTATTCCCCTTTCCATCTTGTGGTTCTTGATATTTTCTATCTGTTTATTTAAAGTCTTTACCCTAAACCTCCCCTTGTTCTCCTGGCTTAATGGTCCTTTTCAAGTTTTCTGGCTGTTAAAAGAATTCCAAATTTAGTACATCAATCAGAAGTTTAGTTCTAAAACCACATATAAGAAAGAATATGTGGCATTTTTCTTTCTGTGTCTAAGTTACCTAACTTAATATTGTATTTCTATTTTTATCCATTTCCCAGCAAATTCCATAATGTCATTTTTTGATCACTGAATAGTGATCTGTTGGTGGACATACAGTATAGGCTAATTCCATTTTTTTGCTGCAATAAACATGGATGTATATGTGTTTTTACAGTAAGATGTAGAGTCCTTTGGAGATATTTCAAGAGGAGTTACATCAGGGTCATCTACTAGTTACATTTTTAGCTTCCTAACAACCTTCCTACTGATTCCCAATGTGGTTGTACCAGTTTACACTCCTGCCAGCAATGAATAAGTGTTACCCTTTTTCCACACCCTCAACTAGCATTCATTGTTGTTTGTTTGTTTGTTTTATCTTTCCTATGGCACATATATCTTCCCACAATGCTTCTGATTTTAATCATATGCACACCCAAGACATAAACATAAGATGGTAAATAGGGATTCTGACCGTACATTTCAGCTTTATTGAACATGTACCCAAAACCAGCTCTAGTCAGATCAACTCTTTATTCTTTGTACATGGATAGGTTGAAAATACAGATGAATAGAAACTGTCTTAGTTTGATGGTAACTAATGGAGGCAAAATCTACTCCATCATCTATAGAGGAGTTTAATGTAGTACAATTCCAGGTTTGTTAGGTGCACTCTTCTGAGAGTGATGTGTGTGTATAGTACATGCTACCAAGTGCATTACTAGAAGTGTATGTGTTGTGGGGGGAGCAGAGGTGTTGAGCCTAAGCCAAGTGGGCATCCCATGTTCCTGAGCAGTTTCCTATGTTTGTATGCCTCATCTGAACAAACTCCCATCAATTGCATTTTTTGTCTCTGTTCTCTTGGAGCATCTCATCTTGCTTTTCAGCTGCTTCTTTTACTTCTTTGTCATCTTGGTTTCGTCAGTTCACATCTCTGCTGTCTTTCTGAATCTTCCCATTGATAGGATTCCATGATGTTAGTTTGCCTTTTTATTGTACTTTTTGGAGTGCTGGGCCAAGTCTCTTTCCTTAAAGTTTCTAAGTCATTGATTTTAAAATTGCTAAAGTCATTTCATTTTCTTCTAAATAAATGAGTAATTTTAGTTTCTTTGTTAGTTTGGTCATTTGGTGAATTAATTCTTTCCCCAGTTCCTCATCAGAGCTGAAAGTTATGACTAACATAGCTCTTTCTAGTAGCTCTCCATCCTCTATCCAGCCTTCTTCTACTTTCTGGAAGTACAGGGGGGATTCTTGAGAGTCAGACTCTGAGGACACTGTGTCAGGAACATGGGACTTGAAGAAGCACTTCATTGTGTTGCTGGGGAGGATTGGACACAATGTCCAACTGCCAAGTTTTAGTTGGGACAAGATTCTTATATTATTATTCCAGCAAGTTCCTCCCAGGCATAGCCTAGGCCTAGGGTTACAGCTCAATTCTCTTTAACCTGCACGAAAGTTACAGAACATTTACAAATGTCCCAGATTAATATATTCAGAGTTGACAGTTTTAAAAGTAACAGCTTGCAACTTTAAAAAAGTATTCAGATAAAGTTATAATGACCAAGCTTATTATGTTTTCTTTCTGAGCATAGTTAATATTTAGAATTTGAAATGGAAAATTCAATAGATACTAATTTTTTTAACATTTTTTATTATTATTTTAGCTCATACAAATTTAGTAGGTACACTGGTTCCCTCCCTCCCTCCATCTCCCCCCGAACCCCCTACTCCCCTTCCCCTCACCCCTCCCTCCCCATCCTCCAGTGCCTCCCCCGCCCAATCCCCGGAGAATCCTTTAATGTGCATGCCAGACTTTCCTCTGGGCCCTCCTCTCCGATGATGTACAAGGACCCAGTGGCTTTCCCTGAACCCTTTCCTGTGTTCCCCTTAAGCATAGGAACACTACTGTGACTGTCAATCCCTTGCCTCCAAGGATCTTGGTGCCTTAGCAAATGCTAGACTTTGTGGAGTCAATAGTTTGTTGGACATTGCGTGGGCATGCAAAGTCCAATTATGATTGTTTCGGCCCTAACGTGTGTGGAGTATCTTGCATATCCTTACTCCTCCCATCCTTGTGCTCTTACAATCTTACCGCCCCTCTTCCGCAAATTTCCCTGAGCTTTAGGATGGGGAGAGATTAATCTGGCCTAGTTCTAGGCGGTTGATATAGAGTCTCTGAAGTTCTGGATTGTGGTTTGTTGCTTTTCTTTTGCAGTTTTGCTACTCCTGCAATGCCCTTCACTCCATCCTGATGGGCATTGTATGTCACCCCCTGGCCAGAGACAAAAAGTTATTAAACTGGAGTCTTGTTATAAGAGCACATTCAAAGGTAGATGTAATAAAAGTAGGAAACCACAGTGAGGGAGGGGTCAATCACCCATTTGCAAAATGGTTACTTTTTATCTGCCAGACTATATGCCCTCCCCTTCTGGTGAGATCATACCCCCTCATTTGTAAATGATCAGGAACAAAAGTCTGTGAACTTAACCAGGTGTCTAATTACTTACTTGAAGTCCTTGATGGAGGCCCATTTTCTCTGCTGTAACATGGTCCCCTCTCTCCTTGTTTCTGGTATGGCCCTCCTACCCCATCCCTCCTGTTCATAATCCTTGCAATTATTGTAGGTATTACGAGATTTATCTTTGAGTGTCTCTAGGTGGGGTGGTTTAGGTTTGGTACTAGGAGCCACCTATTAGGGAGTACATATGGTGCTTAATTTTCTGGGTCTGGGATACTTCACTTAATATAATTGTTTCTAATGACATCCATTTTCCAGCAAATTCCAGTAATTCATCATTTTTGATGGCTGAGTAGTACTCCATTGTATAGATGTACCACTGTTTCCTTATCCACTCGTCAACTGTTGGACATTTGGGTTGATTCCATGACTTTGCTATTGTAAACAGTGCTGCTATGAACATGGTCACACTTGTGCCATCGAGGTGAATTTTTGCTGTACGTGGGGTTATTCCCAGAAGTGGAATCGCAGGGTAATATGGCATTTCAATCTTTAATATCTCTAAGAATCTCCAGATGGCTCACCAGAGTGGTTGTATGAGCCTGCATTCCCACCAGCAATGTAGGAGAGTTCCCCTCTCTCCACATCCTCTCCAGCATTTGTTGTTGTTTGTATTGTGGATTTTTGCCATCCTGACCGGGGTGAGATGATATCTCAGGGAAGTTTTGATTTGCATTTCCCTGATGGCTAAGGAAGTGGAGCATTTTTAAAGATATTTGTTAGACATTTTAATTTCATCCCTGGTAAAGTTTCTTTTAAGTTCCAGGGCCCATTTTTTAATTGGGCCATTAGTTTCCTTGGTGTTTAGTTTTCTAAGTTCTTTGTGCACTCTGGACAGTAGAGCTCTATCAGATATGTGGTTAGTGAAGATTTTCTCCCATTCTGTGGGTTACCTTTGAGCTCGCGTTATAATCTCTTTATCTGAACAGAAGCTCTTTAATTTCACAAGATCCCAACTGTTGAGAGTTGGTAGCAGTGACTGTGCCATTGGATGTCTGTTTAGGAAATGTTGGCCTAGCCCAATCAGCTCGAGGGAGTTCCCTATCCTTTCAACTCTGGTTTTTATAGTCTCTGTCCTTAAGTCTTGTACATGGTGACAAGAACGGGTCCAGTTTTAATCTTCTGCATGTGGAGATCCAGTTTTGCCAGCACCATTTGCTGAAGATGCTGTTCTTTTTCCATTGGATTCTTTGGGCTCCTTTGTCAAAGACCAAATGGCTGTAATTTTGTGGGCTTATATCTGGGTCTTCAATCCTTATCCATTGATCTGTATGTCTATTTTGGAGCCAGTACCAGGCTGTTTTTATAACTATGGATTTGTAGTATAGACTAAGGTTTGGTATGGTGATACCTCCAGCTGTGTTTTTGTTACTCAGGATTGTCCTTACTATCCTGGGTCTTTTGTGCCTCCATATGAATTTTGAGATTGTTTGGTCAACTTCTTTGAAGAATTGCTTTGGGATTTTAATTGGTATAGCATTGAATCTGTATATTGCCTTTGATAGGATGGTCATTTTTACGATGTTGATTCTGCCAATCCAGGAACATGGGAGGTCTTTCCACCTTCTGGTGTCTTCTGCAATTTCTTTCTTTAGGGTTTTAAAGTTTTCATTGTAAAGGTATTCTACCTCCTTAGTTAGGTTTATACCAAGGTATTTCATTTTTTTAAGGGCTATGGTAAATGGGATTGTTTCTCTGGGCTTTTTCACTTCTTTCATTCTGGGCATATAGATAGGCCTCTGATTTTTGTACATTTATTTTGTATCCTGCCACCCTGCTGAACTTCTCAATTAGTTCCAGGAGCTTCCTGGTGGAGTTTTTGGGATCACTCAGGTATAAGATCATGTCATCTGCAAATAGGGATAGCTTGACTTCTTCTTTGACGATTTGAATACCTTTTATGTCCCTTTCTTGTCTTATGGCTTCAGCTAAGACTTCAAGTACAATATTGAATAGAAGTGGTGAGAGTGGACAGCCTTGTCTAGTTCCTGATCAAAGTGGGAATGTTTCAAGTTTTTCCCCATTGAGTATAGTCCTTGCTGTGGGCTTGTTGTATACAGCTTTTATTATATTGATTAAGGTTCCTTCCATTCTTACTGTCTCTAGCGTTTTGATCATAAAGGGCTCTTGGATCTTGTCAAAAGCTTTTTCTGCATCTATCGAGAGTATCAAGTGGTCTTGGACTTTGGACTGGTTTATATGATGAATTACATTTATTGATTTGCGTATGTTGAACCAACCTTGTGTGCCGGGGATAAAGTCTACTTGGTCCCCGTGAATGATCTTTTTGATATGTTTTTGAATCTGATTTGCTAAGACTTTGTTGAGAATCTTTGCATCTGTGTTCATCAGAGAGATTGGCCTGTAGTTTTCTTTTTACGTGGATCTTTATTAGGTTTTGGGATTAAAACAATGTTAGCTTCATAGAAGGAATTGGTAGTGTTCCTTCCTTTGCTATTTGATGGAACAGTTTAAGGAGTATTGGTGTTATTAACTCCTTAAATGTCTGGTAGAACTCTGTGCTGAATCCATCTGGTCCAGGACATTTTTTGGTTGGAAGTTTCGAGATTACTTCTTCAATTTCCTTGTATGTTATAGGACTATTTTAATAATTCACAACTTCCTGATTCAATTTAGGTAGGTTGTGTTTACTTAGAAATTCATCCATCTCTTTTGTGTTGTCAAATTTCACAGAGTATAAGTTTTTGAAATATGATGTTATAATTCTCTGGATTTCTTGGGTATCAGTAGTGATAACTCCATTTTCATTTCTAATTTTGTTAATTTGGGTTTTCTCTCTCTTGCTTTTGGTTAATTTAGCTAGGGGTGTA
Organism: Typhlomys cinereus; assembly: GCA_023101885.1. NCBI lineage: Eukaryota > Metazoa > Chordata > Mammalia > Rodentia > Platacanthomyidae > Typhlomys > Typhlomys cinereus. Next base: position 2,561,575 of record JALPQD010000016.1, on the reverse strand, counting down.
TCAATCTTCTTGATTTTTTCAAAGAACCAGCTTTTTGATTGGTTGATTTTCTCTATCGTTTTCCTAATCTCGTTTTCAGATATTTCTCCCCTTATTTTGCTAAAGTAGATACTAATTTTTGTTCTCAAATCTTAAAGCTTCTTTAAAAGCTAGCTAACAGGTATCTGTTGGCATCTAAATTTTATTTTACAGATTTCTAATTTTTAATCTTTCATTTACAATTTTACCTCGTAATGATAATGAGTGAAAAATGGAAATATCTGAGGTTCAAAATACCTATTTTATTTAGATATCACTTTATAAACATGTTTCATTTTTGTCCACAGAGTGGTGTTGTTATGCTGGTGGTCCAAAAATCTCTGAAGAACATTCAAGAGCTGTCTCTGTTGTAGAAGCAAGAGGGATTTTATTACGAGCTCTTGAGCAAGGGCTCACACAGTACCCAGCACAGTAGGCAAAGTGGAGCCCTGAACAAAGCTTTCAGGGAGTTTTATACAGTTTGAAATGAGTCTAGGGGCTTCTCATGCAAGGCTCAAACTGATTGATTACAGGTTACATGTTTGTCAGTCAAGAAACTAGAAACCTTAAGAATATTATTAGCAACCGTTGACTTAATTCTTATCTGGGACAGCTAGACATGTAGACTCCAAACGGTCTTGTTTGTGCAAGCTTCTCTCTGTTTTTTATCTAAGGTATTTGAGCACTTTGACTTTCGTCATTGTCTGCGTTTGCCTCCCTTTTCTGAGTTGGGGCTTACGGCTTCCTTTGGAGTAGTATGTGTTCAGAATTAGTCTCAGTTCATAAGAGTTTTTTTTATTCCTGTTTCTAGGGTGCTATGTGCCAGGGGCTTCGTGCCGAGAGATACATACTTGTGAAGGGAAAGCAGGAAAGGTTTTTACAATTGTCTATAAACTACAGCTAAACTACAGTTGACATACTGTTTTCTTTTTAGAGATCGCACAGTCAGATAAGTTTATTTAGGTCCCAGGGTGAGTGGAATGGAGTTCCTCTGAGAACGGTGTCTCTGGGGCCCCACAGTGTTACACTGTAAGACTTGTTGTAAACTACTTCCCATTTTTCTGCTTCTGAATTGCTTATTAGAAATCAAAATATTGACTTTGCTCTTGGAGGAAACTCTTAGCTAATTCTGGTTTCTATCAATTTAAATTCAATTTAGAATTTTAATTTTTTGAAAATTCAGATTGATTTAAATTATCAAGAAACCTTAAATTAGAATTTCTTTGCTTTAAAATTTAAATTAAAGAATCACTTACTGAAATATAAATTGAGGAATTGGCCACTTAAATTATGGAAAAGATAATTTCATTACTGTGGAAGGAGTAAATTAAAAGCCATATTCTGAATGACAAGATGTTAGATAGAAAAAGCATGTCATATGGGCATTTTCAGTGAATCTCTGATTTATTACCATTTTAATATTCTGTTAGGATTATTTTACCAGGTAGTCAGTCAAGATGACTTTGGCCCATTACAGAAGAATATGTTTCTTTTTTTTTTTTTTTATTAAAAATTTAATTATACATTTTAAAAATTTTTTACCAGTTCCCTCCCTCCCCCCTCTTCCCCCTCCCCTTCCCCCAGTGCCTCCCCCCCAATTCCCAGATAGTCCTTTATTGTGTGTGCCTAACTCTCCACTGTGTCCTCCTCTCCGATGACATATAAGGACCCAGTGGCATTTCCATAAGCCCTTTCTCTTGTTCCCCTTAAGCATAAGATCACTACTATGGCTGTCAATCCCTTGCCTCCAGGGGTCTCGGTGCCCTTATCAGATGCTAGACTTTATGAGGGCAACAGTGCGCTGGACATTGCGCAGGGCATGCAAAGTTCCATTATGATTGCTTTGGCCCCAACTATTGTTGAGAATCTTGCAAATCGTTGCTCCTCCCATCCTTTTGCTCTTACAATCTTACCGCCCCCTCTTCCGCAAATGTCCCTGAGCTCCAGGATGGGGAGAGATTAGGCTGTCCTAGTTCTATGTGATTGATATAGAGTCTCTGAAGTTCTGGATTGTGGTTTGTTGATTTTCTTTTGCAGTTTTGCTGCTCCTGCAATTCCCTTCACTCCATTCTGCTGGGCACTGTATGTCACCCCCTGGCCAGAGACAAAAAGCTGTTAAACTGGAGTCTTGTTGTAATAGCACATTCAAGGGTAGATGTAATAAGAGTAGGAAACCTCACTGAGAGAGGGGTCCATCACCCATTTGCAAAATGATTACTTTTTATCTGCTAGACTATATGCCCTCCCCTTCTGGTGAGATCAGGAAAGAACGTCTGTGAACTTAACCAGGTTTCTCATTACTTACTTGCAGACCTTCATGGAGGCCTATTTTCTCTGCTGTAACATGGTCTCCTCTCTCTTGTTTCTGGTGTGGCCCTCCTAACCCATCTCTCTTGTTCATAATCCTTGCAATTACTGTGTTACATAGGTTTACTTTTGAGTGTCCCGATGTGGGCTGGGTGAGTTTGGTACTAGGAGCCACCTATTAGGGAGTACATACGGCGCTTAATTTTCTGGGTTTGGGATACTTCACTTAATATAATTCTTTCTAATGACATCCATTTCCCAGCAAATTCCAGTAATTCATCATTTTTGATGGCTGAGTAGTACTCCATTGTATAGATGTACCACAGTTTCCTTATCCACTCGTCAACTGTTGGACATTTAGGTTGATTCCATGACTTTGCTATTGTAAACAGTGCTGCTATGAACATGGTCGAGCTTGTGCTATCGAGGCGAACCTTTGCTGCTTGGGGGGTTATTCCCAAAAGTGGGATAGCAGGGTCATATGGCATTTCAATCTTTAATTTCTTTAAGAATCTCCAGACGGCTCGCCAGAGTGGCTGTATGAGCCTGCATTCCCACCAACAATGTAGGAGAGTTCCCCTCTCTCCACATCCTCTCCAGCATTTGTCGTTGTTTGTATTGTGGATTTTTGCCATCCTGACCGGGGTGAGATGATATCTCAGGGAAGTTTTGATTTGCATTTCCCTGATGGCTAAGGAAGTGGAGCATTTTTTAAGATAATTGTTAGACATTTTAATTTCATCCCTGGTAAAGTTTCTTTGAAGTTCCAGGGCCCATTTTTTAATTGGGCCAGTGTTTTCCTTGGAGTTTAATTTTCTAAGTTCTTTGTGCACTCTGGACAGTAGAGCTCTGTCAGATATGTGGTTAGTGAAGATTTTCTCCCAAGAAGAATATGTTTCATTATGTGCCATCAAAAAAAAACTATTGGTGCTGCAAAAAAAAAAAAATTTTGTCTTTCTGCAAACTTAAAATTGTTTCAAGAACTGGATTTTTTTCTGAGTTGGCTTACCTGCTACAGGAGTCTGCAGTTAAAAATGAACACCAAAACACAGTGATGACAGCAGAATTTATTCTAAGGAGATGGTGTTGCCTCCTTGCAGTTATTGCCTTTGTTTCAACCATTTGACCTCCTTTTGGATTAGACATCATTTTCATCATTCAGGGAGCTGAGGTGCAGTCAGTAACCAAAGGAGGCAGGGTCTCAAAGATCTGTGAAATGCAGGGAAAAATCACTCACTCCTGTGTTAAATCCTAAGGGTTGGAGGATCATTTCAAGCAGATGGGAATGAGTGGCAGTCAGTCACCCAGGGAGCAGGCCCTGCATTGGAGGAGGCCCAAATAATGGGTCAAGTCTGGGCATCCTCTGGCAGGAAGGCTGGAGGCTGATATCAATCTTCCATCAGTGACTGCGGCTCCACAGTCAGCACAGTGGGTGTGCTGGTGCTTGGTGGTCTTGAACTATTCTGCCCTTTTCCCCTGATGGTTATTCACATGATTAGGTATAGTGTGGGGCATCCTGATGCTGGTTACTGTGGAGAAAGCCTCTTGTCAGTCGTGTAACTTGGAAATGGAATAGTCAAGGCCAAGGTTCATTCAGCTCCAAGCATTCAACTGTAGTGGCCATCAGAGTGAAGGGGTGTGTGTGTGTGTGTGTGTGTGTGTGTGTGTGTGTGTGTGCATGCGTGTGTGTGCTTGAAATGATTTGACTCTATATTATGATTGTCACCTTGACAGGATCTAGATCACCTCTAAGACAAGCCCGTACGTGATTGGGCTAACTGAGGTGGAAAGATCCATTCTAAAGATCCATGTGCTGAGGTCCTGGACTGAAAAAAATAGGAAAAAAGTATCTGAACACCAACATGTACCACGTATGCTTTTTAGGTGAGTGTGCAATGTTACTGCCTCCTGCCCTTGCTGTCATATAACTTCCTACTGCTTTGCCACAGTGACTAGATGAATTAACTATCATCATATTCTTTCTTTATGCTGCTGAGACAACACTCAGACAGAACTTACGGAAGAAAGAGAGGTTTATTTGCCTTAATGTTCCAGATGGGACATATAGTCTGTTATGCTGAAAAAAAACATGGCAGATGGCAGAAGTTGGGGGCAGCTCAGATCACTGCAGCAAAGGAAATAAGAGACAAACTGTAAGATCAAGCAGGGCAAAGCTACCAAATTGCAAGTCCTGCCCCTTATGACGCACCTTCTTCCAGCAAGTTATACCTCCTAAAGGTGCCACAGCTTTCCCAAACATCAACATCTGCTGAGGATTCAAACACATGAGCCTGTGGGGGACAATTCACATTCAAACCATGACAGTAACTAATACCCTAGGGTCTGCTGAGCTTCAGTCTGGTTGGACTGAGATGAAATTGTGTTGTGTGCTAAATGTTGCACAAGCTTTTGGTATTTATTAAAAGCCTGTCAGCAAATACTTTTCCTGGCAGTTCTGTAGTGGTCATGACCAGCCTAAACTGGCTACTGTGAATTTCCATTCTCTAGTGACAGATCTGCAAGTGACAAATGTCCTCAGTCCCAGGCCACACACGTACCCCTTCCCCTGTCCCCCTGTAGCATCAGGAAGAACAGGTTTGAGAAGGAAGGGTGCAGGAACTGGGGTGGTTTCCTCTTCTCTCTGCTCGGAGTGACAGGAGATCATGCCTGTCCAGCCCCTCCTGTCACAGCCACCTCAGCTTCCCAGGTCAATGTCTCCAGTTAATACCATGGAGAATTTTTGATAGACATTTTCAACTCTTTAAACGTATAGCTCACTGATGCCTCATGGCCTCACAATATTGTACAACCATCACCACTGTCTAACACTAGAACATCTTCACAGACCCTAAAAGAAATCCATTTCAAATAGCCCAAGCCCTCGGTAATCTACTTTCTTCTCAGATTTCTGTTTTTTGCACTTTTCATCTCTATGAATTGGACTATTCTGGACATTTCATAAAAATAGACTTTTGTATTAGGACTTCTTTATTTATCATTGCAGTTCATTGTGTTGTAATGAATGCCAGCATTTCATTCTTTTGTGGGATTTGAATAATATTCCACGGTAATTAAAATATCACATCTGTTTCCTGTTCATCTGTTGATGATACTTTAGTTGTTTGTTGTTTCTTGGCTATTTCAAATAATGCCACTATAAATTCATATTAATAGTTGGGGCCCATGTGTTTCTCACAGGTAATACTTAATTGGGGTGATTAGTTATATGTGACTTTTCAACTCTTGGATGAATGATCCAATCATTTTCCAAAGAAGCTGCTATTTTGCATTCTTGTTAGCAATGTATGAAGCCTCCAGTTTCTCCAAAGCTTATTGTTCCCTTTTGATTGTATCTCAACATGTATGGCTATGTTGGCTGGATTTCCTAATGACTGAGGATGAATGCCTTTATATGTACTTATTTCTTCTCTGGAGAAAATGTTTATTCAAAATTTTGTTTATTTTGAAATTGGGTTAATTTATACATTTTTAATTTTAGTTACTATTAATATGTGTGTGTGTGTGTGTGCGTGTGTGTGTGCATGCACACACATACATACAAAGGTATATGTCAGAGGACTTTGGGAATCATGTCTCTCTTTCCACTGTGGGCTCCAGTGATTGAACTCAGGTCATCAAGTTTATGCAGCAAAGTGCCTTCGCTTACTGAGTCACTCCACCAGCCCTGGGTCAGCTCTTCTATGATTGCTTTTCATAGCTCTTTTAAATGTTCTGGATACACATCCCTTATTGGATATGTAACTCACAACCACCCTTTATTTTATTTTATTTTTTTAACATTTTTTATTATCTCTGCTCATACAAACTTAATAGGTACACCGGTTCCCTCCCTCCCTCCTCCTCCCCCCACTCCTCTGCTCGCCCTCCCTTCTCCCTCCCTCCCCACCCCTCAGTGCCTCCCCTCCCCCAATCCCCAGAGAATCCTTTAATGACAACCACCCTTTATGATGTGGATTATCTTTGCACTGTAATATGCACTGAGAGATATTTATTTCCAGAAAGAGATAACTTCATCCTTATAAAGAAGCAGAGGACTCTTCCTGCAGAAGGTGATCTTTCAGCTCTCAAATGACAAAAATAAGGTCATGCTGAAAAACACTAAAATGAACACAGTGCAGTATATATGTATTACAGATTGAGTCATTGATTTCAGCCACCTATTTTGTGGCTTTATTTATTTATTTATTTATTTATTTATTTATTTATTTATGGTTACAGAGCCTCTAGTGGCCTTAAGCATCTCCACATCCCAATTTATCTCCTCAGAATAAGCCTTTGTGTCTTGTCTTGAGTTTCTGGGACTGCATGTTGGCTAGCCATCTGTGCAGTTAGCCCATTATTTTGCTTGAATGGATCATTGGTCCTGATAAATCTAATGCTCTTGTCAATCAGAACATGGCCTTAACAGTGTCTAGTGTCTTCCTCAAAATGTGTCTCTCCCTTAAGGCTTCCTAACTAAATTTTATGTGGCCTTTGTCCAATAATCACAGCAAATAACAAAAACTTTCTTCTGAAATAAATAAATGCTAAAGGATATTTATGCTCTTTTTGTATTTGTGTGTGTGCTCTGTGGTTGTGCTAAGGTGTCCTTTTTGTGTTTGTCCTATTTTTTATTTATTCTTTTGTTTTTTGTAGTCCAGGCTAAACTTGAACTCTGATCCTTCTGTCTCTGCCCTCCAAGTGTTATGGTAACTTTCTGTATTTCAAGTGGCACAGCTTATATTGCAACCTAGAAACAAATGAAAGAAGAGGAGTGATCTCTTTCTTGCTTTCAACGCCAATCAGTCCTCCAGAAGTATGATGGACAAATTATTGATTTATATTATTAGAATATATAAAATAGATAACAATAAATCCTACTTCCTGAACTCATTGGAAATTATTCTGAGAGACATCAGATCAAAGTAATAGAAAACGTAGAAAACTTACTATCCTCTATAAAAGTCAGAGCATGTATGCATGCATGGAAAGTTGACATTTTTCTGTCTTAGTAGAAAGATCATGAAAAACTATAGAAAGAAAGAGACACAGAGAAAGAGAGAGAGAGAGGAGAGAGAGAGAGAGAGAGAGAACAGAAGAGAATTACAGAGCCATAACACGCTATAATTCTTAATTATATTTTACTTCTGTTCACTTCTGTGGTTCCCAATAACCCAATATGGGACAGAGTTAAGCAAATAGATGCCTAGTGAGAGGTAAAAAAGCCTTTTAAACCTGAAATGGCTAATACTGTTGGTATGGAAATAAAATTGAAAAGTCATTACAGTTAGTGATTGTAAGTCAAGACACTGAGAGCAAATTGTTTATAGGGAGAAACAAAAAAGATACTTGACTCATTCAGGCCACTGACAAGGTGAGATCTGCGCTGCACTTACAGTGACAACAGGACTGTAGGAAAGTGTAGCAGTTCCTCTTCTCTGTTGCTATGAGACAACACTTAAACTCAAGCAACCTAAGGGGAGAAAATGGAGATTTATTCAGCTTACAGTTCCACAGGGGAGATACAGTCCTCTATGGCAGAATGAATGGCTGACAGAAGCTAGGGAAGTCCTAAGTCATGTCCATCATGCAGGCTAGCAATTGCAAACTGCAAATTCCAGGAACAGGCTGGGCAGGGCTAACTAAATCTGCCCCCTCTGACTGCCTTCCTTCTAAATGTAATGTAGGAGGCTCCACCTCCTAAAGATGCCATGACTTTCCTAAACAACTAAAGATTCAAACACATGAATCTGTAAGGGACAACTCACATTTCAAATATGACAGAAGGTGACCTCCAAACGAAGAACAAGAAGACAGAAGAGAGGAAACTGCCCTTTTCTGCCAATCTGTGACAGAGAAACAGGAAGTTCCAAGGAAGAGAGATTTTAATTGATTACAGGCTGTTCTATTTTTTCCTAAAAATGTCTTGAGTGGACAGAGGAAATCAATATAAACAGTGGAGGATTCTGATATATTTAGGAAATGGAAAACAATGTCTAACAGTAGGAGTTGGACAGGCGCAACCTGATTTAGAAGAAGTGGAAAATCCCACCACTTTTTGAACACTTATCCCCTCTGATGATACCCAGTCACTAGTCCACTGAGTTGGAGTAATTTAATCAAAAACATCATTCGGTTTTTAAATTCACTGGGCTAGGGTTACTGACAAATCCAGAAGATGTCCCCTTGACTAGGTGTTCTGTTGAAATATAAGAGATATAATAGAGACATTTCCTGAGGTAAGTGTGGAGAAGTCTGGATTAGAATTACTCAGGGATGTTTTGGTAACTTGAGGGCATTGAGATTGAATTTTACTACTTATATAGAGTACTAGGATACCAATGGCTTAGACAAGATAGTTACATTTCTTTGCTGTGTCTCCAGGTAGTGTCAACATAGGCAACCTATGATCAATGGTGTCCTTGTGTTAGAGATGAAAGTCAACTATGACTAATCTAAATTTTGTGTATATATGTGTGCGTGTATTTATGAATTCATATTCGTGTGTGTGTGTGTGTGTGTGTGTGTGTGTGTGTGTGTGTGCAGGCCTGGGATCAATCCTGGATGTCTTTCCTCAGGAGCTTCACACCATGGTACATTGTTTGTTTGTTTTTCAAGACATTTTATTAGTTGACTTGGAGTTCCATGATGTCGCTCCCTCCCTAGTGCTGGTTACAAATATGTGCAATCATAGACAACTTTTTTCTTTTACTTTATTTTAATGACAGTATTATATACAAAAACAATGGATTAAATCACCTCACCTCATATTTCCCAATCCATATCCTGTTCTTATTCCAGTAAAAAAATTTCAACTATTTTTTTTGTTTGCATGCCTTTTCTTTTAAATATGTGCTTCACTGATTTTCATCTGGTTTGCCAATACCAGAATGTGTTTGTGCCATTTGGAGTATGTATCAGGAGATGGGAGATGTACCATCAAGGGAAGTACTTCTCCTTTCCCTGTCTAATATAAACCCTCTATAGCCTCTCAGAGAGCCGTGGTGCTCCATTTGTTCATTGCCCTTGTGCGTAGACCTATTAATAGTCCTAAAAGTCTTGGCTCTTTCTTTTTGTACATACAGGGAATCTCCATTATTCAAGTCTCTAGAGTATAAGTCAGGTGAATAAAGACTAGGAGAAAAGAGGACAGTCTTCGAGTGTTTTAAAGACAGGTAAGGATCTGGCAATTAGAAACAAAGAGAAAATCTTAGTTGGTCCTAAAATTGATAGTAAGAAAAACTAGTCTTTAAAATATATCACCACATTCTAAATATTACAAGGAAAATGAATGTATATATGAATGATTCTATAGTATTTGTGCTTAATTTGCTTATTTTTCTCTCCTTTCCTTCCTATTCTTCCTCTTTCTTATTTCCTCCCTTCCTTCTAAAAACTGAATGTGTATAATAATGATTTTTGTAAAATGCCTTGATTTTAATAATATGATTCTTTTTTGCTTAGTTTATATGTGAGTATACATCTTTGTGTGTGTGCACAGATGCATGTGTGTGTGAGGGAAATGTGTATATGTATATGTGCATGTGTGTTCACATGTGCACATGAGTGTGTGTATGTAAAGACCAAAGGTCAACATTGGCTGTCTTCCTTAGCCACTCACCACTTTGTTTTTTGATACAAGGTCTCTCACTTTTATTTGACACACCCTGATCCATTTAGTCAGTGAGCCTTAAGAATCTGTCTGTCTCTTTTCCAGCCACTGGGACTATGAACACATGCTAACATATCTGGCTTTTTCATAGGGCTTCTGGAGACTGAGTTCAGGTCCTTATGCTTGTGGGGCAAGCACTTTACCTGACTGAGCCATCACTCCGTTGTAATTTAATTCTTCACCACTGGAAAAGAAAACGAAAATCTATGGAGATTTCAAAAGAGAAAAGAAAACCTTTAAGGATTTTGTTCTCAGATATAGGGACTCAGATTTGGAACATCCTTAAATCATTGACCAAAAAATAGTTCTAAGTTTTAATGTTGAAAGAAAAATGGAAGGTTGTAATAAGACATGAATTCAAGGTCAATGTGCTTCTTGGCCAATAAAGCATTGAAAATTAAAACTCCAATTAACTGGCAGTGACAACAGAGCCATTTGCCAGTTGTGACAAAAAACTTGGCACCAAAGATGAAGAAGCTCTTGCGCATTTGTGATCTAACCCACATGTAAAGAAGGACGGATGGCAAGTCTGTGCTTGGCTGGGCCAGGAAATGGTGCACAAATCCCCAAGATGACTATGGGTCTTGGAGCTATGTCCTGTTTCCCAGCCCATGAGAACACAAGCCAGAAGACTTGCCTGAGAGGAGCATCTTCCGTCTATAGAGGCAGTGACCATCTGTGTATGCATGATGTGGTTGTATGCTTTGTGAGGGACTAATTAAGAAAGCTGCATATCAAAATATGCACTATAGATAATAAGTATGACATGATCTCATCCTGTCTAGTCATGATGAATACTTTTTGTATACTATATTGATAACATAAAATTAAATTTCTGAAACAAAACCAAAGTGTTGGACTAAAACTGTATTTTTATACAGTGATAGCTTTTAAAATATAATGTTATATTCTTTTGATAATTTTTAATAATATAAAAATTTTAATTTTAATTTAAAAATATTACTTTTAATTTAACAATATTACTGACAAAATAAGGTGTGTGTGTGTTCAAGTTAGAGAAAGAGAGAGAAAGAGAGAGAAAAAGAAAGAGAGGTATCTTCTCCCCTCTTCCTTTTCCATCCCTTCCCTACCATCCCTCTCCCTTTGAGACGGTGGTTACTGAATACTCGTAATTTTGCAATCATGTAAGGTGGGGTCACGCTCTGGTGACCTGTCAAATGCTTGGAAGGACTAATGTGAGGAACAGGCTGGCTGCTGGTTGAAATCACTTAAAAGACAACAGATGCTACAAAAGAAACAGTAGAAAGGAGTGCAAACTGCAATGTGCTACTTCAGGCAAAACTGCTGTTAACTAACCTAAGTCTTCAGAGGTGAAGGGCGTTCATGCGGATTCCAAGGAAGTATTAGAGTCTCTGAGCAGACCTTGCCAATTTCCCTGTCTTGAGAGCCTTGTCTCAGACACAATTTAAATCCAGTCTGTCTATCAACTGCTGATGAAAATTACAAAAATGAGCCTCTGAAAATTTAATTGGCAAATAGAGATAGTATATCTTAATCTCTTAAACATATTGCTTTGAATATGTATAAATTATAGAGTAGTAGATCAAATAGATCTGTGATATCAGATATTTATTTTTTGTAGGTCTGTAATTCCCATCCTGGAAGGTGGAGCCTGGGAAGCCCCAGAGCAAAGCAATAAGGAGACAGAGCAGCCCGGGATGATTCCCAATGTCACCCTTGGGCCTCTATAGGCACACACTTCCCTCTGGTGCAAACATACTGTACACAATGAAAGAAAAAAAACCTCACTCTCAACCATTTTTGAGAATACAGTATTGCTGTTAATAGTTAGAATTGAGTGACACACAGTAGCTCTCTTGTATTTGCTCGTCCTAACTGAGCTTTCCATGGACTCTCGATGGACATCTCAGTCACCCCCACTACCTACTACCCACTGCCTCTCTGCTCTCTTCTTGTATGAACTCAGCTTTTTTACATTTCACTTTGAAGAGCTACCATGAAGCATTATTTGTATTCTGTGCCTGGTTTGCTTCATCTACCAAGTGTCGTTCAGGTTCGGTTATGTTGAAAATAGCAAGAGTCCTTCTGTGGAGCTGAGTAGTTTTTATCACGTAGGTGTAATATTGCTCCTGGCTCATTGAATAGTGTTACAGTAAGCCCAGGAGTCCACAGTCTCTTCCTCACACTGATTTCATGTCCCCTGACTAGACATCCAGTAGACATCTTGCTGGATGATACAGAGCATCTTTAATCTGTGGAGGGACTTTCATGTTTTTTTCCATAATGGCTGTGCAAATTCATAGTCTCAAACATTGCACAAGGGCTCCCTTTTCTCCACATCCTTTCTATTGTCTTGTGCATCTAGGTGTGTGTATGCATGTGTTTATGTGAATGTACATGTAGGTGTGTATGTTTATGTGTATGAGGGGTGTATATGTGCATGCATGTGTGAGTGCATTTGTGTGTGTGTGTGTGTGTGTGTGTGTGTGTGTGTGTGTGTGTGTGTGTTACAGCTATCCTGGTCCTAAAGCCATACTAGGCAAAGTCATTGCAATTGATGTATGTTCTTTCCTTAGTTCCTAAATTTCTGCTTTAGCTATATTTTAATTGGTAATGAAGACTTGACTGGACTGCTTGCTAGCTTTTCAAACAGAAATTCAAGAAATCCAACATTGGTGGTGGATAGTTTCAACCAAAACTTGGATAGCTTCCAAACTTGTTCTCTTTTGGACCTTATTTTGACATTTAAAAAAAAATCTTTAAGCATTCATATGTGTGTGTATGGGTGTGTTTATATGCATGCATGTGTGTGTTTGTACATTTGGATCCCAGTGGCCAACCTCAGATATAATTTTTTTAAAATCTGAAATTTAAGGTCACTCTTGACTCCACAGCAATTTCTAGGCCATCTTGAGCTAAATAAGATCCTGTTTCAAAAAGGTAGAAAAATCAGTCAACTCTTTCTATAAGAATCCTATGAACTCTCCACATCAGTGTTTAAGAGAAGTTGCACGTTTGCATTGATCTGAGATATAGACAAAGCTTTAGTCAACAGTGATAGAAGAATAATTCAGTAATAATGGTGACAGAAGTTGATAGTAGTCAAATCCTTTCGTGTGTGATTTCAAGTTCATATTAGTGGACTTTTTAATGGCTATAAAGCATTTATTATTGGTAAGGCAGGTAGGGCAGGTAGGGCAGAATGATCCTATTTATCATTTAGTAGATGTCTTGTTCTAGGATAGTGTCTTTATGATTTCAGGAAAATTCCTGCCATTCCTGAGGATGAGGATTGTGAAAAGCGTGTGGTGGGCAAATGTTTCTCTCTCTTTTTTTCTATCCTGTTTTTTTTAAACATATGAGCATCCTTCCTTTCTTTCTGTCTATGCTATTTAACATCTGAACATCCTTCCTCTCTTTCAGTAAATCCCCCAGCAAGAGGGCATTGGTTCTACTGTGGAATGAAAGAGATTGAACAGCATGTCTTCCTATCCTGTAACAGCTATAATAGTAGTTATCAAGTTGTAGCATACCTTAGAATTACATGGAAATTTTTAATTAATATTTAATCTTCTTAATTACAAAGTAATTGGTGGTTGCCCCTGACCCCTCCCTTCCTCTCCTCTTTCCACCCACTCTTCCCTTTACTCATCCATCCCTTTCCCACCCACCCTCTTGCCTGTCTCCTTGTGGAAAGTTTTTTTTTTTTTAAATTCTGTTGTGGAACTCATCTCTTGTGTTTGAAAAATTAAATTCATAATAAGTTCCCAGGTGGATCCTACACTGTAGACTGGGGACTACACTGTAAGAACAACTGAGCGAGGATACAGACACGTCTGGGAACAGCCGGAGATACAGCTGTCTGAAATGTGAGACACAACGTGAAGACAAACAAGTACACTAGGATCCAACTCTAGCAGCACGAAGAGTTCAAGGACAGACATGAAAAAAGCGGCAAGATTACTATTATGAATGACCATGTTGGCCTAGTCTTGACTTTCACTTGTTCTCTTAAACCTAGCTCTTTTATTTTCCTGTCAATACTGTGAACTTATTTTCCCTTCAAATTACCTTTCTGGATAAATACACTAGATTAATTTCTGTTGCATTCATCCAGGAGATTCTGACTGAAAGGAATCCATGCATGAACAACTTAGAATCTGACCATTGTCAATCAGTGATGTCCTCACTCAACTGCTGATGCCCACGTATATACAGTGATAGGGGAATACTTGTAGAGGAGAGAACTCCCCAACTCAGTGTTTGGTGATTGGGGTATACCACGTGGAAGATGCACATATTTGGATAAGGTGTTTGGCAAGATGCAAATACAGTTATACAGAGAATGGGATTTTAAAGAGTCTTCATGTTCTGCAAATGAATTTAAATATCAATCCACAGATCCATTTGCTCTAAACAACCATGATCTTTTTTGTATCTTCCTGAAGATTATAAAGTTAATACCCTATAACTTAAGCTTTTGATTTTTAGTGCTGAGAATGGAACTCAGAGCTTCATATGTGTTTGACAAGTCTCTACTACAGATCAATATCAGACTCCTAAACTTTTAAAATTAATTTCTGGCTTAGATAACAAGATTCATTCAGAAATCTTTCTAAAACATTCTCTGGCAGTTTGAGGACAGACTCGGGAGGCAGAAGACAAGAAGGAGGTGGAACATTATTGGGACAAAACAGAGTATGAGTTTTAGCAAACATACAGGAAGGAAAGGATCAGAAACATATTAAAAATAACTTGTTCATCAAATAATATTCCGCATTATACAGGATTTAAGATAAGAAGGACTGCCCCTAGTACTTGGACTTAGGTAAATGTTCCTTTCTAAGTATGTAGAGGTGAAGTTAAGGTGAGAGGCAGGGTCAAAGCTTCACTCTGCTGGCCGGAATGTCCAATCTTTTCATTGCTTTTACCTGAGGTCAAAGGAGTCCATGCCTTGTGCCTAGACCATTCCCTGAATCTCCTTCAGGATTACATCTTTTCCCAGCTTACCTGGCTTTATCACAGCCTCTAATGCTCAGAGATACTTTCTATCACATTAGCACACTCAAAAGTTTGTCTTTCCCTGTATTCGACATGTTTCTTTCTGTAATTACTTCCCTCGGGAAGAAAAATAGTTTGTTCATGGTCTACTTCTTCTTGTAAACCTCTGCTAGCAAGGTATTGCTTAAAGAATAAAATTTAAACTGATGGACACATTATATGAGAACTATTTCAGTAATCGCACCACACCTTAGCTTTTCTTAAAATACTCCCACTAACAATGTGGATTTCATTAAACTGAAAAAGTAGATGTGAATTACTTTCCAAAAATACTCAGAAATGAGAGGGAAAAGCCAAGAGCAAAATTTATTCTTTAGTTCCTTGTTTTGCCTCTGGACCAGAAGTTCAAAGTATGAGCATTGCTTTCTATCAACTTTCATATACATAATACATAAGACCTGCATACACACATGCCACATACGCTTATAGCTTGTCCCATCATGGACCCTTTACAAAGTCTCCCTTTTTCATGTCACTCCTGATATATACTAGAACATGCTTGTGGAATTAAGACTGTGTCACAAACATGAGCGTATATGGTACCTAAGTTATGGAATCAATCTAAGTGTTGTCAGAACAAATAGAGAAAATGTGTATACTCACCATAGAACACTATTCATTTTCTAAAGAGGAGAAAGTCCTGTTACTTGCAATGATAAGCCTGGATGGCAGTATGTTAAGTGAAAGGAGCCAGGCAGAAAAAGACAAAAGTTGCATGTTGTACTTATTTTGGAATGGAACCCAATGGAACACATAGGAGTATAGGGTATAGAGCTGGGGGTAGCAAGGTGTTGACAGTGAGAAGGGGGAAAAATTAAAGACATTTAAAGTAACCGACATGTTAACTGTCTCAATGAAATCATTCTGTGCTGTCTACAATATTAAAAAAAGCCACCATGTGCCCCTTAAGGACACATAATTATAATTTTCAGTGTTTTGCTGTCAGTCTTAGATTCTGACATTTTTAATGGCCTGAAGATTTTTGGGGAAATTGATGAACACTTCAAGGCTCAGTTATTTGTCTATAAAGTGAGAATAATAAAATATCTCTTAGAGATTTTACCAGTATGAAGCGAGGTGTTTGTAAAGTGCTTAGGTCTTGTAAAATCTAATAAATGTTCCTGATATGCTTGTGCTTCAAATATTCTGTGTAACTTATTTAGAAAGTTCCTTTTTGTCTGGTATGTATTTGTTGTATGTGTATGTACATGCATGAGTATGCGCCCATGTACATGTATGTGGATCCCAGAGGAGGTTGTCAATTGCTTTCCTTTATCACCTTTGACAAAGGGTCTATAGTTGGAAATGAAGTTTGCTGTTTTCAGCGAGGCTGGCTGGCCAGAAAGCCCTTGGATACTCCTGTCTCTGCCTTCTCCTAAGTGCTGGAGTTACAGGTATGTACAGACTGTTTTCTTTTTATGTGGATGCTGGAATCTTAATTCAGTTTGTCATACTTGTGGAACAATTGTTCCTACCCAAGAAGCCATTTCTACAGCCTTATTTAGACATTTTTGATTTGATAATTTGAGTTATATTTTATTAATAAATTCTTCACAATAGCTTGTCTTAATGGGTCATGGCACAATGTTATGACTTTTCAGACAAGAGGAAGTAGCTGGGGCTCTGTTGGTGCTCTGTCTTGAAATCTACCTTCCTTCTTCCAGAGTTTGGTGAGCTGGAAAAGGGATACAGAATCAAGTAGCAAGTGGGGGGACACATCGCAAATGGGGTGACTGCTAAAAATCTGGAATGTAGTACAGACACCAGGGCTAATGACTGCAGTCTCTATAAAGAACATTTATTGAACACCATGCTAGGGTAAAGAACATTGAATTAGCATTCAATGCATTGTAGCTATTTGCATTCAATATCAAAAAATCCTAGGATTAGTAAAACCAGTACTCAGGCTATTAAAAACAGACCCTTCACATCATCATGTAAAGCTACATCCAAGTCTGTTCCTTTGCTTACCAGCAATTTGTTGCTGAGTAAGTTACATGGTGTGCTTGCTAGATATAGGTTTCAACTTGACAATTGAAGGCTGAACTGTGGGTACATTTGTGACGAATTACTAGTTAAGATAAGGCTTGAACAAACCTGAAAGAGAGGATCTAATTGACATGGGAATATCCAGCTCATGCTAGGTGGGATCATCTCATGAGTAGGCGGATGAGATGGAGGGAACTGATTCCATAAGTTGCCATATTTTGGCAGACTTGCAGTTTGGCAAGTGAGGTTTGCCCACTCTCAGCAATCCCGTGGATATGGAATGGCCAGTTCCACTGGCTCCTGGTGTTGGCATGAACTCTCCTGCAAAGCTGGAATCGTAATAGAGAATTGTATTTCTGAATAAAACCTCGTTTCCCTAAATCAGTTGGATATGAATTTATCAACAAAATGCTGATAAATTGCATCACTTGGTGTCTGAATCTCCAGAGCTCTACTGTGGAAATAATAGTGGCGCCTGCTTCATTAGCGGGATAGCTGGAAGTTATGTGAGATGATACATGTGAAGTACTTGTGTACAGTTCCTTGCATCTCCTAAAAAGGTCGAGATATGAACATTCATCTTCTACTTATCTGAAATCACTTTTCTAGCCTCTTGCTTGATCTCACGTTAAAAGACTGTTAACTCTGATTTTATTCTCTATTACACTCCCCACAACACCTTTTTTTTTATAACTTCTTGTTTCAAAAAAAAATTGTGTTTTCAGCAAAGAAACTCTAGCAGTGGGGTGAAATGGAACTGGAAGGAGACAGAGGATTCAGTGTTTGGATTTCCTGGAAGAGTCCTAACTGGGACATTAGGCAGGAACTGCCCATAACATTAGTAATTATGCCAGGAAGGGATCCCACAGAATGGAAGACACCATGGGGACCAATAAAGAACTGCAAAAATGGTTCTGGCTGGCTCTAAATTCCTAGTTCTCATTAACAGTCATGAGGAACAGAGAAGTTGGTCATGTTCCGGAACCTTCTAACTTGTGTGTGAGAAAGGTTTTCAAAAAAAAAAAAAAAAAAAAAACCCACTTGGGCCCTCCTGTCACGCCTGGGAATGCCAGTGGAGTGCTTGTTGTGACACTAATCCTGACTGTAGCTTGGCTATAAACTACTATCTGCCCACACCATTTATCTCAGCCTTTAGCAATTCTGTGGGAGAAGCTTTCAGGTGAATTAAGTGGCTTGAGCAAATTACCCCCTCTTAAATGAAGGAGCATATGCTATTGAAATTAACGTCACCAAGCAGTTTGCAATGCGTGTGTTCCTAGGGGAGAATTCTGTGGAAATGTCTAGCATCAATTCCAATGAATCTGAAGACCCACTCACAGTTGCTGCACATTTCCATTTTCTAAATTGACAAATGTTGCCCTACTTTCCAATGCTGTTGTTCAGCTTGCCCAGCAATGCCATTGCAGACCAACTGTGCCTAGAAGAATCCAGACTACTGCTGGACCATTCAGTAACATTGCAGGGTATTGGATGCCCATCTGTGATTCCTGGGACTGCAGGTTGGGACCTAAACTGCTGTTTGGCGATAGATGTTCAGCATCTCTTCAGCCTCCCTGAATCCATCCATCCAGCCCAGCCCCTTCTCCAGTTATTCTCCTTCGGAAAAGCTCATACACATAAAGACCAAGGTGTTTATACAATTAGGATTCTCTTGACTTTTTTCCAGCCTTCTTCCTTCCATTAAAGGCATTAAAAAACCAGCAAGCTTTAGGCATTACACTAATACAATATTAAATCTCCCAATAATGTTTAAACTTAGTAACGGGCAGTCAGTCATGCATTATTTAAAAATCTGGGAGCCAGTAATTTTTCCTTTAAGAAAAAAATGCAGTGAAGTTAGAAAACACGTGATGCTTAAGGATTGTAGTAGTTTATTATAACTTCCCCATCTTATCAACTCTCCTTAGGTAGGGACTTGAGTCTATTTTTTTCCCTACTATTGCACTGTCAACCCTTAAAAGAGTGCTCGGCGATGAAGAGGCTCGATAAGTACTGGTCAAGTAAATGGTCTTGAGCACTTGCTGTGTGCCAGGCACAGAGTCTGTACGATGAAGCCTGGCTATAGGCTCGTCCATAGTCTTTCCAGATGCACAACAGGACAGAGGAGGAGTTTTGTTCTCTACTAACCAAGCCTTACTGAAAGACACGGTGATTTCCAACTGTGTCTGGATCAGAAAGTAGCCGTCAGCTAACAGAATGGGGCTTGGAGACCTGAAAGTCTCCAAAGGATTAGAACTTCAGCCACTAGAGGGAGCTGTTGAGAGTTGCAGGAGAACTCTGGTCTGGCTTAGGGGATGAGCTCAGAGCAAGATCACCCTGCTCCAAGGGACTGCAGAAGTATGAGAGGAAATATGCCTTGAATGAGAAGACCGACAAGATCCGATGGCAGGAATAGTTTTGGTCACCAGGGCGGAGGCACATAGAATAGGATTGCACTACTGATTGAATGGTAAGAGCAGAAAGGCAGACTGCACCATTACACAAAGGCTCCACTTTGGAGTGACAGATATACTCAGGCAACATGTATGATGACAATATGTAGAAGGGCATTGATATGAATGTAGTCTAGAAGATGTTTAGAGCTAGCACTAGCTTTGGTATTTACAGAGTACTGAGCAGCACTCAATTGGAATGTGGCTTCAGGGTTTTGAAGAAATGTCAGTGCTGTAGACAAAGTAAGGAATGAGTTTTCCTGAAGGCTGGGGATGGTTCAGTGAAAATGTGAGGACCTCAGTTCAAACCTCAACACCACTGTAAAAAAAATAAAGGGGCATGGTCACATACATCTGAAAACCCAATAGTGGGGGAAAGAGACAGGTGGATTCTGGGAGCTTGCTTGTCATCCAGTGAGTTTCAAATTCATTGAGAGACCCCCACCTCAAGGGAAGAAAGAGGAGATCATTAGAGTAGGACACCTGACCATCTGACATTCTCCTCTGGCATCTGTGGATGTGTGCACATGCATGCATGGACACACACACACACACACACACACACACACACACACACAAACATACACATACATACAAACACACACACATACATACACACACATATCAAAGCAAGATGGAGAGAATACTAAAGATTGACTTTTGGTAATTGTCTCTATTTCAGATGGTGAAAGAATAGACTGTCAAGTGGGGAAATAGGGGATAGAGGAAAAGTCATAGAAAACAAGAGAAGGATATTTCCCAAAGGAGAGAGAATTGGTAGTATCTAAGGCCAAAGATGCCTGGTAACCTAGAATGCTCCCCGAATTTAAAAATTCACTAACTGACTCTGGAAAGTGTAGCTAACAGGTGATGTGAATTCAAATGCAATGTGTTAAAGAAGCAACCATGAGCTGAGGAGGGAAAGCTATGAGCATTCAGGCAACTCTGAAGGTCTCAGCAAAGAAATGAATGTGAGTTTGATGAGGTTGCCATGTGTAGGAAGATCTTTTGTGACAAAAGTTTAGCCAGAGAAGCCATCTTTGGAGAGGGAAGGATGGGTGATTCTAGGAAGAGAGTACGAAGGTGGACCAGTTGGTAACACAGGCCTCGTTGTTCTTAAATCTCAGAGAACTCTCAATCTGCATCATCTGTCGCAAGCCGGGAAATGAGCTTAATCATCTTGAAGCCCAAGCTGTAAGATCCTATGCATCCAACTGTCCCACCTTAGTGTTTTCTTATAATGCAGGCACCCCAAAGGAATGCCCAGATCCATATATGCAGAGGGACAAAGTGAGGGAGGGATAAGTGGAAGGATTAGGGAGGGAAGGAGAGGGCGGCAGGGAGTGGAGTGGGAGGAGAGCGGGATGGGGCAAGGGCATAAATGCATTTTGTTCATATATAAAAAATTCTCAATAAAAAATGACAATGAAGTCTTTCTTGGGAATGCTTATTAGGTTAAAGTTACAAAAGTATCATGCTGTTACAAAGAGTTTGTGGTTGTCAGATAAAATCTCAGTAATGCTGATGGGGAAAAAAGAAAGATACTTTCCTCAATGATAACATTCACTTATTTATGATACTTGTGGGAATATGAATCATATCAAGCATATGTCAACAAAGACAAACTAGATGAAACACATTGGGCCTCAAAAGTGAAAAGATTTGAAAGTAGGAGGGAATGTGGCAGGGGAGATGAAGGGGGAAAGGAAGAGGGATGGGATTGGAAATTAAGGGGTGAAAATATCATAAATTTAATATATTCAGGTATAATGCACTAAAACGAAACAAATTACAGAATTAAAAAATTGAAAAAAAAAGTTCAGGGGTGCTGGGATACAAACTCAGTTCAGTTCTTGGGACTGGCCAGACCGGTGCCACCCCTTGGGCTGTTTTCCTTACTTAGCCTTCCGGGCAGCATTGCTGCTCCACATCAGACTGAATGCAGCAATTATTGTAAGGCAGTCCATTCAAGTGGGAGCTGCATTAGGCGAAAACTGATCCCTGCTTAGAAAGTGGTTGTAAAAAGCTTTGCTCATTTGTAGTGGGCTTGCTACAGCTGAGAGATAAGAAGAAACCATTTCTTCTGGCTGTGTGGGTCATGTGCCATGGTAACCCAGCAGTATGAATCAACCACAGAATCAACACACTTGTCTCACATGCAGGCTATGTTGATGCATGGGTATTTGTCTTCCATTGTTCCTGCCAGCAAAAGCAAAGAGAGGCTCATGACATTTGCATCTGATCCAAATGTTTGGATACACAGAACTTGGGAACCCAGGGTGAAAAGCTGTGAAGTGGGACTGAAGAAATGGCTCAGGAGTTAAGCCTCTGCTTCACTAGCAGAAGAACTGAGTTCAGATGCCAGATCCTACATAGAAATGGCAGAAGCCCTGGAAGGCAGAGCCTGGGAAATCCCAGAACAAGCAAAAAGGAGGTAGACGCAATCCAGGATGATTCCTCAAGTCATCCTTGGTCCTCTACGGGGATACACAGTGCCCTTTGATACACACACACACACACACACACACACACACACACACACACACACATACGCATGCACGCACGCAC
This sequence comes from Typhlomys cinereus, assembly GCA_023101885.1. Lineage (NCBI taxonomy): Eukaryota > Metazoa > Chordata > Mammalia > Rodentia > Platacanthomyidae > Typhlomys > Typhlomys cinereus. The sequence goes on along the minus strand of JALPQD010000016.1, from coordinate 2,539,525 downwards.
GCACACACGCACACACGCACATGCACGTGGAAAACAAAATAAAAACTGTGGAGTAGATTCTGGGGTCCAAGTGATTTTGGTGTGCCAGTATCGGTTCCTCAGGGAAGACAGTCTATTTTATGGTGCTTCTGTCATGGGACTCTTCACAGAAGTTAATAGCTTTTGGTAATTAAAGTAGTTGCTAAATAGAAAAAAAAAACTTCAGAGCAGAAATATGGACCAACAAAAATGAGAACCCCAGAAGGTACATGCTCTTGGATTCATGAGAACTAAACCTGGGCTGTTTGAACAAGTTAGGTATCGCCTAAGCTGCTAAGTGAAGAATGTCCTGAAGGAGGGAAAGAAGGAAGGAAAAAAGAAAGGAAGGAAAACATGATTTGCTGAATGTAGATGTTTTGAATTTGTTTAACACAAAAGGAGTTAGTGTTTCAAAAATAACCAAAGGGGAGGTCAATAGGATAAAAGCAACAACACAGGGTTTGCAGGGAGTTCTGTTTTGCTGTTGTTGTTGCTATTCTTGCTACACACTGTATAGGGATGAACTCTTCTTTCAGGCTTCAGATACGGCTGGCTATGGGGGAACACTGGAAAAAACATTTGCTTTAGAAAGTAGATTTTCATCTCTTTTAAAACCATTTTTAAAAAGTTCTTTGACACATTCATGCATAAATACAGTGAATGTATGTGTTTTCATCCCTTAATATCCTATGCAATCTTATCCTCTGCTCCTGTGTCATTTCATGCGTTTTCCTTTCCAGCCAGTCTCCCTCCTGCTTTCACATCTTTTTACATGTGTGTCCCATTGCATTTCTTCTGAGACGCCTGTACCGGCAAGTACCTGAGGACTTGCTGGGGCATGGATGACTTAACGGCTGGGAACTTATCTCCTTCTGCCTGGCATTAACTTTCAATAGTCTCTCAGGTAAGTGCAACAAACCCTTATCTTAAGAAATGGACAGAGTTGCTGAGCACCGTGGCACACACCTATAATCCCAACAGTTGGAAAGAAAAGCCAAGAAGAGTTCGAAACCAACCTGAGTCACTCGGTGGGACAGTGGCACATGAAAACAAGGGGCTAGAGCTATTTGGGAAGAACAGAAGCCCTAAGCTGAGACGGAACACAGGCTACCAAGTCAACAAGAGGTTCTAGACATCTAAGACTATGTTTTCTTCATCTTTTCGTCTCTGAGAGACATCTAAGGAAGTCACTTAAAAATCACTTGATGACCAAATAAGAGCAGCGAATGAGTGATGTTCTACTCTGGTTATGGGAAGAGCCAAGGATAGAACTATTCAAAATGCATGCAGTTGGTGAAAGAGGAAAGTCTGCTGGGTGATAGTGGGAGAGAAACTTTGGCAAGTCAGGATCAACATCCCAAGAGAATAGGACGGGGTTAGTGTCTAGATGCTGATATTAAAGGGAAATTGCCAAGTCCAGGCCTGTGGAATGAACAGAAGCCCAACTGCCAGGCCTGTTATTAAATCACTCATTCATTCCATGGTGAGTTAAGTGCTTTCTGTTTGCCAAGTGCACTATGGATGCCAGGAATCAAGCAAACAAAGATTCTTGTTCTCACGTAGCGAACAGCAAAAGAAATAAAATTAAAGTATATTATGCTTGATCGTGTTAGCAACTTTACAGAAGAGTAAGAGAAAGTAGTAAGCAAAAGAAGGAGGTGAGAGTTGTGATTTAAATCAGGTGCCAGGAGATGTCATTGAAGTTACCACCGGGGCGGGGGGGGGGGGTGCACATAGGATGGGGGTGGAGTGATCCACTGGCCGAGCAGCGGCTTGGGAAATAGAGGCAGAGGTAACCGTCCATGCGAAGGCTCTGAAGCTGTGGTGGACACAGACTGTTGAATGGCAGAGAAGCAGACAGGCTTGGGGGAAGCAAGATGAGAGAAAAGCAGTGGAGGGCTGGACAGAACCCACCGTGCTTGACCCTGTGATCTCTTGACTCTCAGATCCGAACTGAAAAACGAAGGTGAGGTGGAGCCTGGCAGAATGGGGTAAGTGAGAAACACTTCTGTGAGAGCCGGAGACTTTGGGTAGCAAGTGGAAGTTATCAGTTCACCTCAGGCAAAAGCACCTTAGAAAGAAAACGTATCCTCCACCCTTTCTCTTCTCCCATAGCCCTGTGCTGCTTTATGTCCCCTTTCTGTAGAAAAGTAGAAGCAAAACATTCTCTAGTTTGCTGTCAACCAAGTATTATTTAAAGTATACTATGTTCTGAAAGTTCTCCATATTCCCTGAAACACAAGGACGGGGTGAAGAGCCCTGACGCTGGTGTGCCGGGATGTGGGCCTGGCTGGGCTGGTGGGCTGTCTCTTAGCAACTTCTTGCATGAGCAGTAATGGGTGTCTAAACAAAGCTCCCACTATCGTAGTCACTGCTGATGCATATAGGTATATGCCATTTACAACATGCATTAGGCAGCTGTGCTGTTGAAGCAAAATTCCTGGCACAATTTAGCTTTTTAAAAAGCGCAATTTAAATGAAAGAAAGTCTGAATTTAAGAAATTTGAGTTTCTCAAACATTGTAAGTCTGGGCTATCCCCCTCCCCCTTTCTCCATTACCATTTACTAAACCAGATGCCAGGAAGACAAGGCTCCTATGTAAGAGCTGGAGAGAGAACAAAGGGAATTTACAGAAATAGAGAACTAGTGGTGACATGTAGAGAACGACGTCTATTGGCATAAAATTACTGCTTCCTCTTTAATCATTTTAACTACTGGGCAATTTTTATTCTAGCAGGGATCCATGCCCAATGCTTCACCTACAAACAACAAGGGCAGACATACTCTTAAACCCCTTAAATTTTTTTTTCTAGAAAATAGACTCTGGTGGATATGTACAGACTTGGAACTCTCTAGGAATCTAGACCTGTTTTATATTCATCACGAGTCACTCAGAGGCTTCCACATGTCTAAATTCAGATGTTCCGCCACAGCTCAGCCAGCTAGTTTATCCAACAGGGTACAGTGGAGTCTAAAAAGACACAAAGAGCTTTTTGATTTGTGCAGTTCTCATGAGCACTCATTGACGTTATTGTGGTATTTTTCTTTGTATAGAAAAGAACCAGATTAGTATTTGATCAAAGATCAGCAAATTTATAAATGCTGAATGCTGAGCTGTGGGCATCATGTGATTGGACACAAAATTCGTAATTACTTTGCTTTATTGTGTTTGCTGCCAAACATGGGAGGTAATGGGGTTCCCATCCATTCTGTGGGAGACTGGGATATCTGTCAGACAGGCCAGAAGTGGGCCAATCCCTGGGGTGATTGCCAGACCCAAATGGGATTGATCCAAGCAGCCTCATCTACTCGGTGGACCACACATGTCAGAGTTATAACCATACAAACTCAGATTGGGAGATGGAGGAGAAAGCACAGGTGCTTTGGGGGTTAATCTGCCTTCGAGCTGACAAGTGAGACCCCCCCATGAGGATAGTGAAGATGAGCCACAGTTGTGAGAAAAGAGAAACCATGGGAATTACTCAATAAACAACTGAGTATTCTTTGAATGCTTAGCTTCAAAATCAGGGAGACTTACGTGATGACAAGCCCTTACACAGAAGCTACAGGAGTCTTATTTCCCTGGATATGAACTATAATGACTAGCTGGGTAAAACAAAAACTTTTGTTTGTTGACCGTAGAAGCAAAACATGATGCAAAAATGCATACAATCTCAGATTACAAAGCTTCCACATCCAGTTTGCATGATTTGGGGATGGGGAGGTTGTGTTGCATGTGTGTATTGTTGTTTGCATGTGTGTGCATGCAAAGAAGGCTAAATGTGTATGGGGAGGTCCAATGTTGATGTGAGGTTTCTTCAAATGTTCTCCACTTTTATTATTAAAGCAGATCTCTCAATTGAACTTAGAGCTCACCAAATGGCTAGGTAAACTAGCTATTTGCCCCAGGGATTTCTTGTCGTTCACTCCTGTGTGCTGCTATTATAGGCAGCTCCAAAGTCCACCCATCTTTCTTCACATGGGTTCTGTGGATCTTGTCCTTACAGTAGTTGGGGAAGTGCCTTTTCCACTGAGTCGTCTCTTCAGCCCTCATATAACCTTTTTTATCTTCAGCCCTTATATAACTTTTTTATTGTAGTGCAATAAACACACAGAAAAGCGTTTGTATCATGAGTATGTAGTGCAAGGAATATTTACAAGATCTCATGCTCACTCTCATTTTTCCAGTCAGTTTTCTAGTCTAAACCCATTTTCATGACCTTGTATTTATGTGCATGTAAACATTAAGCATTGGGAACATCATATGAGAGCGAGAACATGGGTTTTGTCTTTCTGAGTCTGGCTCACCTCACTTAATAGAATACTGAGAGCTGTCTTTGTAACCAGATACAATTTTTAAAATAACTGAGTGACCAGACATGAAAACAATTCTTTTGTTTTCCATTTTTATATGCATGTGAGTGCGTGTATGAGGTTTTTTTTTTTTTTTTTTTGGCATGTGTGGGTATATGTGCATGTTTGAGTGTGTCCTTTGCATGTGGAGCTCTGAGATTTATATCAACAATCATCCTGGATCATTTATGGTTAGGCTCAGTCTCTCATTACACTCAGAGCTCACCCACAAAGTGAGTCTGTCTAGCCAGCTGTCTTCAGAAATTCCCAGACTCCTCCTCCTGGAATGGGAATTCCAGGTGGGCCAACATGCCTGGAATTTTAACATGGAATTTTAAGTAGGGTCTGAGGATCAGAACCCTAGACCTTTCAAACGCTTTATCCATTGAGCTACCTCCCCAGCCCAACAAAACAAAACAAGCAGTCCCTACCCATGGTAGTGGGATAGCTGGCTGAGAGCATCTGGCTAGTCTCTGAGCACACAGATCATCTATAGTGGACTGTACTGAAATTACTTTTCCAGAGTCTTTTATGGCATTGAGGCTTTCTTGAGGTCAGGGTCCCTGGTGAACATGTGTACAGTACACATCAGGTTCACGCAATGGACCATAGAATACAGACTCTAAACGCTACATTGAGGATTTATTTTACTTAGCGTTAGTGCTCTAAATCCTGATGTGTCTCTACTATTTAAAGCAGGATTATATAACTCATAAATGACACCCACCAAGCAAGGCTAGTCAAATGTGTGGAAAGTAAACGACCCTGCCCACTTCTGAGTCATCGGAGCAGGCTGTGTGTGCTTGGAGTGAATACAGGAAGCAATATGTTCTGTTTACATTTTACCTGCTGTGTCGATTGCTATTAGCTCTATGTGTACAAATCATCTTGTAGTAAAAAAAATCAGTGAAACTCCCAGACACTCGGTAGGAACATAAACTAGTAGAGATGTTGTAAAAAGTAATGTGGAAGCTTCTCCCCAAACCACCAACAGACCACTCATGTGACCCAGAAGCCCAACTGAGTACATACCTAAAAAAAAATTAAAATTGTCAGATCATAGGAACACTCTGGATTAGATAAAAGGCAAAAATAACAAATACTGGCGATGATGCAGGGAAAAGGGAAACCTTATGCATGTTTTGGTGGTGCAGCCACTTTAGTAATCAGTATGGTGACTCCTCAGAACTACTATATGGCCCAGTGGTACTATATGTACCACTCCTGGGCATATTCCCAAAGGACTTTATATTTTTTCGTGTGTGTGTGTGTGTGTGTGTGTGTGTGTGTGTGTGTGTGTGTGTGTCAGAGGGTACTCTGTACCCCTGTGAGGGACCAATAATGGCTTTGAGAATCATCCTGGATTGCTTCTACCTCCTTTTCACTTCACTCTGGGATTTCCCAGGCTCTGCCCACGAGGACTGGAAATTCACCATTTCCACCTGGCTTTTTTAGGTAGGACCCGGAGTCCAAACTCAGGACCTTCTGCTTGCAAGCCAGAGTCTTAACCCCTGACCCATCTCTCCAGCCCTTTCACCTGGCATTTTTATATGGGATCCAGGATCATCAATATAACTCTGTTTAAAGGAGCAAGGAAATAGAATCAGTCTAGATGTTTATTAATGAAGTACAGGTAATAACAATGTGATACATATACAGAGTAGAATACTATTCAGCTGTCAAGAAAAGTGGAAATATGAAATGGAATGGAATAATATTATATTGAGCAAAATATCCCAGACATGAAAAGACAAATGTTCTGTGTTCTTTCTCATATGTGGATGCTAGCACTGAAACTGTAGATATAGGAACATCTATAACTTGCAGAAAACTGGACAGGGACCATTAATTGGATGATGAGATGGAGTGTGGACCTAGATGTAGTAAGAAGGTAGAGAGGGGAATAATGGGAGGAAAGGTTAAGCAGGAAGGGAAAGCTATGGATAATGTGTAGGAATGGATGAGGGAGTAACAAGTAGCATTAAGGGCTTAAGATGCAAGCAGACAGAAACCTTTAATATTGCAGGTTTATAAAAATATAGTTAAAATTGTTAAATATAGACCCTATTGTTAAAGATATCATACTTGTAGGACCCAAGACTTGGAGAAAACAAGGTGGAATTGATCTGGAAATTTCGTTTTTGTTGATCAGCTTCCGTAGTACCAAAAATTATTATAGGGAAGAAAAATAGTTAATAGTCTCACCCAGTTGTGAATACGTCCAGCTACAATAGCAACTGCTGCAAAAGGTGACCATTGATACAATTCATGAATCTTATGGTGACAACCAATTGCCTTCAAATTGGTTTTAATGGTGATTTTTCAACAAGTGACACATGGTTGGAACTGTAAACCTGGCCAAGAATCCGTGGAAAGGGAAACCATAGATTCTAGGTAGGAACAAACCACTGAGTTTTAACTCTAAGTATACAATATCAAGCTGCTATCTAAATGCTTAACATTCCATAGATTGGAAAAATTCTCACTCCTTGACCAAGTCTCTTCCTTTTGCAATGGAAGGTATTAAGCACAGAAGCTCACAACTGGACAAAGTAAGAGAGTATCTGTGGAGTGTTTGGCCCTAAATGGGACATCTTAGTCATACCCATTGACACCCTCAGGATACTTTATGGAAGAGTACAGAAAGAATGTAAAAACCTGAAGGTGGGAAGGGATGCTACGAGACAGTAGCTTCTGGACATGACAGAGCTGCTGTACCCATGAACTCCCTGCGGCTGTGCCCATGACACCTGAACAAGATTTGGGTATCAGCATTTTATCAGAAAAGGGGGAAGGAGTCAAGAGGTTCTGCAGAAAGACTATTGAAATTAATTCTAGATGAAGGAAGAATTATGTCTCTTAATGGTGTACATACCAATATATCATCAATGCCCCAGCAAGTGCTCAGACACATGCCAATACAGACATCCCAAAAGAAACTCAATAGGCCTCACCATGCAAAAAGACATTTTTGTGGGAAGATGGTTTGCAGCAGAAAAAGAAAAGGAGACAGGATTGGGTAAAAAGGGATGGAGATAACATAAATTCATTGCATTCACGTATGAAAGTATCAAAGAACAAAACTAAATAAACGAATGGAGACTTGCACCTGAATGTTTACTGTAGAACTGTCCAAACCATAATCAGTACCTGAAATTAATAGGTTTCCATTAATGGATGAATGGTTAAAGAAAATGGATGTTACACCTACACATTAGAATATTGTTGAATCATGAAACAAAATGAAATTCTAACATTTTAGACACATGACTGGGACTGGAGAACATTATATTTTAATTTGAATAAGTCAGGAACATAAAGGTAAAACATATATTCTCAGTGTATGTGAAAGTTACAGAACAGAATCAAATACAGAAATAATAACAGAACAGGCATGGCATGGCATGGCATGGAATGGAATGGAATGGAATAGAATAGATTAGAGTAGAGTAGAGTAGAGTAGAGTAGAGTAGAGTAGAGTAGAGTAGCAGGACAGAATAATAGAAATTTGTGCAGTGTAAGGGTAGGAGTGAAGATACATAATAGTTACAGAGATGCACCTATGTGGAAGGCAGAACTTCTAGCACTCTATATTACATTAAAATAATTGTGGTTGACCATAGTGAATGAACACTCAGGATAAAGACTTAATACATGTCTGCAGTTAACAAATATGCCAATTGCACCGACATGACCATGATATATTATGTTCAGTAGTCGGTTGCAATATCTCATTAGAATGAAGAAATTGATATTTCTCTTTAATCTCTCAGTGCTTACATAGAACACAATGAGGCTCAAAAAGACTTGGAATTGGGCAAATTGGCTTGAGCTCAAACTATGACTTTGTTATTGTTTACTAGGATCTGTAACCTCCTTCAGATCACTAAGCCTCAGTACCTGTACATGTAAGGATGCTTCAGGTCACTGAGATTCACTTCCCATACATGAAAGAATGCTTTGATGAAAACTCTCTCACAGATTTGTGACCATTAAATAAAAAATGAATTTACACAGAGCATGTGATAGAGTATAACTCAGCCAACTAAATAACTTAATAGGTCCTTGGTAGACTATGATTATGATAATTCAGTGGTAATTCATTAAAGATAAAAATATTGGCCAAGGTAGAGTAGTAGAATACTACTTGTTTCTATTAATCTGATTGGCTGTTGTCAAAAATAATATTTGAAGCAAGGAGAGACCTCAATATCTCAATTTAATGTTGTTTTATTACCAGCAGTTCAGTTCATTATGAGCATTCATTTTCTACCTGGCAGTAGTTAGGAAGAAATAGAGATGTGAGATACAATACTAGGTTGTATCCTCAGAACTTATTCCCCTCCTAACCCACAGAATTATTAACTTTTGATTGAAAAGAAACAAATACACAATTGTGTAAAGAGCTCCCTTCATATTTCCTTGTGGGAAAATCTTGAAACTTTTTGCTTCTTCATCTCTCTTGAGCATAGGAAATATGTTTTTGGTGGCACTGGGCCATTCTACTTGATTCCTTATAAAGAAGAAAGCTGAAATGGAAATTTTCTCATGAATTCTAAAACATACCAGTAGTTTATTTTTCATAAATATTTGTTATATATTAATCATGTGGCAAAGTAATTCAGAAGCCCTGAAAATAGAAGAAGAGTAGAGGAAACTAGACAATGCAAACAGAAAGAAAGGGAGGACATCAAATTTGATGCAGAATCCCCATCCAAATTCACAGCACACTGATTAACTGAGATAGTGGAGGGAATTGGAAGTGGCAAACACTATGATCTGAAATGAAAAGTACACATACATCAACTAACATAGTAGCACAGAAAATATGAAATTCAAAACCCCAGAATATAAGGAGAAATGGATGGATGCTCTGTAATGAAAGACCCTATAAATCATGCCATCAAAAAATAAACGAGGATATGAAAATCCCAAATTCCATGAAATAATTGGCCACTGAAATTGTATATATATATATGTGTGTGTGTGTGTGTGTGTGTGTGTGTGTGTGTGTGTGTGTGTATGTATATACAGGTAATATAAACCTGCTATATAACCCCAGCAGTCAGAATGCTAAAAAGGCAGGACCATGAGATTGAAGCCATAGGGGGCTACATAGTGACCTTGTTTGAAAAGAAACAATAAAAAAGGGGGAAATCATGATTAGTTCTCGAAGGTAAAAAAACACATATCTCTTTAATTAGGTTAAAATAAAGCAAGAAATTAACCACCCAGTAAAACAAAAGTAGGTCAATAATTCTGAAAAATGATACGGAAAGCTTAGTTTGAAAGAAGAAATTCAACTCAACCCAGAGAATATCTCTGAAATAGTATCAGTAAACATGACATGTCTGCAACTTAAGTTCAAAAATGCTTAGGGAAAGTTAATTTATCTAGAATCTTAGATTGAAAGATCTAATAAACCAAAGAAATAAATGATGTAGCAAATTTAAAAATAGCTAACAAAAAATTAAGGTAAGCAGAAAATAAGAGCTAATTATAAACGAGAAGCTGATAAGTTTTTTTTTTTAAAGCAAAGACGTTAGCATGGCAAAGCTCTTGTTACTTAAAGAATAACATACAGTGTTAAATAATAGATTCAAGGGAAAAGTGAGGTTAAATGCATATAATTAAATGTCTCTATAGCCATGAATACAAAAGAAATACACAACATTAGCAATACTATGTCCAGTTGAATTAACATGCATTTTAATGCAGAGATGTGAGGAGTTAAATCTCTGCGTCAAAGGAGAAGGTTCTGAATTCAGATCCCAGATCCAACTAAAAACACCAGATGGAAACCACATCAGTCTGGGATTAGGGATTAGGGGGGGAGGCATTGGGGGGAAGCACGTGGGGAGGAGGAGGGAGGGAGAGGGGAGGGAGGATCAGGGGGCTGGGGGGAGATGGAGGAAGGGGGGAGGGGAGGAAGACCGGTTCCCTCCCTCCCTCCTCCTCCCCCCGAACCCCCTGCTCCCTCTCTCCTCACCCCTCCCTCCCCATCCCCCAGTGCCTCCCGCCCCAATTCCCAGAGAGTTCTTTCTTGTGCATGTCTGATTTTCCTCTGGGCCCTTCTCTCCGATGATGTACAAGGACCCAGTGGCATTTCCCTGAACCCTTTCCCATGTGCCCCTTAAGCATAGGAACACTACCGTGGCTGCCAATCCCTTGCCTCCAAGGATCTTGGTGCCTTTAGCAGATGCTAGACTTTGTGAGGTCAATAGTGTGTTGGACATTGCGCAGGCCATGCAAAGTCCAATTACGATTGCTTCGCCCCTAACTTGTGTGGAGTATCTTGCAAATCATTGCTCCTCCCATCCTTTTGCTCTTACACTCTTACCGCCCCCTCTTCCGCAAACTTCCCTGAGCTTCAGGATGGGGAGAGATTAGGCTGGCCTAGTTCTAGGTGGTTGATATAGAGTCGTTGAAGTTCTGAATTGTGGTTTTTTGATTTTCTTTTGCAGTTTTGCTGCTCCTGCAATGCCCTTCACTCCATCCTGCTGGGCACTGTATGTCACCCCCTGGCCAGAGACAAAAAGCTGTTAAACTGGAGTCTTATTATAAGAGCACATTCAAGGATAGATGTAATAAAAGTAGGAAATCTCAGTGAGGGAGGGGTCAATCACCCATTTGCAAAATGGTTACTTTTTATCTGCCAGACTATATGCCCTCCCCTTCTAGTGAGTTCATACCCCCTCAGTTGTAAATGATCAGGAACGAACGTCTGTGAACTTAACCAGGTGTCACATTACTTACTTGCAGTCCTTGATGGAGGCCTATTTTCTCTACTGTAACATGGTCACTTCTCTCCTTGTTTCTGGTGTGGCCCTCCAACCCCATCCCTCCTGTTAATAATCCTTGCAATTACTGTAGGTAATACATAGATTTACCTATGAGTGTCTCAAGGTGGGCTTGGTGGGTTTGGTACTAGGAGCCACCTATTAGGGAGTGCATACGGCGCTTAATTTTCTGGGTCTGGGATACTTCACTTAATATAATTGTTTCTAATGACATCCATTTCCCGGCAAATTCCAGTAATTCATCATTTTTGATGGCTGAGTAGTACTCCATTGTGTAGATGTACCACTGTTTCCTTATCCACTCGTCAACTGTTGGACATTTGGGTTGATTCCATGACTTTGCTATTGTAAACAGTGCTGCTATGAACATGGTCGTGCTTGTGCTATCGAGGTAAACCTCTGCTGTATGGGGGTTATTCCCAAAAGTTGGATAGCAGGGTCATATGGCATTTCAATCTTTAATTTCTTTAAGAATCTCCAGACGGCTCGCCAGAGTGGTTGTATGAGCCTGCATTGCCACCAGCAATGTAGGAGAGTTCCCCTCTTTCCACATCCTCTCCAGCATTTGTTGTTTGTATTGTGGATTTTTGTCATCATGACCGGGGTGAGATGATATCTCAGGGAAGTTTTGATTTGCATTTCCCTGATGGCTAAGGAAGTGGAGCATTTTTTAAGATATTTGTTAGACATTTTAATTTCGTCCCTGGTAAAATTTCTTTTAAGTTCCAGGGCCCATTTTTTAATTGGGCCATTGATTTCCTCGGTGTTTAGTTTTCTAAGTTCTTGGTGCACTCTGGACAGTAGAGCTCTATCAGATATGTGGTTAGTGAAGATTTTCTCCCATTCTGTGGGTTGCCTTTGAGATCGTGTTACAATCTCTTTATCTGAACAGAAGCTCTTTAATTTCACAAGATCCCAACTATTGAGAGTTGGTAGCAGTGACTGTGCCATTGGATGTCTGTTTAGGAAATGTTGGCCTAGCCCAATCAGCTCGAGGGAGTTCCCTATCCTTTCAACTATGGTTTTTATACTCTCTGGCCTTATATCAAGGTCCTTGATCCATTTGGAATTAAGTCTTGTACATGGTGACAAGTACGGGTCCAGCTTTAATCTTCTGCATGTGGAGATCCAGTTTTGCCAGCACCATTTGTTGAAGATGCTGTTCTTTTTCCATTGGATTCTTTCGGCCCCTTTGTCAAAGACCAAATGGCTGTAATTTTGTGGGCTTATATCTGGGTCTTCAATCCTTATCCATTGATCTGTGTGTCTATTTTGGAGCCAGTACCAGGCTGTTTTTGCAACTATGGATTTGTAGTATAGACTAAGGTTTGGTATGGTAATACCTCCAGCAGTGTTTTTGTTACTCAGGATTGTCTTTGCTATCCTGGGTCTTTTGTGCCTCCATATGAATTTTGAGATTGGTCAACTTCTTTGAAGAATTGCTTTGGGATTTTAATTGGTATAGCATTTAATTTGTATATTGCTTTTGGTAGGATGGTCATTTTTACGATGTTGATTCTGCCAATCCAGGAACATGGGAGGTCTTTCCACCTTCTGGTGTCTTCTGCTATTTCTTTCTTTAGTGTTTTAAAGTTTTCATTGTAAAGGTTAGGTTTAGGTTTATACCAAGGTATTTCATTTTTTTAGGGGCTATAGTAAATGGTATTGTTTCTCTCAAGGCTTTTTCACTTCTTTCATTCTAGGCATATAGGAAGGCCTCTGATTTTTGCACATTTATTTTGTCTTCTGCCACCCTGCTGAACTTCTCAATTAGTTCCAGGAGCTTACTGGTAGAGATTTTGGGATCACGCAGATATAAGATCATGTCATCTGCAAACAGGGATAGCTTGACTTCTTCCTTGCTGATTCGAATCCCTCTTATGTCCTTTTCTTGTCTTATGGCTTCGGCTAAGACTTCAAGTACAATATTGAATAGAAGTGGTGAGAGTGGACAGCCTTGTCTAATTCCTGATCAAAGTGGGAATGCTTCCAATTGTTCCCCATTGAGCACAATCTGTGCTGTGGCTTGTTGTATACAGCTTTTATTATATTGATAAAGGTTCCTTCCATTCCTACTGTGTCTAGCGTTTTAATCATAAAAGGCTGTTGGATCTTGTCAAAAGCTTTTTCTGCATCTATCGAGAGTATCATGTGGTCTTGAACTTTGGACTGGTTTACATTATGAATTACATTTATTGATTTGCTTATGTTGAACCAACCTTGTGTGCCAGGGATGAAGCCTACTTGGTCCCCGTGAATGATCTTTTCAATGTGTTTTTGAATACAATTTGCTAAGACTTTGTTGAGAATCTTTGCATCTGTGTTCATCAGAGAGATCGGCCTATAGTTTTCTTTTTTAAGTGAATCTTTATTAGGTTTTGGGATTAAAACGATTTTAGCTTCATAGAAGGAATTTGGTAGTGTTCCTTCCTTTGCTATTTGATGGAACAGTTTAAGGAATATTGGTGTTATTAACTCCTTAAATGTCTGGTAGTACTCTGTGCTGAATCCATCTGGTCCAGGACATTTTTTGGTGGGAAGATTCGAGATTACTTCTTCAATTTCCTTATATGTTATAGGACTTTTTAAATAATTCACAACTTCCTGATTCAATTTAGGTAAGTTGTGTTTACTTAGAAATTCATCCATCTCTTTTGTGTTGTCAAACTTCACAGAGTATAAGTTTTTGAAATATGATGTTATAATTCTCTGGATTTCTTGGGTATCAGTAGTGATAACTCCATGTTCATTTCTAATTTTGTTCATTTGGGTTTTCTCTCTCTTGCTTTTGATTAATTTAGCTAGGGGTAGATCAATCTTATTGATTTTTTAAAAGAACCAGCTTTTTGACTGGTTGATTTTTTTCTATCGTTTTCTTAATCTCGATTATCAAATATTTCTCCCCTTATTTTGCTAATCTCCTCTCTTCTACTACTTTTGGGATCAGATTGCTCTAGTTTTTCTAAAGCTTTAAGCTGCATTGTTAAGTTGTTTATTTCTGATGTTTCCATTTTTTTGATGTAGGCATTAAGAGCTATGAACTTACCTCTTAGAACAGCTTTCATTGTGTCCCAGAGATTTTGGTAAGTTGTATTTTCATTATCATTCGCTTTCAGGAAATCTTGAATTTCCTTTTTAATTTCTTCCTGAATCCAGTTCTCATTCAGCATCATATTGTTAAGTTTCCAGGAGTTAGTGTATTTTCTCTTGTTTGATGTGTTGTGGATGTCCAGCTTTAGGCTGTGGTGGTCTGATAGGGCACAGGTTAGAATTTCAACTTTTTTGTATATGTGTAGATTCGTTTTGTGGCCCAATATGTGATCTATTTTGGAGAAAGTTCCGTGTGCTGCTGAGAATGTGTATTCTTTGGTGCGTGGGTGAAAAGTTCGATAGAGATCTGTAAGGTCCATTTCTTTCAGGGTTTGATTAAGTTCCAAAGTGTCTCTGTTAAGCTTTTGACCTGTTGATCTATCCCATGTTGAGAGGGCGGTGTTGAAGTCCCCAAGAATTATCGTTTGGGGGTTGATTTCTTGCTTTAGACGCTGTAGGGTTTTCTTAATGAATGTGGAGGGGCCCGTATTGGGTGCATATATGTTCAGTATTGTGAAGTCTTCCTGGTGAATTGTACCTGTGACTAAAATGTAGTATCCATCCGTGTCTCTTATAATTTTCTTTGGTTTGAAGTTCACTTTGTCTGATAACATAATGGCTACCCCTGGCTGTTTTCTGCTTCCATTAGCTTGTAGAATTGTTGACCAGCCTTTTATTTTTAGGGCATGCCTATCTTTTGTGGTGAGATGGGTTTCCTGCAGGCAGCAGATTGATGGATTGTGATTTTTAATCCAAATTTGTAATCTGTGTCTCTTGATCGGTGAGTTAATTCCATTAACATTTAGTGTTATAATGGGGAAACTATTTTTAATTCCATACATTTATTATGTTTAGTAGTTTTTATAAGTATATTGCTTTGCTTTTAATGGCGTTATACTTGCCTTCTGTTCTCCTGGATATGCCTGTTTTTTTTTCTTCACGCTTGAGTATCATTTCTAGCATTTTTTGAAGGCCTGGTTTGGTGGACATGTATCCCTTAAAGTTGTCTTTGTGCTGGAAGGTTTTTCTTTCTCCCTTGATCATGACTGATAGTTTTGCAGGTTAAATCGGCCTGGGTTGACATTTTTGCTCATTCAATACTTGAAGTATGTCTCTCCAAGCTCTTCTTGCTTTTAGTGTTTCCATTGAGAAGTCATTTGTTATTTTAATAGGTTTACCTTTAAAAGTGACTTGTTTTTTCTCCCTTGAAGCTCTCAGCACCAGTTCTTTATCTTGAATGTGGAGTGTTTTAACTATTATTTGCTGTGGCGAGCTTCTGTTTCGGTCATATCTGTTTGGGGTGCGGAATGCCTCTTGTATATGGATGGGCCTCTCTTTTTTTAGATGAGGAAAGTTTTCCTTGATGATCGTTTGAAAAATTTCCTCAGGGGTGGTATTTTGAGATTCTTGCTCTGGTATTCCATGAATACGCATGTTAGGCTTCTTCAGGGTGTCCCATATCTCCTGGATATTTCTCTCAAGTATCTTTTTGGCTTTAACAACCTCTTCCATTGAGCTGGTTAATACTACCACTTTATCTTCAAGGTCTGAAATTCTGTTTTCTGCTTCGTTAGTTCTGTTGATAAGAGTCTCTGTGGAGTTCTGGTTTGAAGATAACTTGTCTTTTAGCTCAGTTTTAAACTCTGCTTGAGTCTGTTTTAACTTCTCTATGCCAGTTTTTGTTTCTTGCACTGTTTTTCTCAACTCCTCCAAGTGTCTGTTGTGTTCCTCTTCTAAGTGATTGATTCGATTATTTAATTCCTCCAGGATTTCCTCTTTCATAGTATTGAGCATGGTAATGATCATATTTTGAAAGTCGTTATCCTGGGTCAGGCTTTCATGGCCATTTTCCGTGGGTTTGTTCTGGTTGGAGTCTAGGTTGCGGTGAGGCCCACATGGACCGTGCATCCCAGGTGGCAGAGTCGAGGAAGGGAGTGATTCTTATTCTTTTCTACTTTATTTTCTCTGAAGAACTTTTACCTCTCTAGTTCTCTCTATATTTTATTTGCTTTTGCCCTTTCCTTCCTTAAGAATATGAATACGGGAATTTCTTTTATTTATTACTGAATCCCCTGTGCCTTGGAAGTTGCCTCGAACAGATTCAGCCCTTCAGACATACTTATTAAATTAAAGAAGAGATTGTCTAGGCGGGAAGCCTAAAAGTTTCTATTTTATGATGAGGAATAATTCTAAAAGGTTTCTGAAAATCTACACAAGAAGACATTCGACTTTCTCTAACACAAATAGACTATAAAATAAAATTACATGTGAAAAATATATTTTCCTTTTTATGACGGTGACAAAATCTTAGGATTTTGAAGATGAAAACCAGAAACTTGTGAAAGGCACAAAAGAAAACCAAAATAAATTGATAAATACACCATGCTCATGGATGGAAATTCAATATGCTAAAGGTTTCTTTTCTTGCAAAACTCATCACAAAATCAAAAGCAATTCCAATGAAACTCCCAGAGGGTTGTTTTTGTCGAATTTTGAGAAGTTGATTTTAAAACGTAATGGAAGACAGAAGTGTCATAATAAATCTAAACACTCATAAAGAAGAAGACTTGAGGATGGCTGGAATCAGATACCACGACAAAGCTGCTGTAATTAAGGCAATGTGATATTGGTAGAGGGTCAGGCACATAGGTGGGCCAAATTAAGATGGATTTTATTGCCATTTTTCCTGATGATATTGCTGATTCCTGTGCCATGTTAAAGAGAGCCTTGAAGTTTTTGTGATCTTGAAAACATTCTTCTAAGTTATCCTTCTCTTGCAGTTACTCTTTGCTGCTGCGAGACTACACTCATATGGAGTCAGCTTACAGGTGAAAGAGGAGATTTGTTTATCTTATCATCCTGGCCTGTGGAAATGTGAAAAGATGCCCAATCTCATTAACTACAGAAATGAAAATTAATGCACTTAGAATTCATGAGCTTGGCAAAACTAAAGTTCTCCAAAGTATCAGGTGTTTTTGCAAACATTGTGAATGGTGATGCTCACCAGCTGTTGACAGAGGTAGGTAAAACTCTTTTAGAAAGTTCTGGCACCACTTTAGAACATTTGAACTCTGTGACCCAGCATTTCAGTTCTGAAGCACGTTCCCCAGAAGAGCTCTGGGGAACCACAACACACATGACAACATCTCCAACATCGTTTGTGAACTAAAAACTAGGAAAGAAATTAAAAACCTGGACAAACGACTTGTGTTATCATTCACACACTTGGGGCAACAAAACTGTGTACCTTTACGTACACGTGCTGTCCATCTGTTCCATGTTCAGGTCCATGGACCAATCTGAGAAACATATCAAGAGTGAAAGTATTATTGGGTCAGCAAGATGGTTTTGCAGGTAAAGGCACCTCTGCACACACCAGATGACCTGAGTTTGATCCCAGGAGCTTACTTGGTGAAAAGGAGAGAACCAATGTCTGAAAGTTGTCCTCTGACCTCCAAATGCAAATTCTCTCTCTCTCTCTTTCTTTCTCTCTCTCTTTCTCTGTATTTTTCTCTCTTTCCCTTCCTCTCCTCTTTCTCCAATAATTTTCTGTCTTTTTCCAATAATTTTTTAAAAGAAGCAGTCATTGGACAATACATGGAGTATAAAGTATATGCAATAAATGCTAATGAAAACATATAGAAGTGATAAGAAAAGGAATTGATTAAATTCATCACAGTGGTCACTTATGTGGCTGGTTTGAGTGAAAAGAGAATGTGTTCAACCTGCATGGAAGGGACACTAAAAATCATTCTACAGATTATATCTATAAATCTATATCATCTTTCACATGTGTTACGAATCACATAAAACTGCATTTTAAAAGGAAATGATCACCACATGAACTGATAAATATTGTAAGAATTATTTTGGATGGGTACTACAGAAGATTAGAATAATTAGACACTGCTGAGAAAGAAAACGAATTTCCTAGTGGATGCAGTAAGCTGAGGATCTGGGTGAAGGGAACTGTGAAAGTTTGTAGTCAAGGTCAGGTCACCCAGAGATGGGATGTAGGAGACTGGTGCTCCCTGATGATACTAACAATGCTCTGGCAACTTTATTACCTAGTTTATGTGTGTATCAAGTTTATTCACTGCATGGGAAGGGATGCATCCTTCATGTGTGCTGATTATTCAGTGCTACCCATTCTTTCCAGGCAATTTCAAAGCAAGCCCTATATCCCCTGTTCTCAGAATCATTAGTTAGGTTTTCCAATGATTGCTTTATAAAGTCATCTTGGAATTTTCTATAAGCTCTTTCCATATCGTACCCTAAAATTAATCGTTTATTGCATGCCTAATACTCAAACCAAATTGCTAATTATCTTGGTTGATTTCTTTTCCTTCTTTCCTTTTCCTTTCCTGATTTTCTTTCTTTCTTTCCTTTTCCTTTCCTGATATTCTTTCTCTTTCTTTCTCTTTCTTTTTCTTTCTTCCTTTCTTCCTTTCTTCCTTTCTTCCTTTCTTCCTTTCTTCTTTCTTTCTTTCTTTCTTCCTTCTTCTTCTTCTTCTCTTTCTTCTTCTTTCTTCCTTTCTTTCTTCTTCTTTCTTTCTTTCTTTCTTTCTTTCTTTCTTTCTTTCTCTTTCTTTCTTTCAAGACAGGATCTTGCTTCTTACCCCAGGCTAACCTAGAAATCTGAAATTCTTCTTTCTTACTTTCAAAATGGTAATATTGTTTATTTCCTTATTAACTGGAAGTTATTTCAACATTTCTAAATGTAACCATCAATTATAGGTCCTCAATGTGGTTATTCCTTTCAGTGACTAAGTTAAAATATTTGATCAAAAGTTTTTCTTCTTCAATAGAAAAAGAAAAATGTATAAAATCTCAGCCTTTCTCTTTTTTCTCCACATTTTATTTTTTTCTAATTATACAAGCTCAATAGGTATCCTTGTCCTCTCCCTCCCTCCTCCCCTCTCCTGTCATCCTCTATTGTGCTTTTCCCCCTTTTCCTCTTCTTTTCACTTCCCTCCCTCCCTCTCTCATTCCTGGTGCCTCCCCCTTCTTCCCTCCCATCACCTAGAGCATCCCTTTCTGTGGGCAACCTCCCTCTGAGTACTCCACCCTAGTGAGGGTTCAGGACTCAGTGGCATAGCCCTGGAACCCCTTCTTGGGCTCTCCATTAGCATGGGAACTCTATTGTGACTGTTTAACCCCTTGCCTCTGAGGATCCGGTTGCCTGAAGCCCTCTCTAGCGTGATCCCTACTAGACTTTGGGAGGGTCATAGACATGTCAGCTATTGTGCAGGTCAGGCAAAGTCCAATCCCGGCAGTCCTAACTTGTGTGGGTTATTTTGCATACCGTTGGTCCTCCCAATTTTAGGCTCTTACAATCTAAACTTAGGTACGGATGAGCTGTTTGCAAACAGGGAGCCTCACCAAGAGTTCATTTATTCTTAGCTATTTTGTTTTCTGGGAGTCCTTTTGGGCTACAATGGAGAGCTAGCAGGAATGGATCCAAGCCACTTTCTGATGCTGAGAAAAATCTCTCCCCTGGCGGAAATTCAAGCATGGGGGCAGGGTGCAGGCAGGGAGGAGAAAGAAAGAAACAAATTGTTCAACCAGTTTTCCTCTAGGTTGAAGGAAATTACTTCACATACTGGCAAAAATCGAGAAATCTTTATCACATTGGCGCCACATAGATATTTCCTTTTTGTTGAAGAATCGGGCCATTTTTTAAGGTGGATCTCTCGATTTAGTTACTCAATCTCCAGCGTCTGTCCTGAATAAACTTGCCTCATCCAAGAAACTGCCCTGTCCTGAGATCTGTGAAGGAAGTTTGGAAAAAATAAAGTGATATACTTGCCTTTGAAAATAGATAACTTTTCATTTTGAAGTCTCTTCATTTCACATTGACATCATAAAATAGTTGATTTTAGTTTTGAGGGCTATTTATAAATGGCCTAGGTCATAGCATTTAACGAAAAACAATTTAGCAAATTTATCACACCAATTGCATGCTGGTGGCAGTACCTCACTCAAATGGTAAAGATAGAGATTCAGATGTTTATATAAAAAGCGTGTCTCTGATTTTATGTTGTTAGGAATTCTACAGAATTACAAAATAATGTGGTGGGAAAATATAAGCTAATGACAGGTCTAGTAACAGGTCTGGAGAAGTTTAAAGAAAATCAAAATAAAGAAATGAAATGAAAAATCACAAAACTAGCTGGACTTGGTGGTTCATGCCTTTAATCCCAGCACATGGGAGGTGTAAACAGAAGGATCATGTGCTTATGGCTAACCTGAGTTATTAGTGAGTTTCAGGCCAGCATGGCTACATGTCACAAAGCAAAAAGTAAGCAAATAAAAACAGCAACAAAAACACAAAAGATTCCACATAAGAACCAAACTGTCACTGTTGGGAACAGTTCCTGAATTCTGAAAGTTAAAAATTTGTAAAGCTATGGAGGCAATAAAATCAAACTGAAATTTGTTTTCTCTTAAATACAAAACATAATAATCATTTATCAGTTCACCTTAAGTTAGTCAAACTAATGCAACGTGACTACATGCTGTTAGATGGGACACCTTAAAGAGTCCTATTTGAAAGTAGATTTAACCCTCTTTCACTTAATTTTGGTGAAAATATAGGGCAGGAGATCCTTTATCAAATATTTGTTTGGCCACCTATGTTCATGATCATGAATGAAATAATTCAGAAAGGATTCTTAGATTTCATTACTCATTTAGACACTGTGACGGAGAGCTACGGAACCATGGAAAGGGTATAGATAAGTGGATATGGATAGCAGAGAAAAGTGATATTAAGATGAATGAAAAGAGGTTCCTAGAAATGCACCACTTGTTGAAGCTTATTTAAAACTGTAGCAAAACTGAGTAATTCGGATAATTTAAAAACTCCATGGAACCTCCTGCACAATGATTTCTAGTTCCTTCCTCAACTTCCTTTTACCTCAATGGGTACTGCACATGTCTTTTTTTTTTTTTAAACTTTACTATTTAAAAACAATAACAAAAGCACTGGGAGGGTGTGGATTCTGCAGCTGCAGAAGTGGTCATTGTTCTTATCCTCTTAAAGCTTGTGGTGGACACTGAGGGGTCAATAGCCATGATTATGATGACTCTGGCAAGCAGCTCAGGGGACATGTCTGGGATCTGCGTGACACCGGACATGTTTTTCCTAAGCAAGGGGAAGCAAGTCAAGGCTGTTTCCTTACCTTTTGACAAATGGCCTGTAGCAGACACATCGAGTGACTTGGAGTTTAAAGAGTGGCTGGCTATATGTTGGAAGAATGATGGCTATTTGCTCTGAAGACACCGAGTAGGGACATGGCATTGTTGCCAAAGGAAAATGGAAAAATTGGCTTGTGATATTGCTGGGAAAAAAGACATGGAACTAATTCCAGTTTTCCATGATGCTGGTGACACTTTAAACGTATTTAGTACAGCATAGAAATTGGGTACATCCGTAGTGGGAAGACAGCATGGATCTATTTTCTTGAAATTGGAAAAGAAGCACCCCTAATTTTCCTCATGCTGTCTAGATTTATTATTGGCACTAGAACGGAAATGGAACAACCCAAACACTTGAAACCACTTCCGGCCTCTCATTTGTTACTCCATCCAGATAAAGCTGGAAGGAGAAGATCTACCTCACATGGGGGCTGCTAAGTGGATTTTAAAATACCTAAAATATCATCTTCCTCATATACTTCTATGAAATGTGTCTCCAACATTTATGCTAAGCACAAATTAGATAGGTGCAGTGTGTACATGGACACTTGGGTCTCTCCATCAGTTATCACAGGCACATTACAAGAGGAAGCAAGACATAATTAAGCCAGTTGACAGGTGCACAGTACATTGCCTGGGATATGATAGCTGATTCCAGAGAGGAGGGGGGATGATTCAATACTAAAAGAGCTGTTCATGACTTAGATTCATATGCAGAAGTTTTATATTACTCTTTTCTGTGTCAAGTGCTGGAGCTAGCCTTGTGCATGCTGGGAAAACACTCTACCACTGAACTACATGCCCCACCTTATCACTCTCTAGTGAGTGTAAACTTCAAGATTCTGTTCTATTCCAAACTTTGATAGAGAAAATGCCTCATCAACTTTTGTTCAAGGAAAATGAAATCTGAGGTTATTAGTATGTGATAGTAAAGACATTAGACCACATTACTTTATCTTCAGGAAAAGCATTAACAAGATTGAGGTTCCTTTCAGATCAACACGACCAAGAGCCAGTAGTTAGGCTCTGCCCCGGAGGTCTAAGGTCATGGAAAAGTTCCAGAAATGGCAGTTTTTTTTTCCTGTTACGTTATCAGGCATGGACTGCACCCTGACGTTGTGTTCAAATGACTTAGTTTATAAAATTGCATAAGAAAAAAATGAAGAGAGGAACTTATTTGCTTTTTCCAAAACTCTAATGAGGTGTCTAAAATGGAAATTCCCTCAATTGTGCAATCTAGAACAGACAGCTGCACATGTGAGATTTACCAAGGTCCTGAAATGGTAATGAGAAGGTAATGACTACTTGTGTATATGTATGTATATGTACACCTCTATGTATACAGATATATTTTTTGCACATACAAGTATATCTCCTTTTTATGAGAGAAGTCCATATTGTTCATTGTCTATTATAGCTATGCCCAAAAACCTTA
Source organism: Typhlomys cinereus (assembly GCA_023101885.1). NCBI lineage: Eukaryota > Metazoa > Chordata > Mammalia > Rodentia > Platacanthomyidae > Typhlomys > Typhlomys cinereus. The sequence goes on along the minus strand of JALPQD010000016.1, from coordinate 2,516,629 downwards.
AGAACCATAATCTATATAAAAAATTGAAGAGTGACTATGCTATGAGGAGTAAAGATAATGAAGGTGGAACTTACAATAAACATTTTCTAATGTCATCTGAGCAACACTACATTGAACAGAATGAACAGTGATAAATAATTTGGTTAGTATCAATAATTATGAATCAGCTTTGAGCATATAATTAGCAGGATTGATATGCTTGCTCAGGAATGTCCTGCATGGTAGACAGAGCTACTTTGCTCACAGAATATGTATGATTTTTGGACATTGAGAGGAATGAGAGCTGTCCTGAGGCTTCAGGGAAGCTTACTTCTCTTTGAAGAGGAAGGGATTTCTTAAAGATGCTACTGGCTGCTGGTATGACTTGAGAGATTCCTCTGGGTGAAGCTGGAATTCCTACTCCTTTTGTCAGTTAACATGATTGTTCTAACATCTAGCACCAAAATATGATGAGTCATGGAAATTCCTGGCTGCTTAATCACCTTACCAATTTACTTTTTAAAAATCATTAATTTATCCATTGTACACACGTGTGTGTTAGGGGCTGCATGCATGCTACAGTGCCTTCATGGAAATCAAAGGACAACTTGTGGGAGTTGTTTCTCTCCCAGAAACATGTGGGTTCTGAAGATCTAGCAGATCATCAGACCTGGAAGCAAGTGCCTTTACCTGCTGAGCCATCTTGCCAGTCTCCTGACCAATTTCTTTAAGTTGGTTTTGATAGTTGAAGGGGAAATGGTGTGGATGAAGTAGAAAAGAACTTCTGTTCAGTGCTGAATACACATTTATTTTATTATTCTTCAGTTTTCTTCTGGGAACATCACTCAATATTCTAAAATGAGTACTTCTTGATCATTGCACCTTTAAAAAGAAACTAAATGAGAAAATAATATGAAGAGACCCATAAAAGTTCTGTTTATAAAGTCACTGAATACTAATTACCAGTGACTTACTATATTCATTTATAGAACCATATAAAAAACTAGGGTAGAGCTATTATCTAGGCAATGCCAATTTCATAAATATAATGAATAATTACCAACAATTTCAATACATGGAAAATAAAAATGCAGAGAATATATGCATTGCATGAATATCAAGAAGTCACTTAAATATTATGTGAAAATGAGGAAAGAAAGCAAATTTTATGTACAAAATCAGCATGCCACAGTGGATTCTGATAAGTAATTCCATCAAGAAACCAAAAGCATTAAAAATAATCATCATTTTGTAGTGGGGGGCAACATCATGGCCGGTACCTGAGCTTCCTCAAATGCTTCTGGTAGTAAATTTTATCGCTGGTGTTTGAAAAAAAAAATCATTTGAAGAGCCTTTAAGCATAATACCATTTTCATGTCTCTTTATAAAAGAATAATTGATAAATGAAAATTTTATATATATTTGAGGTATGTTTGTGGTATTTTGATGCACTCAGACACTGTGAAAACACAGTTGTGTATTGGTGTTCTTTTGTAGCTCACTGAGCTTATCTAAGATGATTCTTTGAATAATCTATCAGGGAGTTTACAGATCTCCATTTCTTCATGTAATTTACTGGAGTTCACTTCTTCCTTTGGTACCAGGATATTCTAATTACTCATGACCTTGTTGTGTTACGGTGATACTCATATATGTGCAGATGCAGGTACCCATCCTGGATTTTTATAGAATGCTTTGCCAAGGAGAACGCTTCTTTGTTGAGCCTTGTAATAAATTCTGAGTGGTTCAATTGCCAAGGGCTGTGATGGGCTTGAACTGGGTTTCTTGGTCTGCCTTGCCTGATGCCTGGGATGGTGGGTAGATGGCCTGGTTCTAGGATCCAGCTTGAACCATGAGGCCACGAAGGCTGGTATTGTGATATAGTGAAGAGAGGATGTTATAACACTGAGAAGACATCAAGATGAAATTATAAATTTAAGAGAAGCAGCAGTGAGGCTTCACAGGTGTCTGAAGCTGTGTGAAATCTGAGGCAGACCAGAAATAAATGTCCTAAAAAAAAGTGGGTTTGAAATGTATGAATAATTACTAATTTTTATGCATTTTTAAAATTTTAATTTTTTCTATAGTTCTTTCAAACATACTATGTTTAACCCTCATCACAAACCTTAGAACTTCTGAGCATAAGGCAAATACTTGAATTCTTATTGCATTCTCAATGGCTTCATTGTGCCTGGAATATGATGGGCACTCAGTGAGATTTGGATGAATGAGGAGCATTTCAAGGTAGTTTCTGCTCTTCTTTTTATTCTCCTCTTTGTGTCATATTTGTATACATTTTGACAGGACTAAAGGAGAAAAGATTTATCCTTCCAACAAATATGCTTTTTGGTGACAATAAAGGACACACAGTCATTCATGATAGCACAAATAGACTGAGCTTATTAATTCTGCCTCTAATAACATTGAATCACTGAGAAATGCACTAAATTTCTTCCATCATTTTATAATGTGTACAATGAAGTTATTGGAACCATGTGTTAGTCAATTAGTTTTGCTCTAATAACAAAGATGCCTACAATTTCAATTGTATAAAAGAACAAAAGTTTTCACTTGTCAGTCGTAAGTTAGCTTTATGATTATCACTTAGGCTCCCTCTCAATGCCTTGTGAAATGTTGGTCAAAGCAATGAACACCTATAAGTATGTAACTCCTGATTTAGCAGTTTCTTTACTAGTCACTAAACCAATACCATATGATTTAGTTTGGTGTGGAACCTTATTTGTACATAATAGTTTTTTTTTTATAAATTTTTATTATTATTTATTCAACTGTGTGCATGTGCGTGTGTGCGTCTGTGTGTGTGTGTATCTGTGTGTGTGTGTATTTGTGTATGTGTAGAACCACGGACGAATTCGCGAACCACCATGGACGCCTCCACCTCCTTCTGCCCCGGGATTCACAGGCTCCGCCCTACCAGGACCAGAAGCGCAGGCCGTCCCCGCATAATAGCTTTTATATCTATCAAATTAGTGTGGTCTTTACTGGAATATCATACAAGTTCCATAGGCATAATGGCATAAAATACTGAAAGAAGGTTGAGAGATGGCTCAGGGGTTAAGTGTTTTTCTTGAGAGCAAGCAAAAGGACTTAAATTCAGATCCAAGATCCCATGTAAAAATGTGGAAGGTGGGGATAACAGTGACCACCCTAGAAGGCAAAGCCTAAGATACCCCAGGGCAAAGCAACAATGGGTAGATCAATACAGGATGATTTCTGAAGTCATCCTTGGGGTTCCACAGGCACACAAAGTGCCCCCTTTTACACATTGCCTCTCTTTCTCTCTCACACACACACATACACACACACTCACGCACATGTACCTGCATATACCTACACACATGTACACACCCATACTTGTACACACAAGAAGAAGAAAGGAACAACTGAAAGGATTTCTTCCTGAGGACACATGGCATTACGCTTTTGCTAGATATTTAGTCATTTCAGTCCTTCAAGTATCCAAATTCTTTTTTTAATTTATTTATTTTTTAGTTTTACAAGCATATTGAATGCTAATTCCTGCTTCCCTCCACCCCTCCTCCCTCCCACCTCCTTCCCTTACCCTTATCAATCCATTCCACTCCCTCCCACCCTCCTGCCTGACCACTTCTATGGACCCCAGAATTCCTCTGGCTTGTCTACTCTTGTGAGGTCAGGCTTCTGTGGCATACTAAGTCACCCCTCCTCAGACCACCTCATTGATAGGGGCGTTTCCCTTCACTTATCCAGCTCTAGTCCCTAAAATTTCCACTGTGTGTTCTTATCTCTCTTCACTTTCTCTCCAAATTCAACAATGTGTGCCACCATGCCAAGTATTATCGGCTGTCCTTACAAAGAGCAGAGAGAACTGTAGAAGGTCGAAAACATGCTGGAAATGAAATGTACAACCTCTCTTCACTGTATCACAATACCAGTAGAGATCTTTTTACTCAGAGCCCAGTCACAAGAAAAAGTCACACATCCACACTAGAAAACTCACTGTGTGTCCAAGAAAGAGCGACTTGGAAACTTTGATGAAAATCCTGATAACTATCACAGGCTAGATGGATTTCAACTCCTTTCAGTTCAAGATCTTATGGCTCAGAAATCTTTGGGTGGCGACTCTAGGTCACAGAAAGCGAGTCGTGGTATGTATATGAAACACTTTAATATTTAAAAAAATAGACCTGTGTCTAGAAATGATGGGAAAGTTTCACCTCTGTAAGTGGCCATCAAAAAAGACATGATGTTAACTCTGCATTCATCTCAGGTCCCCCTACTGTTCCTTTTGTGCTGTGTTTTTTTCTGGAACAAGCACAGTCAATTACAGTAAAGCTCTGGAATGCGATGCACATTCTCAGTTGGTTTCCACCCAGTATGCTAGCCAATCTGTCATTAGTCAATTTGTTGACAGCCAATTTTCCTGTACATGTTTCCCCACTCTTCTGAGGACTTGCTGAGACAGCAGCCGTGAACAGCGGCATGCTTGTTTGGTGGCGGCTCGAAGCATGTAGGCACGCTGATGAATATTCATTCTGGGAACATTCAGGTTTGGTGGCACAGAGGTTGCTAAAATGTGTATTAACACAAAACATGGTGCACTAGATAACTGCAAAGATACTCTCTTGGTGCATTACAGGAAGTGAGAGAAAAGAGATGTCACATCTTCATGATGGGTGCAAATGGTTTTAGTTAAAGTGAATGTTATGGTGTCAATGAGAGTTGCTCATGTTTTAAATTATTTATTTATTTAATGTATGTGTGTGTATGTGTGAGTGTGTGTGTGTGTGTGTGTGTGTGTGTGTGTGTGTGAGTGAGTGTGTGTGTGTGTCAGAGGACAGAGGACACTGTGTGTTCCTGTGGAGGACCAAGGGTGACTTTCAGGAATCATTCTGGATTGCTTCTACCTGCTTTGCTCTGGGATTTCCCAGGCTCTGGCCATCAGAACTGGAAGTGCAGGCTGCCTCTGATTCTGCTTGGCATGTTTACATGGAACCTGGGATCCTGACTCAGGACATTCTGCTTGCAAGACACAGTCTTAACCCCTGAGCCATCTCTCCAGCCTGAGAGTTGTTTCTGTTTTAACCCTTAGCTGGTGTTAAAGTTTGGAAACACTGTGGTACTTTTGGGAGGTGGGACCTTGCTGGAGGAAGGCACATTAAAGGGGACAGGCCTTGAAGCCTGATATCAGACCCTGCTTCCTCTGGGTTTGTTCTCTTGCTCTCTCAGCCTCCTGACGATGGCTGTGGTGACTTGAACTGACCTCCTGCTTCTTGATTCCTCCTTGTCTTCTTAAGATTTGAGATCAGAATTCTGCACCTGTGTCTTATGAAATATATGTCATGCTTCAAGTAGTTGGCTTTTAACTTTCCCTTATTGAAAAGTTGTCTGTGATACCGACACAGCTCTTCATGATAAAGCATACTTCAACACTTAATAAAGTCATCCTGTGACTGTGTTGGAGCTATCTGGAAATGTTAGAGAATTCCAGCAGGAAGAGAAGGCTACAGAAAAAACTATTCAAACTCAAAATCAGACAAGCTACTTCATTTTGAATTTTAGAAAGATGTAGAATTCTCTGATGGCCCGTCATGTGTGATACAGACACCAGCTGCAATGGAAAGGCATAAACACAGCATGTCTAAACCATGAACATGGTGGCCTCCCTCCCTGCAAGTCAGCTCCCTTCCTCTTGCATTTCCTCCATCCCGGGGCCACTGCCCTCTATAGTACCATATAGCTTACTATCAAGTCTTCTTTCCAGATGACTGAAATATATAGAACAAATTGGTGACAGGGAAAGAGCAAAAACACTAGAAAACAATGTTAAGCTTGTTCAGGAAATCCTGGGTGTAACCATTTTTGAAACAAGCATTCGAAACAGATTTTATTTCAATTCTGTGGATACATTGTGTCTCTTCTGTTTAGCTGGGAATGTATTTGATTTACAATTGGAAGAATCAGCTAATCTTGGTTCTGCTAGGTAGAAAACAGGGATGTTTTCTCCATCTCAAGAATGGGCTGTTTTCCAGTTCCTACCCTCAGCCCTTGAATGTATCCACATCTGGAAACCCCATCATTCTCGACACAGGTTGGGGCGTGCTCTTCCATGCTTTCAGAATATCCCCTCGCAGAGAATATGCTTGCCAGGTGGTTTGAGATCTTTACTGCCCCTCTTGCATGCTGATCTTTTCTTTAAATATTGAGGAAAGCAATTTTCTAAAATTGTACCAAGCAGATTTGCTTCCCCAAACTTGCTCATACCTCCTGGAAGTACCACATTGCTTTTAATCTTGAAAGCCTGCAGAAATTTGGCAGTGAAATCTGATATTTTTCAAGGATGGGGTAACTCCTTTGTCATATGGTTATGATCTTTCAAAGGACTTCACATATTTTGGTATGAGATCCCCAGGGTCAGTAGCTGCAGGCCTGCGTGCCCTGTGTAGCTGCATACATGGGGCGGGGGTGACCCTTCCATATGTCAAGGACAGGACCAATGGCTTTGGAAAAGAAACTCTTCTCAGATTAACTTGCATGTGTTTTCTTCATGAGGAAATGCTAAACAATGAAGTTGATAACTTCCTGAAGTGGAGAATCATATGTAAGCTTGAAAATAAACTACAGCAGTGCAGAAAGTGTGACTTTGCTTAAAAGGAGACTGAGTTTGGAAATATGATCATCATACCTTATATGACTAGCCAACATATACGTATAGACTAGGTAGTCTCTTGAAATTTCCTAGAGTACCTGTGAAAGGACTCCATTTGGACTGTGTGGCTTTAGTGGGTTCCTGGGAAGGACTTGGGGGTGCTCCTGGTAGGGAAGGTGCTGGAAGAAGGACAACTTGTTTTCCTCTTTTTCCCAGTTCCTGAATATATTTGGCTCCAGGCAGGATGAGACTGGATATCTTTAAGACTAGCTAATAGATTTGTTACTAAGTCCTTGTTATCAGTCTTGGATAAGGTGATTACAAATTACATAACAAAATTTTCACCAGTTTTCCTCGATGCCTTCCAAATTTACTTTATATTCTAGCTTTGCCGTCCTCCTGTAACTATTGGTTGATTGTTTAATAATCATGGCATAGTAACAAAAGGAGTGCTAAGCTTGGAATTAGAAACGAGTGATATAGGATTTGGATGTATGAGACAAGAATAATAGCTGGATGTGGTGGTGAACATCTGTAATCGCCACATCTGGGAAGTGGAGGCAGGAGGAGCAGAAGTCACTGTCCCCAGCTACATAGAGATTTTGAGGCCAGCCTGGGCTTCCTGACACCTCATCTCAGAGAAAAGAACAGAGAGACTGGGGTGATAACTCAGTGGATAAAATGTTTGCCTTTCAAGTACAAAGGACCTGAGTTTGATCCCCAGTATTCATGTAAAAAAACAAAACAGACATGTGATGAGCACTTGATAGTGACAGTGTTGGGGAGTGAAGACTGAAGGCTCCCCAGGCTCACGGGCCAGTTTGCTAAGCCTACTTGATGAGTTTCAGGCCAGGGGGAGGCCCAACTGAAACAGAGAGTGGACAGCACCTGAGAAACAGCACCTGAGGCCACCTTACATGTGGCACATGTACACACACTCATGCCCACACGGATACTCAAACCTCCAAGCAAACAAAATAGAAACGTGCATATCCCAAACAAAAACCCTAAGAATTGCATTAGTAGCACATGACTCCCATTCAAGCATGCCAAGATATCAAACAGATACTATTGTGACACTATATTGTAAATTATAAATGGTTAAACAAATGTTGATCATTTCTTGTTTTATTTTGGCACTGGAAAAATGATTGCAAATTGTGAATTTCTTGGATGATTTGAAACAGTAAGAAATAAAAACATCAAAGTATTCAATGCTTCAAATTTCTCCATTTGTTGGTAAGGAAAACGTACCTTCAAGAGGATGATCTGGATATTGTACTACATAGCACCAGGATTTGTTGTCGATGCAGAATAGTTTTGATGAGGACTGGGGCTTTTAGTTCCTAAAATCTCCTAGTTCTTTGTCTGTACAGTGAATTGAAGTGGGTGGAGGACAATGAGCTCAAGGATAGAGATAGCCCAGGTGGACAGAGTGATCAGATGAGGCATCTTCTCTGCTGACTCTTCATCCTGTACCCGGGACCATTGAAATGACCAGTAACTTGCTGGTAACTACAACTAGAAAGAGTTTGCTGTCTTAACCAAGGGGATTCATCTTACACAAGAAATACATAGAAGAAACTGTGGTCTGACTCAAACATGACTGTCCTGCCCATGGCCTTCAGCCTACTTGGTAGGAAAGTGAGGAAGCTCAGTTTGTAAAAGCAGTGTGCCTTCTGCCATCTGGGATATGATCCAGTGATGATAATATCGTTACTTCTGTGACCTTAGCTGGATGGTTAGGGTACACTCCTGGGAGTCCTTGGATGCCAGGCCTTGATTGGACATTGTGAACTAACATCCTTGTCATTCGCATTTAGAACCAAATGACTTCCTTTTGGCATTTTCACCTCCATTTGGCAACCTGCCATGATATTATGCATTGTTCAGAATAATTTTCCGTGTTGCTGAGGCTGACTTTCCTGATTTACAGCTATTTGCAAAAGTTGGCTCTCAAAAGGGGTAGAGAAGTCAGGAAGAAAATAATGTTATAACAAACTACTGCTAACAGCGAACAAATGTGAGTGTTTTAAAATAGTGTGATTCTAGGAGGGGTAGTGTATGATATACAACTCTTACTGACCTAATTCTAATGTGCAGCTATTAAACATTTTTTTGAGATCCAGGGATGTGCTAGTTCTTTTTATTATTATTATTTATTCAATTGTGTGTGTGTGTGTGTGTGTGTGTGTGTGTGTGTGTGTGTGTGTGTGTGTAGAACCAAGGGTGAATTCGGGAATCATCATGACTGCTTCTACCTCCATTTTTGCTCTGCACTGGGATTCACAGACTCTGTCCACCAGGACCAGAAGTGCAGGTTGCCCCCGCTTCTGCCTAGTGTTTGTACGTGGGATCTAGGATGCGAACTTAGGACCCTGCTGCTTGCAAGACAGAGGTCCTAACCCCTGAGCCATCTCTCCAGCCCCCTGCTTTTGAGCTACTAAAATAAGCACTCTGTGAAAAACATGCTACTGAGATTTTTAACAAAGCTTCCCAGATGCAAACTCCATTGAGGCGATGTTTTCTCTTATTTACTTAACAGGTACCCTTCTTGGACTATCAGAATCTTGTTTTAAATAGAGTGAAATACCTAATTATAATAACTTATGGGAAATTTTTGGATTATAAGAAGAAAATTATAAAGGTACTTACCTTGTTGAGTGAAATTTAATTACATATGAAAATGCTACCCTAGTTTTAGCTTCCATCTATTGTAGCATCTGAAAAAATCTGTCTCTGGACAATACAAGAAGACAGAAATACTCAAAGGTCTGGTATTAGATTAATTTGTTGTAGCCCTTAAAAGTAATTCTTGAAGATCTGAGTGTGCTCATGGGAGGAATATGCAAGTGACCAGTCTGTATCTAGGCTGGTTATCCAAATCCACTTCAGGTTCACTGTCATCTCTCCTACCTTGAGATAGTATAGACAAATGTTGCAAAGTCTCCCAAGGGGTAAGTACTAAGAAATTTGGGGCTATATCTTTACTCAGTCTATTCCTACAGATTTAGCTAGCTCTGTCCTTAACTTCTTAACTTAAAAGGTGGCATATGCTTCTAAAATTCTTCATGAAATGTCAGCAGATAATACCCTGGGAAGGATATTTCCTTTTAGAGTTCCTTTGACTTCATGTGCTTTGCCAGAAATTCAGTAATTTCACCACACACTGGTGAAAAGAGCCACTTCCAAAGTGATTGCAAACTGAGAAAGTCACCTAATACTTCTGCAATATAACAGTCCTTGGGTAAACTCATTAAACTTTGCCTTTGACCTAAACATGAAGTACCACTTGTTAGAGGAAAAGATTGATATTTAACTATTGTTCTTGTGCTGAAATCACCTGCATTAAAGTCCTGTGTGATATCTGTAGGATTAGCAAGTTAGGCAGCAAAAAGCTTTTGTTCTTAAAACATGGACTGAAGGTATATCTCAGTGGTAGAAGGATTGTTTAGAACTCTGAGTTTAAGGACAGAACCTCAAAAAAATTGGAAATAAAAGTAAAATTGTTTTCTGATATGTTCAAATAATTAATATTTACTTAAAAATGTTATCTTTAGGAAATTATTAGGTACTTCCAAGTTCTATCACCTGGAGGCAATCATACTTAATATTGCGTGAGAGGACTCTTAAATATTTCTTTATTCATGTTATTGAACAAGTTAGGCAATCTTTTACTGCACAACAATTTTTTCCCTTACTTAAAAATTGGGTAGCACCCCATTATTCAGGGTGTTTTGAGGTTTAGTTGATTTGATGGATATAACTTGCTGTCTATAAATAAGTTAATGTAAAGTTAACAATAGTGTGATTGCTACAAGTATATATTTACAAGTAGTAAGCATATTACTTTTTTGTGCATGCTTGTGTGTGTGTGTGTGTGTGTGTGTGTGTGTGTGTGTGTGTGTGTGTGTATGAGAGAGAGAGAGGGAGGGAGGGAGAGGGTGACATTGGGAAAAATCTTGAATTGCTCTACCTACTTTTTGCTTTGCTCTGAGATTTTTCCCTCAGCTCTATCTTCCAAAGCTTTAAATGTAGTCCTCTGTCTTTACTACCTTGCATTTTTTACATGGGATCTGAAATCTGAATTCAAGTCCTTCTGGCTTACAAGGCAGAGGCTTAATTCCTGAGACATCTCTCAAGCCCCCATATTACTTTTTTAATTTAATTCTTATTATTTTAGAGTTTCATACATGAATACAGCAAATTTATTATAGTTTCACACTTTTTTCCCCCAATCTCACCTCCCCTTCTTTTCCTGCTACCAGACAGACTTCCTCCTATTTTTATGTCTTTTTCATGGATGACCCTGTTTCATCTAGATTGCTTTTGATGGCATATGATTGAGCATTTGCTGGTATATCACTGAGGAAAGCATCTTCCCTACCCTCACCTCCAGCATTAATCACAGAATGAAACTTTGCATGTTTCTCTGTAGCCTTGCTTCACTGAGTCACATGTCGAGGTGACCTTTCTGTCAGAGACCCTCATAGTATTGTGCAATATACCAGCAGAGTCAAGTTTTCTGAAATTCTGGTTCCCATTTATCTCATTTATCTTGCTGGCCTATATTTTTGGATTTTCTTAAAGTTCTTGACTGGAGGCAGTGGAGCAAGTGAAACAACATCTGAAAGCAAGTTTTGATAATAGCTCAGCTCAAGGAAGTTACTAAAAGCTTGTAATTTAGCAATCCTATTTGATGAGCATATTCATAAGTCCTGGAGTCCTGCTATATAAGGAAGTGCTAATGATGACTCCTTTGTGGGAGTTTAGCTGACTCAGTATCTGCTGCTTACTAGTCATGTGACTTTAAACAATGAGCCTTTCAATACCCTATCTGCAAAATAGTTATTGGAACACATGTGCATGTGTTTGTGGAGGCCTGAGGTTGATATCAGAAATAATCTTTGATCATTTTTTGACCATCATCCTTGATCACTCTTCAGCCTTGTTCCTTTGGAGACAGTCTCTATAATCAAACTCAAAATTTTTAGTCTGGGTCTCGGTAGTTAGTTTGGAGTTCCCAGTCTCTACCTTCTAAGGCTAGAATTAAAAGTAAGTGTCACGGTATGAATGTGAGTTTTCCCCCACAGGTTCATATGTTTGCATTCTTAGCTGATACTGACGTTTGAGAAGGCTGTGATGTCTTTATGAAGTAGAGCGTTGGTGGAGAAAAAAAGGTCACAGGAGACAGGCCTTGAGGTTGGGTAATCCAGCCCTGTTTTCTCTATCTGTCTGCTCTTACAGTTTTTCTTTTGCTTTATCTGCCTCCATGATGATGGTTGTCACCTGAACCACCTCAGCTTCTGCCACTCACCATATCTTTTCCACTATAATGGACAGTACCTTCCCTCTGAAGCCATAAGTCAAATAAATCTCATTTTCTCCCCTTAAGTTGTATATGAATGTTGTCTCACAGTAGTAGAAAGAAAAGTAACTATGACAGAAATTGGTACAGAAAACTAAGATACTTCTGTGAAACTAAGAAAAATTTATACCAGAAAGTAAAATGTTGCTATGAAACTGAGGGAAATTTGTTTTTTTTTATAATACATTTTTTATTATTATTTCAGCTCATACAAACTTAATAGGTACATCAGTTCCCTCCCTCCCTCTTCCTCCCCGCCGAACCCCCTGCTCCCCCTCCCCTCACCCCTACCACCCCTTCCCCCAGTGCCTCCCGCTCCAATTCCCAGAATCCTTTCTTGTGCATGCCTGACTCTCCTCTGGGCCCTACTCTCTGATGACGTACAAGGACCCAGTGGCATTTCCCTGAACCCCTTCCTGTGTTCCCACTAAGCATAGGAACACTACTGTGGCTGTCAATCCCTTGCCTCCAAGGATCTTGGTGCCTTTAGCAGATGCTAGACTTTGTGAGGTCAATAGTGTGTTGGACATTGTGCTGGGCATACAATGTCCAATTATGACTGCTTCGGCTGTAACTTGTGTGGAGTATCTTGCAAATCATTGCTCCTCCCATCCTTTTGCTCTTACACTCTTACCGCCCCCTCTTCCGCAAACTTCCCTGAGCTTCAGGATGGGGAGAGATTAGTCTGGCCTAGTTCTAGGTGGTTGATATAGAGTCTCTGAAGTTCTAGATTGTGGTTCGTTGATTTTCTTTTGCAGTTTTGTTGCTCCTGTAATGCCCTTCACTCCATCGTGATGGGCACTGTATGTCACCCCCTGGCCAGAGACAGAAAACTGTTAAACTGGAGTCTTATTATAAGAGCACATTCAAGGGTAGATGTAATATTTATACCCAAAAGTGGAATCGCAGGGTCATATGGCATTAGGCAATGGGAGGGGTCAATCACCCATTTGCAAATTGGTTACTTTTTAATCTGCTGGACTATATGCCCTCCCCTTCTGGTGAGTTCATACCCCTTTAGTTGTAAATGATCAGGAACGAATTGTGAACTTAACTAGGTGTCACATTACTTTCTTGCAGTCCTTGATGGAGACCTATTTTCTTTACTGTAACATGGTCACTTCTCTCCTTGTTTCTGGTGTGGCCCTCCAACCCCATCCCTCCTGTTCATAATCCTTGCAATTACTGTAGGTAATACATAGATTTACCTATGAGTGTCTCAAGATGGGCTGGGTGGGTTTGGGATTAGGAGCCACCTATTAGGGAGTACATATGGCTCTTAATTTTCTGGGTCTGGGATACTTCACTTAATATAATTGTTTCTAATGACATCCATTTCCCGGCAAATTCCAGTAATTCATCATTTTTGATGGCTGAGTAGTACTCCATTGTATAGATGTACCACTGTTTCCTTATCCACTCGTCAACTGTTGGACATTTGGGTTGATTCCATGTCTTTGCTATTGTAAACAGTGCTGCTATGAACATGGTCGTGCTTGTGCTATCGAGGTGAACCTCTGCTGTATGGGGTGTTATTCCCAAAAGTGGAATCGCAGGGTCATATGGCATTTCAATCTTTAATTTCTTTAAGAATCTCCAGACGGCTCACCAGAGTGGCTGTATGAGCCTGCACTCCCACCAGCAATGTAGGAGAGTTCCCCTCTCTCCACATCCTCTCTAGCATTTGATGTTGTTTGTGTTGTGGATTTTTGCTATCCTGACCGGGGTGAGATGATATCTCAGGGAAGTTTTGATTTGCATTTCACTGATGGCTAAGGAAGTGGAGCATTTTTTAAGATATTTGTTAGACATTTTAATTTCGTCCCTAGTAAAGTTTCTTTTAAGTTCCAGGGCCCATTTTTTAATTGGGCCATTGATTTCCTTGGTGTTTAGTTTTCTAAGTTCTTTGTGCACTCTGGACAGTAGAGCTGTATCAGATATGTGGTTAGTGAAGATTTTCTCCCATTCTGTGGGTTGCCTTTGAGCTCGTGTTACAATCTCTTTATATGAACAAAAGCTCTTTAATTTCACAAGATCCTAACTATTGAGAGTTGGTAGCAGTGACTGTGTTTAGGAAATGTTGGCCTAGCCCAATCAGCTCGAGGGAGTTCCCTACCCTTTCAAGGTTTTTATAGTCTCTGGCCTTATATCAAGGTCCTTGATCCATTTGGAATTAAGTCTTGTACATGGTGACAAGTATGGGTCCAGCTTTAATCTTCTGCATGTGGAGATCTAGTTTTGCCAGCACCATTTCTTGAAGATGCTGTTCTTTTTCCATTGGATTCTTTGGGCCCCTTTGTCAAAGACCAAATGGCTGTAATTTTGTGGGCTTATATCTGGGTCTTCAATCCTTATCCATTGATCTGTGTGTCTATTTTGGAGCCAGTACCAGGCTGTTTTTATAACTATGGATTTGTAGTATAGACTTAGGTTTGGTATGGTGATACCTCCAGCAGTGTTTTTGTTACTCAGGATTGGCTTTGCTATCCTGGGTCTTTTGTGCCTCCATATGAATTTTGAGATTGTTTGGTCAACTTCTTTAAAGAATTGCTTTGGGATTTTAATTGGTATAGCATTGAATTTGAATATTGCCTTTGGTAGGATGGTCATTTTTACGATGTTGATTCTGCCAATCCAGGAACAATGGAAGGTCTTTCCACCTTCTGGTGTCTTCTGCAATATCTTTCTTGAGGGTTTTAAAGTTTTCATTGTAAAGGTCTTTCACCTCCTTGGTTAGGTTTATACCAAGGTATTTCATTTTTTTAGGGGCTATAGTGAATGGGATGGTTTCTCTCAAGGCTTTTTCACTTCTTTCATTCTGGGCATATAGGAAGGCCTCTGATTTTTGCACATTTATTTTGTATCCTGCCACCCTGCTGAACTTCTCAATTAGTTCCAGGAGCTTCCTGGTGGAGTTTTTGGGATCACTCAGGTATAAGATCATGTCATCTGCAAATAGGGATAGTTTGACTTCTTCCTTGCCGATTTGAATCCCTCTTATGTCCCTTTCTTGTCTTATGGCTTCAGCTAAGACTTCAAGTACAATATTGAATAGAAGTGGTGAGAGTGGACAGCCTTGTCTAGTTCCTGATCGAAGTGGGAATGCTTCCAATTGTTCCCCATTGAGCATAATCCTTGCTGTGGGCTTGTTGTATACAGCTTTTATTATATTGATAAAGGTTCCTTCCATTCCTACTGTCTCTAGCGTTTTGATCATAAAAGGCTGTTGGATCTTGTCAAAAGCTTTTTCTGCATCTATCGAGAGTATCATGTGGTCTTGGACTTTGGACTGGTTTACATGATGAATTACCTTTATTGATTTGCGTATGTTGAGCCAACCTTGTGTGCCGGGGATGAAGCCTACTTGGTCCCCATGAATAATCTTTTTCATATGTTTTTTAATCCAATTTGCTAAAACTTTGTTGAGAATCTTTGCTTCTGTGTTCATCAGAGAGATCGGCCTATAGTTTTCTTTTTTAAGTGAGTCTTTATTAGGTTTTGGGATTAAAACGATATTAGCTTCATAGAAGGAATTTGGTAGTATTCCTTCCTTTACTATTTGATGGAACAGTTTAAGGAGTATTGGTATTATTAACTCCTTAAATGTCTGGAAGAACTCTGTGCTGAATCCGTCTGGTCCAGGACATTTTTTGGTGGGAAGATTCAGGATTACTTCCTCAATTTCCTTATATGTTATAGGACTTTTTAAATAATTCACAACTTCCTGATTCAATTTAGGTAAGTTGTGTTTACTTAGAAATTCATCCATCTCTTTTGTGTTGTCAAACTTCACAGACTATAAGTTTTTGAAATATGATGTTATAATTCTCTGGATTTCTTGGGTATCAGTAATGATAACTCCATGTTCATTTCTAATTTTGTTCATTTGGGTTTTCTCTCTCTTGCTTTTGATTAATTTAGCTAGGGGTGTGTCAATCTTATTGATTTTTTCAAAGAACCAGCTTTTTGACTGGTTGATTTTTTTCTATCGTTTTCTTAATCTCGATTTCAGATATTTCTCCCCTTATTTTGCTAATCTCCTCTCTTCTACTACTTTTGGGATCAGATTGCTCTAGTTTCTCTAAAGCTTTAAGCTGCATTGTTAAGTTGTTTATTTCTGATGTTTCCATTTTTTTGATGTAGACATTAACAGCTATGAACTTACCTCTTAGAAGAGCTTTCATTGTGTCCCAGAGATTTTGGTAAGTTGTATTTTCGTTATCATTCACTTTCAGGAAATCTTGAATTTCCTTTTTAATTTCTTCCTGAATCCAGTTCTCATTCAGCATCATATTGTTAAGTTTCCATGAGTTAGTGTATTTTCTCTTGTTTGATGTGTTGTGGATGTCCAGCTTTAGGCCGTGGTGGTCTGATAGGGCACAGGTTAGAATTTCAACTTTTTTGTATATGTGTAGATTCGTTTTGTGGCCCAATATGTGATCTATTTTGGAGAAAGTTCCGTGTGCTGCTGAGAAAAATGTGTATTCTTTGGTACGTGGGTGAAAAGTTCGATAGAGATCTGTAAGGTCCATTTCTTTCAGGGTTTGATTAAGTTCCAAAGTGTCTCTGTTAAGCTTTTGACCTGTTGATCTATCCCATGTTGAGAGGGCAGTGTTGAAGTCCCCAAGAATTATCGTTTGGGGGTTGATTTCTTGCTTTAGACACTGTAGGGTTTTCTTAATGAATGTGGAGGGGCCCATATTGGGTGCATATATGTTCAGTATTGTGAAGTCTTCCTGGTGAATTGTACCTGTGACTAAAATGTAGTATCCATCCGTATCTCTTACAATTTTCTTTGGTTTGAAGTTCACTTTGTCTGATAACATAATGGCTACCCCTGCCTGTTTTCTGTTTCCATTAGCTTGTAGAATTGCTGACCAGTCTTTTATTTTTAGAGCATGCCTATCTTTTGTGGTGAGATGGGTTTCCTGCAGGCAGCAGATTGATGGATTTTGATTTTTAATCCAAGTTTGTAATCTATGTCTCTTGATCGGTGAATTAATTCTATTAACATTCAGTGTTTTAATGGAGAAACTATTTTTAATTCCAGATATTTATTATGTTTAGTAGTTTTTATAAGTATATTGCTTCGCTTTTAATGGTGTTATATTTGCCTTCCGTTCTCCTGGATATGCCTGTTTTTTTCTTCACGCTTGAGTATCATTTCTAGCATTTTTTGAAGGCCTGGTTTGGTGGACATGTATCCCTTCAAGTTTTCTTTGTGCTGGAAAGTTTTTCTTTCTCCCTCGATCATGACGGATAGCTTTGCAGGGTAAATCGGCCTGGGTTGACATTTTTGCTCATTCAATACTTGAAGTATGTCTCTCCAAGCTCCTCTTGCTTTTAGTGTTTCCATTGAGAAGTCATTTGTTATTTTAATAGGTTTACCTTTAAAAGTGACTTGTTTTTTCTCCCTTGAAGCTCTCAGCACCAGTTCTTTATCTTGAATGTGGAGTGTTTTAACTATTATTTGCCGTGGCGTGCTTCTGTTTTGGTCATATCTGTTTGGGGTGCGGAATGCCTCTTGTATATGGATGGGCCTCTCTTTTTTTATATGAGGAAAATTTTCCTTGATGATCGTTTGAAAAATTTCCTCAGGGGTGGTATTTTGAGATTCTTGCTCTGGTATTCCATGAATATGCATGTTAGGCTTCTTCAGGGTGTCCCATATCTCTTGGATATTTCTCTCAAGTATCTTTTTGGCTTTAACAACCTCTTCCATTGAGCTGGTTAATACTCCCACTTTATCTTCAAGGTCTGAAATTCTGTTTTCTGCTTCATTAGTTCTGTTGTTAAGACTCTCTGTGGAGTTCTGGGTTGAAGATAACTTGTCTTGTAGCTCAGTTTTAAACTCTGCTTGAGTCTGTTTTAACTGCTCTATGCCAGTTTTTGTTTCTTGCATTGTTTTTCTCAACTCCTCCAAATGTCTGTTGTGTTCCTCTTCAAAGCGATTGATTCGATTATGTAATTCCTCCCAGATTTCCTCTTTCATAGTATTGAACATGGTAATGATCATATTTTGAAAGTTGTTATCCTGGGTCAGGCTTTCTTGGCCTTTTTCTGTGGGTTTATTCTGGTTGGAGTCTAACATTATGGGATTAATTTCTTCAGTGGGAAATTTGTTTACTTGAGTGTTGCTTCTCATGGATTTGCACTTTGACTTTGGCATTGTCGTTTTAACTCTTAAGATCTTTCAATTTCACTAAACTGAATTATTTGACCTGGGGTTCTGGGGGTAGGCAGGGACAGAGCTTACCTAGGTCACGGGTGAGGCCCGGCTGGATGGTGGGTGTCCCGACCAGTAGGAGCGGGGTGGGGAATGGGAGGATGGGGGCGTCGGCATGGAGCTATTTAACCCGAGGGCAGCTGGGGCGGGGCCCGGGCGCAGGGGGAAGACCTCCTTGTTCCTCGGCTTCTGCGCGTGGCTCCGGCTGGATGGCGGGAGTCGGAGCCGGGTCCCTTTGGGCTGACCTGGGGTTCTGGTGGGCTGGCGCGGCCGGGGCTTACCTAGGTCGCGGGATGAGGCCCGGCTGGACCGTGCGCGCGCGTCCCGACCGGAGGAGCGCGGTGGGGTGAAAGAGGGGATGGGGCATCCGCGTGGAGCTATTTAACCGGAGCTCAGCTGGGGCGGGGCCGGGCGCAGGGGAAGGTCCTCCAACTGAGGGAAATTTGTACCAAGAAATATAGCTATTTTACTACATGGATGGTGTGTCCTTGGAACTGTTTTTTGGGAGATATATAGAGAACTTTGGAACTTTGGAACTGAAAAGCCATTGTGTTTTGGAGACAGAATGTGAAGGACCATTCTAGTGGAAGCTTTGAAGACAGTAATTCTCAGAGATATGCAGACAGTGGAAACACAGCTTATGATGGCCCAGAAGGGAACAAAGGCTGTCTTGCAAACTAGACTAGGGGCAATGGAGTGATGCTTTGTCAGAGAGTTTTTGCCCTCATCCTAAAATCTTGCCTGAAGCTAAAAATGTTTGGCAGAATTTCCAAAACAATGTAGTATTGACAGTATGTCATAGATACTTTTTAGTGATCTTAAATTCAGATTTATGATGAAAAAGAGTAACAAATTGGGCAGAAAGACATAAAAACTGTGAAGTTTGACTATTATAAATGTGATGGCAAATTTGAAGAAATGAAACAGGAAAACACATATGGTAAAATGGCAGCTATTGTTAATGAAATAAATACCATTAGTGAATCAAACCCTGCTCTTCAGTTGGACAATTGAAGAGGCTGCACCAGAGGACAAGATCCTCAAAGAAGGCTCCTACCCATAAGACTGCAAATTCTTTTGACAGGAAAGAGCTATAGATCAAAGTTCCAAAGAAAAAGTCTGTTCTTCTATTAAAGCAACAGTACAAGAGATATTCTCTCTAGTTTCAGTGCAAAGAAACTGAAGGGAGTCAGTCTCAACTTAAAAGTTATGGCAGAACTTGACAATGTTGCCCATGTGGTACAAGAGTGAGGAGTTCATGGATTCCCCCTCCAAGGTTTCAGAGAACAGCTGAAATTAGACAGAGCATGTGGAAGAATCAGTGATCTTTCAAAGAAGCCCAGGAAGGGCATTTCTTGCTATGAAGTTGAAGACTGGATTGTCATTGAGACATGAGGATGTTAGAGATGCCAGAGCCAATGTAGGACATCTGCTAAGGGCAGCTATATATCAGAGGAGGAATCGTACAAGAGAGAAAAGTATTCTGCAGGCAGCTACATTAGAGGAACAGAAATGAAGCCCTTTGGAAAGAAGATGATTTCAACAGGTAGCTCATATGCTGGACATGTAGCTATAGGATTTTGGATTTGCCCTGTTTTTTTGGTCTTGTCATGGATCAGATTGCTCTTTAGTGAATATTCTCCCATTCCTCCCTTTTGAAATGGGAATGTTTACTCTGTACGATTCATTATGTGTTGGGAATTTATAACTTTTTTATTTGGACTATGTTGAGACTACTATAGTTTATGGGAACTTTTAAAGTCAGCTTAATAGAGTTTGCATCATAAAGTAGTCATTAGCCTGTGGGCGTTAGGGGGGCAGAATGTCAAAGCCTGAATGTGAGTTGTTCTCCAAAAGCACATTTGTTTACATCCTTAGTTGATGTCAGTGTTTGAGAAGGTTGCAGCACTTTGAGAAGGAACAGACTTTGAGTTGAGTAGTCCCACTCTGCTTCCACTAGCAGTTTGTCTTTTCAGTCTGTCTGTTATTTGCTCTGCCTCCATGATGACTGCTATCACCTGAACTGCCTGCCTCCAGCTTCTTCTGCCTATCATATTGGACTGTATCTTCCCTCTGGAACCACAAATAAAAAAAAAAACTCCTTTTCTTCTTTTAGGAAAAGTTGCTTATTTCTATCCTGAATGTGTCTGAATGCTGTGTTACAGCAGCAGAAAAAAAAAAGTAGCTATAACAACAAGCTTCCACTTACACCCACCATTTTGCTAGAGATCTGAGGATCTGAATTCAACTGCTGAGCCTTCTCTTCAGCCCCACTTTACAGGTTATTTCAATAATTTGACAGGATTATATAAGCAGGTTACTAAAAGCAGATACTCATTTATAGTAAATGTTTCATAAATGTTCTTTAGCTTTTTATTTTATATAGGCAAAGTGAAAGAAGTTCTGCTAACTGCTTACTTAAACTGAATTTCTACAACTTAAGTGAAGCAATGGAATTTTTTTTCCCAACATTCCAATGAAGAACTTTAAACAACATTTTTCTTTGCTTTAAGTATTTCTTTCTAAATGTGATGATTTGTTGTGCAGTAGAGAGCCACATCTGGGTTGAGCACACAAGGGGCTGCTGCTCCCCAAGAGCCCTGGAGATCCTGTCAAGTGATTGATACTTTAAATCCTGAGGCATCTATGGAAAGAATGCTATCCTTTGCTCTATGGGGTGTGTAGAAATAGGTTATAAAAGAAAATTGTTGGGCCTCATGGGGCCTGAGCCTGATTTGAGGCCTGGTGGAAATTCCTGAGCCTGACTTGAGACCTGGTGGAAATTCCTGAGCCTGTCTAAAGTTTGGCGACCTGTCTCTGGCCTGCGAATTCCACATCAGGGTGACTCAGCTTCTGACACTCTGATATGGAGTAGCCCCTGCCTAGTTATCACTTTAGTGGTGACCCTTTATTGGCTCTTACATCTCGCCCCATCCCTATACCTCCAATCCTTCCCCCAACTCTATATAAGTTCCTGCCTGATACAATAAAAAGAGATCCTGCTTCGACAAGTCTCCCGGCCTGGTGTGTTTCTCCCAGGTGGTGAAGGGGGTCCGGGTCGTTGACACTCATCATCCTGCTCAGCCCCAGGGCCTGCCCAGCTGGTCTGTGCAGCCCCCTACACATCCCTTGTCGAAGAGTCCGGCAGAAAATAGCATTCAAAATGAATAAAAGGACACATAAAATGGATTTATTAAACTTAGAGAATTCCCCCTGTTAATATGGGGTGGTGCTACCAGGAAATGGACTTAATAAGGCCTTCTGTGTTGTTTTTAATTGCATAATTTTTTGAAGTTTGGGGAGTGGTAGAGATGCAGCTCAGTTGAAAGAGTGCTTGCCTAGAATTACAAAGCTCTGAGTTCAGGCCCTAGCAACACACAAAGCCAAGTGTGAAATAAGCTTGTAATCTCAGCTCTGGAGGGTAGAAGCAGGAGAATTAGAAGTTCAAGGTAATTCTCTTCCACATAGGGAATTAGAGGTCCGCCTATGATACAACAGTGTGTCTCAATTTTTTTCCCCTGTGGTACTGAATGTGGAACCCAGAGTACTAGACAAGTACTCTACAACTAAGCTTCTTCTCCAACCCCTTAATTAAATCCTTCTCACATTTTTAAAAAATATATCATCTTTATACCAATAGCTGTGTCTCCATCAAATAATACAATTCAAGGAATCATTGCTGGTTTTCAACCCTTTGCTAGAAAATAACTGAAAAAAAAGAGCAGGCCTAGAAATCAGTGAAATCCAGAAGATCATTAGAAATAAAAATTAGCTTACTTCATAAGTTATCTTTTTGTTTACTATTAGTTGACTTTTGCTTTCAGTTGTTTTTCTTTATCAGTAGCACATTTGTCTAAAATTTCTCTATTAAAGATATATATATCAAAAACAAAATGAGAAAATAAAATATATCATCTTGATATTTGGCTTAGTTTGCCCTTCAGACTTTATCTATTAATATCTTTTACTAGTCATGTAAACTATTTAGAATAGAAAAAGCAGAAGTTGACCTCTGTGCTTTAATGACCTTTTGACTAATATAATTTGATCAAAATATCCAAGATCGGTACTGTTAGACAGGTTTATACTCTACCCTCCAAAAGAAAATGGGTGTATGTTCCAGATGTATTTTTCTGTGCGCTGATATAGTCCTCGCTTTGCTGAATCTGTTTAGTTACAGTTAGTCATAAGATTCCCAATGTAGCAGGTTAGTTTAGTTACTTTTGCATTGTTATGAGCAAAAAATATCCTACAATTCAGGTAGAGATGTTTACTTGGCTCACTGATTCAGAGGCTTCAGTGTGCAGATGCTTAGCCTGATACACTTGAGCAGGACATGAATGGGGCACGAACGTGTGTCAGAGGCCATTCATATTGTAATGGACTAGGAAGCAGACAGTCAGGCTGGGTCTAGGGTGGGCTACAATTTCAAAAGTTTAACCCCAGTGTTTTACTTCAGCTAACTCTGCCTAGCCTCAAAAATTTTTCACAGCTTTTTAAAATAGCTCCATTAGCTAGAAAACAAAGCATTCAAAACATGAGCCTATGGGATACATTTCAGATCTAAACCATCAGAGAGAACATCACAGGCATTGAGTCCCTGAGCATGCAGTCTGTGACACTCTCTGTATGTCAGACATGGTGAGCTACTTGGGACATGCAAGAGAGATGTTGATTGAAAGGACACTGTGGATTCTCAGACTATGAGAATGCTATTGTGACCTCTAAAGAGTCTTCCTATGCACTTCAGGCATGATTCTTAGTGAGGAGAAGTGAGGAAGAATGATATAGTCCCACTCGACATCAGTGCTCCAGATCACGTTACACATCTTCTTTAGCCCCTGCCTCAAAGAAAGACATCTGTGAAATTTCAATGAAATGCTCTCCCAGGCTGAAGAGGCAGATACAGGCACTCTCTGGATCTCATTGGTCAGCCAGTGCAGTCCAATCAGCAAGTTCTGGGCGATTGAGAAGCACTGTCTAAAACCACAAGGTAGACAGTATTCTGAGGAACACTTCTTGAGGTTGCCCTCTAGTTTCCACTCATACATGTATGTACACACCCCCACACAAAATGAAAATATTTTTGCCCTTAGGTCTGTAATTCCAGCATTTGGAGAGTAGAGGCAAGAGGATCAAGAATTCAAAGTCATCCTCATCTACATAGAGAGTTTCAGACCAGCCTGAGCCTCGTGGAACCTTATGTCAAGAAATTATAAAAAGAAGAGATTATTTAAATACAGATTTAAGCACAGAGAGTTAATAAAAAGAGAGGTACTTACAGATAGGACAATATGTACCTAAGTATGGGTTGAGGACTTATCTTCAAGAAAGCCATATTTGAGCATTGTAACAATAGCCATATAGATGATTTTAGTAGCTTCAGAAGTTACATTATAATAAGGTTTTCTAAAGGAAGACCTCCTTTCTTTTTTTCTTTTGTGCTAAATTAGATCATAGAGTAGTTACATGGGACAGAAGGACAGAAAGAATTCTGTATATTACAAGTCAATGGGGGTTAAAACTTATACTTTTTTTTCTTATAAGCAAAGCTTATTGTCTTGTTTGCAAGAATCCCCCAAAATTGCAGCCTTTCTGTTGGGAAAGGAACAAGCTCATACAATTTAGGAGAACAAAGAAGTTATTTTCAGCTTATGATTTCAGGTTACGTTTGATCGTGGTAGGAAAGTTCGTATCAGCATCAGGAGCCTAGGGAATTGGCTACATCATATCCACATCAAGAGCAGAGACCAGGCAAGGACTAATGCTGCTTCCTCATGTGCCTTCTAGATTGCCATCTTGCCAATTCCAGTTAGTGCTCTCTCTCTCTCTCTCTCTCTCTCTCTGTCTGTCTTTGTCTCTCTCTGTCTTTCTGTCTCTCCATCTCTGTCTCTCTCTGTGTGTCTCTCTGCTTCTGTCTGTCTCTCTGTCTCTCTCTCTCTCCACCCCCCCCATGAAGTTAAAACAACCCTATGGGGTTGCCAGAGTCCTGCCTTAACTAAATAATTTTTCTTAAGTGTGCCATAGGCCCACCTCAGCAGAGTCAACTTGAGAGCAAATGTTAACAATTACTACTAATACTCTTATTTGAAATTCTCTATATAAGTTCTATGCAGGAAACCTTTTTAGCCAAACTTGTCAATTGTGCCAAAATTGTTGACTCTAGGCGGGTAAGATACCCAGCCAGACACCAGGGCAAGGGGCACCATTGCCTTCCTGTTCACTCTTCCTGCCAACCTTGGGGTCATTCATCTCTTTTTTTCTTCTGTAGGTTGAATTCCTTTCTGTCCATTAAGTTTGGGCTGTTACTTGCATAGTGGCATACTTACTTAAGATGACATTTGCATTTTAGAAATTGCTGTATAGAAGTAATGTTCTTTTTCATGATATCCATTAGGGTCAGGACACAGAGAAAGGATTGCAGGGTGTTCTGCAACATTGAGACAGTCATATTTTCACTTCTGTAGTAAGTTCTACAAATAATTCCTAGTCAGATGAAGTTGTCTTCTTCCACTATCCCCAGGAGGAGCCTCCCAGCAGAATGGAGTTATCTGTGTTCCGGCCTCATAGCCTGTGAGTCATTTCTCATTCCTTCCTTCTATTTTCACCAAGGCCCGTGCTGATGACCAGTATGGACTGAAAGCAGATAAAGGTGTTTTAGTTTATACCTATGCCAACTGTGGGATGATCTGAGTAAATGATCTGGCCTATATTCTAGTTCGGCCAGTGAACTGAGTATAAATCAGCAGGTGGCTGTGTAGATGCCTGATGGATGTCGTAGGAACATGTAGATGTCCAATGGATGCGGCAGGATCATGTAAAGATCTGTATTGGTCATTGAGCTGTAACAGCAGTTCACAAAAGCAATAGCGATCTGGAAGGAATTTCCCCTGAATTTTCTGAATGTTCTCTGCACTAACCCCATCCACATGTTTTGCATTGACATAGACATTTTAAAAATCTAATGGTGAGGTGACTCTGTGTTTGATAAATGTAGACCATGTGGTTGGAAATGGTTACAAAATGAACCCTGTTATCCTTCTTGTTCAAACAGAAAGGGAAATCTTATCACATTGGTAGTTCAGAAACTTCCTCACCTCCTTCATGATGTTTAAACAGGAAAATCCCTCTCTCCCTGGGAATCATTTCAGGTATAATTTCTGGGTTCTGCTTGGGACTTATCAGAGAAGCTGAGCAGTGAGAACCACAGGCAGATTTCCTGTTTACAGTTTAATATCCCAGATCTCCCATTCCAGAAGGAAGAAGAGAAAGTTAGATAGAACAGTGACCGCCTATTGTGAGAGTATTTCATTGTTCTTTGCTGTTAACACAATGGAGCAAGTTACTAAATGTACCTCCTCCCAGCAGGGCAGAGCAAGGAATTTTTATGTCTTGAATGATGATGGGTAATCTGTCAGATGACAAATGGGGAGTATGTGGAAAATATGAAGTATTAATATGCCCATATGGACTTCTGCAAGAGTTGGGAAACAGGGAGTTCATAACCATTTAAGGTTATTTCAGCATTTAAAAAGCAGTTATATTAGATATGACATTATGAAAATCTACTATCAGTTGAGATCTTGGGATAATCTAGCTCATGCTCTCCTTTTAATGACAGACTCCCTGTAATTGTTAGTGTGTTATCCAGGGCCACCCAACTGGAGAAGTAGGATTGGGGTATACACCTGCAACCCAGAGAGGCCCTATTTAACAGCATCTCATCTAATAAATTAATTTTATTAGATTTCATTAACACTGGGTGCTACCTAAAACTTTTCAAATCTGTTATTATCTCTTTCCTCTTTCTCTGTGTGTGCATTTGTGTGCATACGTGTGTGTGTGTGTGTGTGTGTGTGTGTGTGTGTGTGTGTGTGTGTAGGTCAGAGAACAACTTTGAGGAGTCTGTTCCCTCCTTCCACCTTGTGGGTTCTAGGAATGAAACCCAGGTTGTTGTGCTAACATAGCAAGCAGCTTTTCCCACTCAATTACCTTGCTGGTTCCTATATCATACAGTCCACTTTATTCACTTTGGTATTTTACATCATGCAGATCCTGGTAAATAAGAAAGGCTCTATGTAGTCACTATTTGGATCATTCTTACACATATGCACATGAACACCCACCACACACACATTTACATGCACACACATATGATATGTAAAATATATATGCTGAACATAAAGCTTTGTATTTATAGCCATGGCAATAATTTCTGTATTAGTAACACTTTGAACTTCACAGAGTTCTTTCATGCACATAGTATCTTCGCATGCACACTATACACTGTATAGTGTTGCTATAATAGGCCTACTGTACAAATTAGGAGTTCATACCACATGGGCAGTAAGTGGCAAAGCAAGAGCTAAGTCTACATCTTCCCATGGGACGTGTGTTCTTGCTATTTGTCAACCACATCTCCCTAACACATGGAATGGGAAACAGATGCTCTGATGTAAACCAGATATCTAATTAATACTTGCTGTGATCTACAGTGTTCTGGAAACTCTTATGAACATAAAACAGTTTAGGACACAAAGAAATTTAGGCATTTATGATCCTGGCTTCATTGAGATGTAACATAGCTAAGGAACAATGGACTGCAATTAAATGCAATGGGCATACATAAGAGAGACTTGCATAAAAATCTAAATGTATGCCAACTTTAAAGGAGGCTGTGTATTTTGATCAGCTATCAAATTATACTAGGAATTAAAAGTTTATTGATTTTTGGATACTCTAGAACTATGTTCTCATTATTTTATATTATTTAATTCACTTAGTATAATTTGCATGCATGAATGATACATTCATAATTGAAAAAATTGTTGTAGGAGATCAAGAATATGATAGAGCTGGAATGATAATTTAATAAAGTACTTGCTGTGCAGGCATGAGGATGGGAGTTTGAGCTCCAACAACCACATAAGAGATACAGGCATTGTGATAGTCAAAGGTGCACATTTGTAATGCCAGCCTTGGGGAGGCAGAGAAAGGGAGATTTCTGGGGCTTGTTGGTTAGCCAGCCTAGACTAATGGTTGAGTTCCAGACTGTTTCAAAAAATAAGCAAACAATAAAAACAAAAGCAGGGGTCAGAGAGATGGCTCAGGGGTTAAGCCTCTGCCTCACAAACAAAAGATCCTGAGTGTTGATCCCAGATCCATGTAAAAACACCAAGTGGAAATCTTTCTGCTGAAAGATTATAATTTGCAAAGGCTTTACATCACCTGATATAAGCTTTGTGATCCCTCTGGTCCCACACTTTGCTCTTTTTAAATCTTCACTTTTCTATGTGTTTTATTCTGAATAAGGATAATCGTATAGTCTCCTGTGGAAATAGCAAGAGTAACTAGTCATTTCTCTAACAAAGAAATTGAAGAACTACTTGTTAGACAATACTTTTAAACTACTTCCAGTGATTTCATTTCATATTGGATATTCTCCTTATACTTGATTTGCATAACCTTGCACTTCATTTTAATTGGCAATCACCTGATAATTGCTAACATTAAATTTTTAATTTTGGAAGACTTCAGGACAGCAGCTCTTCAACTGGCCATATACCTCGGGGAATTTAAAAAATAGTGTTAAAAATAATTGGGAGGACATTAGACTAACTCCAAGGCTCTGAATTCCTACCTAAGCAAGCCCAGAACAGTTCAAATACACAGGAAATGGAAGTTTAAATTTAATTCAAACCACCATCATGCACTGGAGATTCATCCCAGTGATATAACATTGCCCAGTACATGCAAGGCCCTGAGATAATGCTACTGTCACAAATAAAAAAGGAAACGAACTCCAAAATATTGACTTCTATCTAGAAGACCATTCAACTCAACCAATCAAATAATTTCTTTGTCTTGTTTCTGGAAGTAAGCTACAAAAGTTTTTACACCCTATCAGGGAGCTCTAAACTGCCTGTGGTTTGTCCTTACTTAATTCATAAAATGGGTTTATACAAACAAACTAAACTATTAATATGCTTATGCTTATAGCAGTCTTGATACCTGGGTCTCAGTTGTCACTCATAGAAATTGGTATGGTGGGTATAATTTTAGTGCTGAAATGTTTAAGAACTTCCTGAAGGTTCCAATGCACACTTATGCTTAGAGAGATGCTAAGAGAAAGGATGTGGATGGCTAAGGTCCTCCACGAATGGGACTAATGTCTTATAAAAGAGGCTCACGGGAGCTCATTTCCCCCTTTCTCTATGAAGAGAATCCAGCAAATGACAGCTATGAAGGTGGAAGCAGGTTCTGATCAGGCAGCCAATCTAAAAATCAAGCAGAAGTGACTTTGTAAGTTACACAGTAAATCTTTAGTCAAACTTAGAGCTAATAGGTCAATATCACATTAAAACTCTTAATAATAAGATCTATTTCTCACCGTTGGCATGCTAGCAAGTGGTTCAATTCAGCTTTCCTAGCTAAGAAGATGGCTCAACGCTAAAGTGCTTGCTGAACAAGCAAAAAGACTGAATTCCAGACCTCAAGATTCCACTTTAAAAATACTGGGCAGATAAGCATGTCTATAATTCTAGCCCTGGAAGGCAGGTCTGGGAATCCCAAGAGCAAGCTGTTAGCCAAACAACCTCAGATGGCATGCTCCAGATTTAAATAAAGGCTCAGACTCAAAGCGATAAGGTGGTAGAGCGATTGAGGATGATTGCTAGCATTACCCTTGGGCATCCATTATGCATATACAGCCATGTGCATGTACATCCTTCCACATATGTGCCTACTCACATGCAAACACACATACACAAATGGTGGAACACCAAATACACATTCACATTAAGGTAATTTAATAAAACAGCTCTTAAGCAAAGCCCTGTTTGTTTGTATTTGCCTAGTTCTCTGGTATAAAGACTCCTATTGTACTTAATTTCAAATTGCAAAATCATTTTTACAACTGGCTTACAAAACTCATAAAAAGTTAGGTCAGGGAGGGTGACCCACGGAAGGAGATATTGGGTTCCTGGTCTTCTCTTCTTTCCCTATCCCTGCTTTCCAGCCACCAGGCACTGAGCAGCTTTGCTCCACCATGTTTTTCTTGGCATGATATTCTGCCTTTTTTGGGGAGTTGTTTTATAAAGAGATCTTGCTATATGTATCAGGCTGGCTTCCAATTTGTAATTTCCCTGTATTTTCCTTCTAAATGTTTTGCTCCAGGTATATCCCATCATGATTGACTCTGGCAATCAAATGTTTTGAGTCAATTTCACCAGTTCCCAAACACGGTAATATCTCAAAGACTAAGATTAAATACTAAGTAGTTTGTTTATCCTTTTACACTATTCATTAATGCAAACCTTATTTAAGTTAGAGTAATTAATCACCAGTTTCCATTTTTAAATGTTCCCATTTTTAAGTGTTTGCTAGGTTCTTGATTTTTATTTTTGTGTAAATAATATGTGCGTCTTTTTCTGTGTGGACTGCAAAATACTTAAAACATCAATAGCTCTTCTGATTTTGTATTCAATTTGGACAACATGCGCTATTTGAACATTTTATGCATTATTAGATAAATAACAGATGAACGAGAATGAAAGAGCCAGGAGTAGTGTACATGTCTGTAATCCCAGCAACAAAGGTAAACAGGGTCACGAGTTTGAGACCAACCAGGGGCCCTGTCTCAAAACAAACAAACTAAAACATCAACAGTAATAAAAACAGAAGATATACTTTTATAATTTTTTCTTTTGAAGTACTGCTCTAAGCACCTTAAACGCATTAACATGCATTTTTCACATTTCTTTTATATGTGTTCTATCATTATCCCTGTTTTTACAGACTAAAATGAAAGGGGAAAGAAAGGTTTGAAAACTTGCCTAAAAATACACAATTTGTAAGTAGAGAATTGACATTTGAACTAACCAGTTTGATAGCTCTGTTCTATAATGTTATATCAAAAATACTAGGAAACCAAAACTATGTGTTGAGATTGTTCTTCACTACAAAATACAAGTGTTGTGATATGGTTGTGTTTGTACTAGTCAGGCTTCCCTCACTGTAAAAAAACACCTAAGATAAGTCTATTTAAGGAAGAAAATACCCAGAGTTGTGGTTTTAGAGACTGGTTCATGGGAGATTATCCCCTTGCCTACAGCAAGGCAGAATATCATGCCAAGAAAAACATGGTGGAGCAAAGCTGCTCAGTGCCTGGTGGCTGGAAAGCAGGGATAGGGAAAGAAGAGAAGACCAGGAGCCCAATATCTCCTTCCGTGGGTCACCCTCCCTGACCTAACTTTTACTAGGCCCCACCTAAGGACCGCACCTTTAACCCACAGGGCTTTGGGTCATTTGAGATGGAAAGTTCATGAGCTGACATCTTAATCTCAGGGTGGATAGTGTTGGGAGATAATGCGGGCCTGTGAGCTTAGCCTTTGTGCATGGTTAAGGTTCTTTATGAATGGGACTGTAAAGTAGACCTATAAGCACTCATTCTCCCCTTTCTCCACACAGAGAAGCAGACAAATGACACCATCTGTGAATGACCATTCAGGTCTTAATCAGATAGTCAATGTGCCTAGAACCTGAACTTCTTAGTCTTCAGAACTGTGAGGTGTGAATTTCTGTTGTGTATAAGTCACACGGCATATGGTGTTTTGCTACAGTGACTGGAATGCACTCAGATACGAAATTGCCCTGACCTCTTTTCTCTGGTTGTTGGGAAAACTTTATTGCATCTAGCAAATGCACCACCTGTTAAAATGTTTATTTTATCTTCCTCATTATAAATGTAATACTTTTCCTGTTATGAAAGTAGAGTACCTTGGTCTTTTGTATAACAGAGTAATTATATTTATTAGCGGATATACTTTATGATGAATCCAATTGCCATAAACCTCTAAAAATAGCAATGCAGTTTTAAATTCTTCCTTTTAGAAGTTTGTCAGAAGACAGAAAAAAAAAACCAAAGAAACCACACTTAGTTTAAGGATGCCTGCTAGAAAATTGTCAACAGAAAACTTAGAGGCAGAGAAAGTGCTTACATAATGTGGTTTAAAAAAATCTTAGTTGGAAATAATTTAAAATTTACAGAGAATTTAAACTTATTCTAATTTAATTATTTTAATTTAAATAAAAAAATACCTTTTATTGAGATTCTTCTATTGCTCAATTTTAATCCCATTCATTCTATTGATATCTCTTGGTATGGATACAATATATACATATACAGACACACTCATTTATTTTTCTGAAAACTTGAGACTAAATCACATACATTACATCTCATTACTCCAATATTTCCAAGAATAGAGATAATCTTTCAATTAATCGCATTATACTTTTAAAAATATTTTATTCATTTATTAGAGAGAGAGAGAGAAAGAGAGAGAGAGAGAACATACATATATGTGCCATGCACAGAGATGGAACTCAGAGGACAATTTTTAGAACTTCACTATATGGGCTTCCAAGGATTGAACTTAGGTGATCAGATTTTCAAGCAGGTGACTTATCCCTTGAGTTTTCTGTTAACGTTTTATGATGATGAAATTCCTGACATAAACAATGTAAAGAAAGATTTGTGTTTGCTCATGGTTTAGAAGTTGGAATCCAAAATCATTTCCATTGTTTCTGGGCCTGACGTGAGTCAGAATGCATGACAGATGGACTATATGGCAAAGGCTGCTCTACCCAGAGCAAACAGGAAGCATAGAAAAAAGCAGGGACTAGGGACTGGGTACAACCTTCAAAAGCGTATGTTCCTATTGATATACTTCCTATAGTCAGGCTCCACCTCCTAGAGGTTCAACTAACTCCCATAATATTGCTATCGGTTGCAGTCCAAACCTTCAGCACATAAGCCTGCCTGGGGGGCTTTCATATTTACACCATAATAGAAATCACGGATTTTTATCAATTTCATTCTTTGTTCTTTCTTGTCTTGTCTCATTCCATATTTGTGTGCTTCTTCTTCCACAATGAACATTAACAACAGGTTTCATATATTTAGTAAAAATATAATGAAGTTTCATTTTTACTCAGGGACAATGGCCCCACATTTTACTTGTCAAAAATTATTGGACCCAGTAATTTTATGACATCTCATTTATCCAAAAGAAAAACATGATATGTGTCCACAAGTCTTATACAAGAATGTAGCAGCTTTATTCTCAGTAGACATAAATTGGTAACAGCCTAATTATCTTAAAAGAAGAACAGGTAATAAAATGATATTTTCATACAGTGACATAATGCTCACCAATAAAAAGGAATAAATTACTATTACATGTAACAATCCAGATGAATCTTAAAAAAGCATCATGGTAAGTTTAAAAGACAAACAGAAATGAATATATGAGGTTTAGTTTTATTGAGGCAAAACTAATCTAGGAATGACTTAAACAGCCCTGAACTTGCATTTAAGAGCTGATGGGGCAGGACAGGGTAGTACTTGGAGAGGAGCATGAGGATATTTTCTGAATTTAAGGAAATGATTTTTGTTTCTGTTGAAATGTAAGCTACGTAGGTACATGGACTTGTCATAACCCATTCAATTTGCCCTTTATATCAGTGTATTTTGCCATCTCTGTAATACTCATCAATTACAAAAATGAATGATTGGATGGAGTCTGCTCCTCTGGTTGAAAATAGAGCTATTCTGTGTCTCCTTGTCTTTAATGACTTCCACTGCTATTCCCCTGCCTCATGTCTGTCCTGGCCCTGAAGACACATGAGACCATTGACAGTATCAGTACTTTTACTATTTGATTATTTCCTCTTTATTATTATTTTAAACCTCTGATGATAGTACTGGTTAGAACTTAGCAGACGATGCTTTTCTGAACTATCTAGGTCAAGTCAATGCATAAGACAATAGTAAAAACACATATGGGGATGGGAAAGGTCTGAACAACAATGAACATTAAATTAAACCTTACTTTACCTATTTGCCTATCTGATATATTAAGACAAAAGGAAAAACAACAGGTAACCTGCAGTATAGTCAGGTCTTGCCAACTGATTTCCCACATTTAATAATCAAGTGCCACTTGAATACAAAAAAGATGTTCTCAGACCTTCTCATAGACTCTGG
The DNA here is from genome assembly GCA_023101885.1 of Typhlomys cinereus. NCBI lineage: Eukaryota > Metazoa > Chordata > Mammalia > Rodentia > Platacanthomyidae > Typhlomys > Typhlomys cinereus. The sequence continues at coordinate 2,483,358 of JALPQD010000016.1, read as the reverse complement.
TGCAGACCACGCCCTTCATCATACATTCCTTAAGATAGGGAGAAAGATAATCAGAAGTCAGCACTCTTGTAATAAAATAGAAGCTCACAAAAACTTACAAGATTAAGTTTAGAAAATTTAATGCAAATCATGAGGAACTCAGAATTATTACCATTGAAATTTGAGAGAAAAATTTTAATTGATCTGTGTTACCATACGAGACTTTTTAAAATGAGATATTTTATGCATCATTTGTATGCATTTAAATCTATGAAAGAGTGTTTTCAGAACTGTAATGATTAGTCATGATTGTCAATTTAATGAGATTTAGGATTGCCATGGAAACCAATGGAAAAGATTTTTGAGAATGTCTGTGAGGGAGAACCTAAACTCGTTTAACTGATGTGGGAATAAATAATAAATGTGGGTGATACAATTGCATAAACTTAGGTCCTGGGATGAATAAAATAGACAAAAGGAGCTGAACATCAGCATCATCTCTTTCTGCTTCTCATCACTGGATGCAATTCAATCAGGTATCTCATGCTAATGGTCTTCCTCACCATTATGGACTGTGAACTACAAGTCTAGATTATATATTTCTTACCTTCAACTATTTCTTATCAGGTATTTGGCCACAAGAAGGAGAATAATAACAATATTAAAACTATATGTACATCTTCATTATGTGAAGAATATATTCTAATTACTCTCTTAAGAGATTCACATTTGATTAAACTATAATGGGACTCTCAAGTGCAATTGACTTCTTGTATACATCTGTTGTGCACTGAAGGCTAAGAATATTACATAAACCTATGTACATTCAATATATATGCTAATGAGTAAGCACAAAGCTATGTCCTTAAAAAATAATTAGAGGTCACATCATAGAATATTTTTCACTATTCTTATTTGCTAACTAAAAGATATCTTCTAGATGCTTAAATGTCTTCCAGAAACATTTTGATATTGTTTATTATATGATCATTGGATTCTTGAGGGCAAAGTTCTTTTGCTTTTTCTTTTTTTCCATTTCAGGTGTATGGGTGGGTAGAGTATTTGCTTATGTATATGCATGTTTTACACATGTGTGGGAGAATGTATAAATATGGATGTATATGCATATATGTGTACATTCATGTGGAAGTTGGAGGTTGATATTAGGAATCATCTTTGATCATTCTTACACTATATTCTTTTGAGACCGGGTCTCTAATTAAACCCAGAGTTTGCTTATTGGACTAGTCTGGTTAGCCAGTTTGTACTGGAAACTTCTAGGCTTAGCATTTCAGGACTGGAATTGTAGGCAGACAATCACACTTAGGAGGCATTTTATGTGGGATCTGCAGATCTAAACTCCAGTTCTGCTAATTGGATGGCAAAAAATTTAACTGTTGGTTCATCTCTCCAGCCTTGAAGTACTTTTTCTGCAATTCATCTGAAATCAAACTTTTCAGGGTTTATTTTAGTTCTAAACTATAGACTTATTTTTGTGTTGTTAGTATAAATACATGATATTCATGCACATTTTCTTTAGCTTTACTTTTATTTCTTAGATATTACTACTTTTTTAAATTGGACAATTACTTGAAATACTTAAAGATGAATCTTCTTGATTTATCACTTAAGCATTCACTCATTATCCATTCATATTACCAAGAATAAAGGGACCTTTTGAAGAATAGCAAGACCAACTTGCTGATATGGGATTCTTTCTCTATTGAGAGTTGCAATGCTCTTACCACCACCATTTTCCCATCCACCAGCTTTCTCTTTATGGTTGTTTCTTTGCCATCCCATTTTTGTAGTTGAGTCAGTGAGCCTCTGTCCAGGGTCACAATACTCTACAAAGACAAATTCATGCAGTTGGTAGAAGTAATTCATTCAGTATTGAACCATTTTCATAATGGACATTTCAGGAGGCACATTCATTCTCCACTGTTTCAGAAACTATTTCAATTATCCTATCTCTCAAGCTGTTAAGGAAGCCAACCTTTGGAACAAATGCTACAAATTACCTTGACCTTCCTGTTGTCAGCTGTGGTCTCTTCAAATTCCTTGCCCAACTTGAAGGAGATCTCTGTATTTTTAAAGGTACTCTCGGTTCGGATAGTCATATAATCTCCTTTCTTGCTGATGATCACAATGGATTTGGCCAAATTTCCTAGTTTTCTAGTAGCTAATCCCACACCTAAAAAGCAATACAGTGGTAAACTGTGTTGGACAAGACAAAACATGTTGCTTCCTAGGGGTCCCTTCACTGTGAAAGGAAAATGTCTAGGATTTAAGGATTTTGAACATTATGGGTAGAAAAACTAAAACTGCTCAGTTGAAAGAGTTCAACCTGTCCACTTTTACTATCCCATTCCTGTTCTCCACCATAAATAAATTTAAATGTAAGACATTAAGTTGTTTTATTTGTCCATGCAGACTCTGTAGCTGTTTATTGAGATTGTAATTCATACACATTATTTCATATTTTGTCCTTGGTAATGTACTATGGATGCATTTTCCTCAGAGTATTGATAATCATCACTTCTGAAACTTTGGGGCTCCTGAATTTGTCTGATGGAGAAAAATATCCACCAGCCTTTGAGACCTGTACCATTACAGAAGATCAAAGACAAAATGATTTTTTTCAAGCTTTTCTACATGAGAAAAACTAAACAACACTGGACTTTAAGTTTTATTACTACAGTCAAAACTATAGAGATCAATGGGAAAAGAATATATGTAGCCAAAAAATTATCAGAGAAAAACTAGTTTTCCAAAGAGTCAATGGAAAAGCATACTTCTTAGATTTAGTTCTCTTTGTTAAAATTGTGTGGCTGCATCTATAATGAATAAAAGATGTCGAATTAAAGCTAACAGTATGTAAGCTGTATTGGTTCTGATTGGCCTTTTGCTATGTTGATTTATTGTAAGATGTTTCTGAAAATAAAGGGTAATCTCTAGTCTGAGAGAGTACACATTTACCAAATTCCATGGGGTCTTGTGAATGGTGTAATTTGAGAGCAAAAAAATTAGAGTCCTTCGTTAAGACTTTCTTGCATTTTGCTTCCTCCTCAGCAATACAGTAAAGTCTGTGAACCTAACCTGTTGGGAGATGGATGACTGGAATCTCTCCTTAAGTTCTTATAGCTTGCTAGGTAATGATGACATGGTTTTGTTCTTTTTATCCAAAATAAAAACTGTTTTCCCATTTAATTTTTACTGTTTTTAAAACCAGAATACAAAGTAATGAGCTTCATTATGACATTTTTGCACATGTTTGATATATAGTTTGTTCCAATTTGACATTTCCCACCTCCTTTCCTTATTACCTATGTTGCTGGTACTCTTCCTCCCCTGAAATAGTCCCCTTCTGCTTTTGTGCTACATGTAATCCATTACCTTATTTCTGCCCCCCACCTCGTCCCTTAAGATCATTTTCTCCTCTCTCATGGTCCCCTTTTAGTTTCATGACTTGGACACACACACACATCAAAAACAGAAACCTATTTACAAACAAACTCCTTAAATAGGCCAGTGAAGTTAGAGATGCTCTGAGAACCATGACGGCCCAAAGGCATAAGTATCACCTTCTATTGCATCTGCACAGGTCTGGAAATTTCCAAAGCCCCTTCATTCTCATGGTGTTCATATCTGTGAAACATTCTCTAGACATAGCACCAAGCAAAGCTTCTACAAATAAAGTATGAGTTTTCTGTCTATAGCCCCTATCTCAGTTACTGCTGGAGTGACCAAATTGGAACTCACTGCCATCAACCGGCTCTTCTCAGCAACTTCCCTTGGCTGTGAACATTCCAATTTAGGAAACATTTCCATTTTTCAACTTTCATGTCTTTTCTTAATTATCTAAAGATAGACCAACTCTAAGGAGAATCAGAGAGATAAGTTTTAGGTTGGTTAATGATTAAAATTTTAAATTGTGGTTGTCCAGTATTCAACTCTTTATTTATGTATACACTAGTTGCATTAAAAATAGCTTTTGGAAAAGTACACTGTATATGTTGGCTAAATTTCTGAAATTTCTTTCTTCCAAGTCTCCGAAGAAAACCTATGGAAATCAGTGAGTTCCATGCATTTAAATAGCTTCATTTACGTTAGGGTCTGTTAAATTATTGCCAGTAAAGTGAGTTATATGAATGACATGACAGATTAATGCCAGACTTTCAGAGGAAAATAGCTTCCCTAAAAGGGGTCTTCACAGTCAGAGACATGCAACATTTCTTACCCAGAGCCTTCATGTAGTCATCAAACTGCTCGCTAAAGACGAGTTTCCAGGTGCCCAGGAATTTGTTGCTCATAGTGACTGATGAACGCTCAGCACGGTTTTAGGGGGTTCAGGAGATGCCGATGAGATGCTGAGGCCTCAGTGATTCTTTTCAAAGATGTCCAGAGCATGTGACTCACAGACACCCAATGAGGGAAAAGGCAGGACCAGGCGATGAATGGCTCTTCAATCATCAGCTGTTCATCAACCAGGACAAAAGAAAAATCCACAGAATGTTGCCTTGTATTTAAAAAAAAACTTTATAGAAATAAAGAAAAATGTTATTTGAACCGTTGAAAGCATTTTTGGTTGATTTTACACTGATAAAAGTGCTTAAGTTTAATGCTCTGGAAAGAACTTCATGAATTATATGAATATTGATATATATGAATGAGTGTGTGCATGTGTCAAGTTAGGCATCTCAGTAACGCTCAATCCTGAGTCTGCAAAATTAAGAATTCTTAGCGGGAGGGAAGAGAGAGAAAAAGGCCAGAGTATTGTAATAAGAGTCTCAAATATGCTGTGGGAGAGAAACGCACAGGCTGCAGTGTGAGAATACATTGAGAGGTGAGGGAGGCTCAGCATAGGTCACATATCCCAGGCAGGCCGAGTAGGCAGACAAGGAGTCAGTCTGCCCCAGTGCAGCACAGAAACTGCATTCATGAGCCCAGACAAGAAGCGGCACTGTGTCATGTTCACAATTAACATTTTCATTTCTTAAAAACAGCGAGCTAAGCGGGTTCTTAGTGACTAGGAAGACTTTGAGTATAAGTTATTTAAAATGAGTCCTCAGATGCTTTCTTACAAAATAACACTAATGGACTTTGAGAACTCAGTGTGGGTCAGTCACCTTGTGAAGTGATTCTGAAAGAGGACCTCATTTCATCCTCTCAGCCCCCCAAGAGACAGGCACTATTTGTTGAGTGAATTTTACTGGCGAGGAAAATTGGATCTTGGAGTTAGGCAATTTACTAACAAAATTAGAATAGGAGACAGGATTTCGATTTCCCATTGCTCTGTAGTACCTAGACTATTGTCTCACACCAGATGCACACAGACCAGTGGCCCAAGATCAGAAATATTGATATCACCATGGTTGTTTTGTTCCTCTTCTTTTCTTAGTCAGGAGAGGTGACAATCAAGAGAGGCCGGTGACAAATCAGAATGCGAGTTTGTGACTAAGGGGAATAAAAAGTCATAAATGTTACTCTCATGAATGTCTGCATGGCCATCATGTCTTCCAGCAGGTTTTCTGTAGCAGAACTATTTCTGATTGAGTGACTACTAATATTGCCAGGTTTTGCATTTTGACTGCACAAGTTGACACTCTTTACAACCGCAGAAAGAAATATTCATGATCAATTTACTTTCAACCCACAACTCTGTGACTTTAAGGGCTCAGGTGCCTGGTACCATAGCTGAGCAATCACTATGACACACATCGTTTGGTTTGGCTTCAAGCTAAGTGAGAGCTGGGGAGCTATATACAGTGGGTCAAGTTTCATCTTCCACTTCTAATGCCCAAGTAGCTCAAAGTAGGAATTCAATAATGAACAGGAAATTTCCTCAGCTGATCGACTTAGGTACTTCCAGATATCAGATAGTGTAACTGGAGGAAGTAAATTATATTGAAACCAATGACAAATAAACAGGTCTAGAAAAATAATTAAGGGATTAAAACCTTTGCCTCGCAAGCAGAAAGACCTGAATTCAGATCCCCAAATCTCATGTAAAAATGTCAGTTGGATATGGTGGCAGTCTGTGATTCTGACACTGGAAGGCAACATCTGGAAAACCCCAGAGCAAAGCAGTAAGGAGGTAGAACAATCCAGAGTGATTCTTGATGTCACCCTTGGGCCTCCACAGGCACACACATTCAAATGCTCTCTGGCACACCACACACACACAAACAAACAAACAACCAAACAAACAAACAGCTGTTGAAAAGGGAATGAAAAGGCTGAGGTAGGAAGATTGAAAATTTAAGGCTTGCCTAAACTATTTAGTGAGTTAGAGTCCCGAGGAAGCTAAACAATGAGACTGTCATCTCAAACAAACAAAAAACCAAACAAAACAAAGGACATGACATTGGTTGGTGAATTTGCTATTTTTCTTTTCCCAAAACCTGTGTTTTTCCAAAGCTATCATTGTTAGCCCTGTTTTACCAAGAAATGTAACAATAGCATTTGGTTTTTTTGCCCAAGTCAGTGAAGGTCTCTCAAACCTGCCCAGGAGAGCTGAGCCCCATATTTTGAGGGAGTATAAGAAAAAAGCTGTGTGGACTGTCAGTAACCCTTTTGCCGAGCAGAGGAATTGTGATGGAGGACAAGCTTAAGCACAAACCCATGCATTACCAGTAGGATGCATAACATTGGCTCAGTGTAAACCAAGAGAAGAGTTTTCTATGTTAGGGTTGTAAGCAATCATATCTGACTGCTGAATTTCGTAGATAAGCTTGGGCCAAGATGAATCTGAGGCCAATGTATGGGCTGAAGTTACAGATCAAAACAAGGACAAAGGTCTGAACAGGACCGGTTTGAGACATTAGGTCTATTCTTGCTAAACAACCATTCATATCCTAGTGAGAAAGGACAGGTAATAGATGCTGGAACTAGATGCATCTATTTAGAATTGAACTAAATCTTAGTGAAATAGATAAAGTCTTGCTACCCTATGGGTTCAATTCTTTTTCTTTCAGCAATTTATTGCCCTCATAAATTTCGGACGGGGTAAATTCTTTTGAATCATGCACTGAAAAATAGATTCAGAGTATATGGATAAAGAAAATACACTTCACATAACATCTCCATCTGACCATTTATTTAGGAAAGACATACAATAATCATTGTGTAATCATGATTATCCGATGAAAACCATTTTTCTTCTTTCATTCACTGCAACTACATTTATTAAGAAACTACTAAATGCTGAGCTCTTACCCTCATGAGACTTACATTCTACTCAGGAAGACAGGAATTGCCCATTCAGAAGCTTGCACTATCCATTTATCATCCCTTGTTGTTTTGCAGACAGAGACAATGGGAAGGACACTCTGAGAAACTACTTTGTGCAGTCCCGTGAGGCAACGGTCTGATGGACGGTGACAACGGAGTCACTTGGGTCACTTGGGATCTGCTGCTGTTCTCAGGCAACACCTTGGGCCTGATATTCACATATTCACCTTTCATGTTTCAAATAAATGGTTTTCCTAGGTTTCATGATACTGGTATTAAAATTGCTTTCTTTACACAACCATTCCTTCATTTCCGCCATTATCCAAGGTTACTGCTTGGTTACTGTGGAGATGGTTACAGTTTGTGGTGCCCTACAGGCAGGTAATCACTTTTCTTCTGCAAGATGGCCATAAAAACAGGGGGAAAGTAGTTTGCGATTCCTCTAAACAATACAATTAACTTTGTGCTTTGCTGGAACAACTACTAACATGCATTGGGCTTTTTCCCAAAGGCTAGTGTAAACTTTCACATAATTATCTGTAATAGAACACCTGAGAACTGAAGACACTCACTAGGCAGGAAATTAAGGGCAGGATTTCTTCATTTCAACTGCTTTCTCTAGTCATTAGAACATATGCTGATCTTCCCACAGTTCTTTCACATCCTTTGTATTTGCTCTTGGAGAACGTGCGAAACTTACACACTTTCCAAATGCATTCAAGTAGGTTGGCCTTTCTGGAATAAACACAAAACTCTATAGGAGACATCTTTTCAGGATTCAAGCCTCTGTTTTCATATTTGTTGATGAAAGAAAACAATCCGCTAAAGACAATTTGATTTCAAAAGAGTGAAGAATGTGTGCATGTCATTAATCCATAAGGAATAAAAAGAAATGCATAGAAATTCATATGATTCAAATCATGCCTTGTTTCCTATGTCATTTTGCTGATGAGGTCTTCCAATTTTGTTCTTAGTAATTGAGGGAAAGCATAATTTACATATGAGCTTTATATGCAGATGGGTAAAATTAGGTCGAGGATTAACTAAATTCAAGTTTAAGCTCTGCTTTCTCTTATGCAAACAACAATTTATTCCAGCCTAGAACACACTCATAATAGATGAGTAAAGGTAAATTGCTTGAGTTTTCTACAGATTCAGAATAATGTTATTTGCTGCAACATGTGAGGTTGCAAGTTTTTGGTGGCTCAGTCCCAAGGTTCTCTTATACAGTACATTGAAAAAGAGAGGGAGAAAGGAGAGAACACAGGAATGCCATGGTGCACAGGTGGAAGGCCAGTCAATTCTTCCCTTCTGCCATGTGGGTTTCTGGAAATTGAGCTCAGGTTGCAGGTTTGCACTTTATCCGCTCGCTGTAAGTCATTTCATCTGCCCAAGGTTCAGTTCTTATTGGATGAGTGCCCACAATCAGTGGCAACTTTTTCCATAACATGACTCTGCATCCCTTCACTTTGGGCCTGTATGCCATCTACTTCATGGTCCTTCACACTGGAAGGATTGACCTTTAACTCTGACCCAGAAGGGCCCTTGTATCACTTTCACTGAGATTCTTGTTCCAAGAATATTCTCAAGCCCCAATGCCAACAGCAGAGCAGACCCAGCCCAGCAGCAAGACTGCCACAAAATGGCAACCTCAGATTTCCAGGTTTCCACATCTCCAGACATGTGAGTAAGCCTTCTCTGCCAGAGTTGCCCTGAATCATGGCACACAGAGGAGTTGGTCATTATTCGTGTGTGCACGTATGCATGTGTGTGTGCGTGTGTGCATGCGTGTGTGTGTGTGTGTGTGTGTGTGTGTGTGTGTGTGTGTGTGTGTGCCAGTGGGGGTATTGGGATGCATTCATGTGGAAGTCAGATGATAATCTCAGAGTCGTTCCTCAGGTGCCATCCATTTTTTTTTTTTAAATATATAGTCCCTTACTGGCCTGAAGCTTACCAAATTGTCTAGATTGGCTAGGGAGCCCCAGGGAACTGCTATTCTTTGCGTCCTGTTGCTGGCTTCCTCTGTTGGCTGTTGTAGTTTGCTGTGACATCATTCTTACTCTTCCATGTTTCATTGTTTTATCACTAAGGAAGGGGATTCAGAATGGTGAGATGTAAGAGATTTCTGGGGCTAGGTTTTTTCAAGTTTATCACCTTCATGTTTACTACAACTTCAGTAGTAAAAGAGTCTCCACTTGGCACAGAACAAAAACTGAAGGGGTCAGACAGTGATAACAGGTTGGCATGTAGACATCAAGGGCAGAAGAAAAAGCATGTCCGACTCTGACAGGTCCTCAGGTCATCTCCCCTTCTATACATGCCTCTGACCACACGCTGTGAGAACTGTCCTATTATGGTATTAATGATCAGATCCCTACCTACCATCTTGGAATAGGGCACAGGGTCTAAGTAAGAACTTCGACATTGAACTTCTCTCTAAAATGTCAAAATAGAAATTGTGTATGGAAATGTGTTAAATTATGTCCTGCCACTTTATCTTAAAGGTCCATCTCTCTGTCTTAGTGATTATTAGTTGATTTTTAATATCCAGTGAATAAAAATTATGTCTATTGTGTTAATTGCATTTTTGTGCAAATGTATGAAAATGAGATGTTACTAAAATGTTCCAAAGAAATTACTTTTGTCAATGATTTATTAAATTCTGTTGGGTGAACTGTTCTTGGATAGTAATATTAATGACGGCATTATATGATCGACTCTTGGGTAATTAATACTTTCTATCAGCTTCAGTGTGGTTCTGAAGTGTAATGACTTACTGCAAGTAATTCAGGCTAAAAACATTCGAAATAGATTTTCCTGTGTGGCTAACAAGAATTAGTTTCACTTCTTCAATTTCAAATCATTATGTAAAGCAAATAAACTTTTTGTTTCAAATTCACTGCCATTTGTTATTTTTCTTCTGTAAGCACAATGCAGTGGGACAAATGTGTCATATTACCCTTGCTTAGAGAGAGATAATTATTTTTCAAGCAAATTAGATGTACAAAAAGACAGCTTATATGAAAATTCTTAGCAAACCTATGATCTTAAGCATAAACACCAATAATCTACAAGATTTTCGACATGACTTGGCAGAGAATGAAAATGAAAGAGTAAATGAATAAGTACTGCCCGTGAAATCTCAAAATTGGGGTTTTTGTAGTGAATGCAACGAGCATGAGAAACATCTGCAAAATGGTAACTAACTACATTATATTCTTACTCATACCTCTGAAAGGCCAGAGAGTTTAGTGAGTGTTTTATAAAGTAATTGTTTCATTCTCGAGCTATGGAACGCCTCTGACATGTATTTGAAGATGTCATTTTATCACTTATTGCAGAGATGTTTAAAGAGGTGCTGCCCATGCTCCCCTTTTCCAGAATACCATAAGAGACTGAAGGTACCTATTTCTCTAAAGAGCAAACATGGTGATGGTCTATACAGACATGAGTCTTTCTCTCTCTCTCTCTCTCTCTCTCCTTCCCCTCTACCATAGTTAGATGGAAGTGTTAATTTGAGGGTTTGAGCTCTGGGAACATTTGTAGAGAATTAGTTGTAAAGCCCAGAGCTAACCTGCAAGAGATTGTTTAGTTGATGGGGAAGGCCTAGCCCATGGTAAGCAGAACTCATCCCTGGGCAAGTGAATAAGATGGAGGGAGCTGGTTGAGAGAGCTGGCATCCTTCCTTCCGTATACTTGGTCAGATATGTTGGTCTGATGAGCAAAGATTGTCCTCTCTCAGCCATTATGTGGGTATGGTGCAGTCATGCTGGACAAGGAACTGTAATGGGACTATCATAAGCCAAAATTAAACCAGTTGTTCCCTTAAGCGGCTGATGGTAAATTTCTCAGCAACATGCAGGCAAACTACAACATTCTCCCATCCCCTTTCTTCCCTCTTTGTTTTCGTCCCTGTATCTCTTGATTTTGGAGACAAATTCTGATGTAGCTCAAACTAGCCTTAAACTCTCCATATAAACAAAGGTGACCTTGAATTATGATCAGGACATTGGTTCTGTGACAAACACCTCAAAGGCAAGAGCTGTCCTTGATGGCTTATCAACAGACCTTTTATCAAGTAACTATAAAATTCCATGTAACTTAATGCTTTTATTGAGCAAATTTATGCTGAAAATTTTTAAAATCACAGTCCCTGAGGCATATTTTCTCCAAGGGCAAGTTTGCTGTGGTGAACGAGTTCTCTCCAAGTTACACCCTTTCTTCACACCTTTTTGTAAATCCTAGTGCTGACAATTTTATTCATGGTGCATTCCTAAAAGCAAAGAGGACACTGTTAGAGATGATAATTGACAGGCTTGCTGCCCCTCCCCAGACCAAACACTCACTTCAGAAGCACGGAAGGAGTTGAATAGGTCAATAGGTATGTATTAAGAAGAGCTTAGGGAAAAAAAGAAACTTAGAACTCACCACCACCATTTTTCCATCAACAATTTTTCTCTTGATCATTGTCTCTTTGCCAAGCCACTTTTGGATCTGAATCATTGACCCAGTCTCTAATGTTACAATGCTCTGCAACCACATAAAGAAAGTGGTTAGAAAGAACTGTTCAGTGCATTCTAGTCTCCAGAGCACTTGACAGCATCTGTTAATTGAAAGTTTGAGATAATGTTCCTCAAAAATCCTCCCCTTGGTTTATAGCATAAAGAAATATAGTCAATCTACACATCTCGTGAGGCATTTTCACTGATAAGCTTGCAGACCCAGAATTCCTTAATCTTAATAATTGCTCTATTCTAGGGCGAGTAATATGGCTTACAGGTAAAGGTGACTGTATGTAAACCCAGTGACCAGGAAACCTTGAAGTTCTCATAGTAGCAGAGAACTAATTTCTGAAAGCTATCCTCTGACTTCCACAGGAATGCTATGAACCTATTTATTCTCTCTCTCTCTCTCTCTGTCTCTCTCTCTGTCTCTCTCTCTGTCTCTGTCTCTCTGTCTCTCTCTCTCTCTCTCTCTCTCTCTCTCTATATATATATATATATATATATATATATATATATATATACACACTGGACAAGGTACAAATCTGTAATATCAATAATTGGGAGGTGGAGGCAGGAGAATGCCAAACTGCATGGCTGCTGGGTTACAGAGTAAGACCCTGTGTCAGACAAGAAAGAGAGTAACATGAACATTTTAGCTCCATGAAGCATCATATAATTAGCTAAAGATCAATCTTACAGATGTGTGCAGATATTAAAGAAACAGATTTAGCAATAAGTCAGTTTCCATTGAGTAACCCATGCCTAACCATCCAGCTTTCCCTGGTTGCGGAATATTGGGAAGATTTAGCTCCCACTGACCTTCACTTTCCGGTTGTCTGCAGTGGTTTCATCAAATTCTTCCCCCAGCTTGAAGTTGATCTCAGTATTCATGAAAGAACTTTCTGTTCTGATGGTCACCTTTTCTCCATTGACACTAATACTGACCCTTGGCTTTACCAAACCTGCTGCATTCCGGGCTGCAAAATCCACTCCTGTAAGACAGAGGTAGCAATATACCTTATTCACATAGTTAGGAAGTTGTGTCAACAAGCATTTTAGAAACCGTTTTTTTTTTTTTTAAAGTCTGTTCTGTCCTTCCCCCATGTAGGAGAACTCAGGTCTTCAGACTTGTGTACAAATGCCTTTACCCATTGTGCCATCCCACAACCCAGAAACCAGTTTCCAATTTTTCCTGCTCAAGTTTAGGCTAACATATAGTACCTTTCTTTTTCTTTTGATATAGGTCTCAATGTGTAGCAAAGGCTGGCCTTGAACACAAGATCTTCCTGCCTTAGATCCCCAATGTGTGTGCTACATAGAGACATCGAAACTTCTCTTAAGTTCTGGGGTATCTAGATTGAACTAGACCTTCCAAATTGGAAGGTACAATTTAGTGATTTTATCTGATATTTCAAAAACCCAAAGTCACTTTCTGAGACCATTGTGCTTTGTCTAAAATGTCTCCTTGCAGAGTGGCTTTTGGGGAACCAAATGCTTGCACTCAACTTTATGAGAACTTGCCACAGCAGGGCAGGAAACATTTAACTTACAGTCTGCCCCTGTTATTCAAGTTAAGGAGTTTTCCATGGTCAATGTATTACTATAGAACCTGGGCAAAAGCATTGATGACTCCCCTCTGAATACAAATGAACTCCACTTCCCATCGAAATGATGGAATCATGTGTTGTAGGTAACAAAGAGGAATAAGAAAAGTAAAAAGATTTGAAAGAAGGGAGATGAAGGGTTGTCAGGGGAAAATGGGGGTATGAGAGCAAGGAGAGAAAAAAGAAAAATAAAATAAAATGAAAGAGGAGCAAGATGGTAAAATCTGGGCTCCAACCTCAACACCTGCGACACAATATTCACCTTCTCTCATCTTGTGTCTTCTTAATAGTAAAATGTGGAAAATTAGTGCCCACCTCACAGATGTGTTGGGAAAGTGTATGGCAGGACTTATAGTGGTACCAGGATAGAATAAGATCTCAACTGATATTTGTTAGTGGAGCCACACGTAGCTCCAGCTTCCAGTTAAGCAAAGTGCCTTTCTGACCACAACCCAAGTCCACCTCCTCCATGCATGCGTGCGTGCATGTGTGTGTGTGTGTGTGTGTGTGTGTGTGTGTGTGTGTATGGTATATGTATGTGTGAGTGTGTATAAGATAAGTCTTTTTATGTAGTGGAAGCTGCCATGAACTTCCATCTTCCTGCCATAGTCTCTTGACTGCTGAGACTATAGGCATGCACAATTACACCTATCCCTGAGTTTCTTATATGTCCCCCAATTTCAATCAAATCAGATGTGTCCATAAATATATGAAGATATATGTAAAGCTGTTCACTATTTTCTGAGAAGTTATGACTATGAAAGAAGAATGAATATTGCATCTATAAGTGTGCTCATTCTTCTTATGGAGAATAAAGCCTTGTTGTCTCATTGTCTACCATTCATAATTGTAAGTATCCACTGGTCATTCCATGCAAGTTGGAGAAAGTGAAGAAATCTTTGACCTTGCACATAGTTAAAAGAGATTGTGGTTTAGATTCTCAGCACTCGATCTAGAAACTTCTCTTTGAGATGGAAAGTGTTTGATTCAGAGAATCACAACATACAAAAGTGAAGAGAAGAAGGAACTGTGGGCTGCACCCTAATAAACAGACATGACAGTCACTCCCTAGCCAGGACTCGAGGAGCATCACTAAAAAGGGGGGCAGTGAGAATGTAAGAACCTGGAGGTAGAGTAGGGTGCTGCCAGATGGTATCTTCTGGACATATCAGGGTCTCTACATCCATAGATTCTCCGTCCATGAGACCTGCACAAGATTTGGCCTATATGCTCTGTGCCAAGGAAAGAGAAAGATCCCCAGACGCACTACACATCCCTTCGAAGTAATGAAGGTTGATGCTGGATAGGGTAGGAGAAAAGGGAGCTACTTTCCCCAATGATATGTCCACTGGTGTAATGTCCAACAAGCACCCAGGAACCCAGATGGGACTTAGTAAGCCACACATAGAAGGACATGGGAGCAGGAGGAAGACTGGGGAGAAGAGGAAAGTTTGTAGTGGGAGAAAATGGGAGATTGTAATTGGATATAACGGATGAAAACAATACAAATTCATTGTATCTGGGTATAAATCCATAGAAGAATATAAATAAAAATAAAATAAGTTATTAATTAAATATGAAAAATCAATCAATTTAAAAATAGCAAAAAATAAGAGTAGTCATTATGACACAACTCATTATAGTTGATGTGTGACCGCTGAACTTGAAGTAGAGATAAAGAATAGGTAAGGGTTGTACTTTTGAGAGGCAGTCAAAGGTGAGACATTCAAAAGTTTAGAAAATATTCTGTTTCAGGGATGGGGGAGGCACTGGGGGATGGGGAGGGAGAAGGGAGAGGAAAGAGGGAGCAGAGGGGTCGGGGGGAGGTGGAGGGAGGGAGGGGACCAGTGTACCTGTTTAGTTTGTATGAGCAGAAATAATAATAATAATAAAAATATTGTTTCTCCTATCAAGAAGTTTTTCCCTATAAGTATTTTAGTATCTTTTATATGAATGAGAACTTTAAAAACCTCATTAGAAATATATAACTTAAAGTAAATCGTAAAGCAAATTCATTTCATATATTTGATTACAGATTCCTTTGCATACATTTGAAGCTGAAAACACTAGTTGATGAAAAGGCTGAGCTAAAGGCCAGAGACTATAAAAACCATAGTTGAAAGGATAGGGAACTCCCTCAAGCTGATTGGGCTAGGCCAACAGTTCCTAAACAGACATCCAATGGCACAGTCACTGCTACCAATCCTCAACAGTTGGGATCTTGTGAAATTAAAGAGCTTCTGTTCAGATAAAGAGATTGTAACACGAGCTCAAAGGCAACCCACAGAATGGGAGAAAATCTTCACTAACCACATATCTGATAGAGCTGTACTGTCCAGAGTGCACAAAGAACTTAGAAAACTAAACACTAAGGAAACCAATGGCCCAATTAAAAAATGGGCCCTGGAACTTAAAAGAAATTTACCAGGGATGAAATTAAAATGTCTAACAAATATCTTAAAAAATGTTCCACATCCTTAGCCATCAGGGAAATGCAAATCAAAACTTCCCTGAGATATCATCTCACCCCGGTCAGGATGGCAAAAATCCACAACACAAACAACAACAAATGCTGGAGAGGATGTGGAGAGAGGGGAACTCTCCTACATTGCTGGTGGGAGTGCAGGCTCATACAGAAATTAAAGAAATTAAAGATTGAAATGCCATATGACTCTGCGATTCCACTTTTGGGTATAACCTCCCATACAGCAGAGGTACACCTCCATAGCACAAGCACGACCATGTTCATAGCAGCACTGTTTACAATAGCAAAGTCATGGAATCAACCCAAATGTCCAACAGTTGACGAGTGGATAAGGAAACAGTGGTACATCTATACAATGAATACTACTCAGCCATCAAAAATGATGAATTACTGGAATTTGCCGGGAAATGGATGTCATTAGAAACAATTATATTAAGTGAAGTATCCCAGACCCAGAAAATTAAGTGCCGTATGCACTCCCTAATAGGTGGCTCCTAATACCAAACCCACCCAGCCCATCTTGAGACACTCATAGATAAATCTATGTATTACCTACAGTAAATGCAAGGATGATGAACAGGAGGGATGGGGTTGGAGGGCCATACCAGAAACAAGGAGAGAAGTGACCATGTTACAGTAGAGAAAATAGGCCTCCATCAAGGACTGCAAGAAAATAATGTGACACCTAGTTAAGTTCACAATTCGTTCCTGATCATTTACAACTAAGGGGGGTATGAACTCACCAGAAGGGGAGGGCATATAGTCCAGCAGATTAAAAAGTAACCATTTTGCAAATGGGTGATTGACCCCTCCCATTGCCTAATGCCATATGACCATGCGATTCCACTTTTAGGTATAAGTATTACATCTACCCTTGAATGTGCTCTTATAATAAGACTCCAGTTTAACAGCTTTTTGTCTCTGGCCAGGGCGTGACATACAGTGCCCAGCAGAATGGAGTGAAGGGCATTGCAGGAGCAGCAAAACTGCAAAAGAAAATCAATGAACCACTATCCAGAACTTCAGAGACTCTATATCAACCACCTAGAACTAGGCCAGCCTAATCTCTCCCCATCCTGAAGCTCAAGGACATTTGCGGAAGAGGGGGCAGTAAGAGTGTAAGAGCAAAAGGATGGGAGGAGCAATGATTTGCAAGATACTCCACACAAGTTAGGGCTGAAGCAATCATAATTGGACATTGCATGCCCAGCGCAATGTCCAACACACTATTGACCTCACAAAGTCTAGCATCTGCTAAAGGCACCAAGATCCTTGGAGGCAAGGGATTGACAGCCACAGTAGTGTTTCTATGCTTAAGGGGAGCACAGGAAAGGGTTCAGGGAAATGCCACTGGGTCCTTGTACGTCATCGGAGAGTAGGGCCCAGAGGAGAGTCAGGTATGCACAAGAAAAGACTCTGGGAATCCGGGCTGGAGGCACGGGGGGATAGGGTGGGAAGGGTGAGGGGACGGGGAGCAGGGGGTTCGGGGGGGGGGAGGAGGAGGGAGGGAGGGAACTGGTGTACCTATTAAGTTTGTATGAGCTGAAATAATAATAAAAAATTTATTATAAAAAAAAAGAAAAGGCTGAGCTAAAGATAAACTTGATTCAAAGGTTGGTAGAAAGTGTTTTCCAAAAAAGATGAATAGGCTGAAGTATACTAAGCATATCTAGAAAGCGGCATCTGCAAGACTAACTAGAATTTTAAAAGATGCAATTAATACTAATAATAAGGAAAAGAAAAGGGGGTATTAATAATAAACAGAATCATAAACTGTGTAAGTCTCAAATGAGCATGTAATCACAAAAGAAAAAAGAGTCACAGGAAGATTCATTGTGAACTGCAAACCCAGACACATCACCAAAGGCCTTGCCTATTCCCAAATCTTATAATGGTATTTCTCACCCAATTCCTTCATATAATCCTCAAAGTTTTCACTGGAGACCAGTTGCCAGGTTCCCAAGAAGGGCTCAATCATCATGGAAAGTTAGCTGAGAAAAGGAGGCACTCACAACTGAAAACCAAAAAAGTGTGGGCATTGTGGCTCTGCCAGCAGCTTATTTTAAAGACCATCTCATCACGTGACATGTTTAAAGTGGCCAATTGGCCAGAAGATTCTTAGGTTCCAGGCACCAGCATTTGAGTCATTCCATTTACCTCCATATTAAATGACAGAAAACTACCCTATGAAGTTTAATTTGGGTCAACTCACATAGCTTCTAGCAAAGAGAATTACACACAAGAGTCATCTGATAAATATAACCTGCGAGACAGAGACAATTTTTAACAGAGATCAGCTTTTTGAACACTAAATGCTGAGTTACCCCGAAGGAATATCCTGACAAATGTCTGATCAACACCTGACTCAGGTCTTTCCCCACAAGGACATGCTTGTCTGGTCTGCCTCAGCTGTTTCTTGTTTGGGAAACTCGGTACCAAACATCTTCTTCATTAAAATAATATCGACCCTTCCTTTCCTTGCAGTGCTGATGTATTGATATTGTTAATGTGACTGGAATGCCTGCAGTTGCTTGGAGTGGGGTGTAGGGTATGATTAATCCTATCATTGCTGCCGATCAAGGGTAGTTGAGGCCTGGAAAGAAAGGTGACAATTAAAATCAAGTAATGATTTGGGATTTAAACCTGTTAAAGAGGTAGGAGAGCCCATCCCTGCATAGGTCATCTTTCAGGTTTACAAAGCAATCTCTTGTTTGTTTGCTTATTTGAGACAGGCTCTTCCCGTGGAGTCCAGGTTATCCTCAAACTAGCAATTCTCCTGCCTCAGCCTCCTTGGAATCCCAGAGTGCTTCACCAAGCTTGACTTGCAAAACGCCTCTTGTATTAAGAGATGCCATTTGAAATCATCAGGGTAAATGTGGCAAGTTTTACAGAGAAGGTGATGCTCCACATCTGCGTTCTAAAAGAAAAACAGAGGCAGGAAATAGATTACAGCTCTGTACATTTCCTTCTGAAGTCACCTTCTGTATTCCAAGAGATGGAATAAGACTTTTCTGTCCCTAGGTTTTCAAAGAAGGGTCCATTCGGTGGATGGATATCTGCATTGAACTCCAGTTGTTTCAAACATCTGGAAAATCAAAGTCAGGAAGCAGAAAAAAAAAAATACTCGGAGTGCTACTGTTTTACATTGAATGCTTTCACTCTAAGAAATACCTATTCAAATAATCTTTTAATGAACACTATACGTAAGATATTGGTGTTTTGGTACCAAAAAGCAGTAACAACTAAAGTGAGATAAAGAATTGCTTTTCAAGAAAACATATAAAGAAGAAATGGGCAAAATAATATTTTATAATGGAGCAATTATTGTATCTAAGGAGGAGAAAGGTAGAAGAGGATAAGTAAAAACACAGGACTTCTACTCTGAAGGTATATATATGAAGATATATACATATATATATATATATTCAAATAAAGTGCAAATGTCTAGAACTTGCTTTACTAGTTCCAAATGTATTTTCCCTGTGTTTGAAAGGCAGAGAATACACTCAGCTGTACATGTTGGCAGGCGGAGTATTGGGACAAAGTTCTCACATTTGTGTAACCATCCTTGTTCTTATTCTCCTGCCACTGATTGAATCATCAATCAACCCAGTGGTCTTTTTTAGAGTTCATTTGGCCCATGTGACAACAAAAAGGACAGTCAAATTTCTAGCTTCCTTAAAATTTCTCAGCCCCAGGAGGGAGGGAGTCACAGTGACAGTCAACCACTAACCTTTCTCTGCACCCTGTGCTTTCTTATGTGATATTTCATAGTTGTATCCATTGTGAGTACAATTTGGAAACAGAGTCAGACTTGGGATGGTAGTGTGGACAGGCAGAAGAAACTGAGAGCTGCTTTATTTCTAGAAGTTCTGTTATGTGAATTCATATTGTCATTATTTAAACACTTTTGTACCTGAGATTTTTGTTTCTTGCCAATGAAGTCTTTTACTGCTTTTGTATAGCTTCATTTTAATGGTTTATTTGGATCCACACAATTGCCACTAGTTTCATGCACACCGTTTACCCATCTTCCCAAGCCCAACTCTAGCATCTACTCCTCTGAGAATCTAGTTCAAAGCTAGTTGATCTCTATCATATGATGCAGTAGTAGACTTCTGAAAGAAGTGCATTAGAGAACACAGCTTATATAGTATGGCAAGCAGTTATCCTTCAGCCATATTGTGAGCCATATTGTAAATACTAAGTAAATGCTTTATGAATGACTCACAAAAGAAATGAGCAGTAATTACTTGTATTTACTTCTATTTAACTAGCAGTTCTCCTTATTAGTGTTATCAACAGTGACTAAAGACAGCATTGTATATTATCCTTCCTGACCCCATCCCATGATAAGTCTTTTGTTCTACTTACCTACTTCTGTATTGCTGTGACCACAACACTCACAGACACAACTCAAGGGAGGAAGGATTTATTTAGCGCTTAGTTTCAAAAGTTTTGGCCCATTGGGGACAAACATATTTTAGCCAGACTTTGCATTTCTTTTCCTTCATAAAACCTTTTTTCATGTATATATGTGTTTTTTTAATATTCATTTATTTGTTTGTTCATTTAGTGTGTGTGTGTGTGTGTGTGTGTGTGTGTGTGTTCGCGCGTGCATGCGTATGTGTGTGGTGTGAAAGCACTGTGTATCCCTGTGGAGGCGGGTGACTTCCGGAATCATCCTGGATTTCTTCTACCTCTTTTTTGCTTCATTCTGGGATTTCCCAGGCTCTGCCCACCAGGACCAGAAGTATAGGCTGTTGTTGTTTCTGCCTGGGATTTTTCTTAGGTGGGACTTGGGATCCAAACTCAAAACCTTCTGCTTACAAGGCAGGGGCTTAATCCCTGAGCCATCTCTCTATCCCCCATGTAAGCTTGTGTGTGTATGATATTTGCATGCATGCATGCATATGTTGGAATACATCTATGTGTGTTGGTACACACTTAAACATGTATGCAAATATCCAAGGTTAATGTTAGAAAACTTCCTTGATTGCTTTTCCAACTTATTCTTTAGAGATAAGGCCTCTTAGTCAAATTCAGAGCTTACTCATATGGACAGCCTTCCTAGTCATCTTGCTTTGGAGTTTCCCTGTCTCTGAATTCAAAGGTTGGAATTACAGCTGGATCTCTACACCCATCTGTTTTTATGTGAGTTTTAGGAATGCAAACTTGTTTTTTAATGTGCATGGCAAACCCTTCAACCACCGAGCCATCTCCCTAGCCCCTAAGTCCCTCATTCTAAAGATTATGCAACTTTCAAACAGAACCATTAGCTGGGAAACAAGTATTCAAAATACAAGCCTGTGGAGGACATTTATGATTGAAATCATAACATTTGCCCCTTGCTCCAAAAGCTCATGGCCATCTTATAACATTGAATGCATTTCCTCCAACTTCAAGAGTGACCAAACTGTTCAGTCTTCCAAAGCCAAAAATCTTTACTGAGGCTAAACACAACCCCCTAGCCATATAAAATAAAGTAAAAAAGGTGTGCTTCCAATGTGTAATGTCATAGAACAAAAATTCCCACTCCAAAGAGGAGGAATACAAGAAAAGACAAAAAGAAAAAAAAAGATTGAACCAAAGGAAGACTGAAACCCAGACAGACAGACATTAAATCCTGTGGCTCTATGTCCAGAGTCCAGGGCTTATAGCAGTGGGATGATTTGTGCTTCAGAAGCATAGGGCACCCCTGCCCTAAAGCCTGCTACTGCACCCTGCAAGACACCCTTTTCCAAACTCATTTCTCTCCTTACCTGCAGGTTTTCTCAGCAGATGTCCACATTGCTGTCACATCCAGTAGCCTATCATCTCCACTGTAACTTTGGCTTTGTCCTCAAAACTTCATGTCTAACCTTCTTGAGGGCTCAAGTGTAGACAATCTGATTCTGCTATACATTGCTTAGCCTCTTAAACTTTTACTTTTTTCTTTATATAAGCCTATAACTTTTGCTATCTGCGTGATTGTACAACTAGCATCATATTGGTGGTGCCAAGTTCTGCTCTCAGCTTGGGAAGCAATCGGGCCCCAAAGCCCATGACTCCAGTGGCCTCTGAGTGCTCCTGAGCCTGGGGAAAGTATTTCCTGTGTTGCCCAGTGAGATCAGGGCACACTTGAGGCTTTGTCTCCTTTTCAAAAAGAAGTCTTTCACAGGTATTTACAGTTTTGCACCCTTGAAGTCTTTGTTGGAAGGGATCTTACCTTTAAAGAAACCTTTCCTATTGCCCCAGTGAAAGGTATATGGTAATAATCTCATTAGTGAATGGAGTAACTTTATTTGCATAACTTTAGACACACAATCCCTAATCATTTTTACATCTTCTGCTCTACTTTTCCCTCCTAGTTTTCATTGCAAACCCATTTAAAACTAGATAACAATAACCATTCTACAAACAAATTAGTCTATGACTTCTAAATTCATATCAAAGTGTTCAGATGCAAACAGAACATGGGAAAAAATTGACAGAATGTCGCATGATTGGCTCTAGTTTAATTCCCAACAGAGTCCTGTTCCTTTCTGAAAACTCCTGGGCACAGTATTACTATCTATCTTTCTACTGGCAGTCTAATCATCTCATTTATCATCACATTTGCCCATTAAGCTCTGTTAACATAGCCTCTTGGATTTTTCTAATTTTTTCTACAAATCAATTCCTAAGACCTAAGAATCACATGATCAGGTTTACCACCTCAATGACTCTGCTTTTCTGGCTCCGTTTTTTTTTTTTTTTTTAATATCAGTTACTTTTCCATTATTGGGCCCACAATAAATAATATAAAAATGGTTTAAGAGAAACCAGATTTTATTTGGCTTATGGTTCAGAAATTTCAGTTTATTGTGGCAAGGAGAGCATGACAGAATTCATGAAAGTTGGAGAACATGGTGAAGGCTCTCACATCTTCTTGACAGACCAAGAAAACAAATGAAAGCAAGAACCAAGGGCCAGGCTCATACTCCAATGATCTACTTCTGCTAGACAGGTTCCACTGCTAAAGGTACCATGGCCTCCCAAAACGACACCTATAATCAGACAACAGTGTTCATATCACAAACCTGAAGCAAACATTTCAGATCACACCATGACAGGTGGTAGAGAGTGTCTTAGACTCTCTTCATCTTTCTTGGCATCTCACTGTTACTGTATGAGTTTCTCTTTGTGACTAATAAAGCTCTCACTCTATGCATCTATGCTCCTTCAGTAGTACATTCCTCACTATGCTCACTGTTCGGTTTCAGTCATCTACAGATGTGGTATTTAATATCCATAATGCAATTTCAAAACATTTTAATCTATGAAGCAGAACAGCAGATCAGTGTTGTAAATTTGTCTTAAGATAAGGTTAGCATAAGATAAAAATCAATAATTGTGAAATTTGATTTGTTTACCAATTGTCTGAATGTGAGATGTGCACTTAAAAATACTCAAATCTTCATTTTCTATGTGAGAAAGTCAAGCTAAGTGAAAGGCTTATTTGCTTAATATAAATAATGTTTTCCATAAGCATTACTTTGGGAGTTTTGAAAAGAAAGAATATAATAAGTTTTGGTTCTCATAGTACTTTGCTAAAAGCATATATTTTAGTTGAGGCAATTATGCATTATTGATGCTGAGAAAAATGTATTTTTAAATTATTTATTTGTGTGTGTGTGTGCGTGCACGTGTCTGTGTCTCAGAGAGCACTGTGTGTGCCTGTGGAGGACCAAGGATGACTTTGGCAATCATCTTGGATTGCCTCTACCTCTTTTGTACTTAGCTCTGGCATTTCCCAGGCTCTGACTTTCAAAGCTAGAAGTGTAGGCCACCATAATTTCTTCCTGGTGGTTTTAATGTAGGATACAGGATCTGAACTCAGGTCGGTTCTGTTCTTGAAATAGAGTCTTAACCCCTGAGCCATCTTTCCAGCCTGAGGAAATGTATTTTTTATACATTATTTTTATTATTTCAGCTCATACAAACTTAATAGGTACACCAGTTCCCTCCCTCCCTCCTCCTCCCCCCCAACCCCCTGCTCCCCCTCCCCAGAGAGTCCTTTCTTGTGCATGCCTGACTCTCCTCTGGGCCCTCCTCTCCGATGACGTACAAGGACCCAGTGGCATTTCCCTGAACCCTTTCCCGTGTTCCCCTTAAGCATAGGAACACTACTGTGGCTGTCAATCCCTTGCCTCCAAGGATCTTGGTGCCTTTAGCAGATGCTAGACTTTGTGAGGTCAATAGTGTGTTGGACATTGCGCAGGGCATGCAAGTCCAATATGCATTGGCAGGCATGCAAAGTCCAATTATGATTGCTTCGGCCCTAACGTAGTGTGGAGTATCTTGCAAATCATTGCTCCTCCCATCCTCTTGCTCTTACACTCTTCCCGCCCCCTCTTCCGCAAATGTCCTTAAGCTTCAGGATGGGGAGAGATTAGTCTGGCCTAGTTCTAGGTGGTTGATATAGAGTCTCTGAAGTTCTGGATTGTGGTTTTTTGATTTTCTTTTGCAGTTTTGCTGCTCCTGCAATGCTCTTCACTCCATCCTGCTGGGCACTGTATGTCACGCCCTGGCCAGAGACAAAAAGCTGTTAAACTGGAGTCTTATTATAAGAGCACATTCAAGGGTAGATGTAATAAAAGTAGGAAACCTCAGTGAGGCAGGGGTCAATCACCCATTTGCAAAATGGTTACTTTTTATCTGCCAGACTATATGCCCTCCCCTTCTGGTGAGATCATACCCCCTTAGTTGTAAATGATCAGGAACGAACATCTGTGAACGTAACCAGGTGTCACAATACTTACTTGCAGTTCTTGATAGAGGATTATTTTCTCTACTGTAACATGGTCACTTCTCTCCTTGTTTCTGGTGTGGCCCTCTAACCCCATCCCTCCTGTTCATAATCCTTGCAATTACTGTAGGTAATACATAGATTTACCTATGAGTGTTTCAAGGTGGGCTGGGTGGGTTTGGTACTAGGAGCACTTAATTTTCTGGGTTTGGGATACTTCACTTAATATAATTCTTTCTAATGACATCCATTTCCCAGCAAATTCCAGTAATTCATCATTTTTGATGGCTGAGTAGTACTCCATTGTATAGATGTACCACCTTTTCCTTATCCACTCGTCAACTGTTGGACATTTGGGTTGATTCCATGACTTTGCTATTGTAAACAGTGCTGCTATGAACATGGTCGTGCTTGTGCTATCGAGGTGAACCTCTGCTGTATGGGGGGTTATACCCAAAAGTGGAATCGCAGGGTCATATGGCATTTCAATCTTTAATTTCTTTAAGAATCTCCAGACCGCTCGCCAGAGTCCCTGTATGAGCCTGCATTCCCACCAGCAATGTAGGAGAGTTCCCCTCTCTCTACATCCTCTCTAGCATTTGTTGTTGTTTGTATTGTGGATTTTTGCCATCTTGACCGGGGTGAGATGATATCTCAGGGAAGTTTTGATTTGCATTTCCCTGATGGCTAAGGAAGTGGAGCATTTTTTAAGATAATTGTTAGACATTTTAATTTCATCCCTGGTAAAATTTCTTTTAAGTTCCAGGGCCCATTTTTTAATTGGGCCATAGGTTTCCTTGGTGTTTAGTTTTCTAAGTTCTTTGTGCACTCTGGAGAGTAGAGCTGTATCAGATATGTGGTTAGTGAAGATTTTCTCCCATTCTGTGGGTTGCCTTTGAGCTCGTGTTACAATCTCTTTATCTGAACAGAAGCTCTTTAATTTCACAAGATCCCAACTCTTAAGAGTTGGTAGCAGTGGCTGTGCCATTGGATGTCTGTTTAGGAAATGTTGGCCTAGCCCAATCAGCTCGAGGGAGTTCCCTACCCTTTCAACTCTGGTTTTTATAGTCTCTGGCCTTATATCAAGGTCCTTGATCCATTTGGAATTAAGTCTTCTACATGGTGACAAGTATGGGTCCAGCTGTAATCTTCTGCATGTGGAGATCCAGTTTTGCCAGCACCATTTGTTGAAGATGCTGTTCTTTTTCCATTGGATTCTTGGGGCCCCTTTGTCAAAGACCAAATGGCTGTAATTTTGTGGACTTATATCTGGGTCTTCAATCCTTATCCATTGATCTGTGTGTCTATTTTGGAGCCAGTACCAGGCGGTTTTTACAACTATGGATTTGTAGTATAGACTTAGGTTTGGTATGGTAATACCTCCAGCAGTGTTTTTGTTACTCAGGATTGTCTTTGCTATCCTGGGTCTTTAGTGCCTCCATATGAACTTTGAGATTATTTGGTCAACTTCTTTGAAGAATTGCTTTGGGATTTTAATTGGTATAGCATTGAATTTGTATATTGCCTTTGGTAGGATGGTCACTTTTATGATGTTGATTCTGCCAATCCAGGAACAAAGAAGGTCTTTCCACCTTCTGGTGTCTTCTGCAATTTCTTTTTTTATGGTTTTAAAGTTTTCATTGTAAAGGTCTTTTACCTCCTTGGTTAGGTTTATACCAAGGTATTTCATTTTTTTAGGGGCTATAGTAAATGGGATTGTTTCTCTCAAGGCTTTTTCGCTTCTTCCATTCTGGGCATATAAGAGGGCCACTGATTTTTGCACATTCATTTTGTATCCTGCCACCTGCTGAGTAGCAGCAGGCATGTCTGCATTAATTCATTGCACTCTGCCTTTTTACTATGGATCCTGTATGAACTGTATTTCACTGATGAACTTCTCAATTTATTCCAGGAGCTTCCTGGTGGAGTTTTTGGGATCACTCAGGTATAAGATCATGTCATCTGCAAATAGGGATAGCTTGACTTCTTCCTTGCCGATTTGAATCCCTCTTATGTCCCTTTCTTGTCTTATGGCTTCAGCTAAGACTTCAAGTACAATATTGAATAGAAGTGGTGAGAGTGGACAGCCTTGTCTAGTTCCTGATCGAAGTGGGAATGCTTCCAATTGTTCCCCATTGAGCATAATCCTTGCTGTGGGCTTGTTGTATACAGCTTTTATTATATTGATAAAGGTTCCTTCCATTCCTACTGTCTCTAGCGTTTTGATCATAAAAGGCTGTTGGATCTTGTCAAAAGCTTTTTCTGCATCTATCGAGAGTACCGTGTGGTCTTGGACTTTGGACTGGTTTACATGATGAATTACATTTATTGATTTGCGTATGTTGAACCAACCTTGTGTGCCGGGGATGAAGCCTACTTGGTCCCCATGAATGATCTTTTTAATATGTTTTTGAATCCGATTTGCTAAGACTTTGTTGAGAATCTTTGCGTCTGTGTTCATCAGGGAGATCAGCCTATAGTTTTCTTTTTTAAGTGAATCTTTATTAGGTTTTGGGATTAAAACGATATTAGCTTCATAGAAGGAATTTGGTAGTGTTCCTTCCTTTGCTATTTGATGGAACAGTTTAAGGAGTATTGGTGTTATTAACTCCTTAAATGTCTGGTAGTACTCTGTGCTGAATCCATCTGGTCCAGGACATTTTTTGGTGGGAAGATTCGAGATTACTTCCTCAATTTCCTTATATGTTATAGGACTATTTAAATAATTCACAACTTCCTGATTCAATTTAGGTAAGTTGTGTTTACTTAGAAATTCATCCATCTCTTTTGTGTTGTCAAACTTCACAGAGTATAAGTTTTTGTAATATGATGTTATAATTCTCTGGATTTCTTGGGTATCAGTAGTGATAACTCCATGTTCATTTCTAATTTTGTTAATTTGGGTTTTCTCTCTCTTGCTTTTGGTTAGTTTAGCTACGGGTGTATCAATCTTGTTGATTTTTTCAAAGAACCAGCTTTTTGATTGGTTGATTTTTTCTATCGTTTTCTTAGTCTCGATTTCAGATATTTCTCCCCTTATTTTGCTAATCTCTTCTCTTCTACTGTTTTTGGGATCAGATTGCTCTAGTTTCTCTAAAGCTTTAAGCTGCATTGTTAAGTTGTTTATTTCTGATGTTTCCATTTTTTTGACGTGGGCATTAAGAGCTATGAACTTACCTCTTAGAACAGCTTTCATTGTGTCCCAGAGATTTTGGTAAGTTGTATTTTCGTTATCATTCACTTTCAGGAAATCTTGAATTTCCTTTTTAATTTCTTCCTGAATCCAGTTCTCATTCAGCATCATAGTGTTAAGTTTCCAGGAGTTAGTGTATTTTCTCTTGTTTGATGTGTTGTGGATGTCCAGCTTTAGGCCGTGGTGGTCTGATAGGGCACAGGTTAGAATTTCAACTTTCTTGTATATGTGTAGATTCATTTTGTGGCCCAATATGTGATCTATTTTGGAGAAAGTTCCGTGTGCTGCTGAGAAAAATGTGTATTCTTTGGTGCGTGGGTGAAAAGTTCGATAGAGATCTGTGAGGTTCATTTCTTTCAGGGTTTGATTAAGTTCCAAAGTGTCTCTGTTAAGCTTTTGACCTGTTGATCTATCCCATGTAGAGAGGGCGGTGTTGAAGTCCCCAAGAATTATCGTTTGGGGGTTGATTTCTTGCTTTAGACACTGTAGGATTTTCTTAATGAATGTGGAGGGGCCCGTATTGGGTGCATATATGTTCAGTATTGTGAAGTCTTCCTGGTGAATTGTACCTGTGACTAAAATGTAGTATCCATCCGTGTCTCTTATAATTTTTTTTGGTTTGAAATCCACTTTGTCTGATAGCATAATGGCTACCCCTGCCTGTTTTCTGCTTCCATTTGCTTGTAGAATTGTTGACCAGCCTTTAATTTTAGAGCGTGCCTGTCTTTTGTGGTGAGATGGGTTTCCTGCAGGCAACAGATTGATGGATTGTGATTTTTAATCCAAGTTTGTAATCTGTGTCTCTTGATCGGTGAATTAAGTCCATTAACATTTAGTGTTATAATGGAGAAACTATTGTTAATTCCAGACATTTATTATGTTTAGTAGCTTTTATAAGTATATTGCTTCGCTTTTAATGGTGTTATATTTGCCTTCTGTTCTCCTGGATATGCCTGTTTTTTTCTTCACGCTTGAGTATCATTTCTAGCATTTTTTGAAGGCCTGGTTTGGTGGCCATGTATCCCTTAAAGTTGTCTTTGTGCTGGAAAATTTTTCTTTCCCCCTCGATCATGACTGATAGTTTTGCAGGGTAAATCAGCCTGGGTTGACATTTTTGCTCATTCAATACTTGAAGTATGTCTCTCCAAGCTTTTCTTGCTTTTACTGTTTCGACTGAGAAGTCATTTGTTATTTTAATAGGTTTGCCTTTAAAAGTGACTTGTTTTTTCTCCCTTGAAGCTCTCAGCACCATTATGTCCCTTTCTTGTCTTATGGCTTCAGCTAAGACTTCAAGTACAATATTGAATAGAAGAGGAAATGTATTTTTGACATGGAAACTTTTTGGTTTTTTTTTTCTATAGAATAAAATAAACCTGTCTGTCATATTGTCCTAGTTTCCAGTTGCTGTGATTAAAAAAGGAACTTTAGGGTAAAAGGTTCGTTTCATCTCACAGTTGAAGATACAGGCCATTCTGGCAGAGGAAGTCACAGCGGCAGGAGCTTGAGGCAGCCCCTCACATGTATCCATAGTAAAGAGGCAGAGTGCAATGAATTAATGCAGACATGCGTGCTGCTACTCAGCTTTCTTTGTAGTCCAGAATCCCATGTGCAGAGAATGGTCCTGCCCGCAACTAAGCTGGGTGTTCTTACATCAGTTAACATAATCCATATAAGCTTTCCTAGGCAAACTCAAAAGCCCTTCTCCCAGGTAATTCCAGATTATGGAAAACTGACAATTGAGACTAGCTATCATGTGTGTTGAGTGTTTTAAAAGTAAATGAAATTGTAGCTATTCTCCAA
This sequence comes from Typhlomys cinereus, assembly GCA_023101885.1. Lineage (NCBI taxonomy): Eukaryota > Metazoa > Chordata > Mammalia > Rodentia > Platacanthomyidae > Typhlomys > Typhlomys cinereus. Next base: position 2,453,789 of record JALPQD010000016.1, on the reverse strand, counting down.
GGAGAATGTGCAAAAGGTTTATTAACCTGTAAAGATGTTTAAGTGGAGCCATCTTGGTAAGTGACACTATCTATTGCTTCATAATATTATGGGGCCACTCTCCTGGGGTCTTTAAGTATCCAGGTTCTCAAGTTTGGGAGTTGAAGATTGAAACCAGAACATGCATTGAGGACTAAAGCAGAATTTATTAGAAGAGAGAAAGAATGGAATTTGTGGACTCCAGACATGTAATACCATGAAGGACAAAGGCACTCTGGAGAACTCATAGACTCGGGTATGGAATCCATGAGAAGCAGTTGTCAAAGATGGCTGCCAGGGTCAGATATATTTGCACACTTAGTCAAATGGGGGGAATGGCTTTTCCTCATTAGTTAGCTCCAGCTTCAGCAAACCTGATTGGAGCTATTGATTCTCTACATCTTATTGGTCTGTACATAATTGGGACCCAACCCAGTAAATTTTGTGCCCAACCTCATGGTAGGATTTAACTACAATGGAGAACTAATCTCCATTTCCTTTCATGAATAGAGAGTTGGGGGAAGTTGGCAAGGGGTGTGTTCCTTCAGGATAACTCCAGCAGTGAGGTATGACCTTCCAAGATCTTCAGAGACTTTCCCAGCATGGTTACTCTAAAATTGTCTAAATATCATTTTACACCCCAAGTTTATATTTGCTTGTTTTTATTTTCCTTTGTTTTTAGTCCTTTCAATTTTGAAATAATTCAAAATTTACAAAGAAGTAGAAAAGCAAATGCAGAAAACTCCAACACATTCTTTGTCTTGATTTTTCCAAATGTATGTTCGAGTACATGTGCATGTATATGTGCGTGCGTGTGTGCGAATATATGTGCATGCTGCTTGTACGTGTGTGTGTCTGAGAGAGGAAGAGTCATTCTTTGCTGAGCCATTCAAGCTGAGCTGAGAACTTTTCCACTCCTATTTAAACAAGACCTTTCCTGAAGATCATAGCCCATCCAACAACATCATGAAATCAACACCAGTAACATTTACTATCTAGTTGAGAGTATAGCAAAGCCTTCCTTAGCAATTGGCTAAGTTTGCCGTTGCTGCTCTTGTTTGTGCTCCTACAGCCAACTATTACCTCTCCTCTCATCTGTGGCCTGAAATCATACCCATGATCTCATGTGGTCATCCTGTCAATGGGGAACCAAGTTTTAGTTTTTCCTTGGCTTCACAACATGAGACACTTGGATGAAAATCATTATTATTTTTTTTTTTGCAATAAACTATTTTAATAAAATATCTTTTTTTTTCTTTTTTTTATTTCAGCTCATACAAACTCATTAGGTACACCAGTTCCCTCCCTCCCTCCTCCTCCCCCCGTACCCCCTGCTCCCCCTCCCCACCCCTCTCCCTCCCCATCCTCCAGTGCCTCCCACCCCAATTCCCAGAGAGTCCTTTCTTGTGCATGACTGGAAAATCATTATTTTAAGCAAGACTGTACCATTTGCTCAGTTGAAGAGTAATTTCCATGTAAAACCTGAAGTTTTCCAAGACTTACTTGGTACTACCTTATTTCCTCTTAGCTTCAAACTTTGAAAAGAATGGTTCCAAATCAAAAGTTTCAACATGGTAATTCTAGTGGTGGGAAGTAGGGAAGAGCTGGGCTAATACAAATTAGTTTTTTGTTTGTTTGTTTGTTTTTTTGTTGTTGTTGTTGTTGGTTGGTTGTCTTCCCCCCAACCCCTATGAAGAAATTGTACCAGTTTACTGGTACTTAACCACTTACATTCTTAAATTTTTACCTCATTGATGCTAAGTGCACCTATACTGTTGTGCAAATATCTCCCTGTTCATCTCCAGAACTGTCTTTATCTTGCAACAAAACCTCTATTCCCATAAAATAATAGTTTTCCATTTCTCTTTCCCCAAAAACCCTGAATCTAGGGTATGGTAACTACAGTAAAAGGTTTGCAACTGGGTCTTAGAAGCTGCTTTTGCTAGAAAGCACTTCACTTGTGTCTTCAGATGACCAATGGGCCTAGGCATTCCTGGATCTTTTTTACTTTGGTCAGATTCCTGCTCAACTCTGCACATAGACATCTTCAAATTTTAAGGAGTGCCTGTCTAGAATTTCAACTACATTCAGGTACTATGTTTCGTGCTCTGTTCCAGATTTCTTTGTGCAGGCAGTAACTTTGGCTCCAGAAATCCAAGATCACCCCAGGAAGAGATTGTAAACAATTACCCCATGATGAAAACTTGCTGAAAACCCCCAGAATCAGGTGCTTCATGACTCCCACTAGAGGCAGGAGATACATATAATACACACATGAATGTACATACACGTACAAATACATGTACTGCCTGGGAAACCTTGTGTGTGTGTGTGTGTGTGTGTGTGTGTGTGTGTGTGTGTGTGTGTGTTATTAGGATTTCAAAGAAACTTTGAGTAAAAAGTTGTACTCAGAAGAAATACAAATGTTTGGAAATTACTACAATAAAAACATTTGGATCTTTACCTATGAACAATTGTGTCACACTTTTCTGGAGTTAATATTAGGAATCAATTGCACTGATTCTGCACAGCTTTCAAAAAGAACCTGGTCCTGTGGTGTGATGTGTCCCTTTACGGATCATGACCTCGAAACTTGGTCCTCAGCACACTTGTGTTAAGGTGGTTTTTATTTTAAGAGGTGGAGCTAACTGAAAGGCGATTAGAGAATTGATGGGCTAGTGAAGAAAGGGGAGGGGATTAGTGGGATCCCAGGGGCATGCCACAGGAATAGGTTGTTATAAATAACAAGACTGGGCTGGGAGATGGAAAAAGTTCTTGCCATACACGCTTGAGGACTGGAATTCAGTTTGCCAGAGCTCTTATATAGCCTGGCATAAACAAAATCACAGGGTCAGCAAAAGTGCAGACAATAAAGGATGGCAGAAGACTTGGTTCTAAAAAGGACATCCAAATCACTCATCTATCCTAAGACTCAGAGATCATTGCAGAAGAGGGAGGAACACGATTGTAGGAGCCTGAAGGGCAGAAGAAATGTGGCCAGTTATTATCTTCTGGATGTGAAAGGGCTGTGACATCCGTAAACACACAGTAGCTGTATTAATTTCCGTAAGACCTGCATGGGATTAATCCTAGCACTATGTCACGAGGAGAGAGAAGGCAGAGAATTCAATTAACCTTCATTTCCAACCTGACTGAAGGAAGGGAGATGCTTTCCTTAGTGTTATACCCATTGATATACGAATCATACTCTAGCAAGTGATCAGGCACATGCCACAAAGGAAACCTACATTTAATCTAGCAGGCCACTCCTGGAGTGAGTCAGGTAGACTTGCTATTTAGTGAGCTCTGAGTTCAATTGAGAGATCCTTCTTTTATGATAAAAGTAGAGACAATTGAGGAAGATATCTGATATATGTGCATGTGCACCTACCACCAACCCTATGTGCCTGCACATGTGCAAAACACGAAGATACATATGTGTATCTCCATATACATACATGAAACAAATGAACAAGCAAAAACAAATGTGTGTGCTTAAACCGCACGACTATGGGAAATTGCATCATGTTTAAAAGTACTTAAAGTCTTAAAGTGTCTTGACTATGTATATGATTAAAAAGGAAGGGGAGACTTAATATTCAGTGGTACCTAATGCTATGTCCTATCTAGAAAAATCAGTGGATATTTGCTTTTATGCTCTGAATTGTTAAGTATATTCTTATACCATAAGAAAAGTAATAACACACTTTCTTCGTTCAATTGTTAGCACAAAATTAGGCAACACAATAAAAAAATCATTATACCATGTTCTAAATCTGAAAAGTTTTATTCAACCAACATGACTGTATTTAATGAAATCCAGCTTGGGGGGGATATTGTTTGCTTGCTAATTAGTGGAGAATCATAATCTCTTTTTAAACAAGGCATCCAGCAGTGTGTTGTAGAGTTCAATGCAAACTTTAATCTAGGGCCATGTCCCCGGTAGCTTATGCCCTCTCATAAACTCTGGTGGAGGTGACGCCTTTCATGACGCATTCCTAAAAATAGTAACACACCAAAAAAATCTTGATTAATCACTGGGACAACACCATGAGTTTAATTTTTGCATCCTTAATGTTGGAAATGAAGCAATATTCAACAGAAGACATTTGTTCTAGAAAACCATATTTTTGTTCCATATTAACCCCTTATTGCAATATGTTCGGGACATACAAAGACCAAGAAGATAGAGACAGACCTTCTTGGGGAGCCTGAAAATCTATATGACGAGTAACCTCAGCAGAAATAGTAAGGGTACTGCTGGAGAAAGACTCAGGTACCCTGAGAGAAGGTGGGGATTACTTCCTGGGACCAGCTTCAGGGGTCAGGCACCTTGGTTTTAACCCCGAGCACCATGTAAATAAATAATTAATCAATACGTAAACAAGTAAGCAAACGTGAAGGGCAATTGCTACCCCGAAAACATGATCACAGTATATGATAGTTTAACACAATCAAGATGAGCCTCCTAAGTAGAATAATGATCATGTATTGAGTTGACCGTGATCTGGAGAGTTAAGTACATGGATACAACTCACCACCACCAGCTTGTCATCCTCTCGTTTTCTCTTTATGGTAGTCGACTTTCCATCCCACTTCTGCACCTGAAGCAGGGCACCGCCATCTAGGGTTATGATGCTCTGCAAACACAACGAAAAGGGCTTGCAAATTGTACATGAAAGCAGGAAGTAAACTTAAAAATACAGAACCTTGGTCAAAAGAAGTACTTTAAGTTCTCTTCCAAATGACAAGAATGATTTCCAATGGGAGAAAAGCAAGTCTTGGAAAGAATAGCATGCAATTTGTGTGTGTGTGTGTGTGTGTGTGTGTGTGTGTGTGTGTGTGTTGAAATCTAAAAGCAGTTGTGAAAGAAAACAGAACATAAATTTATATTGAGACAGTAGTGTTATATGTGATTTTTTTTCTCTTCCACCACTTATAAACTTTCTCTAACTTCAATTTATTGTTTTATATCACTTCAAATACAAATGTATTCTATGATATGTAGAGTATGTTCATCATTTTAAAATACAAGGACACTTAATCAAAAGGGAAATCCATCAACTGCAAATTAGAGGTGGAATGACTGGAAGTGGGGGCCCAGTGAAGGCATTTCTGGCAGGCAGAAGGATTGAGGAACCAGGCAGCCGCTCTGCACTGGGTCCTTAGGCCTCACCTTGACTTTCCTGTCATCTGCGGTGACTTCCTCAAACTCCTGGCCCAGTTTGAAAGAAATCTCAGTATTTTTAAAGGTACTTTCTGACCGGATGGTGATCACGTCTCCATTCACACTGATAATCATGTTGGGCTTGGCCATGCCGGCCACTTTCCTGGTGGCAAAGCCCACTCCTATAGTTATGAAAAGAAAACATTTAGATTTCACCCTGTATCTTTAAGCCAGAGAACTGTGTGTGTACATACACGTGTGACTCTTTTTCAACAAGCATATGCTAAGTAAATCTTCATATGTCAATATACGTTTTTATAATTACATCTATAATACATGTAAAAATGTGAATATATACACACATTATCTCTTGCTCTGTTTTTATGATTGAAACTGACTGTGTCATTCTTTGATATTAAAAATTAATTTAAATATCTGCAGTCAGAGACCAAGTTTTCAACAGAAATTTGGGGACTAATAAGGAGTTATTCAGTTAAAAGTCCAACTATTTTTGGGTGCGAAAAGCACATTTCACAGCATTTCTTGCCAAGTCTACTGTTTTCAGCTTTTTCCCCAAGTCACTCTACCATAGCTCAAGCTTTTGATCTATTTCTCCAGAAAGAAAAATGCTTCTTGTGTCCATGCTGTTTTAGAATAGTGATCCAGTCCCATTTTATGAGAAAAATTCAGGCAGGACTCACTGAACTTCACTTATGAAAACTTTAAATCTTGAGAAATCAGAACATCTTAGTTTAGAATAGTTTGGAAACAAACATTTTGATTCTCAGTGGCTTGAGTTGTGAACACCTTTTTTTTTTTTTTTTAAGAAACAAGTATTTTCCTGTGTAAAGAAGGGAGTTAACAATCTATAGTCTAATCTAAGCAATAGTAACTTGCTGTCATCTTGTCGCATGTCCAAAAATTTACACTGTCATACCACTGACACAGGTGTTGAAATTAAGGCTCTCTCTTTGGCAAAAGGTGACCAAAGGTCAGAAACGGAAGAGAGAGAAATAGGAACGCAGAGTAGCTGACTTAACTCCTGCCTAGAAAGTGTCTCCAGGAAAGAAAACAATGCTTTGCTGTTTTGAGTCCTGGTTCTGCCACAAGGTACGTTAAGTAAAGAGAGTGAATCTGGGCAGCACGGAGGCAAGGTGAACTGATTCCAGAGCGGCTGAGCTTGGGGGAAGCAGTCTTCACTTGTTTTATGCTGATTTTATTTGACAACTGAAGGTAGAACCCACCCACTCAATTCCAGCTGCCAATTTCATTCAGGAAGCATCTTATTGCTTTTAAATTATGTCTTTTATACTTTACATGCTGTTAATAGAACCTAGATATGAATATCAGAAGGGTAAAACATTCACGCCAAATCAGGCTGGCTAGGTTAACAGAATGGAAAAAAAAAAAAAATCACAAGCCTCTGTTGGATCGTAGGATTGCTTCTGGCTTACCAACGACTCAGCAAGGTACACCCAGAACCAGACCAACCCAATCTCCCCATCCTAAGGCTTTGGGAACTTCACAGAAGAGGGGGAGGTGAGAATGTAAGAACCTAACCTAGCCCAACAAATATTTAAAATGTCAGCCCTGATTCTGACCATTCTTTTTCTGTGAGTAGTAGGTAGTGAGCAGTACATTGGATTACATCCCTTGACAATGTAGCAGATTAGTCAGGCTGAAATTCCTGATACGTTTTTATCTATATACATGAAAAATGAACATACAACAGGAACAAGTATTCCTTTGGCTATCTGAGAGAAGAGAGAAATTTTCTGAGGTTAAGGGGCTTCAAATCCTGATGAAGATATTTCGAAAGATTTCTCCCAGATTTTCTAGTCCCAAATCTGACTTATTATGCACAAGAGTTGGCAGAGAAGAGGCTCAAAGCAGAAACCCCCTGAGAAAGTACCGTCCTAATTTTCCTGCACAGTTTTATGTCCATTGCTTTTCAGTAAGCTCTCACACTGCAGCACACCAGCAAGATTAATGGATCCGTTGTTTGCAAGGAGACACATTATATATGCAATGCTCTCATTTGGAATTTCTCAATAATCTTATGGCATTCTATGTCATTTCTAGACAAATATTTAACCGCTTAAAGAACTTATTTTCTGAAGTGAAGATTTTGTTGACCATAAGACAACCACCCATTTTAGTGGCTTGACACTGAGAAAGAAGAGAATTTGATAGCATATATTTATTTTCTTACTAATAGAAATTTGGTGTCATATATTTATTTTCCTGCTAATAGAACTAGCAGCTTCAGGTTTCAGGGAAAATTATTCTGGGCTACAAAATAAATATGCTGTCTTTTCCAAGTTATTACAGATTTTACATGCAGAAAAGAACAGAAGAAAAATAGGCAAAGAGCCAAGTAAACCAAAGAAACCTAAGTTTTATAATGAAAATAGCATCTTGTTGCTCTAAATATCATGAGCAATTTCATTTAGACTCTCTTCATATTGGTTTGCCTGGAAAAGCGCTAGATTGCAGCTTTGTCTTAAAAAGTTTGTAGAATAGAATTGTTCTTGCTGCTTGTTCTATGTAAATAATAATAATAATAATAATAATAATAATAATATTTTCCTCTCAGCCAGTACTGCCAAGGTGAAAGGCAGCTGTCGACCCTCTCCCACACCAAAGGAAAGATTGCAAATCATTGCCCCACAGAGCTCTCCTTACCCACTTCTTTCATGTAGTCATCAAAGTTTTCACTGGAAACAAGTTTCCAGGTACCTACAAAGGCATCACACATTATGGAACCTCCTAGGGTTGTTCTTCCAGGTGAGAAAGAGACTTCAGGTTTGGGGAAGGTGCCGTGACACTCTTGAGTCCAGTTATCTCACTTTTAAAGATGTCCAGAGCATGTGACTGTAGGAGTGACCAATCGGGAATGATATCAGATCATTTCCTTCATTACCAGCCCCTGTATTTTTTTCCTCTGAGTCATGTTTTTGATAGAAATTTCTCAACTTTGGTTCTCCCTGGCAATGGTCATTGGACTCAGAGTACAAATTATTTTTAACCATGAACAGAGTATTTTAAACGTTCCTGTTTTGCCTGTTAAATGCTCAGTGCATTGAACTTCCCCCTATTATGTCCATACGTATTCGCCCCATTGTAGCAGAGGACAATTAGCTTGGGATGAACTTTGGCTCTCTTGACTTAGTTTCATTTTATTAATATTGTAATGGTGTAGTTCTTTTATATTAAACAATATAAGGATCAGCTTATGTCCATACGTATTCGCCCCATTGTAGCAGAGGACAATTAGCTTGGGATGAACTTTGGCTCTCTTGACTTAGTTTCATTTTATTAATATTGTAATGGTGTAGTTCTTTTATATTAAACAATATAAGGATCAGCTTAAATACTCTTAGTCTTAAAGATTCTTTGGGACAGTGCAGTCTTGAGAATTGCCTGGCAATTAAAGAAATAAGGACTTTTTAAGTGACCTATGTTCCCAGTTTCAAATTAAAAAGGGCATTCAGTTCATCTTTAAGGAACTTAGCCTGCAGATTTAGTTAAAATGATAATTTAACTGTTTTCTATTTACCTTTAAATTACAACGTAGTATTGATTTCTACAGATTACTTCAAAAACATACCTTAATCCAATCTATACTCCTTGTATTGAGAAAATTCACTCCATTTTAAGAAATATGTGCTCAAAATTTATAAATCTAAAGGGTGCAGCTTTGCTTGAAAGATCTAAACAGTATGGGCACAAGTCATGAGAGCCTGTTTCCTTCTTTTACAGTGCCTTGTCTGAGATCACCTTTCTTAATCAGTTACCATTTTTCAGTCTCCCCAACTCATACCAGAATGAAGGAAGATCCTCACATTGGGCAGCAAGTGCCTGTGAGTAGCAGACCTACAACCAGGACATTGAGGACAGACGAATCGCTTCACGGTGCATCCCATCTGGCCCATGTTAGAATCCCAAGGGCCCCAAAAATGTTCTGGGAAGAGAATACTGTGAACCACAGGATTTTTTGTAGGTAAAGGAAGCTAATATAGAAGTTTGATAAAACTGGGTCAATGGTAACGATTTTTTTTTAATTTTTTTGTTTATTATTATTTATTCAATTGTGCATGTATGTGTGTGTGTGTAGAACCACGGACGAATTCGGGAAGCATCATGGACCGCCTCCACCTCCTCCTTGTTTACTCTGCCCCGAGATTCTCAGGCTCCGCCCTACCAGGACCGGAAACGCAGGCCGTCCCCGCTTCCGCCCGGCGTCTATACGTGGGGTCTAGGATCCGAACTCAGGACCTTCTGCCTGCAAGGCAGAGGCTTAACCCTTGAGCCACCTCTCCAGCCCCAATGGTAACGATTTTAAAAAATATTTTGTTGCTTAGAGAGAGAGAGCCATGTATCATGATATGCATGTGGAGGTAGTTGATAATTTTCAGAAACCATTTCTCTTCTTCCACTGTGCAGGTTGCTGTGCTCAAACTCAGGTTACCATATTTACACACACACACACACACACACACACACACACACACACACACACACATACTCCTTAACCCAATGAGCCATCTGACCCGCCCACTGCTGCAATTTTTAATTGTTGAATTTGCTAATGGCACAGCAAAAATATTCACCTTTTTATTTTTCTAGTTTTAAAAGCATATTGAGTACTATCCCTCCTTCCCTCCATTCCCTCTCCTGTCCATCCTCTTTCCCTTCCCTTCCTTAATCCATCCCACTCCCTCCCACACTCCTGCCTGTCTGCTTCTATGGATCTCGGGGTTCATTCTGGTTTGTCTACTCTTTTTTTAAAAAAAAAAATTCTACTTCTACAAGCATATTGAGTATGTATCCTTACTTCTCTCTATCTTTTTTCCCTCCCTTCCCTCCATTAATCCCACTCTCCTGCCTACTGCTTCTATGGATCCTAGGATTGCTTCTGGCTTACCAGAGACTTGGCCAGAATCAGACCAACCCAAGCTCTCCATCCTAAGGCTTTGGGAACTTCATAGAAGAGGAGGCAATGAGAATGTAAAGATGATAAGGTTCACCTTTGGACAAGACATTCCACTCAAGGAAGGACAAACTCACTATAGTGAGACTTGTCCTTACCAGACCTGCGTAATGACTAACACACCAACATGCCTCCATAGAATATTAAGGAACTTAAGAGAGATAAGAATAAACAGTGGGAACCTTAGGGACTAAAGCTGGATGAGTGAAGGGAAATGCCCCTATCAGTGGGGTGGCCAGAAGAGAGGCAACTTGATAAGCTACAGAGGCCTGAACCTCCACAAGAATAGATATTCATGTTTTTTAAACCCTTCATGAATACACAGACTGTGACAATGCTGTATCCAATTTATTATCAAATATTCATCCGTGTCCTATTGAGTCATGTCTTTTGGATGGAAACTAAATAAATTCTACTAATCTTAATAATTAATAATTTTGACAAACTTCCTAAAATTTTATTTATTATTTGTGTATGCGTGTGTGCATGTGTGTGTGTGCATGTGTGTGTGTGCATGTGTGTGTGTGTGCATGTGTGTGTGTCTTACAGTGAGTACATGAAGGTTAGAAGACAAACTTTCAGGAGCTGATACTTAGCTCCACCATCAGTCTGGACTTGATTCTTCAGGTTGGTGTGGCAAGAGCCTTTACCCATTGAGATACCATGTGGATCTTTGATTCCTAGCTTTACTTAGCAAATTATTTTAGACATTTTCAAATGATTATAACATTTGTATATATGGTACATGTGTTTCAGCACCATTATTGAAGCAGATTGTAAAGAAGTACTGCCCAGCACATGTGCTTGTGACTACATGGGATGCTTCTTCAAGGCCTTTAACATGGCTAATGTAACTGGAAAACTCAATCTTTAATTTTACTTAATTTCAATTAAAACATCAGAAATTACCCTCAACCTTTTTAATGGTCCCTGAAATAATTTTAAATATGTTTGGAACAATTTGGGTATCTCAACCTACATTTTCAACTATAAATTTTCAACTCTAAATTTTGATCAAATATTACAAAAGAAAATTTGAATGAATCAATGTATTCTACGTATTTCTCTCTATATATATATAATGTATAATCAATGTATGGCTAGCATAAAATATACATACAGTATTTTGAAGTCAGCATAAAAATGCAACATATAGAGGGGAGTACCCATACCAGTAGGCTGCCCAAAGCCTCTCTGTCTGCCACAGAGGTGTGAACCCCCATAAAAACAGCTGATACAGAGGGAACCCCAGGACCTATAGAAAAAAAAGACAGAAAATAGAAGGAAGTAGACTGGCCCACATAGAGATGGGTATGGATGGAAGAGGAAGAGAAGGGAGAAAAGAGGGAGGCAAGGAGCATGTATATAAAAATGTAAATTTAATAAATTTATTTTTAAAGTGCAACATATAATACACAATAAAATTTCATAATTGACTACATGCTCAAACAGTAACAGTTGAGATATGTTGAGTTGAAATATATTACTGCAATTACTCACTTCTTTTTTATGTTCTTAATATTGCTGCTAGAAAAGCTTAATTGTTTTGTGTAAAAATTTGCGGTTCATTTTCTCTGGGAAGAGCTATGAGAGTGGTGTAGGGATGCCAAGTCCATTTGTTTATTCAACATGTGACTGTGGCACTGCCCTGACCCCTGGGCCAGGTGCCATCTTTCTCTCCTGGAGTGTGCATTCCCATGCTGGGGAGATGACATACAGGAGACAGACAGGGAGTGCTGGGTTTCAGAGCAAGCAGGACAGGAGAACCAGGCAGAACTAGTGTGAAGGGTTGGTAACCCTTACCTGGGTACTCCACAAGGCTCACCATAGAGGTGGATAACTGAGCTGTCCCCTAAACAGTAGAAGACAGCCACAGCACTACTGAACCCTAAACAATATCCAGATTTTTCTCACACCCCTCCACCAAGGCTCAGAGGGAACATCACAGATGGAAAGAATAAATGTAGGAGCCAGAGTGTGGGACGAGTACTCAACAGTCTTCTGGGTATGACAAGATTATTACATCCACAAGCTTATTGTATCTGTGGTTATCTGCACAAGATCTATACCCTTGAATGTTAACACCACAGATGAGGGAAACGGCTCCTGTGGATCCACTCTTCTCTCAGTGAATATTGATGGTTAATGCTGATCAGAGCAAGGAGACCCACTTCCTTTAGTGGCGTAGCACTGATATATATTATTAATGATCCAGGAAATGCCAAGACAGGTGTTAATGTAGACAATCCTTTTTAAACTCAGTGGGATACACAGACATGAGAAAGGGAGAGAAATATGGGAAGAAGATTTTCAGTGGAGAAAGAGATGAACTTGTGTAATAAAGGAAACAAGTGTCAAAATTTCATTGTATACATATACAAAACTATGGAAGCACAGAAAGAGCAGGAGGAGTGTGGAGGAAACCACAGGAAAATCAGAAGAAAAGAGAGCAATAAGAATTGCTGGCGTGGTTTCCTGTGAAAACTTGTCAACAGAGAATCTATATATCTGATAAAATGTACTGGTCTAGGTTCCTAGTGGGCAAAGATGAAAAATTCACTAAGGTAGGAGCTTTTACATAGATTTATTTACCATTACATACAATTAAATATTCAATAAAATACATGAAGGAAGCCCAAATTAGTTAGGTTAGTGAGATTCCTTTACTACCTTAAGAAAATAAAAGAAAAAGAGAAGAAAAGAAAAGAAAGGAAAGGAAAAGAAAAGAAAAAAAAAGAAAAGAAAGGAAAAGAAAAAAAAGATTTTGAGACTATTTCCCTGGTCTGGTAGCACTATCTTCTTAGATCATATTTAGTGCCCGATCATTTATGGACAAATGGTACAAATTCCTGTTGTTTCCTTTAACAATTTCTTATAAACCAGACGACTAGTACTGTATAAGAAGTGGACTTGATAATTTCAATAGCAATGAAATGAGATGTAGGAGGGTGGCTGAGATCCCACAAGGAAGCTTTGTAGTATTACTTATGGGAAGTCACAAAAGAGGTTGTCTGTTTCTTACATGAAGGAATGCTGTCCTTAGAAGCAGTTCCATTTATGATCTATACACATAGGTCCATCTGGTGGAACACGGATATCCTTGCTAGACACATGACACTAAGTCACATCTAAGGAAAGACAGAGCAACACTGTAAACATTAAGCTGTCCAGTTTAATGCAGAGGTTCACCTCTCATCGTCAGCTGTATATTTGGAAGTCTAAGCAATGTGCTCAGTGCTTAGTTTCTCTGAAAGTTGTCTTCATTTTGCTGGAATGGATAAGATGGAACATTCTCTCATTAAATTACTGTTATCTTTAGCCACAATGCTAGTGACCATCACGTAAATAAGTAGTACAGTAAATAGAGAATCACATTTAAAGAGTTCAGTGTTAATCTAGATATGGTGGAACTCTCTTGGAATCCCATCATTTGGAAGACTGAGGCAAGGGGACTACTAGTTCAAAGCCAGCATAGGCTATGTGAGACCTTCATTTGGAAGCAAATTATCTATTTCAAGGATAGTGTTGTCTGAATAGTAATACTTAATCATTAATTGAGTGGCCAAATTTTACCAAACTGTTAATACCTATCATTTTTTAAAAACTATCAGATATTATACTGTTCACATTTTCTTACATAGTTTCATCATGGAAAATTCACATTGGCAAATAACTTTCAAATGTCCTTTTGCTAGCCTGCTATGTCCAAGGCACCATAAAGGTATTATAAGGAAATAATGATTCTGTATTTAATAATACAAGTTTCTGTTTTGGTCTCCAGACTAGGACAAAAGTTGAGTATAAAGCTTATGTGTTTTATTTTAATAGCCATCTTGAATAAGCATTTTTGATACAAAAGGCCCTTGCTGATATCCTGGTTGTTTTTTATATTTTGACATTTTTATCAGCAGAAAATCTATAGAAGAGACACGTCCGCCCCATCATATCTTCTCTCATTCCTGATTTCTCCATACCAAACATTTTCCTATCTATAACTTAATCCACACTCTTATAACTTTGCTCATTTAGCTCATTTAGCGGATATTTGAATTAATGAACTAATTGATCAAAGCCAGGAGAGATGGGTTTGTGCTATATAATCACACTCATATATGTGTTTTAAACCAAGAAAGCCATGTTCTGTCTAAATTTTTAGGATCACAAACACAGTAGACCTAGAAAGAATGGCTCACAAAGGATAGAATGAGAGGTGTACACATGTTCAGTGTGCAAGAGTTAAGAGATGCACAATGATGTTTTATCCACACTGCAGCAAGTGTCCAGACACAGCCTGCTGCAGGTGACCCTTATGAAACTCAGGAGACCACATATCAAAAAAGGTGCAAGTAAAAGGAGAACTGGTTAGAGAGAAAACATTTTTCAAAAGGAGAAGGAATCATATGGGATCAGGTTATATCAGGTAAAAATGACTTCAATTCATGGTATATATGCATGAGACTACCAAACAATAAAATGAAATAATAAATTTAAAAAGTGAAAGGGGTGAAAGATAATGGGCAAATAAAATGGCAAAGCAATGGAAGATATTAACAAATAATGTAGGAAAAGTTCAGCTTCCTCAGGAGCTTAACATCCATAAACAAGGTACATGGAACCAGTTTGATTATGACAAGAATCCCCACAGGAGTGACCGTGCTTTCATTTATAAGTGTGCAACCACAGCATAAAAATGCATCTACCAACTCCATGTGGTGGCACACTCCTGTAATCCCAGATTTTTAGAAGGCTGCATCAGGAGGATCATTGCAAGTTCAAGGTCTGTCTGAGCTATGAAGTGAGTTCAGTAATTCACTGGATAACTAGGCTGCCTCAAAACAAAATGCTTAGGGGCTGGAGAGGTGGCTCAGAGATAAGCTTCTGCCTTGCAGGTGGAAGCTCCTGAGTTCGGATCCTAGACCCCACGTATAGACGCCAGGCGGAAGCAGGGGCAGCCTGCGTGTCTGGTCCTGGTAGGGCAGAGCCTGTGAATCCCCGGGCAGAGTAAACAAAGAGGAGGTGGAGGCGTCCATGGTGGTTCCTGAATTCGTCCGTGGTTCTACATACACACACATACATACACACACGCGCACACACGCACATGCACACAATTGAATAAATAAATTAAAAAAAATGCTTAGAAGGGCCAAATGGCTGAGGATGTAGCTTAGTGGTAGAATGTGTGCTTAGCGTGTATGAGACCCTTAGTTCAATCCCAAGAACCAGGACAAAACAAAACAAAAAACAGCAGAAAATTATCCTAGGGCCTGAGGGAAGGGAGTCTGCTTTAGGATATGGGGCCTGGGCACCCAGCCGCAGAAGCTCAGGACTCTGGTCCAGGCTGTTGGCCCTGCACTTTGGTCCCATTATGGACTGTTTCCATGGAATGCATCCCTCTGACCTTTGCCTGTGTTGATTCCTCTTGGAGGAAATAAGAACTTTTTTCTGACGATTTTTAAGTTGAAAAGGAAGCAGACCCATCTCTGGCTAATCAAGAGCAGCGATAAAGCTGTGGCCAGAAGGAGAGTTTTCACAGCTTGTGCATACTGTTGTGAGGTGAGGGTTCATGGCCAGCCCCTCTTTTCATTGGAGGCAGGTTCCTGTATTAATATGTTATTGTTTTTTGCATTTTGGGGGGTTGGTGATCATTTTTAAGATGACCCCTTAGCAGAAAATGTAGACTTGCCTAATTTGACCCCCCCATCAGTGGGAACACTTAACGTGAGAACTGTTTCGTGTCTCCCACACTGAGTTTAAGGGCAAAGCTAAAGGTAGTCCTGCAGGGCATGATTGTTGATTCTTGACTCTATGAGTTTAGAATGGTGACTTGATTAGAGACAGAGGAGGAAACCGTAGCCTTGCCTCAGTGAAGGGCAGTAGCTAACGGCAGACTGTGGGAGCCTTGAAGGTTGTTAAGCAACTTCTTCACTTGCCTTCTTGCTCACAGAGGATCCTGTGACACACTGTTCAGCGGGTACAAGTAGAAACTCACAGAGGAGCTGGCAAAGCACTTTCTGACTATAAACTGTAACCTACTTGGTCTTTATTTCTTAAAGCAAACACCGTTAGGAGTTGACTGTAGGCAAAGGTGAACATCTTAACTAGGAAAACCAAAAAGGAACTTAGAAACAGACCCTTTGTGATTTTAGAAGCCACCAAGAAAATGTCCATAAGGACGCGACACACACACACACACACACACACACACACACACACACACACACACACACATGCTTGTTCTCTTATTTGTGTTCATGTACTATTATTTCAGTCATCTTATTCCTGGCTGTGAGCTACTGGAGTAAGTTGTGTCTGATCCATCCCTATGTATCTGTTAACACTATGCATGACTTTGCTGTATAGTTCATTTAAATTGCATTACAGTATAAATAGCAACATTGCATCATGATATTGTTTGAAATATTTGCATTATAAAATAAATATCATGGGGGGCTGGAGAGTTGGCTCAGGGGTTAAGCCTCTGTCTTGCAGGCAGAAGGTCCTGAGTTCGGTTCCCAGACTCCACGTATAGATGCTGGGCGGAAGTGGTGGTGGCCTGTGTTTCTGGTCCTGGTAGGGCGGAGCCTGTGAATCCAGAGGCAAAGTAAACAAGGAGGAGGTGGAGGCGGTCCATGGTGGTTCCCGAATCCGTCCATGGTTCTACACACATACGCATACACGCACAATTGAATAAATATTAAAACAAATGAAAAAAAATTTAAAAAAAATAAATATCATGGACCCAGCCATGGTTGCAATAACACAAAGGAAAATGCATCACTGGTGGGGGAGAAGGACTGTGTGGTCTATTGTAGTTGCGAGAAGCAAACTGTTGCTTATCTCTCTGAGAACTCTTCAGTCCCCAAAGGACAAGGACAGAGAGTGGGATCGCATATGCACAGCAGGAATGTGCACAGGCCTGTGTCATGCTTTTCCTCATCTTGTCATCTTTACCAATCTCGGTTGCTTACATTTTAAAACTGCACATAGATTGTGCAATTTATATTGTATAAGTAGAGCAAATTGCAAAGAAGATGCTCAGAAGATGCTCATCAAATGCCCACTACGTGGAAGGCATGATGTTTGATCTGTATGAGAGGGTCAGTATCACAAGGTATTGTCAAGATTGTAAGTTAAAGAGCCACAGGTTGCTGTGACAAGACATCTGGTCACACAGCCTTGATTGGTAAAAGGGTGCAAGTTAGAAATGTCACCAAAGGGAGCCTTGAATAGAATCCTGGGCAGCACTGCGTGACAGGTTCTCGGAGCAGCTTGTGTGGGCGTCTTGAGAGAGCTCAAGGTGATCAGTCGTGGCAACAGCATAGATCTAGTCTCCAAGTATTCTGAGTCCATTATCCCTTCCATTAACCTGAGCTCCTGCCTCCAGAAACCTGACACTTAAACTGATAGGCAAAGCGGATTTTATTCACACATCCTAGGACTGGAGTTAAGAAACCTGAGGTTTTGGCTCAGTTTTTTCCAGAGCCCCAATCCTGGTCTACCACGATATGTGATGTTGATTTAAATGGCAGGCGGAGCTTCTGGAAGAATGAACTGTGCACATAGATTGCTTCTGGCAGATGTGGAGCCAGTTCCCAGTAGAAACTAATGCCTCAGAGGCAGAAAAAGAACTAGGAGATTAGGGAAGAAAAAGAACTAAAAAAGAAGAAAGCATAAAAGAATAGAGGAGAGTGGAGGCAATTTAGACATTTGGGTGTCCCATGAAAGTCACAGAAAGAAAACCTCAGAAGGTGGCACATATCACAGCAGGTGCCAACTTTGACCTGATACTGCCAAGGAGTCAGACCAGGAGTGATTCAACCAGGAGCAGTGGTGAGAGCAAGGAAGCACAGATAATCTTTCTGGAAGGCATGCCTGCTGTAACACTTCCACCAGTAAACTCTGATCCAGTAGGAAAGCATTAATGTCAGGCATCTGTGAACTGTTTTTGCCATCTGGGTTTTAATTTCCCTCTTGTGGACAATCCCCTCTCACTGGGTAAAATGTGCATTCCTGCATTTAACCCATGGTTTGGCCAAGACTCTCCACGATGTAGATGTGATTTTCTCCAGCTATAAGATTCTTCCTGGGGAGTCTGTGATCTGAAATAATTAACACTGGATAATTTCTTCATTATATTCAAGCTTTATTTGATAGATGCTGACATGCCTGTGACATTTAATCTTCTGATTGGTTTCTTCGATGCACTATTTTTCTCATCTGTGGACTCAGAAGCTCTCTTTCTCTCTCTCTCTCTACACACACACACACACACACACACACACACACACACACACACACACATATATAGTTAAAGCTTAAATTAAAAATTTTAAATGCCAGGTCACCTAACTGTACCTAATTTCCAAGTGGTCATAGGGTATAGTATGAGCAATAATCATAACTTTTCTCTGAAAGACAAATCACACACTTGGGAATGAGATTCTGGCCTGGGAAGAACTGGAACATTTTTCATGATACAGGAAAATCTGAGGTTTTTGGACTCTCAAAAAGCTCAGATTTCTTCATTAGTAGCTGTAAAATAAGAGGATATTCTTTTTTAAATCTATTTATTTATTTTTTCCACTTATACAAACCTGATAGGTACCCCAGTCCCCTCCCTCCCTCCACCCCTTCCTGGACCTCCTTGCACCCTCACTCCTTTTCCTCTTCCTTTCCCCCCTCCCTCTCCTTATTTCCCAGTGCTTCCTCCCTCGTCATCCCTGGAGCATCCTTTAATGTGTATGTCAAACTTTCCTCTGGGCCCTCCTCTCTGATGAGGTGTAAGGACTCAGTAGTATTACCTAGAGCTCTTTCTTGTGTTCCCCTTTAGTATAGGAACACTATTGTGTTAATCCCTTGCCTAAGAGGATAGGATTTTTTAACTCAATTTCAAGTATAGAAATTTGTGAGACACAAAATGAATATTGATGGGCATGACTCAAAGTGCAAACTGTTTCTCAGGGTTGGAGATGTTGCTGTAGTGGTTGTGTATTTGCTTAGTCATATGTAAAACTGGGTTTAGTGTCCAGCATTGGAAAAAAATTATTTTTGGCAATATTCAATATTTTCTTCCTTACATGGTGGGAAAATTTCTTATCCAAACTTAGGACATATGCATGCATATGTGTGTGTGTACGTGTGTGTGTGTGTGTGTGTGTGTGTGTGTGTGTGTGTGTGTGTGTGTGTTTATTGCAGTACTAGGGACTTATCAAGTAGTTTTCACTTTAGGCAATTGTTCTACCACTTAGTTACATACCCAACCCCCTAGGGGAAAATATTTTGAATGTTTAAAATTAAGTTACTAACCATGATAGCTCATGCCTTTAATCCTAGTACTGAGGAGGCTAAGGCAGGGGGTTTCGAGTTCAAAGCCAGCTTGGACAACACAGTGAAACACTATCTTAAAAAACGAAAAAAGTAATGCTTGATATAAAAATTACAATTTCACAGATACAGAAGAAAAAATAGCTATTCAACTCTGTGATGACTTTTATTTTTAGTAATTCCTGGTATATTCTCTCAGCCCTTGATATACATTTGCAAACATACATGCAGAATACAGAAGTGTACTTTTGTTGAAGACTTCTGTATATGGCCTGTAAGAATTCTTTACATACCTACTCATTTATCCTTCATGTTCACTTAGTAAAATGCTATGATCATCCTTTCATAGCAGTTTTGTTAAGCTTTGAAATTGTCACTGACATTACTTTTATCTATGTGCCAATTTTAATCAATATCTCCACTTTCTTTGCCAAAATATCTTGGTTAACATTCTTGTTCATTGAAAGTTTTGTCCAGTTAAGTAAGTGTCTGAACAGTAACAGTAAAGGATGCTCCGGGGATGGGGGGGAGGCACTTGGGGATGGGAAGGGAGGAGAGAGGGGAGGGAGGAGCAGGGGGGTCAGAGGGAGGTGGAGGGAAGGAGGGGACTGGTGTACCTGTTAAGTTTGTTTGAGCAGAAATAATAATAATAATAAAAAAGTAAGTGTCTGAACAGTAATACTACAGGTAGTTTTGAATGGTTACATGTGTTGAAATGTTTATATTCATTACGGAAACTATATTCTTCAAATTCCCACCATTGGTAAATGACATAATATTGTCTTCATGGAAATGACTTCAATTAAGGCCTGCTTTCATTTGAAATAATCCTCATGGGAACAAAATAATAAATAGATACTAGATCTAAAAATGCAAACTCGAGTATGGGTCTGGAGGGCAGCAGCATAGAGTCTCAAGTTCACAGATGTCAGCAGTCATGTGACATTTACGTGCTGACAAACTGAGTGGCTATTATGCTGATATCATCAAAAGTCTGTCTTGGGAAGAACCAAATAATTGGATAAGGAACTAAGTAACACTATCTGAGGCTTAAAGTGGAGGAAAATTTTTGAAGTAATTCCTCCTGAGAAGACTTGGGGAGGTGGTCTGTATGGTTAAGAGGTGGGGTGCATGGCCTTCAGCTGTGTATTGTCATCTACTTCCCCAACTGCAGCGACATTCAGTTTGTGGCAAGACCAAGTGAGACCTAAAAGAGTATGGATTTTCTTGGTGGAGAGATGTCTCAAGAGTTAACGCTCTGCCTTATAAGCAGAAGTTCCTGAGTTCAGATCCCAGGTCCCATGTAAAAACAGAAATAGCAGAAACAGCAGCCACCTGCACTTCTGGGTCTTGGTGGGGGGAGCCTGGGAAATCCCAGAACAAAAGGAGAAGCAATCCAGGATGATTCATCTTTGGCGCTCCACAGGGACACACAGTGACCTCTGATACACACACACACACACACACACACACAATAAATAAATAAATAAACAAACAAAATATTTTTAAAGTGTGAATTTTCCTTATTGCTGAGAATTTGCAACTACTATTTCTAAGAGAGATGATTTTCTCCACCAGTAAGTATAGGGAATAGGTTTGACATATGTCCTAATGTTCACAATTCAAGGTATTTTAGCTTGCTTATTTTCATAAGTGCAAACATTATAGAACCCCCCACATTATTCAAGATTGTGCTGTATGAAAGGGACTTATGGGCCAAGGAATTAGCTTACTTACATATAAATCTATAATAAATACAAGTGAAATCAAAGATCTTTTACAAGAGGAAATGGTTTCTTTGGACATGGAAAGAGATCTAGAGAAAAACAGAGCATGATATCTGACTTAGCAGTCAGGCCATTTGCCTGTTTCCCAACATTGTGGTGTGCCTAAGAGAGCACCCCAGGGACCACTCGCCCATTTCATAACCCTGGCATGATGTAAGCACCAAGATACTGCTACTCATGGTCAGTAGTGCATAAAGCAAAGGTTTCTACCAAGAAGAACTTGTTTTGGCTTTATGAAGGCATTAGTCATTCTCAAAGGCATATCAATAAATGCAAATGCTGAAAATCTTCTTCAGGCATGCCTCTATGAAAACTACTCTTTCATGTTAATGATTTCTGATCTCAAAAATGTGAAGTCCAAAACACTCCAAATCAAAACTTTCTGAGAGCCAGCATCATTCCACAAGTGGAAAATTCCACCCCCGACCTCATGTGAAAGGTCACATTCAAAATTCAGGTGCACTAAAAATACTGTATACAATCACCTTTGGGTCATACACATAAGACGCGTGTGTGGAATGTGAACTTTTTGCTCAGGCTTGTGTCCCACACCCAAGATATTTCATCATCTATGCAAAGATTGGAAAATATGAAGAAAAAAATCCAATATCTGAAATGATTCTGATGCCAAGCATTTAGGAGAGTCAACCTCTTCATAATCAAGAATTCTCATTAATAAAGTATCATGTATCACAAAAAATAATGATCTCTTGATTGCTTTGGGGCTGATTAAATACTCATTGTATATATACGCTAAAAACTGAGCATCATTTTGTCATGAATTGACCTAGGCAAAACATCAAATATTAATTGCCCCTTTCTTTTCCTTTAGTAGAGTATGTGAGAGTTTTATAAGCTGTTTCTTTTCCTTCCTTGGGTAAGGCACAGAGAAGAATCAGTGTCCTTTAACATAATCAGCAGAACCAAGAACCCAAGCATGGCCCCAGATTCCAAGTGAGTTTCCCTGCATGCAGGCTCCCCTGGGGATAGATAGCAGATTTCCTTCAAGCTCAGACGCAGTTCTCCCACCCTTGCTCTTTCCCCTACTAGCTTTGCCAAACGATGCAGATGTGATTCTTGCTTTCTCACAAATCACTCCCTGGGACATTGTCCTCACTTTGCTCTAGATGACTTTTCTTTCCTGTACCCTTCGACACACTTCCGAGCTTCTCCTAAACACAGCGTATGGACTATTTTAAATCAAGTCAACGAGACACCTCTCAGTTCTCATATTCATGGTTTTTATTCAAGGAAAATCATTGTCCTTATTTAAAAATGACATTTACCACATAATAATTATCCAGAGCCCTACAAAGTTATTTCATAAGTGCAAAAGTTTTGGAGCATGAAAACTTAGTGAACAAGTCTACTACTATGATTTGGAAATGCAAATTAAAAATCCTAGTAAAAATAGAAGAAGTTATGTAAGAATCACATGTGTAATATATGGATCCTACTTTCAAATTATTTTTCTCCCCTCCCCCAAAGTTTTCTTTCTTTCATGGAATATAAGGAATATTGCTTGCAAATTTACTGTTCTTTTATTCTTTTTCAATTATGGTAATTTTATGGGGACACTTGGAAAATAATTGCAAAAATCATAAATTGGGGCCAGTAAGATAGCTCAGCAGGTAAAGCCCGCTGCTCCAATGACCTGAGTTTGATTCCCCAAAAGCCTACATGGTTTACACATGCATCTCTCTCTCTTTCTCTGTCTCTCTCCTTTTCTCTCTCTTTCTCTGTCTCTCTCCTTTTCTCTCTCTTTCTCTCTTCCTCCTGAACTCATGAATAAATAAATAAATTACTTTTAAGATCATAGATTGTACTGTTGTCATCATGTTTTGAATGTGAATTGCCCCAAGGAGGCTCATGTGCTTAAATACTTTTTCCCCAGCTGATGGAAGGTTATGGAATCTTTAGAAATGTAGGAAGTGCATTACTGGGAATGCGTCTTGAGACTTAGTAACCTGGTCCCACTTCCTCCCTCTGCCTCCTCATAACAGCAGAGACCCGAGTTGCCTCTTGCTTTGGCTACCATATTGCTACTACGTATTCCCTGCTATAATGGACTATATTCCCCTTAAAGCTAAATGATAAACTCTTTCTCCCTTAAGGTTTTTGGGCCAGGGTATTTTCTCACAGCAACAGAGAGTAACTAGAACACCTGCCACTGTCCTCCAGTGAATTTTCTATTATATGAATGAGGAAATGGGGTCCTGACATAATATATGGCTTCTCCAACTCGTCCAGCAATATACAGATACAAATTTAACCAGAGTTCATTCATATTAATATGCATGTTGTCTTCCATGCTGACTCTTTAGTGTCTGTATTATTCTATTTGTTGTCTTTATTCTCTCAATGAAACAGTACAGCAACTATTTACATAGTATCTACTTTGTATTTGGTATTAGCAATAATCTGAAGATGATTTAAACTACATAAAATGTGTGAATGTCATATGCAAACACTATGCCACTTCATATAAGCCATGAACATCCTTAGATTTTGGCATGGGGATAGGAAAGACTTTTGGAACCAATGCCCCATAGAAAATGAGCAATGCCTACAATCTATTTGCACTGGACAAATAGGTATTGTCTTGTATATTCTTTTTCTTAGTATATAGTAATTTTATAAAACAATGAGTCAAATTATGATATTTTCATTTATTTGTACAATATGCTTTGATTGTATACACAGTCCCCAATCAACCTTTTCCCCCACCTTGCATTTTCTTGATGTTTTTGTGTCTTGGACCAGTTATTTCCTCTTCTACAGCAATCAAGGCTATATATTACAAATAATTTTCTATTCCTAGAATGACTGTTGTCACTAGTGTCATCCTTGGGGACTTTAGGCAATGTTGCATGTTAATCTTTCCCAAACCCCTGTTCAGTTCATCTCTAGTCCTGCAAGAATGCTGTGGATCACAGTGGATAATCATGGATTGCTGGCGACTTAACCAGGCAATATCCCTAATTACAGCTGTTGTGTCAGACAGGGATCTTGACCAGTAGTGGGTGGAAGTGTTCAGAGATCTAGTTGTACTGCCTCACCCCAGGTCTCTCCCCTATAAGAAAGTACTTCTCGGGACTTGACCAGAAAGTTAATTAACAATATGAGATCCAGCCTCTTGAGCTAAGACAACAATTTCATCCCTGGGTCCAATCCACAGAATAAGTATAGGGGACTAAGACACTGGAGCCCTAGAGTCTGGGCTGCAGGATGTCTCTAGATGAGAACCCAGTCAGAGCCTTGTTCTTCTTCCTCTGGGTAGGACTTGCATCACAAGGTGGGGTGTGGTCAGGAAGGATTCAGCAGAGGATAGAATGACCCACCCTTGTGTGTGTGTTGTGTGTGGGAGGGAAGGTGATGGGGGAAAGAGCCGAGTAACTAGAGAATAAGCAGGCAAAATAAGCATACAGAGTTTCATTTTTCCTCTTCACTTTTGATATTGATTTTCTTTGTTTCCACTTGAGATGCACTATTGAAGAACTAATATTTAGAGTATAATAATAGCTGATAACCAAAGAGTCACTTCTAACCTTCTTTTTTATTATCCCCACAAACAAATACTACCTGGGAATCCCTAAAGATGGCAGTGGTCCAAATTCTGTAATTAGAAACTTTTCTCAAACCCGTCATTGTTAATTCACATATACATCAAGTATTCATTTATTTAGCAAATTCTCAGATTGCTTACACCTTATGCAAAGTACTTATGCTCAAAGGAGACACACCTGTCCTCTGGCACAGGACAGCTGCTTTACATAGGAAGCACTAATTACTGGATAATTCTCAAAGGATTGAGTGTGTTGATTCATACAAAGAATCAAGAACACCTTGAAATGACACAGGAAAGCTCTATTTTACTTGTACTCTTGTTAGGATTGGAGATCATCATATCAAAGGCTTGTTTCACTGTATTGTGGGGAACAGACTTTAAAATCTAAGGTAGAGTAATAAATGCTCTTACACAGTTATATCCAAGATTTAGAGGAAGTGATAAATATACCTAGAAACAACATAAAAGCCTTTCTACAATGAATATGCTTTAGTGTAAGGTTGTGAACTGAAAAGTGTACCTTGGTCATTAAAAAGATGTAGCAGGCAGAGGTGTTCCTTCCCCCCTACCCTCTCTAGAAGCTCATGAATCACCATGGAAGATGAAGTGGCAGAATGACAGATGGAGGCTGTGAAGAACAGGCCATCTTCCATGTATTTGAAATGTGCAAAGGGCTTGTTGAAAGGTGAGTCTTGGTTTGATATGAGAAAATTACTGTGTAGGCAAGAAAACTGGTAATTCATAGAGAAACAAAATTACATCTTATAAGGGAATTCCAGTAGAAATATAAAAGTTGGAACTGAAATCTAATTGAGGAAAGGGAGACAGAAAGACCAGGGACATGGAAAGCAGAGAGGCCAAGGAAGAGCTATTCAATCAGGATGCACAGCATGGCTGTCAGTTTCTGGCCTCTCCCAGCCTGGCCTCTCCCAGCAAGCCACAGCAGAGGCCCCTCCATTCCTGAGATCATCTCCACCTTCACTGTCCGCCTGGCTTTGATGTCATCATACGTAAAAATATATTTTCAGAGGACCTTTGCTATTGGTCCTGGATTGGTGACTAAACACACACATCCTCCCCACAGAAATGTTCCACCTTCTTCCCCTCCTACTCCTTCCTGCCAAACAGACCAGTGAGGTCCATTAGTCTCTAGTTCCAGAAGCTGCTTGGTTTGTTATAAATGGCCACACTTAAGGCCAGTGGGTAGGTGGGTGGGTGGGGGGGCTCAGAGGTTAAAGCCTTTTGCCTTGAAAGCAAAAGGTTGTATATGGATCTTCAGATCCAGTTCAGATCCCCATATCCCAGGTAAAAATGCCAACTGGAAATAATAGAAGCTTGCAATTCCAGTCCTGGAAGGTGGAATCTAGGAAGATTCAGAGCAAAGCAATAAGGAGGTAAAGCAATCCAGGGTGATTCTCAATATCACCCTTGGATGTTCTTGTGCTCACACACACACACGCGCACACACACACACACACACACACACACACACACACACAAACACACACACATACACGCATGTGTTCAAAAGGAAAAAAAAGAAATGCTCATGCTTAGACTTTACTCAACAGTTAACATTTCTCAGTGCTGAACATCAAATCTGTGCTTTATAGTCTCCCTAGGGGAGACTAACTTTGAGAACACCTGTAAGAGACCATGGATGGTTCTTATTACAAACTCACCATCTGGTTGGTTCCAGATCTGTAAACATCCTTGGAGACTCCCTCCTTCTGCAGATGTGAAGACCTTGGGTTGAGCAGAGGCCCGACTCAGCAAAGACATCCCTGGGGCTGGATACTTAGATCTAGAAACCATTGCTTAAGATAGTCTTCCTGGCGAATTATCCTTCTGCTGTTTGAATAAATGAAATAATTAGTCCTCAGACATTTCCTGGTATAATTACAAAGGGAGGGTTGCATTGCAATTTTATGGAATTAACGAGAGAAATTTTTTGGCAAACAAAGAGGCTAGGATGAAAGAAGATCCTTCTCTCAACCCACTGCTATTAAATGACCACCTCGAGGTGGAGAAGCCATGATGACCACAGCATTTATTAGCCTGGTGTCTTGCAAGCTATGCATATGCAGAAAACCTCCTAACAGACATAGGATTACCTTTGATCTAATCAGTTGCATCAGTGTCCTCTCTTCTTCCTCCCTGTTGGTCTCAGAAATCCCGGGAACTGCCTTTAAGAGGTAATACCTGTGTTTCCAGTTCAGAAAGCAAGGATCATCATTTTTCTGTTTATGCCTGCCAGGATGTGTGATGTTGGTTGGATCTGAAAAGGATCTAATCCTATAATGAAACTGCTTGCGGGATGGGATGGGAGTGAGGCAGAAGCAACATTTTAGGTGAAGCAACTTAGATAGATTAATTCATCCAGTGGCAGTCTTTCCTAAGTTGGACTTCATATCAGTGTGATTTGCAGAGTTTGAAACATCAAGAACAAGAACTGGGGATATAGTTCATGGTATGGCCTTTGCTTAACTTATGTTAAACAATGACAATGACAAACTCCATCCTCAGAGTCTAGACTGATGTCAGTAAGAAGTGCCACATGGGTTGAGTGTTGAGGAATGTGCTGGAGTTATTCTTGTAGAAGAGAAGGCAGGACCATGTGGGCTGGTTGAATCTGAAAAAGATCTGAAGAGAAAGGAATAGGCAGAGAAGATGAAGAAAAGGGAGCAACATACACATAAATAATGAAAACTGACATCTCAGTGCTAAAGTGAGGAAGAGTGGGGGATCAGCCACTGAAGTTTCTCTGGAGAAGGGTGACCTGTTGGGATGGGAGATTATCCTTGCTAGGTGTTGGTCAGCAAGAAGAAATCCTCCAAATCTCTGTGAGGAGGGTAGTGTTTTGAAAACAGATTGGTATTAACAGGACGATGAGTAGTAGGGTGACTTAGTTCAAGGAGTTTCTAGAAGCTGCGACTAGGAGACAATTTAGAAAATGTCCTTGATGACCTATGTGGGGTTATAGCGAGTACCATGCTGCCTGGCCCCCAAGTTTCTTGAGATTCTTTAGTCTTTACCTCCCATTTTCCATAGTCATGTTTGGATTACAAACACTTTGGCTATTGTGTGGGATCCGGAGAATAAATTCAGGTTGTCAGACTTGTGTGGCAAGCACTATACCCACTAAGCCATATTTCCAGCCCACAATGATCTATTTCATAAAGCTTCCACAATTGCCATAAATCAATCAATAAAGACAAAGAGAAGTGAGTGTGAGAATGTCATGCTGAAATGAAGCAATGTGACTCAGGTCACATGGAGAGGTTTGACTTGTATTCCTGTAGGCTTCTGTATTCTGCACTCTTGGCCACTGCCTGATCTTTGTGATCTTTTGCTTTTGTCAAGAATTTGTGTTCTGAGTAGATGTAGTAATACACAATTAGAATTCTAGCATGGAGGGAAGAGGATTTCCACTACTTCAAAGTAGTATAGAGCTAGACCATGTCTCAAACAAACAAACAAAAAAGATGAAAAAGAAAAGGCCACAATCCATAGGGCCAGGAAAAAGTTCAATTGATAAAACATTTGACTACTGTATAAACACGGGAACCTAATTTGGCTCCCCAGCACCCACGTGAAAAGCCAGGTGTTACTATATAGGTTATAAATCAAGTACCAAAGGATGGAGGGGGGAGACAGGCAGAGCTCTTGAGCTCATTCGCCATCCAGCCTAGCCAGCCATTGAGAACCCAATTTAGTGAGAGATCCTGTCTCAAAAAATAAGATGAAAAGTCAAAAAGGAGGACACCTAGAATCAACTTCCACATGCTCATGTGCACATGTACTCCCACACATATGAACACATGGACACAGAGAGAGAGAGAGAGAGAGAGAGAGAGAGAGAGAGAGAATACATATGCTCACAGCAGTCAGTCTCATATCTCCAGAACTCTACTATATTGATCACTTTCAGACACATATTATTAACATGGTTATTTGAAACAGATTTCTCTTCCTTTCTAGGGGTCTACAATTGAATAATTTCTAATTTCTTTTTTTAAAATTTTTTATTTATTCAATTGCACGTGTGTGTGTGTGTGTGTGTGTGTGTGTGTGTGTGTGTGTGTGTGTGTGTGTAGAACCACTGGCGAATTTGGGAACCACCATGGACTGCCTCCACCTCCTCCTTGTTTACTCTGCCTGGGGATTCACAGGCTCTGCCCTACCAGGACCAGAAACACAGGCCGCCCCCGCTTCCGCCAGATACGTGGGGTCTAGGATCTGAACTCAGGACCTTCTGCCTGCAAGGCAAGGCTTAACCCCTGAGCCACCTCTCCAACCCAATTTCTAGTTTCTTAGGAACCCTAAACATAAGCACACATCATCCCCTACCAGCTACAAGAAATTTTGCTCCCATGATATAAACTGAAAATGCAAAACTTTACACTCTTTGATGCACCAAGCAACACACCGGCCACCTATGTTTCCTTACCTAGATCCTATAAAGGCCTTTCCTTGCACTTTCCAAAAAGCAACATTCCCAAGAGGTCTCTGGAGTCCCAAGATTTCTTCAGTCTACAGGGAAAAATTAAAAAGAAGAAGCAAAAAGAAAGAAATTAAAGTTTCTTTCAACCATCCAATTAACTTCAAGCTCAGCCTTGAGGAGGGGGCAGCTCTTTGCTGGTCTCTTTTGTGATCAATGCCTGAGACTATATGACGATATGGCATATGAGGAGGACATAGCTTATCCATGAGAATTTTTTCTTTTGGGGAGCAGGGCTGAGGATACTACTTCAAGTATTTGTTATAGTGGCTTGCTTATGGGAGGCATTTACTAGCTATTAAATGAAGTTTATTGAATTGAATCCCAGTTATTATTTTTAAAAATAATACTAATAAAATTATGTTACTTTTTATAGTTTTAGAGAACTTCTATACTACTTTTGTGCTTTCCATAAACCTGTAACATCCTTGGGGTAGTTCCTACTAATGTATTTTAGAATCTAAGCCTCCTTAAAGTACTCAACCAAGTATCGTTAGTTGTGGAAGGACAAGGTCACTCCTAAACTCCAGGGTTGCTGCTTAGTTCCTCTTACATTGAGCACTCCAAGGTCTTCTGTGGTATTTGTTTCCCATGTGCTATGTCTGAGAAGGTTGGACTCAGAAATAGGTAACCTTTGAAAATTCCAAGGATAACAAACCTTCATTCTCTGGCTCTTAAAAAGTTTCGCAAACTAGAAAAGTGGATAAGGAATACCAGTGCTGAGATAAACCACATATTTGTCTATCTAGCAAGAGTTGATGAAAACTTGACAAGATTCCTAGCATAGAAATGAGGTACAGGTGGTACCAAGATGATATATGTTCCAAAGCACCATCTCCCAGATGAGTTTTCCATATTAGGAAACCATCTGAAGGCCTTGTACAAAGCTGGTCCCATCTCCATCTACTAAATTCGATTTTCTAGGATTGGAGCTCAGAAATATGCATATTTAAATATTTCTTGTTCAAGCATAAATGTTTTGGCACAAACCTGTAATCCTAACACTTGGGAGGCTGAAGCAGGAGGATTCCAAGTTTGAGGCCCGTCTGGGAACACCATGAGATTCTGTCTCAATCAATAGCAAGAAAAACAGAAAACTTCTAAGCAATGACGTGTGAAAAAAAAGAATCACTGGGCTAAGGATTTAGTCACCTAATTTAACCTCTCCAGGTCAGTCTGGTCTCAGGTATTTTATATGCAAAATAAGGTGCAATAATTAGACTTTATGTCCCTAGAGCCAGGAGGTTAAATCTGATTATCTCTTCCCATGGCACTCATTTATTGTCCTCATCAACCATTTCTGATTACTCATTCCTAGGGTATTAACACAATTCCCATCCCTTAAATTCCCTCCCTTAAATGTCTTTTGACATTTAGGATCCATCCTGTCTGTGAAACTGTCCCCAATGGCTCCCACTTAGAATTTACCCTCTGTCCTCTGAACTCCTGAACTATTTGAGGTCCCAAGAACTGATGTGACCAGACACAGTTATTGCTTTGTGGTGATCTCTGCTTCCATTGTCTACATGACTCGTATCTTACTAGCAGGGACAAGACCATGTAAATTATTATTTTGGAGCAGTTTTGTCAGTGTGGAGGTACATACCTGTAATGAACACTTCAGAAGCTTAGGCAGGAGAGTTGGGGGTCCTGCCTGGATTTCACAGGGAGATCCTGTCTCATGCACCAAACAAACCAGTATTTTGCTCATTTGAATATGTATGTCTAGTCATCCTGGAACAGTCCCTTTGAAACATTTGCTGTTCACTCAGTTTAAGTTTAGTTTCTAATAGATTTTAATACCTAAGAATTTGGCTTTCAGTTCAGAAAGAATGTGAATTATCTAAACTGCAGGCAATTTCTCACTAAATTGCAAAAAAATGTGATCAATATCTGACTTTTGAAGAAAATAACTGTACTAAAATACATAATACAGTACTGAGCATGGATGAGGGTATATAAGCACTCAGGCCTTCCTGAGGATGGAAAGGAATCCCATAGATTATATGTTTGATGCTGAAACAGACAAAATCCAACTTTTCCTCAGATAACACCTTTATGTACAAAATTCTACGTCCCTTCTTTTAAGTCTGACAAAACTTATTGGAGACACCAGGTCAAATGTTCTGTTTATGTAGAGCTATAATAAGCAGCCACTCCTCTTCAAATTTGGCATCAGGAAATGCCTAAATATTGTCTAGTTTTAGTTTTAATGGATCTGGTTTAATGGGGGGGAAATATGCCTACTTGTTTTAAACTGAGGGGAAAGAGGGGTTTTATTGTTACTTAGAATTCTTGGTCACACAACAAACCATAATTCAGAACACCAAAGACCCTTCATTAATCACCTGGAACCAGACCAGACAAATCTCTCCCCATCCTAAAGCTCAGGGAAACTTGCGGAAAAGGGGGTGATAGGATTGTAAGAGCCTAAAGATGGGGAGGACCAATGATACGCAAGATACTCCACACAAGTTAGGGCTGCAATAGCCATAATCGGACTTCGCATGACCTGCATAATGACTGACATGTCAATGACCCCCAGGCAGTAGGATCCTTAGAGACAAAGGATTGGCAGTCATAATAGTGCTCCCATACTAACGGGGAGCCCAAGAAAGGGCTCTGGGCTATGCCACCGAGTCCTTACACCTCACTAGAGTGGAGGATTCAGAGGGAAGTTTGGTATTCACACAAAAGGATGCTCCAGGGGATGGGAAGGGGGAAGGGGGAGGTACTGGAAGAAGGGGAGGGACAGGGGTAAAAGGAAGAGGAAAAGGGAGGGAGGGTGCAAAGGGGACTGGGGAGGGGTGGAGGAAGGGAGAGGACCAGGGTACCCATTAAGCTTGTATGATTGGGGATAAATAAATAAATAAAATAAATTTGTGGTTGCAGTTCATAGTCCAGCTTAGCAACAGAGTTCATACCAACATGAGAAGCTGAGGGAACACATCATATTCACAAGAATTCCTGAGAGAGAGGCAAACCTCCTGACTTGCCAGACTGCAAGCCTGCCAAAGTATTCTGAAATATGACAAACTACTGAACCAGCTCTACCTTACAACCTGTCTAGGGAATGGTCCCACCCACCCTGGGCTGGATCTTCCCTCATCAGCTAGACAATCTCTTACAGGCTTGCTCCAGGCTTGTCTGAACTATAGATGTGCTCAGAGCTCGGCCTCTAAATGTTGAGTTGACACCTTTATCTAACTGCCACACATACAGACATTAGGTCAAGGGACACCCCAATGGCAGGATAGTATGTGGAGTATAAGCCCCGTGTTTCTCTAGAAGCTCTACCTGCATTCAAAGAAAGCAAATGCATCAGGGAGAAAAGAGCTGAGTAAGTCTCTCTTGGAGTAAGTCAGCATTTTAGCATTCCTGTGGTTGTTCAAATGACTGAATATTAATGAAATTCACAATTTTATATAATCATTTTACCTCGCAATGTGTTTTCTTGACCATTTAACATTGTTGAGCATTCCAGAGCATGCTGTGTGAAAAGGGGAAGCAGGAAAGGGTGGAGACTGGGCAAATAGAGAGCTAAGAAAGCAAGTGACATGAAAAATGTCCTTTTAGCCACGACTGAGTAAGTAACTAGAAAACAATTCAAAGGTTACATCCGGCAGCATTGTTCTTCCAAGGAGCTTTTAGAATTCTCCATCCTGAAAGAATGTAAACCAAAGGTTTAGTGGTGGGTGAATCAAATAGTAAATATACTAAAAGCTAGTGGGTCAATAAAGATATGTATTACTGGAGAATCACAACTGGCCAAAGTGCAAAAAGTAAGTGACCGAACTGTTCGGTTCTCAACAGGACAGTTTAAATCACTCCCACTGCAAGGTTCAGGAACCATCTCCCAAGAGGGACAGTAAGAACATAAGAACCTATGAGTGAGGAACATTACAGCCAGACAGTATCTTCTAGACATGACAGGGATATTGTATGCAAGACCACTGCTGCATCTATTTTCCTGAGACTTGTAAAGATTTGACCTGTCAACATTTCATCATGGAAGGTTCAAGATTTCAACAGGTACCACATTTTCTGTAGAGACTATTGAGGTTTATTGCCAAATGGAGGAAAGGGAGCTACTCAGTTGCACACTCACTGATACACCATCTATGCTTCAGAAAGTGCTCAGGCATATGCCATTAAAAGAAACGCAGATGAAACTCAGTAGACCACACATGAAAAAGACAAGAAAGTAAGAGGGAGACTTGTTGGGAAGACGATTTGCAATCGGAAAAGGTAAGATCAGTTATAAGGGACAAAATGACAGAAGTTCATTGTACACCTTTCCCCACCCGCCTAGGATGCGCACAGTCCAGCCAGGACACACTGCTCCCTGGGGGGGACATCCAATACCCATGAGGATGGAGCCAAGGGCATTTCAGGAGCAGCAAAACTGAAAAAAAAATCAACAAACCATAATTCAGAATATCAGAGACTCTATATCAACCACCTGGAACTAGGCCAGCCTAATCTCTTCCCATCCTGAAGTTCAGGGAAATTTGCAGAAGAGGGGGAGGTAAGATTGTAAGAGCTTAAAGATGGGGAGGAGCAACGATATGCAAGATACTACGTAGACACAAGTTAGGGCCGAAGCAATCATAATAGACTTTGCATGACCTGCACAATGACCAACACATTATTGACCCCTCAAAGTCTAGCATGGACTAAAGGCACTAGGCTCCTTAGAAACTAGGGATTAACAGCCACAATAGTGTTCCTATACTTAAGAGGAACACAGAAAGAGTTCTAGGAAATGCCACTGAGTCCTTACACTTCATCAGAGAGGAGGGCCTAGAGGAAAGTTTGACATACACATTAAAGGATGCTCCAGGGATGAGGGGGAGGAAGCACTGGGAGATAGGGAGAGGGAGGGGGAAAAGGAAGAGGAAAAGGAGTGAGGGTGTAAGGGAGTCCAGGAAGGGGTGGAGGGAGGGAGGGGACTGGGGTACCTATTAAGCTTGTATGAGCGGAAATAAATAAAAAATAAATAAAAAGTTCATTGTACAAACAAAACTTAGAAAGTGAAACATATGACAATGATAAGTCAGTGTATCATCTGCATTCATATGACCCTTGTATCATGAAATTTCATTGAAACATTGAATATCATGTTTTTATATTAATTTAACTTTAATTTTTTTCTGTAACTTTTGAAACTTGAAAGATTATTTAGAAGCTCTCCTGGAGTAAGAAACATTCCTTACTTAAGGTCATTGTTTTTCTTTTGATTTTAGAAGACATTATGATCTTCATATGCTTCTATGAGAATGATGAGCCATATACACTGTGTTATGTGTCTAATGGTCAAGTTCATCTTGAATCAGTGAAATATAGACCAGTAATGGTGGGAAATGAAATGGGTGTTCCCACTTGGAGCTCTTATTTTTTAGATTTCACCTGGAACAGAACCCCCTCTGTGATGGGTCAATTTCTAGAGGGCAACCACAATGTTTAGGGGAACCTTTGAAACTTCTCTGACCAACAACTTATTAGGAAGTATCACATATCTGTTGCTTCTGAGTTTTAGATATAACATCCCAGGGCATTATTTGTTTTGCCCTAAATCCTCTCCCTATACTCCTCTGTGCAGAAACTGTACATTCTTGTTCTTTTTTTAACTAAAACATTTTTTGGCATATTAATATCCTAAGAGGAGTGGTACCATTTGAATCAAAAGTTAGAGGTAATTCTCCTCTTTAAGCCTTTTTCTCTTACAGAAGTAGACTTTCTAAATGAAAGAACATCTCAGATCCATTTACTAGTTAAGCTATATAAAGAAAGAAGACTGAAGAAGTCTTCTTCTTTGCTATGGTTAGGATTTCTGTTGCTTTCCAGCTCCCCAGTTTCAAACACTAACCTTGGATGTGTTGAGGGGTTGGTAAGTAGAAAGACAGCTAAAAGTTGGGAGTAGACACAAATCATCATCTCTGAAAGACAAGATTTATTTCAACATTATGGTTATGTGTGTCTATCAGAATGCAAATTCCTTTGAGACTTTTGATTCCTAAAATCTAGTCCTTGCCCTGAGTCCCATCCCCAGAGTTGGGAAATGCTAGTTAAATAATAGAAGATGTATAAGTATGTCCATTTTGTAAAATGTCTGAACTATATCCCAATTGACAAATATCATGTTGAAAGAACTAATTGCATTGGGACTGAGGACATAGCTCAGTTGGCAGAGTACTGTTTTGGCATCCTGACTTGATGGAGGTTGCCTGCAAGTCCATCATTCTTGAGGTAGAGGTTGAAAGATCAGGAATTCAAGGCCATTCTTGGTTACATAGTGAGGTCCAAGGCATCCCAGTATACATGAGACTCCATCAAAAAAATAAAAAATAAAAGAGAAAGAAAGAAGGCAGGGAGGGAGGAAGGAAGGCAGGCAGGGAGGCAGGCAGGGAGGGAGTGAGGAGAGAAGGAAGGAGGAAGGAAGAAAGAAGGAAGGGAGGAGGGAGGAAGAGAGGGAGGGAGGGAGGAAGGAAGGAAGGAAAACTGAATTAAATGCATCAGAGGTTGGGAGGAAATCTTCCTGATCATAGTAATCTTCAAAAGGGCTAAGGACATATGTGAAGTGAAATCGTAAGACAAAGGCAGAAAAAAGACTGCACCTAAGAAACAGGGTAACAGCAGAGTAGATCCACCAAGTTAGAAGTATGAATGAAGTTAAGTAAAATTAAACCTTTCTCATTAATTTATTACCCCTCTAGATATAAATTCACTTTCTATTTTACACTAGATTATTCTGAATTATTTTATATTATTATTATATATTACTACACTTATTAATACATATTAATATATCATTTAATTGCACAAGGGACATTTGTATATTTTAAAATTCTCCTCATATAATGTAAGTTAAGTAATTTTGATACTTATCCTAACATATAGCCTTAAAAATATTAAAGCGACACTGTCAAAGGTCTATAACAGTCTATAGGCTTTATGTAAACACTATAATCCTCAAAACAACCCTATAATGTGAGTGCATCTGTCATTATTTGTTTGTTTGTTTGTTTGTTTATAGGAGAGAGAGAACATGTGCATGCATGTCATGGTGCACAGGTGGAGGTCCTAGGACAACTTTCAGAAGTCAGTTCTCTCCATCTACCATGTGGACTCTAGGGATTAAACCACAGATTGCCAGTTTTGCAAGCAGACACTTTACCTACTGACTATCTCACTGTCTTTGTTGACCTATTTTTACAGCTGGGTGAAATAAGCATACAGCTATTTGTTAATATCTTCTCTCTAAACAGACGCGCTTAGACCAGTGTATAATCTTTTGTCTCTACTTCACAAATTCAATAACTGCTCAAAAGAGAAAAAAAGAAAAGAAAGAACTATTTGGTGATTTGTTCAAGATGACCCAACTGGCATAAAAAAGCAGAGTCCCCAGTGCTTAACCACACATGCCATGGCAAATACAGTTTAGAAACAACATGGTGTGTGGGCTGACTCCCTAGTACTCTGACCCTTGGAAGGCTACTCGAAAGGCCTGACAGCTATGAAAATCATTGCCAATAACACTTTTTCATCTAGGGTCTATACACCCATTCCAGGTCGGGGTCCAGTACTCTGCTGTCCGCCATAGCTCCATCAGCATCCCGTTTTAGAGTGTCACTAGATGACTTTCCCTGTGGCTCTGTCCAGGGAAATGAAGTCATAGTTTTGAAAAGTGAAAAAAAAATCACTTACACACACCTGCTGCTATTCCTGTAATAGAATAACTACCTTTGATTCTTAAAACACTGTTGAACACTGTTCTGCTTCTTAGCATTTCATTTGTGTGTGCCCCATGTCTCACGTCTCATTTGGATAGATAGAAAATACAAGAACAATTTATTTACAATCTGAAAAACATAAATTCTCTGAGGAAGAAAATATGTTCTTCTTTGTTTTGAACTTCAAAAAAACGTATGTTGTATGTACTCATGGAGTGGACAAATACTGGCTTACCTTTGCCATATCCATCCTAATTGTTTTATCACTGTATTCATCCCTGCTTGGAGTGAACATTTGCATGGGCACTGGAGCAAGCTGTGTCCAGCAGTGCATTTTCAGAGCTGCATCAGACACATTCTGTTTCATGCTCCCTGGAGCTCAGCCAAGTGTTTGAATTGAGAATAAACTGAAATCTGCATCACTGTGTAGGAGAAGAGAGGGGAGAGAGGAATCTCCTGGGTGCTAGTCACATCAACCACTCTGCAATTGTCTAGTTGCCCCCATTCCATCCCTTGAAGACCTGGCAAGACCCAAGCTTATCCAGAGTTTGGAAATTGCTGAGATTAACTCCATCCTTTTTCCAGTGATACTTGGCTGTAAAAGAAATCTCAAAGACAAAGAGTTTTGAAGAGCCAAATAAAATAGTGTCACTTGAAGATTTTGATAGCAGCAGTCAGAGAGGTGGAAGGTGAATAGAAAAGGGTTTCATGATGTCCCTTAATTTTCTTCCTAGACCTGTACTAGCTCCTCTTACATGTGATGCTAACACTAAACATGGATCTTACGTCTAGAGTGGAACTTAGAGAAAACAAATTATCATAATTTCACTTAATTTCTTTCACATTTACTCAGTTCTGCCTTTACATTAAGCCTCATCAATTTTGAGGCATTTATAAAACTTGAACATATATTTAAAACAAGAAATTGATGGTGTAAAAAAGGCTAGTATGACTAGGTTAAATTTAAGATTGGGCCATCTTTTGAAAAGCATGTGAAGAGATTCCAATTTCATGAACTACTGGTGGGAATGTGTGTTAGTGCATTCACTTTGTATTTACCATATGATCCAGCCATTTCTGCCCCA
Source organism: Typhlomys cinereus (assembly GCA_023101885.1). Lineage (NCBI taxonomy): Eukaryota > Metazoa > Chordata > Mammalia > Rodentia > Platacanthomyidae > Typhlomys > Typhlomys cinereus. Next base: position 2,415,613 of record JALPQD010000016.1, on the reverse strand, counting down.
TATGTTTACTAAAGAGAAATGAAAGTATTCATACAAAGGTCTAGGCAAAAATGTTCATAATATCATAGTCCAAGTTCAAAAGAATATGTCAGTGAGTGGACTAACAAGCTAATTAATCCTGTGATAGTACACAACAAAAAGAAATGAATGATTGAAAACTTAATTACTAAAGATATCAAAAAAATTCTTCTATAAGTGATAAATGTAATAGATGGAGCAAGTCACCGCTTTTGACCATCTTCATCTTCTTCAGTGAAGAACACTAATGAGGTTGCAGCTGTAGCTTAGCAGCAGAGAACAAAAACTAATTGGGTTAACGCCAACTTGGGGAGGGAGAGAATTTGAATTCGAATACCAATACCAAAAAATAAGAAAGCGGTTTAACTTTTCTTTCAGGACTTAAATAACAAAAGAAAAATGGATCCTGAATCAAGGCTGTCTTAGGTGACCCTTAATACTGTATATGGCGCCACCTCGAGGAAAACCATGGGAAATACTTTTTGTGTTTAATGAAATCTGAGTCATATACTGATTTATTCACCCAGTATTTATATGATGCTTCTAGATATTTGAAGTCTTGTTCTGACTGTTGAAAATACAATAACTCAACAAAAACAAACCAAAAACTACTTTTCCTCTTGGAATTTATCTATGCAGAAAGGCAGTTGTGTTTTAAAATATAATTACATGGGGGCTGGAGAGGTGGCTCAGGGGTTAAGCCTCCGCCTTGCAGGCGGAAGGTCCTGAGTTCGGATCCCAGATCCCACGTATAGACGCCAGGCGGAAGCGGGGGCGGCCTGTGCTTCTGGTCCTGGTAGGGCGGAGCCTGTGAATCCCGGGGCAGAAGGAGGTGGAGGCGTCCATGGTGGTTCGCGAATTCGTCCGTGGTTCTACACAGACACACGCACACACACGCACATACACACGCATATGCACACAGTTGAAATAAATAATAATAATAATAAAAAAATTTTTTTAAAATATAATTACATGAAAAATTTTTTAAACATTTTAAAAATCCAGTGAAACTTTAAAGGAAGCCTTTCTATTACAGATAGTCAAAATATTTCAGAATTGTTTTCTTTTTATGAGTTTTTGTAAAAGACGTTTATCTAAATCACGGCCATTCCATAGGCAATCCTGAGCTTTCAAAGAGTGTGATGGCGGGTATGACATACTCCATCTAGAGGACAGAGGCAAATGTCTCCAATAACCACTAGAAAGGTCGATTGCCAACGTTTGAAACCATGATTTCATCCTAGCAAGACTGCATCTTCATCAAACAATTACTGGGTTGCAGCTGCCCCTTTTGGAAGGTAAAGGGAATTCTTCAGCCAAAAGTGTTTGATAATCTTCATTTTAACCTGTGCTTCACCCTGTGTAGATTGTTGCTCTTTCTTCAAATTTCTTAATCTTCTCTTCAATTTCTACTGTTGCTTTCTCTTCAAATTTTTTTTCTTCAGTTTCAACTTGTTCTTCATTCTATCCAGCACATGCTCATTTCAGAGATTTGTATTTTCATAATTCTAGAAGTTTCATCTTTGGTGCATCTTTCTCATTGTGCTTAGATTCATGAAATCAGCATTTCAGCAGACTTCTGATTTAAAAGCCATGTCTGCTAATTCTTCCATATCTGTTTTTTTTTTTTTTTCTGATTCTGCTCCAGTGACAGATCTCTTTTATTCATAGACCTTATTTTCCCGCTTTTCCTATGTACTATGTTGGATCAGTGTGTGGACATTGTTAGTAATATTACCAAGCGCCTGAATGTTCATGGCCTTCTATTTAAAGCCAGTATATACAACCTTTTTACAAGGTGTTATGATTTACATGTGTGCTAGGTCACATTACTAGCTATCTTAGGACTCATGTGGCCTATGAGCTGTAGTTTGCACACAGCAGGTGTAAAGAGTTTCGTTTATTGTTCTTATAGAAATCTAAGTTATCTACAGCTCCACTTACCCCTTCCAAGCCTCATTTTAAAGATTTATTATGGTGAATGTAGCACGGCTTTTTATCTAAGTATAGGTTAGTTCTGACTCGAAGACCAGTATCTTCTAGAGTCTCTTCTGAATGCTCTGCTGAGCTCTGAAACTGTCTGCTCTATCAGATCTCAGCCTCACTCCCTGCCCTGGTCATATTAGGATTGTTTTCTTATGATGTTTTTATAAAAGAGATTTATCTAAATCATGGCCGCTCCATAGGCAATTCTGATCCTCAAAGAGTTTCAAAGTTCCGGTGATGGCTCAGTTGACAGCAGTCCTTCCGTTCTTTCTGTGGCCTTGCTGAAGTTTTTATTCTATGCATGTACAGCTAATGATTGCATCAAGAATGAAAGGTATTGTTACCACGGGTTTTAGAGTTTTATCTGGAGCAGACTCCTCCTCTCCAGAACCCTATTAGACCTTGTCCAGCTGCCTTAAAGTCCTATAGTAATGACATCTGTTCCTGACAAAGGTAGCCCACTGTGTCCTTTTCCCCCAGCCTACTGCCACAGGGTCTCATACCTCTAAAGAAAGTTGGGTCAGTAGCGAGGTTCTTTTCAAATGCTTCTCTTTCCTAATACATCACAGTCCTATATTTCCTGTTCTCTAATATCGGAAAATAGCACTTCATGTATTTCCTGTATTCTAGCTATTATATAGAGGCCACTCCAATCCTGTGAAAATGGTATGACTAAAAACATGTCCCCAAAGGCCCTTTGGCCTCATTCGCACATGTTCTCCATCTGAACATGCAATGTACCATTGACACAAGCTCACTTTAGGAATGCAAACCTTCCATTTTCACGGTATTCTTTTTTAATTTTTAAAATTACATTTATTTAGTGCTTGTATTATATGTGTACATCACATATGTGTATGTGCGGCAGCCAGAGGACAACCATGGGAGTCACTTCTTTCCTTACACCATGTGAGTTCCAGGGATTGAATTCAGGTTTTCAGGCTTGGAGGCTATTGTAGTTCACCTGCATGTTGCTGATAAAATCATGCCAAAACTGCTTAAGAGAACAAAGGGTTATCTTCTTACACTAGTTGGTTATAGTTCTTAGTCTAGCTTGGCAGGAGAGCATGCACCAATACCAAAGGGCCAAGGGAAATGGCTGTACCATCTCCACATAACAGCTGAGAGAGGGACGATCCTTACTTGCCAGACCAGCATGTCTGACTAAATATGCACAAGGATGTCCCTTTTCTCAAGCAGTTTCCTCTATTTTATTCACCTGCCCAGAGACTAGTCCAACCCATTTTAGACTGGAACTTCCCTATCCACTAGACCTGCTGCAGGTTCACTGTGTTTAACTACTAATTCTCTACAAATGTACCCACAGTTTGAACCCTCAAACATCAAGTTTACACCTGTACCTAATTATGACACTCCACCCCTTGTCAGCTTGACACAAGAACATATCATTTTTAAACTGGAATCTTCACTGTGTCCCTTCAGGTATTAAATTTAATCTTTTAAATACATTTAATTTTAAAAGTCTGAAATCTCTTAACTCTTAACTGTAAGATTCTGTCAAATAAAGTTAAATACTTTAGTACAGATAAAACACTGAAATGGAAGTACTAATACATAATAAGAGAATATCACTTCCAAGTTAAAACTACAGTCCAGTCAGTCAAATATTGTATCCTGTAGTTAATGTCCCTCTTCTGTTGCTCATCACATAGCCTCTGTGGTGCACAAATTTTGGGTAATTCCAGTTCCTCTTCACAGCTCAAAGTTGCACAAACAGCATTTCTCCAGACCAGGTCGATTTCCTAGCAGCCATTCTCAATCCACACCCCATGTATATATCTCTTCTTTGCAGATGTCCCATGTTGGCTCCGGTATCTCCAATATCTTCACTTTTCAATGGCAAACCAGGCTTTCCACAGCACAAAATGCCCTTCCTATCCCACTCTACAGGCTTCCTGCCAGACACTGCCTGGGTTCCTACCATTCTCTGGAACCTGGAGAAGGGATCCACGACTTCCTCCCTCTTGAATCTTTGATGCTTCAACACTAGTACCATGTAGATGATGTTGCCAAGTTCTGCCATAAACTCCAGGTGGAGACTAACTCCCTGGAATCACAACTGATTCAGCTTCTCTGTGCTGACTCTCAGGAGAGTCTTTATGCTGAACAGAATCTCAACACATTGATATTCCTTTCTTCTACCATCCCAGTGCAGAGCACCAGGGATTCTTTCAATGACATTCACTACTTCAACAGCCACAGCTGTTCTTCAGTCTGCCCTGTCCACATACTAAACTTCAAGATTGCCAACACAACCTTCCTCTATCAAGTAAAGCAGCCCATCATATTTAAATTCAGTGTTGCCAAAGTCCTTGCTCCCTTCATCACAAACTGGGCCCAAACAATCCACAGCTCTCTCAGTTTCCAAGTAGACCATTAAATTTCTCAGAATGGTATTTGTAATCCACTGACTCAAAACCTTCAAATATTTCAAAGCTTTTCAAACAAAATCATTCAAAATCCACAAAGTCCTCATAGTCAGACTTATCAACAGCATCCCACTCTTCTGGTACAGAATTGGTATTAGGATTCTCTGGAAGAACATAATTGCTTGAATGATATATATGCATATATATATATGCATATATAATGTATGCCATATATATGTACATATAATATATATATTCTATAATAATCTTTATTAAATAGAATAACAATGAAGGTAGACTCCTTCAAAGTAACTGTGCATAGCTTCATTCTTGACCAGAATGTCCTACAAAGCCAAAGGATCCTGGGGAGGTCTTGCGCCTCCATCTTGCTGGAAGGTTGAAGACACTCATCAAAGAACAGCTGGGCTCTGACATCATTGATGAACAGGGAAGAGCAGCAAAATCAAGAGACCAGGCTCCAAAGGCAGTGAGAGCAGCAGCAAAGTCGAAAAGATGAAGTTCTGAGTCATCCAAGGATGGAGGACAGTAGTAGCAGCAGTAACAAAGAAGGTAACGAAGCTTTAAGAAGTGAATGTAGGATAAAAAAAGAGCAAGTCCCTCCTCCTTACACTTCCTATTATCTGGCCTACCACTGGAAAGTACCACCCATTATGGGCTGGGTTTTCCACATCAATTAACCAAGTACCTGCAGACTTGTTTGGGGTCCTGCTCCAACCACTTGATTCTTCAGATGTGCCCCAAACACCCTGCAACTGTCAAGTTGACACTCAAATCTAACTATAACAGAAGCCTTTACCAACTGAGGCTTCTCACTGGCTCTCATAACATAAAGAATGTTAAGCTTCTGCCTCACAAGCAGAAGGACCTAAGTTCAGATCCCAGATCCCGCATAAAAATGCTGGATGGAAATGGTGGCGGCCTACAATTTCAGTCTTGAAAGGTAGAGCTTGGGAAACCCAGAGCAAAGCAAGAAGTTAGAGCAATCAGGGATGATTCCCAAACTTACCTTTGGGCCTCCACAGGCACAGACAGACAGACAGACAGACAGACAGACAGACAGACAGACACACACACACACACACACACACACACACACACACACACACACGTTTTTGTTTTCTTGCTGTGCTAAGGATGAAGCCTGGGACTTGGCACATGTCAGGCAAGTGTTTTTCCACTAGCTACATCCTTGGACTCTAACCTTATTCATTGAGATAATACATGTGATCTGATGTGTTGGGAAGGGAACAAAACTTTTAATTCTTTAGGTAACGAATGAAATATGAATATGGCAATATTGCAAAGGAAAGAAGAAGCTACAATCTAGATTCAAAGCTATTCTGACCTGAACTGGATTCTTTTTTTCTTATTCTTTGACACTTCCATACATGAATACAATGAGTTAATTTAACCTCTTTCTATCCAACATCATCGCCTCTTCCCGAGCCACTTCATGCTTTCCAGTCAATCTACCTCCAACTTTCATGTCTTTTTGCAGCAGGACCCACTAACTGGGTTTCATCTGGGATGCTGGTACTGGCAACGCTCTGAGTACTTGCTGGGACATAGATGATTTATCAGTAGGTAAAACATTGAGAAAAGCAGCTCCCTTCTCCACAGTAGTCTGTCATGAAGGTGCAGTGTTCCTGAGATCTTGACTCTTCCATAGTGAAAATGTTGATTGGCGGTTGTTTTGCAGACTTGTGAAAGTAGACATCACTGTAGTTAGTTCTTGGGTACAATAGCCCCGTCATGACCACAGGATACCATCTGGCAGCACCCCTATCACCACTCTCAGGCTCTTACTGACCCCTCTTATATAAGGTTCTCTGAACCTTGGAATGAGGTTGATTTCTACATCCTGTTTAGGACTGAGAAGTCTACAGTCACTTATTCTCTGGACTTTTACCCTGAGCTGTTCTAAGTTAACTGAGCATTTGCATGTTGGGACATTATCAGGACCTAATTTTAGTTTCTGCTTAAAAGAATGGACAAAGTAAAGACAGCCAAACATGAAATATTGTTTCACATGAAAAAGCTCTTGTATTCTACATTTAACAAGTTGTTCCTTGGTTTGTAATGGCTACTGTATCACTACTCAAAATCAAGTAATCCACCCCATGATTCCAGTGGCACAATTTCTTTGGGGGTAGTAGAAAATATTTTAAATTAGAAATAATTAATGTGATTTGTATCTCATTACTTCACTGTTACAATACTTGCTATTTTTCTCTTTCTTTCCATACCAATCTGTGTAATTCTTGGAATAAAAGAATGTAAAATAAATAGTTCCTGATAATGATTGTGGTAGATAAGTTCAGCATGAAAGGAAGGATGTAATTAAGAGAAATGAGGGCCATCAACAGACAAAAAGTGAATTGAAAAGTGATTTCCAACGAATCCACTAAGGCCTTTCTCAGCTGTGAGAAAAACAGGTAAGTTGGAACATAGGCTCTGAGTTAATTTGTTTTGCACCTTAGGGCTTTGCATGTGATTGGCTGGATGAGATTCATTGACTAGAAAATTGAGGAGTGCTGGTAAGTGCTGGCAAGAAGTAGAAAGAAATACTTCTTTTACTATAAATCTTAAACGAGTCACTTTCTGTCAGCCAGAGACCTGTCTGCACCTGGCTGGAAGGTATTCAATTTTATTTCCTTAATTGTTACATCTTATCAACAATTCTGATGAAGGTGAGGTCTACATATATTCTTGCCTTCTTAAAATACCAAGACAAGATGATGGCTTGACCTAGAAGTTCAAGGCCAGTATGAGCAACATAATCTTATCTCCAACCCCCCCCAAAAAAACATAGTGTTACACTGCCATCATCACAGCACGTGAGAAGTTGAGGCAGAAGGATTGCTGCGAATTTGAGGCCAGCCTGGGCTACAAAGCAAGACCATTAAAAAAATAATTGTTAATTTTTGTTAAAGAAATCTACAGCTGTGACTCAGGTTTCCAATTATGTCTACAAGGATTTGACCTTGTTGACAGCACTGGCTAAAAGAGCAAGATCACAAAATACAATAGAGATCAGACAAACCTGGGTGACCAAAGACTTGAAATAGGAGGGAATCTGGCAGACAAGGGTTGTAATGAAAAGATGAGGAGGATGAGATCAGGGATTAAATTGTGAAAATAGTTAATTTACTATATCCATGTATGAAACACTAAAAGAATATTTTTGAGAAATGGAAGGAAAAAGTAGAAAAAAATAACACACTGTCTTTATGCCGTTCTTCTCTGAGAGTATCTCTGTTCTCCACCCTATTGTGTAAAGATCCTACTTTCTGATCTTCAGAGTCTTGTCCAGGGCTAAAAGTATATTAATATGACGTCTTTATATGGTCTACCTATAGAGTTAGTTGCTAAGTGTATAACACGAAACAGTATTTCCAACTGATTCTTAAACATAATTCCTACCTCTAAATGCTAACCTAAAGTTTAGTAGTTTCCTGTTTCTCTTAGCCAACTATTCTTGCCTCACATCCTTCGATCTTATCATTTTTTGTCTAGTGGATTGAGCAACAGTTTCCTGGACAAGCTGGTTCACATGGGTGACTGATTAGACAAGGCTGACTATTTCTACACCTCGAGTGCACAGCTCCACAGCTCGGGCAGGTAATCTTCCTGATTAGTCCAAACATGAGAGTTTTGGTAGGAAGAGTTACTCAGGCTTTACAAGTTCAAGTTAACAGTTTCTGTTGTGCATTTATTGATTATATTTCTTATTATAAACAAAGACACTAAAAGAAATTCTAAGAATTGTTACCTTTATTTCTGGAGAAGCACCCTGGCATTATAATTAAGAATAAAGATATTGGAGGCACAGAGTTGGATTTGAATTCTGGCCCTGATGTTGATCCTCTGAGAACTTGAAACAAAATATAAAGCTGTCTGAATCTTAGTCCATGTCTTTGTAAATATCTCTCAGAGAAGATGATGCTATTTAGAGAAAATGTTAGACATGGGGCTTATCATAGAAGCAGTGTTCACAAGCCAGTGTGTACTTCAGTTTGACTCTTTAATTAACTCCAAGTTCACTGTTGGCAGTCTGTGGTGTTGTTTCTGAGAGTGTTGTTTTGGAGAGGCAGAGCTCTGGCTTAGCTGGAGGGACTTAGGTTATTGGGGCACACACTTGAAGGTATTGAGATTTTGGCTTCTCCTCTGTCTTCCTTTGTTTCCTGATTCCCCCATGATGTGAGTAGCTTTTCTTTGCTGTGACAACCATACCACAAGCCTAAAAGCAAAATGGCCGTTGCACTGGGGGCTGCAGCTTCTGAACACATGAACCAAATGAACCTTCTCTCATTTTATATCAGGTATTTTACAAAGCAATGGATAATAGATTTAGCTCAATCTGTTTTCATTATGGCTATTTATTTTTCACCTCAGATTATTGCCAGCTGAATTTAAATTTAAACAGAACATTACTTTCTTGAACATTAGTTAGGCAGAAGATATTTGACATTTACTCTATTTAAATAAACAGTGTCCTCCCTTTTATAATTTACATGTTCACTTGCGGTCTTCTCAGATAGGGTCTCACTCTGGTACCCTAAACACATACTCCAGGTCCTCCTGCCCCAGCTGAGTGCTGTATTATGAGTGTGCACTCTCTCTCCTAGATCTGCCACCTTTTCAGTGAATGTTCTTCTGGTAATATGTTAGGAAAATTGAGACAATGATCTAAAAGGAAAAATAAACAAATAAAACTTTACCCGGATTAAGAGGAACAGTTTATGCCTCTCTGGGAATAACTCTGCAGTTTTTAAGTGTTCCAAATCAACATGAGTTGAATGATATACAATGCACCAAGGTGGTGGCCCAGGAGGATAACCTTTCTAGAACAAACAATAAAAAAAAAAATGGGTTACATCTGTGCTTCTCTGCCCAGATCCACCAGCCACCTTTATTTCTAACCAACTTCTACCACAAACAAAGCAATAAGTCACCAAAGTGATACTAGATCATCTGTCCAGGTGGGATCATGAGTTTTACAATGTTTCACTCATAAATTTCCCATGACTAGCATGCATGTGCAATGTTTACTGCTATAGTTTGGATCATGAGTGGCCCCTAGAGCCCATGTATTAGAAGATTGGATCCCCAGAGTGTTGAATATTGTGAGGTGGTGGAATCTTTGAAATATGGGGACTGGTGGGAAGTCTTTAGGTCACTGGAAGAATTCCCTTTACGGTAACTGTGGGATGCTGAGGGTGGGGTGCTGGCTTTTTCCTGACACTCTCTTTTGCCCTCGGTCTCTACATGAGTAGTTTTGCTCTACTGTCTTCCCCTGCAGTTGTGCACTACCCTGCCACCAGCCCTCAGCAGTAGAGCCAACTGATCAAGGACTGAAACTGTGAGCCAAAACGGCCTGCTACTGAGCTGATTATCTCAGGCATTTGTTAGAGTAGCTGGAAATTAACATATTATTCGGCACATTATTTTTTTTTCTTGAGTTAGAGTCTAGCTCAGGTTGACCTTGAATCCATAATTCTCCTGTATCCACTTTTCAGCTGTTGAGATTACAGATGCACAGCAAGACACCCAGGTAGCACAGCACCCCTCTATCGATGTCCATCAAGGGTGCCAAGCATAACCTAGTTCTCCTTCTATCATCAGTTATCAAGCAGAATCTGGTGCAGGTGTGCAACAAATCCTGAATCACAATGTTAGCCTGCACAATAGTGGGTCTTACACAGTTTGGTTTAGACTGGTTGCCCGATCCTTAACCTCAGTGATTGCCTTCCTACTTTAACTATTCTCAATTGGGTAAGGGAAGTAGGAAGTAATTCTTAACAGAACTAAGCTGAGGCATCTTGCCCCATATTTTAAAACAAAGGCAAATTGATTTATTGCTGATTTGATGTAGCAGCACCTGGTTTACTTTACTATGGATGAGAGGTCAATAACCAGGAAGTAGGAACCCTGGTTTCTGTTCTTGCTGAAGCTGAGTGATCTCATGATGTTGAAGCAGATAGTAAACTGATCAGAGTTTTTATCATCTGCGAAGTCAGATGATGGATGATTCACATGCTTTCTCAGATCACTTCCTAGCTATAACACTGCATGAGATTTGCTGAAGCTAAGGCAAGCGAACTCTTCATGCTGCTGACTTTGAAGGATGGTATCTCTTGATATATGATCCTGGCCATGCATCATACAGGCATGCCATCCTGGTCTCAGAATTTCTTAGGAAGGTTGGTATTTGTTCAAGCAGAGGCTCTCTCACATTAGCAATCATAAGATTTTATTTCAGAGTTTTATTCCAATAACTTCAGCAATTTGGAGAAGTTTGTATGCTTGCTGTACTACCTTATGAAACCTTGAGACTGTGCTTGTTCACACTCTCTCGTAGGTCCGAGTACAGGTGACATTATTTACTGCACTTTTCTAGAAGATAAAAGAAGGATGAAATATTTCAGTATTACTGACAGAACTGACATATAGAAAAAAATGAAGTGCTATCTACACTTGACATTTCTATATAATTTGGGAAAGAGAATTATATAGATTATACAGATAGACATCATACATACCCTGTGCTTATACAGCATATGCAATGATTTGCATGTGTTATGACAGTAACGCATAAAATTCAAAACCTAAACAATCTTTTAAATACTTCAAGTTCTTACATCTTTCACATGCTTTACAATTTTGAAATACTTATAAGTAAAAATACATGAATGTAGTATTCTACAGTTTTCAGAATTTGGGAAAATTTATATGATTACATTTAATTCTTTTGGAAAAACATTTTGAATGGCAGACAAAATCCATTTCCTTGGATTCTGAGCCTAGTGTTCTTCCTAATGAACTAGCTATTTGTTTATTGCTACTTATCAAATGATTTATTTACCTACTTGTTAATCTAATGTCACTTTAAAAAGCAATAAACTCTTCCATTCTTACTTCTTCTCTTCTAATGTTACAAAGTATGAAACTCTTCAGTGTAGAAAGTCAAACATCTCCATATTAAGAAGTGATGCTAAACCTTTGTGTTTTCTTCCTCACATATCTTGTATCTTTCCCTTAAACTTTGGTGAATTGTGTTGGAAAATACCTTTTTAATGATTTTTGGAACTGGTGGTGCTTTGTCTAGTTTTCCTGTCCTCTGAAGTGGGAAATTCAGCCAACTAAGCTTTAATTCCAGCACGCCTACATTTTTCTGACTTTCTGTGCTTAGGTAAGTCAGTGTGAATCTAATGTCACAGGATTATAGTGAGGATCACATCAATAGTACATTGCAACTTGGGAATATGGTGTTTATAGATGTTGCCTTTACCCATGCTTACTCATTCCACACACCAAAATGATCACGTTTGCTTTGCATCCCTAATTTAAAACTGGAAATAACCCTACATCTCACAAATCTATACGTGCTTGAGATCACGTATGAATGGCAGAATCTGGGAACACAATTTTTATTCTCTTTAGATTTGCAGGTCCTCAATCCACATGCATTTATAGTCCTCATTATAATCCAAATTCAAATTTATAGTTTGCATGTGCATGCATACTCAGGATCATATATCTGTCTGTAAATGTTTTCTTTCAGCTCTTAGAAACAAGAAAAAAAGTGACATTCATTTTCTTGGTCTAGAACAAGTTACTGAAGTGATTTTCTGTTAGTGTTAACATGGGTGAGGCAACAGACGTGGCGCACTCACCACTACCATCTTCCCATCCACCAGCTTCCTGCGAATCGTGGCTTTCTTGCCATCCCAGTCTTGAACTTGAACCAAGGAGTCATTATCCAGGATTACCGTACTCTAAAAATCACAACCAGGTAAAGATGGACCATTTGAGCACTAATATTTTATCAAGTACATTTTTTATCTGCTGAGATGCTCTCATGTAAATTTCAAATATTTACAATCCTATTATTTTAAGACTTTTCAGCAGTTATTTGTTGACTGATTCTTCTTGTGGTGGGGGGGATTTATAAGAGTGAATGACAACTTGAAGGAGAGGAAATAATTCTTTTTTATCTTTTACTTTACAGAGAAGGTATTGTATTTATGCAGAAAGAATCTCAAGTAAGTACCAATTTTTACAACATACATGAGACTAATTCAAACTCCCAGTGCAAAAAAAAAAAAAAAGTCCTTTTTCTTCTTCTTAACCAGCTGTAGTTTGTTTCTTACTTGTTTTTAAATGTATCACAGGTATCTTTATTGATTGTTTTAAGTGAAATTTTCATTGTATACAGAGTGAAAATTTGAAGTCTTTTGTATATTTAATGACTATGTATTGAAATAATCAATCTTTTATCAGGATACTGTCCTGAATAGAAATTAACAGTGCTCTATTGAGTTCATTCATTCAAATAGCCAGGATTTATTGATAAACTATTAAATATGTGTGTGTGTGTGTGTGTGTGTGTGTGTGTGTGTGTGTGTATGTGTGTAATATTAGTTCTGTGAAACACCTGAGAAATACTATCTTTCATTTGAGAAAGTGTGAGAAAACAGACAATGCATAATAAATAAAACATAAAGTATGTTTCATAATGAAGTGATATATTTTACTTGGTGGCATGAGATGAGAATGTGTCATTTTCAGGTTGAGACAATGAACAGTCTAGAATTACTTTATCCTGTTGACTGAGGAGGTCACAAACTCCAGTGATGTAGTTACAGGGTACTCGAACCTTCTTGACCCCTACATACACCCTAGTCCTCATCCCCACCCCAAGACTGCATATGTCTTCTGAGTTAGACATAATTCCATTGTTTCCAGCCATTGAGAGCTTGTGACTCATCTGCTACTGGGTCATAACCTTGCCAATGCTAACACAAGTCAATGTTATCCTGTGCAACACAAAGCAAAAAATGCAAAGGGAGAACTTTTGTTTCCAGAGGTCTAAGTGTTCATCTAGGGAACTGGGTCTCAAAGTGAGGTCCTCTAAGTATGAGTCACCAGAATCACTATTTGAAGTTCATTTTTAGGAGCTCAGCCCAGATTTTATTCCCCCCAAGGGAGATTTTCCATTGGGATCCTAAGAGATTTCAATGTGTATTAACATTACACCTTCAGGCTTAAAGCTTATTCAAAAGTTTATCTAATGAACAGTGTTATGTGTATGGAAACTGCCTTACAGAATATTTCTAATTAACACCCCTAGCTGTGTAAATTATATGGAAGATTATCGTAGGGCCCACCTTGTTTTTACGACCACCGGGTGTGATTTCTTCAAACTCTTCTCCCAGCTTAAAGGAAATCTCACTATTTTTAAAGATGCTTTTTGTTTTTATGGTGATCACATCTCCATTTGTGCTGATGGTAACAGTGGGTTTTGCCAGACGGCCCAGTTTCCTGCTGGCTCTTCCTACTCCTAGAAGCAAATAAATGGACAAATAGTTTCAGCTATTGTTGAATTACGTTATTCTTTGCTAAGGAGGAGGTTTCAGGTGAGCAGGCCCAATGTTACAGGATTTCAAATACCTAAAGCTAGTAATTAATAGCCCCATCACTGCATGGTGGATTATTTTTTGACAGAAAGAAAGTCAGTCTTCAGATTTTGTTTAGTGAATGGCTTTTATCTTTAGTCCAGTAATTGGTTATTGATCTTGTTGATTCATAGATCTCTTTGAAAATCTGATTAAAGCTATAAGAAGAATCTAGTGTGCTAACATGCACATGGTAGCAAAAATCAGAGTGTTGTAGCTACAAGTCAAGGAATGCCAGAAGCCACCAGGAGCTCAAAAAGCAAGATTTCATAAAGATTAGAGCAAATATTTATTTTTAAAGATGTTATTTTACATGATTTATTATAATCACTTGGCATATGATATACAGACATGCTATATGGCATAAATTTATATTTAAATTTTTTAATTTAAAATTTTTGAGATGGACAGAGAGAAAGAAAAAAAAGAAGAGTAGACACACATGTAGAGGCCAGAAGGACATTTGGAAGTCAGTCGTCTCCTTCCACTATGTGTGCTCTTGGGATTGAACTGAGCTTGTGTGCTCTTGGGATTGAATGAGCTAGTGAGTCATCTTGCCAGCTCTGAATCTTTTGTTTATATGAATCCATGGAGAAATTGCAAGGGGGTGATTGATATCAATTTCGATTTGGTTTGCACAGAGCTGCATCTTGGTGTTGAATTAACATTTTTTCCTATGCAAAAATATAAGGAATAAGATATTACAGGGTCCAAATTAATTTTCATGGAAAGCCTGTCACACACTAGCAAAGCCATCTTTAACACTGGATAGGACATGCACATAAATATGGCTCACCCAATTCCTTCATATAATTTTCAAAATTTTCACAAGAAATAGATTGCCATGTTCCTTGAAGCTGATCCACCATTGTTTCTAAGACAAGCTGATCTTGAAGAAAACAGCTTCATATGGATGTGTATGTAGAATGCTCCCAGAAACAGTATTGGAACCTGTTTATAAGACAATTCAGAGCAGAGAAAACAAGAAAAATCAGAACCAAACTAAGAGGTTTATCTTAATGCTTTGTAAAGTAGACAAGTTCCTTCAATCAGTAAGCCTCACTGGAAATCCACACATGGTAGGGTGTGCAGGATCTAACACTGATGGAGTCAATACTGGACACCATTTCTTTTCTCCAGGACTGGCCACCCTCACACAATTGAGTTAGACACTCTGCTTACACCGTTGCAGTCCTGTGCTCAGGTCTCCATCTTCCCATAGGTAGTGAGCATGCATATGTGTTTCGACATCTGAAGTAAAAGTTTAATCAGGTGTACAATGACCAAGATAAGCTTCTGAACAAAAGACTAAAAAACAAATTATCATAAGGAAAAAAATACATGTTTTCCAGGTGTTTGGCAAAGTTACTCATAAACCTGGAGAATTGTCACTGCTACAAGAACACCAATATCTTCTTGGAAAATTCCTCCTTAATTTAAACTACTTTCTGAGCAATTCTGGCTGTAACACTTGGGAATTTGAAGATATTTATACTAGATCAAAATAGGTAGTAAGAAATGTGATAGCTAACACATCAACAAGACAAGACTCGAAGTAGAAATTTAAAGGCAAGCTCATCTTTAAGTACCACCAGCCCCTGATGGCTTTTCTGAGAAGTCTAAACAGCATTTGATGTCCATATGCTGACCTAGAATTATTAAGAAACATGCACACTACAGAATTCTTTATGACAGGAAAGGGATAAAAATGCTCTGTTTCCATTGATATGCTAAATACCTATGATGACAATTAACTAGTTCTATTAATATTTATTCAGTAAAATATACGTGGAAGAATTATTGTTATGTGCTTAATAAAAGACTAACATGATTGCATGATTGACACATGAATGTCAGAGTCATAATGATGAAGACAGGTTGATTTTCTTTCCTGAGAGGCAATTTCAGCTTGTGATTTATCCTCTCCACATGGCTGTCACATTCTTCACCTGCCACGCCTGTCTGCAGTTCCTCAGTCCTTCCTTCTAGATCTCTGATACCTCTACTATGATTATGTCCATGCTCTTGTCTTGAGCTACTCTTCCTACCACAAAAAAATGATGACAGAGGTAATATTTTGTTATTGCTTCTCAGAGATCCTTTTACTCACAAACTGATAAAACCATTGGTCATTTTCAACTTGACCTCAGTACTAAGCTGACCAACCCATAAAAGTGTTCAGGCTTTCCCTCTCCTTTCAGTTAGTATTCCCTCACCCATATTATCCTAGGGATAATCTAAGGGCAGGGTGTTGGTGCTTCAATGATATGTGATGGGGGCTGAGGATCAAGGACACCACTTGTTAAGTTACCTTATGACTTCTGAGCTTGCTCAAGCCTCATCTCAGTTGCCAGGAATGCCTGAGCAGATGACTCTTATGTATCTGATAGAACACAGATCATAATGGACAATTCCAGACCTTATGGAGTCTTCTAGTCAAAAATTCTACCTCCACTGGGCCCAGTAACATACTAGGAAGTCTTTATCAATAGGTATATGTAAGACCCTGTTGTCGATGGTATAGCTTTCCCTGAAACCAAATAGTTCTATATTTCTGTGATGTTCCCGTACAATACACTATGCCATGAAGAGTCTTGATTTGTCATCATCTCCTCCTCTAGTATCATAGGGTTTGCCAGTCATATGGCCCAAGCATCCAGCTGTTACTATAAACCCACTTCCTACAGATTCTTGTCATGCTTCCTACTTCCATTAAAAGCAAGAAGATTTTTATCTCATCTACTTATAAAATCTGGAGCATAAATCCTGCATGAATAAATGTTATCACCATGAGTCAAAGGGGTGTACAAAAATATTAGTAAAGGAGGCTAAGTACAGAAAAGAGAGAAGGATATTCAGTAGTCACCAACTTTTGCTCACATACTCTGAATAGTTGTATTGTACCAAAGTCTCCATGTACCAGTCACTTTCTGGCCCATCTCTTCTGGTCCACAGTGTATTGTGTCAAATGTCTATAGTCCAGTTCTCATCTGACTGGGTGATTATGAAGAGCAGAGGTTAACACAACCTGGAGACAAAAGTGAAAATATAAAATATAATCCATTCTGCATAACACAATTTGTGATCCTCTTTTCCAGTTCTTCCTGACTGGCATAAAAAGAATGTCATGCTAAGTCTGCATACCTTGTGCTGGTGACTTTCTGAACTGTGCTACATGGTTAAGCATGGAGCACAGGACAGCCACAGGTGGAATTGTCAGCCGAGATTGCAGCAGCCTGTGATCATTCTCCAAGATGCATTTGACTTATCTGACTGGTGAGTTGAACGAGTTCTGTGATGTACATGGTTTCCTACATCCTTCAGGTGTTTCTGACAAGCACTGCCATTATCCAATGAAAATTTGCTTTTTGACCGTGCTGGGAAGAAAGCCTGTGCCTCAGTCACACTTGATAAGCCTACTACCATACTGGTTGCTGCACCTGCAATCCTCAAATAAAGCACTTGATTTGATCTACCTTTATAGTCAGAGAAGAAGGAGTAAAGTTAGGGAGATATAAGGATGTGCCCCTTGGAAGGTGACAATAGTCCCTGGATATGGGCAATAAGATGTTGCCATGTCTTCAGAATCTTCTCATCCCACTTACTATCAGTGAGCCAAACTCTATGGCAAACACGAGCAACTACTAAAACTTGGTGTTTCTGTAGTTTCTCTTACTAACACATTCTTGATGGGACTCACAGATGACATAGCCTCTAGATCTCACTATTAAACACATCTAATTGTACACAAACACAATGCTGCTGCCATCTCTCTCTGTTTCTGTTTGTCTCCTCTGTCTCTCTGTCTCTGTCTCTCTGTCTCTCTCTGTCTCTCTGTGTCTCTGTCTCTCTCTCTTGCTGCAAACTAATCCAACCATTCTGTGGATAAGGTCCCAGCATGGCAGAATATTGTTCTATGGAAACAACTTCTGGGAAAAGGACATGGCATTAAAATACGGGAATTGTCAGGCCTTGATGTATCTCTGCCCAGTTGGGGACCTAAAGCCTGCTCCCTGGGGAATATCACAGTAATGCCCATGGGCAGGTGCTTGGATTTTCTCCCTAGATAATTTAAGTTTTGTCTCTGGCAGGAGGAATTCTTCTAGGAATTGGGTGTGCCTTTTACCTGTCCTTAGGTTTAGAGAAAAAGCTTGCTTTTAACTTTAAATCAAATTGTAAATAGAGATTTGACTCACAATAAGTAGACTTGCTAGACAGAATGTGTGCACTGATTTTAAAGAAATTAGAGAACAACTTCAAGAGTCTTAAAACATAGGTGAGTAAAATTCCCACCTATGAACTAACTCAGAAATTTCAGAAGTATGAGACTGCTATCTGTTCAGTAGAACTTTAAAAGGAACTGTGATACCAATCTTACCCTGGCTGAAGGCCAAGGAAGAGACTATCATGCCAGAAAGTCTAGACCCCAAGACTATCCCCTGGAGATGATATTTGCAATCCAAACTGGGAGAATCCATGTCAGTAGCAAAGGGGACTGTGTCTTCCCCTTCCCAAACAGCACTTTTATGGGAAATCACAGAGATGGACCATCTGAGTGCACCCCACCAATGATCGCCTCCCCCCTAAAGAGACACCCTTGGTGATATGGGGTCCAACAGTATGGACCCCAGTTTAGAGAATGCATGATTCACGGATGGCTCATCAGTAACTGATGGCAGTATACTTCTGGAATTCCTCAAAGGGAGACATAAACAACCTTACTATTAAAGGAGCTCAATCCTCCTCTGTGTACTTTTTTTTTTTAAAAAGCAGTCTCTGTTAAAACAATGACAACTATATGGGCTCAGCCCCATGGCTATCCAGTGTAGCATTATAGATTAGATAGAATTAGAAAAACTGGGAGAATAGAATCTGTTTGTGTCTTTTCCCTCAAATAATGGGTTAGCTACTTAAAATAAATTGTTTATTCTTACTGAGCATAGGAGACTGGGAGGGTCTGTTTGTTTTCCTCTGCAGGTGCAGGAACACATTCTTTGCCCTAAAATTTTCTAGTATAAAGCTGTCACTAAGTTTCAATAAAGTGGGTTCAGATTCACTTAGCCTAGAGAGTTGCGTGTCCTGTTCCTCATTTCTGCCGAAGCCTTGCCTCACCTGGTCCGGGGGAGCCCTGATCTCAAGGCTGAGACTCTGGTCTGCGGCACTCTCTCTCTTTCTCTCCCTATGGGCAAAGTGGCCGGTACATGGAGACTTTAGTAAGATACAGCTATATGTGTGTATGCATGTGTGTGCATATTTGTGGCAAATTTAAACTTACAGAAGACACCAGAAATTAAAACCAGCCACCACATGTAAACAGCTTTAGATATAACCACATATGTTCCATTATGTATTTTTATCTGGTTGCTTTCATATTATATTAGCAAAGCTGAGCAGTTACCACAAACACCAGCAGATTTGCAAAGCCTAAAAGATTAGTTATTTGGCTTTTCACAAAAAGTGATTTCTAGGGGAGAAAATAGACACCAAATAGAATCAGCTGTCTTAATATTAACCATAAATACCTGATAGCAAACCACTGCCTAAACACGTCACATTATATCCTTAGATACAAAAAGATTCAACACCCAACCAAGATGCAGCCTATTATAATGGAAGATTAGGAAGTTAAAAAAAAAAAAAAGACAACAACAACACTGACCAGTCAGAGTGCAGAATATCAGCAATCTAAAATGTTCAGCCCTATTCAAGCCATCCAAATCTCTTCTCATCAGGGAATCTCCAGCATAAGCTGAAAGGTGGGGAGGTACACTGCTGGCCAGGTCACTCCAGTCATGACAGCTACACCCACTAGAGCTACAAAATGGCTGATAATGTCAATATCCCCCCATGTATCAGCAAGAATCTCAAGAGAAATGACTACGTACAGTAGAATTATAGGGGCAGAAGCTAGGGATGTAGGGGAATGTTCCTACCTGTGGGTTTAGCCTCTGAAAGGCCACTTACATTACTACAGAAGCCTGGTCCCCTAATATTACAGATGATCCAAAGGGAGCTCTGTGGTCCGCACAAGCAGAGAATCATGATGGCAGGAAGGACAGGGAGAGAATGAGGAAGGAGGAGTAGGTTGGGAGAGGAAGGGGGAAGATGTGAGGTGGCATGGACAATAACTCATTTTGTTTGTAAAAAAAATTTTAAACTTTTAATAAAGCCCCTGTTCTAGGTAAGAGATGAATCTTCCAAGCAGACCAAGGGGAGAGAATGCCCATAAGGTCCAGTCCCAGGCCCCTAGAAAACGCAGCCCACCCCAGGTAAGAACTGGAGCCACAGCACAGACCCAGGGAAAGGAATGCCCACACACACCTGGTCCCCAGAAACCACACCAAGTAGGAGCCAGAACCATCACACAGCACCTACCCACTCCAAATCCTCCCCGCCTCTCCCAGGTACAGGGTCCAGAGCCAGGGGACTGCCATATCACTCAGCCAGAAGATCCCATCCAATCCAGAGAAGCTTCTCAACAGCAGATAAGTCAGACAGTGTCATCTGACTCAGGAAAGCCAAAAACATCTACCAAAGAAAACAGTCATGGATTTAACAGAAGATGCCCAAGTCACATCGTAAAGCCACAAAATACACTAAGTACTAGGAAGATATGTTTCCTACAAAAAGCACTCAAACCCTCTACAATAGATTCCAATCAAAACAACCTCATGGATATCAGTTTAAAAAAAAAAAGCAACATACAGGATAATGTCTTTCAAAGAAATGTTATTGGCATGATTAACAAGCTTAGAGAACTACAAAAGGAATGTGAAGAATGAAAAAAAGGAGAATAAATTAAAGTGGAAATGAATAACATATGACCTTATATGAGTAGAAAAATAATAAAAAAAATCTGAGATGGAAAAGGAAATAGAGAAAATAAGAACAAGGTTAGAGCAGGTTAAAAAAAAAACCCTGCAAACCAAGATTCAGCTGGAATTCAAAGCTAAATTTGAAAACCCAACAGAGTTACATATGCAAAATGAATCAAGCAAAAGATAGAATATCAGATCTGGAAGATAAGCTAACAGAACTGAATCATTTCAGAAGCTGAAAAGACTAGAAAAAAAAAAACCATGAAAGAAGTATTCAAGAACTGTGAAATATCATGAAGAAGCCAAATCTATTCATTCATAGAATCCCAGAACAAGAAACCCAAGAAAACACTCCAACTCAGATCTTTCAATCAATTACAAATGAGAACTTCTCATGCCTAAAGAAAAGCACCCCACTGAAGTATGAAAATGCATATCACACATCATCCAGATATGACCACAACTGGAGCACAACAAGGCAAATAATAATAATACCTCAGATATAGGATAAAAGGAAAATTTTGAGAGCTTCAAGGGAGAAAAACAAAGTCAAATTTAAAGTCAAGCCCATTAGAAAAACAGCTGACTTTTCAATGGAAACACTAAAAGCCAGGAGAGCTTAGAAAGGCATTCTTCAAGTCATGAAAGATCACAAGTATCAACCCAGGCTGCTATATCTAATATCAGTCACACTTGAAGGTGAAAGAAAAATATTTCACAACAAAAATAAATTAAAGCCCTTCTTATCTATGAAACTGGTCCTGCAGAAGATACTAGAGAAAATTATCAAGACAGATGAAATTGATTAACAAATTCAAGATGATGAAAAAGGATAAAGCCCTTACAGCTACTAAGCAAATAACTGCCAGCACGGAAACTCGATTAAACTCAAAAAAATGAAAGGAATTAATAAAAACTTCTCAGTTATAGCATTAGACATCAATGGTATCAACTCCCCAATTAAGAGGCACAAACTAACAACATAGTACTTGAAGTCTTAGCTAGAGCCATAAGATAAGAAAGGGAGATAAGAAAAGATTCGACTTGGAAAAGAAGAAATCAAGTTATCCCTATTTGCAGATGACATGATCCTATACCTTGAGAACCCTAAAAATTCTTTCAGGAAACTCCTGGAATTAATAAATAAGTTCAGTAAAGTTGCAGGATACAAATTAATGTTAAAAATCATTAACTTTTCTATATACCAAGGATAAACTAAGTGAGAAAGACCTGAGAGAAACAATACCATTTACAATTACCCCTAAAAAAAATGAAATACCTTGAAGGAACCTAATGAAGTATGTGAAAAATACACAGTGAAAGCCTTAACCCCTGCAGAGAGAGAAAGAGAGATTAAAGAAGACACCAGAAAAATGGAAACACCTCCCATGCTCCAAGATCCAGTTCTTCACAGAAATTGGTAAAACAATCTCAAATTTCATATGCAAACACAAAAGATGCAAGATAGCAAAAACGATCCTGAGTAATAAAAACTTTGCAGGAGGTATCACCATACCAGAACTTAAACTATACTATAAAATCATAGTAATAAAAACAGCATGGTACTGGCTCCAAAACATATAGATCAATGGATTAGAATTAAAGATCCAAACATAAGTGCACTCATCAATAGTCAACTGATCTTTTAACATAGATGTCAAAAACTCTCATTGTAAAAAGGACAACACCTTCAACAAATGGCGTTTGAAAAATTGGATATCTACATGAAGAAGAACGGAACTGAACCTTTATTTGTCTCCCTGAATGAAAATTAACTCTAAATGGATCAAAGTTAGACCAGAGACTATAAAGCTCTTAGAGGAAAAAATAGGGAACACCTTTGAACTGATTGGCTTCAGCTGACATTTCCTCTGTAGGAACTCTAAACAACATTAAACAAGTGGGACTATACAAAATTAAATGGCTTTTTCTCAACAAAAGATGCTATTAATCAATCAAAAAGGCAACCCACAGAAAGTGAGAATACCTTCACTGATCATGTATCTGATAGAGGTCTAATCCAGAATACACAAAGAACTTGAAAAATCAAATACCAAGGAAGTAAACAGCTCCATGAAAAAAAATGGGCTACAGAACTGTAAAAAAAACTTCTCACAAGATGAAATTCAAATTCTAATGAACATCTTTAAAAATGTTCTACCTCCCTAATCATTATGGAAATGCAAATCAAAACCACCCTGATATATCATCTCATTACCGTCAGAATGGCCAAGATCCAAACACAAATGACAGCAAATGCTGGCACAGATGCAGAGAGAAGGGCATTGCTGGTGGGATTGTAAACCGACAGAATTTGGAGATCAAATAGAGGTTCCTTAAAAGATTATAAACTGAAATTCCATGCAACCCAGCTATATCATTTCTGGGAATATTCACAAAGAACACTGCACCCTGTAGCAAAGTCAGATGTACAACCATGTTCGTAGCAGCTCTTACCATAATAGCAACAAAATGGGACTAACCTAAATGTCCAACAGTTGATGAATGGTTAATGAAAATGTGGTACATATAGACAATAAAATGCTTTTCAACTGTCAAGAAAGATGAACTAGTGAAATTTGTCCACAAACAGATGGAACTAGATGAAATCACACTGATTGAAATATCCCAGATGCAGTAAGACAGATATTATATGTTCTCCTTCATAATTTGATGTAATCAAACAGAAACTGTTGCAATACTGGCAAACATAAAGGAACACAAGTGGGGGGTGGGGGATGGGGGTGGTGAAAGACCCCCAAAGAGCAGAAACAAAAGAACAGGAGTAAACAATTTTTTCAAAAAGGCTTTTATGACTTTTCTGCCCAGGACCAGACCAGGGCAGACTCCCTGCTTCTTAGGAGGTGACCTTCAATACCAATCAGGGTGGAGCCAAGGGTGGTGCAGGAAAAGCAAAACTGAAAACAACAACAAACCATAATTCAGAACACCAAAGACCCTACATTAATCACCTGGAACCAGACCAGCCAAATTGCTCCCCATCCTAAAGCTCAGGGAACCTTGCAGAAGAGTGGGCTGCAAGATTGTAAGAGCCTAAAGATGGGGAGGACCTAACGATATGCAAGGTACTCCACATAAGTTAGGGCTGCAATAGCCATAATCAGACTTTGCATGACCTGCACAGTGACTGACATGTCAACGACCCCCCCAAAGTCTAACATGGATCATTGGCAGAAGGATCCTTAGAGGCAAGGGATTAAACAGTCATAATAGAGTTCCCATACTAACAGGGAACCCAAGAAAGGGCTCCAGGCTATACCACTGAGTCTTTATACCTCACTTGGGTGGAAAACTCAGAGGGAGGTTTGGCATTCACACAAAAGGATGCTCCAAGGGATGGGAGGGGGGAAGGAGGAGGCATTGGGAGAAGGGGAGGGAGGGAGGGGAGTTTAAGGAAGGGGAAAAGGGGAGAGAGTGCAAGAGGGGCACTGGGGAAGGGTGGAGGGAGGGAGAGGATGGGGGTACCTATTGAGCTTGTATGATTAGGGAAAAAATTAAATGTGGGAGAAAAAAGGCCTTTTTTGTAAGAAAAATCTTTAAGGGACGGGAAGGGAAGAACAGGAATAGAACACAGTAGGGAGTGGATTTAGTCTCCAATTAACTAACCACTTATATACTAACCTTTGACCTTCCTACCTATCCTAGTAACAGTGAACACACTCCCAGAAATGTAAACCAGTCTAAGCAACAGTGGACAGAAAACTGACAGTGGTAAAAATCAGGCACCTTGATACTAACCACAAACTCCTGATAATAAGCTTTCATCTAAAATGTCTCTCGTTTTATCTTTAGCAAAGAAAAGATCTCAACACCCAAACAAGACATAGCCTACTGCAATGGAAGAGCAGTGAAATACATAATAACAACCAACCAGAGTGTAGAGTACCAGCAACCCTAAAATGCTCAGCTAGAATCAGGCCAACTGAATCTTTTCCCTTCCTAAGGCTCAGGGAATCTTGTGAAAGGGGATAGTAAGATTGTAAGAACATAAAAAGGAGGAGGTTCACTGCTAGCCAGGACTTCCACTTAAGATAAGGCTGCTGCATCCAGCAGCTTATTGCAATGAGATTTTGTCCTCATCAGACTTGCAGTACGACTGACATACCAACCTTCCCCTACAGAGTACTCAGGAGAAATAATTACATGCACATGGAACCTTTGTGTCCAGGGCTAGGGAGTTTAAAAAGAGTGTCTCTCTCAGTGGATCTATATAAGGAAGGGGCATTAATGTACGACAGAGGGCATGAGTCCATATTAATTCAGGGAACCCGAAGAGAACCCTGGGACCCACACAAGCAGACAGGCAGGAGGGTGGAAGGGAGAGAAATAGATTAGTGAAGGGAGGAGAAGGTGGAAGAGAAAGGGGGGGAAGGAGGTAGGAAGGCAGGGCCAACCACTCATTGTGTTTGTAAAACTAGGGAAAAAAAAATTTTAAAAGGTCCTTAATAAAGAAGTGGTTTCCAAGAAAGGACTCTCTGGGAATTGGAAGGGAGGCACTGGGGAATGGGGAAGGAGGGGGGTGGGGACGGGGGAGAGGGGGTAGCAGGGGGTAGGGGGGGGAGGAGAGAGGGAGGGAACTGGTGTACCTATTAAGTTTGTATGAGCTGGAATAATAATAAAAAATGTAAAAAAAAAAGTGGTTTTTCAACGGGTTGTGGAGGTACATCCATATAATACCAGTATGAGGCAGGAACATTCCAACCATTTTGAGGCCAATCTCGACGATACAGCCGGATCCTATTTTAAAAATAAGCACATGGTCCAGTGGGATGGTTCAACAGGCAAAAGCAGCTTCACACAAATCTGATGGCCTGAGTTAGATCACTGGGAGCCCAATGGCGGAAAGAGAGAAACAACCTCAAACATTGGCCTTTGACCCCACATGAGTGTCACGACATGAGTGTGTGCCTGCTCGCCCTCCCCCACCTCTCGCAAATGTTTAGCAAATAGATGAATTTAAATAAACTTTAAAAAACATTTTAAAAATAAAAGCTTCCCAAACTTTTCTTATTTAGAACTAGGGATTGAAACTTAATTGCTGTGTTTCTAGGCTTTCCTTGTTTAGAATGATGGCCAACATTTTTCAGTCTTTATCTTTTTTTTTTTCAGAAAATATATTAGTTAGGAAATTTAACATAAGGAACCATAAGGTGTTTCCATTGAAGTCACATGAGAAATGGCTATTGGTTATAGATGGAATTTTTTAAAAATTACTCAGTGCTACTAGGCAGAAAATTAAATGAATTTTAAAATAGGAAATAGAGTAAAACATTCTTCTGTTTTCCTGTTCCCATTGACTCAAGTATCCAATTGTCCTGTTAAAATATGAAGCTTTCTTCAAAAGTAGCTATAAGGATCTATACCATCTTCCCACTTTATAGTCATCTTAACAAGGCCTAATCTTTGTTTTCATTCATTTCTAATGTATTTAGATTAAAGCCATGCTGTCAGAAAAATGCTTAGAATAACATTTTTCTTAATAATCTTTAAAATTATTTTCATTCTCTTTTATTTTTCTAATGCTGCATACATGAATATAGTGAATTTATATTATTTTTTCCCCTTAGTCCCAAATCCCTTCTCCCCTCCTTTTCCCCTTGCAACTCTCCATCTCCCCTGCAGGACTTCCTCCTATTTTCAAATCTTTTACTTGTGTGGCCCACTGTGGTTCATTTAGTTTTGTCTCTGATGACATATGCCTGATGTGATTCATGTTCCAGCAATAGGTCAGAGGGTACATCATTGAAGAAAGTATCGTTTTTTTTTTTTACCTGCATCAGAATTAGTCCTCATCAATCTTCATCGGTCTCTCAGAGAAGTGTGGAACTTCTTGAGGTCTTTCTGCTTTCACAGTGTGGTGTTAATAAGACAGTTCCCATGCAAGACTTCCATGAGCATACATGTCTGCCATGAAATCTTATATATCACAACACTGTCCTTCCTGTCCAGGAGATAATGTCTGGCCTACCACTCTCTCGCACTTCAGGCTCTTATAATCTTACTGCCTCTGCTTCCTCGATATTCCCTGAGCCTTGGGATGGGACTGGATGAAGCATATACGTATTATTTAGGGACAAGCAGTCTACGGTCACTTATTTTCTGCATTTTGGTGAATTGTGCTTTTCAGTAATAAGCCTAATGTTGGAGAAGAGGGCTTCTAGGTTGTGTTGAGTGCTCTTCCATTCTATGGATAAAATAACAGATGTTTACAAAGCAGTTTGGTGTACTGCCTTCCTAGCTAAACATTCATAATTTGCTCTTCCCCCGATACCTATGTCCTTCCTTTTCACAGGCTCTTCTTGCAGTGTACAGCAACAGAATGTGTTCCATTTAGAATGACTTTTTAAAAAGTTAACATAAGCAAGGAGAGTCTGTGTCATGGTTTGAATGCAATTTGTCCCCCACAGGCTCATTTGTTTAAATCTTTAGCTGATGTTGGTGTTTGAAGATCGTGGACCTTTGGGAGGTGGAGTCTTGTTGAAGGAAGTCCTGGCACAGGAGGTGGGACTTGAGGTTGGTTAGCCTCACCCTATTTCCCCTAGCGATCTGTTCTAGCAGCTAGCTTTCTCAGCCTCTGTGATGTCTACAGTAACCTAATTCTCCTCCAACTTCTGCCAGACAACCATGTCTTTATCTCCATAATGGGCTGTATCTTCTTTCTAGAACCGTAAGTCAAATAAATCTCCTTTTCTCCTTTTACGTTGTGTTTGAGTGTTGTCTCACAGCAGCAGAGAGAGTAACTGTGGCAGTCTAATACAAATTAGTGCTGTAACAAACAAAAAGGAGCACCCCAGAACCTGCATGGTCTCCTCCCCTCACTGACACTGTAGGAAGGTGGTCAGGACCTTTGGGAAGAGCCTAGCCATCCCTCAGCACCTGCTTACTGAGGACAATACCAAGTGCTGACAGCCTTCAACAAGTCTGGTGCAGTTCTCATGGGTCTTACCAAACGAACAGGCAGGTGTGGGCAGAGGTGTGGGCAGACTGGAAGCTGGAACTGAAGGACTGACAGGATCCATGGGCACCCAACTGAGCACCAAGTGGCATTCCTTGGTGCCCATATTCGACACTGTACCTGTGCAACATTTTTAGTGTGGTTGATGATCCCAGGAAGTTGAACAGTGCCCTCCTGGCTAAGTCCTAACCCTGAGTACTTAGAAATGAGACCTTCTTGAGAAAGGGAGTCTATTCAGATATAATTAAGAACTCGAACCTGAGATCCTTTTAGATTTAGGCACACCTTAAACCCAATCAGGTACATCCTTGCAAGAGACGTGAGACAAAGAAGATCACATGGAGAGTGAAAAAGACTGTCAGGCAACTATAAGTCAAGGAGCATTAAGGCAGCAGCCCACCAGCAGTAAGAGCAGCTGCATGCAGTGGATTCTCCTCAGGACCCTTGAAGCTGCTGCATATTATACATCTGGCCCCCAGAGCTGAAGGAGAATAAATACTTGTCCTGTCCCCCCTCCCACCCCAGTACCAAGGATAAACTCAGGCGCCTCTGCATGATCGTCACGCATCTACTGCTCAGTTAAATCTCCAAACCTTCCTGTTGTTTTAAGCTTCTAAATTTGTGGCAATTTGTTGTTGCCACCCTAGGAAAATAACACTGGGAGAGACTAGTTTTTAAATGACTTAAGTCTCTACGTTTAAAATTGTCTATTTATGGGTTGTGGAGATGGCTCAGGGATTAAAGCCTTTGCCTCACAAGCAAACAGACCTGAGTTCAGATCCCCAGATCCCAAGTAAAAATGCCAGGCATAAATGGTGACTGCCCAAATCTCTAACCCTTCAGGGCAGAGCCTGGAAACTCCAGAACAACACAATAAAGAGGTAGAGCAATTCAGAATTATTTCTGATGTCACCCTTGCCCTCTTATACACATGTACTCATACACACAGTTAGTTTATTTCATTGTGTTAAAATTCCATTTAAAGGAATTTGGACTTACATCCTTTTTATTGGATTATTTTTAGTCTGCTGAAGTAATAATAGTGGTCATCATTTTGTCAAAGAGAGCAAATATAAAAAAGTCATTTTCATAAATGGTAGCAATGATAAACCTAGATTAGACATTGAAACTCTACATTAAAAGAAATCTTCTGGGGCTCATAAAACACATCTTGAGGTTTTGTCCCCTTTCTCCTGACCCCTCTTGACCCCTCCCAACAGTGAGTTTGCAATCTTTCAAACTGTGCCGATGTTGGCGAACGGTTCTTCATTGTGATTTCTTCTTTTTCAGGATGTCAGCAGACCAGAACTGGTATTATATTTGGCTTGCTGGTGCTGTCTGCTTCTAAGAAACCATGTGATTCAGATAAATCAAATAGAGCGACTTCCCGGAGTGATGAATAGAGGCTGAGAGGCCTGAGTCAAACAGCCTGAAGGCCTGTGATTCGGACCTGCTGGGTTCCCATGCTCTCCTGCCCTTGCTCTCTCCAGCTAGAGCTGCTTCCAGCCCCCACCACATGATGCTTCAAGCCCCTGACAGAGCTCTGACCCCAGGGGTTCCCCAGAACGATTAGCATTAAGTACTGTCTTTTCTGGAACATCCCAGCCTTTTTAATCAGAAGCATCAGGTACTGGACCTGAGAAAATGTATTTCTAGAGTTTGTCTCAGGCAGTTGGGGCTCAAGTGGATGGCACAGTCATCAAGGATAAGCTGTAGAGACCGGGGGTCCTCAGAGTGTGGTTCTTAAGTTCGGCATCACCATCGCTTAAGAACCTATTAGAAAGGTAGCTTCTTGGGCCCCACCCCAGGTCTGCTGGAATCAGAAACTCATAAAGGAGCCTAGAAACTTGAATTTGAACAATTCCAGTTGACTTGAATGCACGCTCAAGTTTGAAATTCCTCCCCCACGCTTAGACTCACTTCCAAAGAACGGGATATGGGAAGGGAAAATACTAACTGGAGAAGACATGGCTTTACCAAGGGAGCCAGTGTGAAGTCACCAGTCTTCAATCATGCCAACGCCATGGTCCCTGGTGTAATAGGATGTAAAGTATTTCACCCCTGTGAAACTTCTTCAAAATCCTCCTCAAAGTGCCAAGACGAAGACAACTTGAGACACCAGTCACAAAATAGAGGAGGGAATGAACCAAGGTGTTACCAAACCACAGTGTAGCATTTTTCTGTTATACAGTATGACAATCACTGAAATAAGTTTGCAAAATAACAATTACTGATGAACTGACCAAACACAAGGGGAGGTATAAATCTCAAGTCTAATACCTGGAGGTGAGGGCACAGAGGCTTTAAGAGTGAAGAAGCAGAATAGATGAGGTGTGGAAGGTCATGAGAGGTAAGGAGGAGTTATATACTCATGTAGTCAAAGTTCACAATTATCCAAAGAACCTGTGTTCAGACGATGGCAGAATTAACACCTTCAAGGATTCAGATTATGGCCCTCTGTCTTGAAAAGATCATTGATTGTATTCTTGCATAGGCCCAAGTGAAAGGTTGGTGATTATAACCTCTCTGCGTTCCCTCCAACTTCCTGAAGAACACATAGGCAGCCATTAATACTGTGACTGTAGCAGTTAGTTATAGATGCCAAGTCACTTGTCACTTGACAAGTGAAGGCTGAGTTTTTGAACACTTCTGTGAAGAATTTTTCAGTTAAGACAAGCCTGAGCAAGTCTGTGAAAGACCTTCTAATTGATGTGGCAAGACCTAGCCTGCAGTGGCTGGGACTGCTTCCTGGGCAGGTGGAGAAGGTGGAGGTAGCTGGGTCAGTGTCTGGGCAGACAGGTAAGTAGGAAAATATGCCTCTCTCTCGGCTGTGCACAGGGTGGGCCAGTTCTCTCAATTCTTCATGTTGGTACGAACGTGACTGCCATGATGAGGAACTGTAACCAGAAACTGTAAGCCAAGAATAAGCTCCTTGTTTTCCTAAGTGTTCAGTATCTTGAAATACTGCAGCTTTGGTAGTAAAAACCCATAATCTCAGGAATTACGAGGCAGAGGCAGGAGAATCAGGAATTCAAAGCCTGACTAAACTCTATAGTGAAACTGTCTCAAATGGCAGACTCTAGGTTCAACTCCCAGTACCTATGAACTTAGTTTCTTTTCTTATTGTTGTGACCAAATGTCTGACAAGGAGGAAGAGTTTATTAGGTTCACTGTTTAAAGGGGTACAGGTCATCATGGAGGGGAGGCATGGCAGCAGGGGTATGTGGGGACTGGTCCTCCTGAAGGCCGTAGTAAGGAGGCAGATCTGGATAGTAAGTTGAGCCAAGCTATATATTCACAAGGTTGACAACCTCAACCCCACTTAACTACTTCCTCGAAGCAAGGTACTGCCCCATTAAGATTCTACAGACTTCCAGAATAATGCTCCTATGGGAGGCATTTCACCGTCAAAGCACACCACCAAACAAGAAGGAGGAAGAGAAGGCGGAGACACAGCTTTAATATCCTATTCTATGCTGAGGACTCTGTTGCCTGCCATGGACTCAGTCTGGCAGACAGCCTTGCTCCTGGTATTGTAGGCACTGCTTCCTAGAAGGTTCCTCTAACAGTCCATGTATTTCTTGCTGATTCGTGCTAGGATTTCCACCATTGGGAATGCAGGCTTATACAACCACTCTGGCGAGCCGTCTGGTGATTCTTAAAAAAGTTAAAGATTGAAATGCCATATAACCCTGCTGTTCCACTTCTGGGAATAATCCCCCATACAACAAAAATTCACCTCAATAGCACAAGCACGACCGTGTTCATAGCACCACTGTTTACAATAGCAAAGTCATGGAATTGACCCAAATGCCCAATAGTTGACAAGTGGATAAGGAAAATGTGGTATATTTATACAGTGGAATACTACTCAGCCATCAAAAATGATGAATTAATGAAATTTGCTAGGAAATGGATGGAATTAGAAACAATTATATTGAGCAAAGTATCCCAGATACAGAAAATTAAGCACCGTATGTACTCCCTAATAGGTGGATCCTAGTACCAAACCCACTTAGAGACACACTCAAAAGATAAATCTCTGTAATACCTACAGTAATTGTAAAGATTATAAACAGGAGGGAAGGGAAAGGAGGGCCCCACCAAAAATAAGGAGAGAGGAGATCATGCTACAGCAGAGAAAATAGGCCACTATCAAATACTGCAAGTAAGTAATAAGACATCTGGTCAAGCTCACAGACTTTCCTTCCTGGTCACTTGCAACTGAGGGGGTTTGATCTCACCAGTCAGACAGATAGAAGGTAACCATCTGCAAATGGTAGACTGACCCCCCCCCATCCTCACCGCAATCTCCTATTCTTATTCCATCTACCTTTGAATCTACTCTTTTAATAAGACTGTATTTTAACAGTCTTTTATCTCTGGCTAGGAGGTGACATCCAGTACCCATCAGGATGGAGCCAAGGGCGATACAGGGACAGCAAAACTGGAAAAAAGAAAAAAGAAAAAAAAAACAAACAAACCATAATTCAGAACATCAGAGATCCTACATTAATCACCAGGAACCAGGCCGGCCTAATCTCTCCCCATCCCAAAGCTCAGGGAAATTTGCAGAAGAGGGGGTGGTAAGATTGTAAGAGCCTAAAGATGGGGAGAAGTAACGATATGCAAGATACTACACACAAGTTAGGGCCGAAGTAATCATAATAGGACTTTGCATGACCTGTACAATGACCAACATATCATTGGCCTCTTAAGTCTAGCATGGGTCACAGGCACTAGGATCCTTAGAGGCAAGGGATTAACAGCCACAATAGTGTTCCTATACCAAAGGGGGAACACAAGATAGAGTTCTAGGCAATGCTACTGAGTCCTTACACCTCATCAGAGAGTAAGATCCAGAGGGAAGTTTGACATACACAGTAAAGGATACTTCAGGAATGGGGGGGGGACACTGGGAGAAAGGGAGTGAGTGGGGGGATCCAGGGAGGGTGAAGGAAGGTGAGGGGAATGGGGTGCCTATCAAGTTTGTGTGAGTGGAAAAAAATACACTATAAATAAAAAAAAGAATGTAAAACAAGAAGGATTTCCACCATCGTCAGTCTAACCTCAAGCACTAAAATCTACCATGTCTGGACATATACAGAGGGAACACAGTATGGAGAGAACTTACTTTACTATCAACAGGGCAACTGAAAACACAAGGTTTCTGGGAGCACCAGTATTTAGTAAAAAAGAATTGTTTTGATAGATTCTGAACTCAGTTACAATGGCTTAATATCTGCTGAAGGCCTGGCAATAAAGTTATCATGATAAATGTTTTTTTTTCCCTGTTACCAGACCTTTTTTTAACTTCTGCAACATGGAAATACCCAAAGAAGTACTTGCTGCTATGTGTCATAGAAACCAACCCACCTAGTAAAGATGGAAACTTTCTTAGAGTTGGTAGCATGGATCTTCTCTTGGAGGAAAGAGAATGCGGTGACCCACTGAAGGTGAACATTCAGAAGACTTTATTTCTTGCAAGCACTTCTCCATGCAATCCAGTACAAAGAAGTCAAGGGCTTTATGCTTTTCATAGGCACTGTTTTACTGCTCTGCACTGTTTCTAATATTTTCATTCTTTGACAATCCTATAATGCATACAATAAACTTTCATCACAGTTATCCTTTCCCTCCCACTACTCTTGGACATGCTATAGGGCATCTTGGCAAGTGTCACCTTCAGAGATATTATCTGCATCGTGCCATGGCTTGTGGAACTTTCATAGTGCAGGAACATTAGCACCTATGACTTGAGAGCAACTGAAGCAATAATACAATGAACACAAAGTTAGAATCAAACTGGTGAGGTATTATAAGTTTAAGTCGATGAGATTTCACACCTCCCTGAGTCATAAGGCAGCTCCAGTTGGGACAAGATGTTCTCACATATATTGGGTGTTAGGCAAGTCAGCAGTATCAATATGCAGTGTTTTGGGCATGCCGAAAATGCTCAAGTCACTTGAACCAACAAACCTTGCATTACCAGTGAACCCCTTTTCAACATGATGTGTCTTCTTTTAATCTTTCCATTTGAAAATCTCTAATCTTACTGCTAAAGAATTGAGAAATTGTTTTGCCACATTTTAATCAGGATATACAAGACATTGAGATTACTATTGTTCACAGCATTGATGACTCAAGAAATTGAAGGGGGAAAAAAGCAAGTGTTGGTGTCTCTAATCCCACACTTGAAGATTGAAGCAGATGGATTGGGAATTTGAGACCAGTACATGCTACACTGTAAAATTCTGTTAAAAAAGGAAAAAGAAAGAAAGAAAGAAAGAAAGAAAGAAAGAAAGAAAGAAAGAAAGAAGAAAGAAAGAAAGAAAGAAAGAAAGAAAGAAAGAAAGAAAGAAAGAAGGAAGGAAGAGAGGGAGGGAGGAAGGGAGGGAGGGAGGGAGAGAGAGAAAGAGAGAGAAAGAGAGAGAAAGAGAAAAAGAGAGAGAACAAAAGAAAGAGAAAGAAAGAATGAGAGAGAGAGAGAGAGAAAGAAAGAAAGAAAGACAGAAAGAAAGAAAGAAAAAAAGAAAGAAAGAAAAGAAAGAAGGAAAGGTGCGAAGGAGAGAAGGGGAAAAAGGAAGGGAGGGGAAAAAGGAAGGGAGGGAGGAAAGAAGGAAGGTAGGCCGGCAGGGAAGGAGAGGGGATGTAAAGGGGACAGAAAGAGGTGCAAGTGAGAGGATGAGGGAGACACCTGAAGGCCCTGACCTGTCTAAGAAGAAAGTTCACAACTGTATCAAAAGTTTTGTGGGCTCTTTTGACATTATTTCCTATATCTAAAAAACAGTAAGCTAGGATGGCCTTCCGTGGCTTGGACTCTGTACTCATACCATGAACTTAGTCTCACAGGAGATCGGCAACACTGCTGTTCTTTAGCTTTAGCATGGATGCTTAACTTTAGCATGGGATCTGAAAACTCAATCATAACAACTCTCTGCATCCCAAATGTATCTCTTCTTGTTGCTTATAGTATTATTTTATATTATAGGTCAATTTTTTTTTTAAAAAAAGGGAGGTGGCACACAATGGCAGGAAGTAGGCATGCTAGGGGAATGTCTAGAGGAAGTGAAAGAGGGGAAAAGTAGCTATGATCAAAATTCATTGTATACATGCAAGAGATTGTCAAAGAATAAAATTATTATTAAAATAATTTTTAAAGTAGGTTAAAGGTTTGCCCTACAGTGTGGAAACTGGGACGAAGCATTGGAAGATGCTGTCATTGAGGAGCGCCGCCTGACTCTATAACCATCCCTACCTTAGGAGATGAAGCAACTTTAGTTGAGGTGATCCATAAGCCGTGTGTCTCTCCCAGGTTACCATCAACTGTGAAATCTGGAATGGATGATGACATTCCTGGAACACCGCTTCTCATACTTCTTTAGCAAGGTTGGGCAATTTGGAGAAACAGTCATGAGAGAATGTGTCAGCTCACTCTTTGCTAATGGGGCCATTAAAGAATCCATGAGTATATCATCTTGATATTCTTGACTTCATTAGTAAAGAGCCTTTGGGGGGAGGGACATCCATTTAGTGAAGCTGATGGAGGAAGGAGGACAAAAGGTGGTGAGTGCTATCAGGAACAGGCAAGGCTGAGTCAAGTCATGGAAAGTTCTGCCCTACAGTTTAAAAAAAAAAAGCCTGCTGAATTCTGCCTAACATTAGTTTCTCTTAGCATGCTTGGCATACTGGTCTCAGTGTAAGCAGGGCAATGAATAAGACCCAACTCCTGCATACCTGCAGCCCAGAGAAAAAAGATAGGCAAGCACAGTAATTGCTCAACAATGTGTAAATGAGGAAATAGATAGTGCCGAAGTGTTGTGGGAGCCCAGTGAGAGGTCAAGGTGCTTTTCCGGGAGATCAAAGAAGAAAGTAGGAAGTATTCTCTGGTTCAGTGAAAGGGAAGGTTAGGAGAAAGTCATTCCAGGAAGTGGCTTTGTGATCAGCGGCTCAAAGGCCTTCCAA
Organism: Typhlomys cinereus; assembly: GCA_023101885.1. Taxonomy (NCBI): domain Eukaryota; kingdom Metazoa; phylum Chordata; class Mammalia; order Rodentia; family Platacanthomyidae; genus Typhlomys; species Typhlomys cinereus. The sequence goes on along the minus strand of JALPQD010000016.1, from coordinate 2,379,981 downwards.
TACTCCTGGAGTGAATTGCGAAGAGCCCGAGGTTGTGCAATCTGAAGCGTCAGGAAGGCCTCAGGCAGGGACAAACAAGAAAATGTGGTGGAGGGGGGATAGTTGGCAGAACACAAAGGATTGGTTGTTGCTCTCTTCTAAATCTCCAGATTTCAACGGAGGCCCTGGGATAAATGGAATTTTTGTTTGCTTTTGCTATTTTTTAAGAACTAAACTTTATTTGTTAATTGTTATCGACAATTTCACGCATGTATTATATTATATACACTGATTTTTTTCACCTCTATAGTCTCTTATCTTCATCCCACCCACAACAACCACCCCCCCTCGCTATAAATCCTTTCCCCATGTCCCAGCCTTTTTGTTTTGCTTTATGACTCACTTGGCCATGGGTTTAGAATTATCCATTGGAGTCTGGTAGGCAGGGCAATGAGAACAGAACTGAAGACAGTGATTCCTCCTTCCTTTAGCTAGATCAAAATAGTTAGTAGCTCACCAGACAGAGGCAGAGCTCAAGAACCTTTCCCCAATCCATGCCTATCTCTGGCAGGCCGGGGCTTACACAGACTCAGTCCAGTTTTGTGATTGTAATGACTCTATCATGCGCAGAAGAACGCATTTCACAGTTCTCTATCTTCTCCATCTTCCATTTTTTCTTCCCTGACTTCCTGATGTTACCGAGTCTTTAGAGGGGTTAGTATATATAAAAGTCTTATTTAGGGCTGAACATTCAACTGTCACTTATTCTCAGCACCTCTACATTTTTTCCTAAAGAGAGGGATATGATTGGATTTTTGCTTTATAAAAATTACTTTGTGGAGAGAAGTGATGAATATGGACATTGGAGTCGGCCATCCAGTGGGGATTGAGCAATGTCATGCAGCAGTTCTCAGAAATAATTCACTAGTTTAGCCACAGTTATTTCCAGAAAAATTCATATAGTCCATAAGCAATTTTAGAATTAAAAAGAATGCTTAATTTTGTGTAAGTTGCTTTCCTGCATTTGCCATCCATGGAAGTATAAAAGGACAGCCTACAACTACTTTCTTGACTTGCTAAGTATCTGGAGGATGTTTCTAATTACTTTGAAGAGTGATCTTCTATTTCCCCCAGTTAAAAACCATGTTGAAAATGTTTCTGAACTAAAGGAAAAAAAAACTGTAATAGGAGTCATATCCATATGAGACTTATTCAGGGCATTCATTCTTCCCCCAGATTCCTCTCCTGGGCCTTAAAGTTTACAGATGAACTGGACCCTATTAAAATCCTTCTCTAGAAGCAAAGCTGTGGGTCCACCCTTAACTGAAGGCAACCTGTTGTCGCTGGGTTTATTCCCTCACTTTTCAGACACTGTTAGTGGGCACTAGGATCTCAGAATCTGGCATAAGATTTAGATGCTATAAGCATCCTGGGGCTCCTGCCCTACAGCTTCATCTGATAAGGATTATACATGCTCTCTGAAGATAAGGTATGTAATAACTATACCTATAATTAATTGATCTAGCCAAAGTCACAGCTACATATGTTTCCTACTTAATTAATCAAAAATACATGAAAACCTAAAAGTGTTGTCTTTTGTTGTCAGATAACATCTCAAGTATCCCAGAAGTCCTATAACATACTATATAGCTAAGGATGACATTGAACTGCTGATTCTCCTGCCTCCATTCCAGACTACTAAGACTACAGTGTCCACCACTATGCCAAGCTTATAGTTCTTGTTGGTTTGTTGATGGTTGTTGTTGTATTGTTTGTATGTTTTTTGATTGGCAGATTCCATTGCAATTCTGCTACCTCACCTTTCCAAGTGCTGAGATTACAGTGTATGCCACCAAGTCTGCATTTTAAGAAGGGTGTTCTTAAATTTACTTGCAAATCTAATATGATTAATGCTGCATTAGTTCAATCTTTCCTTGATGTTAAAAGAGTTTTAACTATTATGTTATAAATTTTAGAAAGGACTGGGGAGATGGCTCAGTGGCTAAAGCCTTTGCCTCACAAGCAAAAAGACCTGAGTTCAGATCTCCAGATTCCCATTAAAAAAAAAAAAAAAAAAGCCAAGTAAATATGACAGCAGCAGCCTACATTTTCAATCCTGGAAGGCAGAACCTAAGAAACCCCAGGGCAAAGCAATATAGTAAAAGAGCAATTCAGAATGATTCCCAATGTCACCCTTGGGACTCCATAGAGAAACACACACACATACATACACACACACAAACACACACACACACACACACACACACACACACACACACACAAAGAAAAAAACATTAGAAGGATAAATGATATAATTTTAAAAAATACATAATTAACATTTCAGAGAGCTTAAAATGAAAACTTTTTGGAAATAACCTTTGCAAGTTTCATCACCTTGATCGTTTGCAACAATTTACACAGTTACCTCCTGCCCCAAGATTCCTATGCTTCTGCTGTTGGGAGCTTCCAGGCCTTTGGAATCCTTTCCCTTTGAGTCATCTGAAGGCTCACTTGTTATTCAGGAGTCAGCTCAGGAGTTGCATGCTTGTAACTTTTACTTGTTACTTTACTTGTTACTCCTTGTAACTTTTTTTACATGTCACAGGGTTTACTTTCTTCTTCTAGCACCAAACACTAAGGTTTATTAACCTGCCAAGAGACATCTCCCATCCCTCCCTGTCACCACAGTCCAGAGCGACTCTGTGACAGCATGACTGTGCTGTCTTTTAGAATCATAGGAATAAGGCTTGGACCTAGCAAGATATTCAAGAAATACTTGTTAGTCGGCCTTAGTGGTAACACGCCTATAATTTCAACACTACGGAGGTTGGCGGTGAGGGGAGGAAAGTCATGAGTTGTATCTAGGCCTGCATGAATTGCATGGGGGAGACCTACCTCAAAAGAAAGTAAAGCAAATTTCTCTACTCAGTCAAAATCTATGTACTTTAGGCTAGTAATGATGGCTAAATAAGTGTTATAAAAATTAAAGTTCATGTTGCTGAACTTTTTCCTCTTTGTTTTTTGTCTATAGTATTACAAAAGGCCAAATTAAAAGTCTGATAAACTTTTTATTTGCTAGTCCCTTTATATTAATTTAATTTTATTTAGACAGAGTCTCACTCTGTAGCCAGACTAGCCTGGAATGCATCAGGCTAGCTTAGGGTAGCTGCAAACTTGCAACTTCCCTGCCTATACTTCCCAAAGAGCTAGGAAGAGAGTGTGTTTTGCCATGCCTTGCCCTTTGAAAAATTTGAAGACAGTTTTGATATTTATGTCAGTCTGCTTGCTTAGTTAAGAATGTTCCATAAGTATCTTTGAACATACAGAGTCTCAGTATTGGACTGGGTGTTGGAAATAAAGGTTACTTATTTAATCCCTTAAGGAGAAATTCATTTGCTTACTGTAGCACTTTAAAAACCATGAGAGTCATTGGTACAAGAATAGGAAGATATTTGTTATTTCGTTCTTGGGGTCAAACCAAACTAATTGAACATTCAAACTCATTGAACATTGATTCTTTCTTCTGTGAATTTGGAAACATAAAAAGCAGAAAATAGAAATAGATCTAATCCATTATATCCTTCTACCTCCTCCCAAAAATTGAAAACCACCCATATCAAGCAACAGAATAATTAATGCTAAGCTATACAGTACTCATCACAATTACTTTTGAAATGCCTTCCTTGTGTGTGTGTGTGTGTGTGTGTGTGCGTGAGAGAGAGAGAGAGAGAGAGAGAGAGAGAGAGAGAGAGAGAGAGAGAGGGGTTATTGACATGGACTATAAGAATACTATGTCCCTGGAATGATTGCAAACTTATTTCATTAATGAAAACAGGACTGTTTTGATAGGCTGCCAATGAATAGATTATATTTCATATATTTCTGGTATAAGAACAATTTCAGACAATCTTGTATTCACATATTTACATATTGAAGAAAGAATGGTACTGGCCAATGAATATTGTTCATTGGCATAAATTTCAAGGGATCACTTAAGGCTCAAAGAGTCAACACTGATTTGCCATAAACCCAGGGGGGATATCTAACATTCAAAAAATAAACTTGACTTAGCTCACATAGTGGCAAACCTGCCTCCGAATGAAATAAAACCATTTGTCATTTTCATTTACTTCTAAAGGTCAGTCTCATATTTTGCTGGGGAAACAGTGTCATTATAGGATGTAGCCCCAGATAGGGCATGGCATACACACCTGAGTCACAGAACAGTCCTGGCTGTACTGACGGCAAGTTCTGGCACAGTCGGGACTATACTTCAAGACATTGCCCCCCCCCCAAAAAAAAGCCATAAAGTGTTGTTATGGCACATGGTAGATATGTCCCATGTTGCCTTTTTTTTAGAAAATGAGGGAAAAATCTATTTTTTCCTCTGAGTTCAATACCTCAGGTTAAGGAAGAATAATTTGTATCTGTAATGAGTTCGGTTCGAAAGTCACATATAAGGCTAAGAATGAAAAGGAAGTGTGGAGCAGGGGCAGGTGTCACAGAACACGGGTGACACACAGCACAGGTGTGCACAGAGCACAGGTGTGGCAAAGACCTTTACATACAGCTAGTATAATAACAGGGCTGTAATGGAAATGAAATATTATGAAAGTCCCAAAGCAGATTCTCCTTGTAGTTGGAGTTCAGGTCGCTTTAGCGTGTTTAGTAATGTCCTCAAAAAGGCAGCCTCTTAGTACACCATAGCACTGTCTATAGCTATTACAAGACTGATTTTCACCCAGATAGATACCTCTGAAAAATGTCAGCTATAAGCCTTGTTGCAGTTCGTCTGCATGGTTGCTGATAAATGACCATCAAATAGCTTAAGGGAACAAAGGGTTTATTTTCTTACTGATAGTCCAGTTACAGTCTGTTGTCCAGCTTGACAGGAGAGCACACACCAACACCAGGGCTGAGGGAACTGGCCACACCATCTTTACATAATGGCTGAGAGAGGGGTGATCCTTACTTGCCAGATCAGCATGTCTGACCAAGTGTACACAAGGATGCTGACTCTCTCAACCAGCTTTCTGTGTTTTATTCCAGGGCCTAATACTACTCACCTGGGCCTTCCTTATCAGCTAGACAATCTCTGCAGGTTTGCTCTGGTCTTAACTCAACCACTAATTCTCCACAAAGGTGCCCAGAGCTCAAACCCTCAACTGTCAATTGACGCCTGTGCCTAACTATGACAAGCCTCACATGTGTTTCCTTGTCTCAGCTGCTGCATTAGCTCCTCCAATGTGGATAGCTGCCTGTCTGCGAATGTCCTCTGTGGATTACAGGACACCCAGGCCTCTGTGGATACTACACCACAGAGGGCAGCACTTTCCCTCTGGGATTTATTATGACTTGTTCAAACAATGTGCCAACCAGTCTTTGCAAAAAGTCCACCTGTTCCATTTCTGTTTATTTTCTGAATAAGTGAGCAAGGAAGGGGGAACCATGCTTCTTAGTAAGAGAGAAGAAAGAAGAAGCTGAAACAGTTGGTGACAACTTGCAAATAGAATCAGGCTTTCATCACAGAACTCAGAACTGTGGATCAGGTTAGCTTCAAAATCAAGGCTGCAAAAAGGCATATTACCAGGCTGAATGCACATGTAGCGTGTGTGTGTGTGTGTGTGTGTGTGTGTGTGTGTGTGTGTGTGTGTGTTTGTGTGCAGGCATCCCCCAGGTAAATACGGGCTTATCCACTGAAACTAAAGGAAAAGGCAAGTCAACCTTCTATATCTTTCTTCCTTTCCCTTTAGCTAACTCTATACGCTGACCTCAAGGTCTCCAGAAGTCAGTGCAAACCAAACATGTCATTGCATGCAGGACTACAGACAAAGGAGTTTATTTGATCACATTCCAGTTGCTTGATGACTGCACCTTCATTTTAATATGACGAATTGCAGGTAAATTATACCTGCTATTCTTTTCAATTCAGCAGGCACTGGCAGAAATACTTGAATGAAACTAATTGCAACATATCCTGCAGTTAACATTTGCTCTTTTATCTCTGCCCCAGAGTGGGATAGTAGAACCTCAAAAGTCATCAGTTAAGACAGAAATGATTAGATGTCACAAGTGCCAGTTGGGCTTACTTGGCATCATGTCTTTTACTTAATTTTCTATAATTCATCTATTTGCTTGATGCATATTTCATGTGCACGCTGACTTTTGTGCTTGAGATAATCCTACTGGTCTCAGAAGCTGAGTGAGATGACAAACTTCTGAGGTGGAAGGCATTCAATGAGCATCTACTTTGTCATTTTTTAAATTTCATTTGTTCTTCAAAGCTAACCCCATTGATGGATGGTTTAAAGAACCTTTACAAAAGTCATACAACTAAAAAAGTCATACATATGCTAAAATATTTATGGACCAGCTACTATAGATCCTGTGTGACCTCAGATATGTTGGGATATAAAAGGAGACTAAGAGCCCTTTGTTAGGTGGCTTCTGCCTTTTTACAATTTTCAGACATTGCCAAGGACTGTCAGGGAAGTAGGTCAAGTAGGGTGTGGAGTGAAAAAGGGAAATGAAAGTCAAGCAAAGGAGAGTCATTCTGCGGACCATTAGGGTGGGGAGGTCAGGGGTCTGAGAAACGGGAGATGGATTAGGTAGGTTTCTGTGGTGGGTTCCAAGAATCACCCTATTTTAGTCAGGATGGAGAAGTTTTATAAAACAGCCTGGCTGTGGCAAACACCTTCTTCTTTCATCTCTCTTCACCATGACTGATTCTCAGCTCTGGTGGAAATATGCTAGAATGACCTGAAAGATTTCTTCAGTGCAAGAGTGGCCATTGTCTACCTTGCAAACTCTCTGGAAATGAAACTTGAACTTGAAGATTTGTTTTGAAGAATACAGAATCAGCCTAAAATATATCCAGGATTTAGAATATTTTCATGCATTAAATTCTGCTGTCCACAAATTCTTTACACTCCAAACATACTGAGGAATGTTAGAGATAATGAAGGTATTTTTTGATGGCATTAATATTTAATTTGGTAGACTTTGCATAAACTCAGTTATCTATCTTGGACCTGATCCAGTCAGTTGATGGTCTTAATGAATAAACACCAACTTTCTCCAAGCAAGAAGGAATCTATTCAATGGACCACCTTCAGACCTCAGACTGTACATTTTTCTTTGGTCCCCACTTTGCTGACTTACAAATTTTAGTCTTGCACAACCATAAATTGTATGGGCGAACTCTTCTTCCTCTTCCCACCTCACTTCTTCCTCGACTTCTCTTTGTGTCACATACACACCCTTTACACATACATATCACATACACACACACACAAATACATATACCATGTACACACCCCACACACGTCACACACAACACTGCACATTCCCACATACACATCTATACACACATATCACACACCTCACACCCACATACATACACACACACACACACACACACACACACACACACACACACACTGCTTGGTTCAAATACTTTGAAGTTAAGACCTGATGGACAGGCTAAAGTACTTAGTCTTCATCTCAAAGGGAATGTGGAGGTTTCTAGATAAACCAGGTGTGTCTTTTAAGAACCAGGTGGAGCTTTTGGCAGTCATCTTAAGAATTCCAGCATAGTGTGGGATTTTCCATTGTTCTTTTCTCTTTCAGCTGGCTTCCTGATAAGAAGCAGCTGTTGAGAAACATGCAACTAAGAACAGGAGTGAAAACTGTGCCTAAATGCGTGATCCTCATTGTGATAATAAGAACCACTAGGTTATTACGGTTATTACAGGACAAAGACCAGAAGAGATGAATGGCATGCTGAGTGGGAGGCTGTGGATTCCAGGTGCTTGGCACAAGGGCAGCTTCGTACTCCTCTATTATTTTATTGGGAACTGTCTTCTTTTAATGTAGAAACCGGGAACAACTCCCTGCTCTTCTTTTTTATGTAAAGCAAGTTAGACTTTAAGATGAAAACTGCAGTGTGAAGACATAATGGGTATTGGAGCACTTGTGACATGGGCAATGAGCAGTGTTGGTTAGAGGACAGAAGGAAGTCAGCCAGGGAGCACTGGGCACATAGGAGGGCAGTATGGAGCAGGAAGGATTAAAAACAAACACAATCGCACATATGTATGATGAAGCCCAGTACTTTCAATGCTAATATAAAAATTAATAAATTAATAAAAAGTGGAACTGAAGAGAGAGCTCAGCAGGTAAAGCTTACAAGTGCTTACAAACTTGACAACCTGAGTTCAATCCCCAGAAACCCGCATGGTAGAAAGAAAGAACAAGCTTCTGAATTGGCTTCCATCTATGTGCCAAGGCATGCATATATTCTCTCTCTCTCTTTCTCTCTCTCTCTCCCTTCTTCTCTAGTAAATAAATTAGATATATTTTGACAAATAGATTAGATATTTTGAAAAAGCAAGCCCATTTTTCTAAGATTTGAAAATTAAGTCACAGGGGTTAGAGAGATGGCTCAGGGGTTAAAACTCTGCCTTTCAAGCAAAAGAACCTGTGTTCAGATCCCATGTTTACAAAAATAACCACACAGAAATGGCAGCAGCCTGCACTTCCAACTCTGTAAGGCAGAGTCTGGGAAATTCCAAAGGGAAGTAAAAGGGAGGTAGAAGCAATCCAGGATGATTCTGAAGTCACCTTTGTGCCTCCACAGGGACACACAGTGCCCTCTAATACACACACACACACACACACACACACACACACACACACACACACACACGCACGCACACACACACACATACACACAGAGTCAGAATGATTCCAAATGTGTCCCATGTTCTCTGATGCGTGCTATTCCCAAGGCTACATTTTACCAGCGATGGACTCACCTAGAGTAGCTCTGGCTTTCTATGTCAGTCACATGCTTTTGATCATGATTTTTTACTGTAAGGCTGGGAGGATGGCTTAGCTGTTAAAGTACTTGCTGAATTAATTTTTGCCCTGCAGAACTCATGTAAATACTGGGTGGGTATAGAGGCCCACTTTAAGTCCAGCTCCAGAATGTTGAGACTGCAATCCCCAAATCCCCAGAGCAATCTGGCTAGCACAATAGCCCTATCAGAGATTTCTGGGTTTGATTAAGAGACCTATCCTTAAAAGAAAAGCAATCAAAATTGAGTCCCAGTATCAACCTTGGGTCTGCACACATACTCATAAATACATGTGAACCCACAGATCCACAACACATCTACATATGAAGAAAGGTATTCTATGAGAAGTACTCAAAGAGAGAATTCTAAGGTACACAATGAAATACTGGGGGTTTGAAGTATATCTACAACCTGAACCTTCCAGCCCAGTCTGGAGGAATGTAGGCAGAGGACATTTGTACTTCAGCTGACGCTGAGAACAACACAAAAACCTGTAGCTACAGTGAGGACAAAGTTCGGGCTATAATGTTGAGAACTTAAAATTTTATCCAAGATTACATTTAAGGAAGCTATTGCTATGATCCCTTGAGACATGTTATCCTCAGTAGTAAAATTAAAATTTGAGAATCCTCAAAAATCATTAGGAGTTAAGGAAATATGAAAGAAGAATCCTCTATCTCAAACTACAAACACACACACACACATACACACACACACACATGTGAACATACATATATTCACACATATCCATGCATGTATGTACATACACATATGCACATGTACATGCGTATATTCACATGCACACACATGCACATATGCTCACATATACCCAATGCATATCTGTACATGCATATTCATACATATATGTATCTTACACATCTATGCACATGTACACACAAACAATAGCAGCACTGCCCAATATGAAAATCCAAAGCTAAGAATTCTATTTACATAAACCACAGCAGTTTATCTAAGAAAGAAATGAAGCAATGTGAGGTCAGAGGTCAGGCTGGCCCTCAGCAGGCACAAAGGTTCAGTGCATTAGAAAGGAGAGCACAGGAAAGGAGGATGATATGACCAGAAAAAGGAAAGAACACCGAGAAGTTGGTACAGCATTTGGAGGGAGCAGTAGAGTTCACAAAGCAGTTGAGGAAGGACAAGCCGAAATTTAGAGGCAGCACTGTGGAGTCCTAGAAAGAAAGAAAGAAAGTTCCTGCAGTAGAATCCATTGCCATTTGGGAGATCTGTGTCCCCTTCATTCGGACAAGATCCACTATCTTCCATCTACTGTTTTAATTCCAGGTGAAAAAGTTTGTGTTTCAACTACTGGGCAGTGAGGAGACCCTAACATTCTTAACAGAGTATCAAGTCCACTGTATTTGTGAATATCTCCTTGTTGGTTGATGCAAACTGAAGGGAAAGATTGGAGGACAGAAGGCTAGATATGAGGGTTTGATGGTAATTCACCTGAAATACACTGTGCCTGATGATTGTGCAAAGCACAATAGCACCTATGTGTACATGAGGCATTTGGAAATGAGAGTTGATTGAAGTTTGTCAGTGACTATTGTGTAGGTGGTTAGCAAAAAAAAAAAAAAAATGAGTCAATGTTACTCTCAGGTTCTAAGCCCCAGGGATTTAGGAAGCAAGAAACTTTGTGGGAGATTCTAGGATCTTGGGGCTCGTGCTGTAACATGACTCGCAGCTCTGGCAGCTATCTTTGGAGAAGGATCAGCACACACCCATCTGTATATTCCATTCACTCTCTATGACATTTTCCACACTCCACAGAAGTCACACTGCACATATTTTTATTCAGAGAAAATAACTCAAGAAAAAAATGGTGATACTTTGATAGTTACATTTGGAAAATGACAAGTTATGTCACCGTCCTATGTTCATTTATTTAGGGTCCCATAATGAAATGTCACAGACTGGGTAGTTTAAACAATAAAAATCTTTTTTTCCCCTTATGTTTCTGTGGGCTGAAAGTCCAAGATGGAAGTTCCTTTTCCTCTGAGCCCTCTCTCCTTGGCTTACTTGTGCTCTTCTCACTACGCTCTTCCGTGATCATATGACACATGCCTGGTGTCTCCCCCCTTCTCATCAATGTTGGAACAGGGCCTCTAAGTATGGCCTCCATGTACCTTGTGCACCTCTTTAAAAGCCTTGTTTCTGAGGATCATCCCCTGCTGAGCTACTGAGCAGAGGACTTCAACCCACAAGTGTTGGGGAACACATGATTCATAACAGTCCATGTGTTCTAGAATTATTAATCTCTTGGAGATACTCAATGCTTGGGAATCAGGTTAACATGAGAGCCAAGGACTAAATTAAGTAAAATCTCTTCAAAAAGCAGAAGTCCTGGGGCTGAAGAGGTGGCTCAGGGGTCAAGCCTCTGCCTTGCAGGCGGAAGGTCCTGAGTTCGGATCCTAGACCCCACATATAGATGCCGGGCGGAAGCGGGGGCGGCCTGCGTTTCCCGTCCTGGTAGGGTGGAGCCTGTGAATCCCCGGGCAGAGTAAACAAGGAGGAGGCGTCCATGGTGGTTCCCGAATTCGTCCGTGATTCTACACACACATACACGCATACATGCACACACATACACACCATACACGCGCACAATTGAATAAAAAAAATTAAAAAAAAGCAGAAGTCCTAAGAATCACTATATATATATATATATAAAATCACTCTTTTCAGTCTAATTATTTTGTATGGAGTAAGGACAAAAAAGTATTTCCTTCTCATCCAATCATTGATATATCTGCAAAGTCTGCTGCTTGCCATCCTGGTGTCTGGGCCTTGTCCCTCTAACTATGCCTGTCGCCCATTAGTTGTTGCATGTCTGCTTCCCTACCTGGAGCTCTCTGTGCCCACCCTGTGCAGTGTCCTAGAATGGAGCAGGGAACAAGGCAGACACGTGAGTGCCCTGTGATCCAACTTTTGTAATCCACTTCAGTGCCAGACAAGCAACCAGGCCATCACATAATATGTGCCAAAGGCAAGCAGAGGTCTGACCTGAGATACCATTTAACACAGCGGCACTTGCCCAATCTCTGGCAGTCAGAAAAGGCTTCCCTGAGGAACAAAAAGGCATTTCAACAGTCACTGGAGAATGAGGCAAGCGTCTTTCCAGACAGAGAGAACAGCCATCACAGCTCAGGGCGGGTGGAAGAAGTTCAATGAAGGTGGAAGACAGGAGGTGGCAAGGGGAAGAATGTTAGAAGCAAGGAGGGTGCAGGTGCAGTTTAGGAGAGATGGGAAGACCTCATGGCAGCCTCACATGCAAAGATCCATTGAAGAGATTTCAACTGGGAAGTGATTTTTTTCAGATTGACTATGTATACTCAGATACTGTATACAGGAGATAGACATTTGTGAGCTTGTTGGAGAAATTAAAAGTGGATAATTCTCACCCACAAGGACAGGGCTGGGAAGCAAGGAGAACTGGGAGAAACTGTGAGGTTAAACAGCAGAGGACCCAACCATTTATCACAGTAAAATTTTTGCTCTATTTCATTCACTGATGTGTCCCAAATGTTTTAAGTCATGTCTGGCACATAACAGAAAGTCATTAAGCATTTGTCAAATGAACCAGTTCCCTTAGTATTCTCGGGGATAGGATCCAGATCTTCCTGCATTTACCTGAAGGTGCTCAAATCCTTTATGCAAAATGATTTGGTATTTGATATAATCTATGCTTTTACTAATGCTTATTTTGATTCATCTGTAGATTTCCTAAAATACCTTAAAATATATTACATGATGAGGACATACATAATATTTTTATTTATTTCGAACAAATTCTAAATAGAATGCAGGCTGAGGCTAGAGAGACGGCTCGGGGGTTGAACTTCTGTTTCACAAGCCAAAGATTCCAGACCCTAGGCAAAAATATCAGGCAGAAATGGCAGAGGCCTGAACTTCTGGTCTTGGAAGGCGGAACCTAGGAAATCCCAGAGCACCTAAAATAGAAAGTAGAGCAATCAATGATTCCCAAAGTTACCCTTGGGCACACAGTGCCCTCTGATACACACGCGCATACATGTGCGCGCGCGCCACACACACACACACACACACACACTGGAAAAAAAAGAAGTCAGGGTGACTTCAAACTCACTGTGTAATGGCTTCACCCCCCCCCCAACACCAAGATTAGCATTTGTGTTTCCTTGCCCAGTTTAGGAACCCAAAATGTTCCCCGAATATTTCTAACTTGTGTTTTGTTGAAAGTATAGATGTGAAACCCACAACATTATGTGACCTTGAGGAATGGGTTAGAAATATTACTCAGGTTTTGAACTCGTGCACTGGAGGCCACTGGTGCTGTTTCCTGAGATGAGACACACAGCAGGGCTGGGTGGCAGGGCCCAGATCACATTTTGTGGATCTGTTTGACATGCATTTGAAACATCTGAGTGGAAATGTGAATAACTAGGAAGAAATTAGGAACAGGCCGTGAGGTGCGGAATAATATGAAATCCTTTAATGTAACTTTCATGTGATCCACAACTATGGATCATGACTGACACAGAAAGTATGCAGAAAGACGGAAATGCACCCTGCATCCAGCAGTATTCTTCTCCCCTCCCCTCCTCTTCCTCTCTTTTTCTTCTCTTCTCTTTCCTCCCCTTTTCTTCCCTCCTCTGCTCTCCCTTTCTCTGCTTTCTTCTTTCTCTTCTTTCTCCCTGTCTTTTTCTTCCTCCTCTTCCTTCTTCCTCTCTCCCCCTGCCCCAAGCTTGCTTCCCACCCTCTTTTCAATATGCCATTAGATCTGACACTCTTAGGAGCTTTCATTTGACTGATAAAGGAAGGAAGTGACCTCTGTGATTTCTCAAGTCCCTTAGGTCATATATGCACATATATGACAGAGGATCACCTCCTTACCTTAAGTCAGTGCCCCCACAAAAGTTTGGAGTAAGACGCAGTGCTAATTAAACCATTTATGCAATCTTGTCACTCCATATGGTGATGACAGCTCACATTTATAGATTTTTTTCAGAATCGTTCCTTGTAATTATGCCGGTTATTTTTCCCCCACAGGGCAGAGTTATCACACATAGAAAGTGAGGAGTCCACAGAAAGCATCTGGCTTTTATTTCATAAAGAGAATTTGCAACTTGCTCAAGACTGCTTAGCAGTGGAGTGGAGGTTTAAATGTGGTGGTTTCCTCCTTGAGCCAAGGCCTATCCTCATGTCCACTCCCTGCTCTTCAGTTATGTGCATATGTAGACTAGACTCTCCCCACATCAAATGACATAGAGCACAGTCTTACTGCCCAATCCTCAGGACATAGAGAGAAGATTCTGTCTCATAAAATCAAAAGGGAAAAATAAAATCGTGAGTGCCAGAACAATTGAAATAAATAAAATCTTAGCATTAAAATAAAACTCCACAAAAATGATGCAATTGAACTTACCTCTTCCTGAAGCACTGCAGGAATCTGCTTACTAATCCGTTCTTTATTCATGTTTATATGCTGCACAGGGCCACTACCTGGAACTTAGTCTTTCAGCAAATATTTAGTGATCAGATTACTGCAAGTAAAGGAGCTGCACTCCCTTCTCTGGCACGGCTTCGAGTTCAGTTTATGCTAGTTTCTGGAATGGTCTTCCTCACACAGAATCGAAGCCATTTTTCATAACTGACTACTTATTAGACATGGTTATGCTTTCCTGGTGTGAGCCAAACACAGTTAGCTGTTTCCCAAATATGTTACAACAGTCAAGATTTCCCCTGCAGATATTTGTTATTTTTTTTTCAAGATGGAAGGTAATTAAAACTTAGACCTTCTTCATAATGCTTGGCTTCCTATTCTTTTGACCATTGTTATCATTTTCCTTGGAATGTGCCTCAGGTTTTTAAAGATTTTCTTAAAATGTGATGCCCTGAATGAAGTAGAAGTTTATATGGATACCATAGCATATTAATGTAAGGTCAGATTGCCTGCCAGAAAAACAGCTCTTTAAGTAGCAACGTTTTCATATCCCTTTGGAAAGCACTAAAATCTTGAACATTCTCCAAACCACAGGGAGGCCCCCAGAATGATCCGAAGTGAATTACGCTCATGTTTAAACAAGCAAGATTATATTTTCCATTTTTTTTCTTTAGCAAGTCCTTTTTATTAATCACTTAAAGGGATTAAAATGAAGCATTATTCATTATTCTTAAAGGAGTTGTTTCCCCTAAAGTTATTTAACTTCATCTTAAAATCCTATGCAAGCCAGGTCACATAAGCATACTCCAGGCCCCGACCTGCCTGGACATGAGACCCGGAGGGCCTAGGTCAGCACGAGGCACTTGGTGGGAGAGGCTGAGAAGCCAATCGGGTTAGGAGCTACTGAGAACAGTAAAGCAAGGTTGCCAAACTCCCTTCTAGGTTAAATGGACATGCAGATTGCAGACATTATTGTTGGCTAATGGACAACTGGCCTCTAGAGCGAGCTCCTTTCTCTTCTATCCTGATGAGAGGGAGAGTACTAGGATTCCTCCCCCAGAAGGATGAGACAATAACTAAGTAGCCTTGTAGTCATGGAAGGATGCGACTCTCGAAGCTTTACTAACACACTGGGTGCCATGTAAGTCAAAGGGAGGTTAACAGATTCAAATCAGAATTCTGCCAGTTCCCCTCCAGTGGCTCGGCGGTTGCGTGTCTGTGGGCCAGCAGACATGATCTTCATTGTGGAAACTCTCTTATCTTTTTGACCCACGTAGAGTTGGGCCTCCCTGCGCTCTTCTCCCTTCTAGTCAGCCTGGGCTCCCAACCTGCTCCAAATGAAGGTCTCTGAGGCCTCAGCAGCCCAGGGACCCCCCCTGGCCGAGGGGCTTTGGGCATGGGAGTTGGGAGAATACTTACAGGAGGAAGGCAAGGGAGGGAAAACTCCTGGGGCCAGGGAGAGGCTCCATGGGCAAAGGTTCCTGCGCTCAAAGCTGGTGAGCAGAGTACAGAGGCAGAGAGTGAGGAGGCTGCGTCTGGCTCCCGCTCTCACAGCCATTGCAGTACATTGAGCTCCATAGAGACAGCTCCGGGGCAAGCAAGAGCCGGACGGGCACTGGGCGACTCTGTGCCTCGCGGAGGAAAAACAACTAAACATGGGCAAAGGAGATCCTAAGAAGCAGAGAGGCAAAATGTCATCACATGTATTCTTTGTGCAAACTTGCCGGGAGGAGCATAAGAAGAAGCACCCAGATGCTTCAGTCAACTTCTCAGAGTTCTCTAAGAAGTGCTCAGAGAGGTGGAAGACTATGTCTGCTAAAGAAAAAGGAAAATTTGAAGATATGGCAAAGGCGGACAAGGCTCGTTATGAAAGAGAAATGAAAACCTACATCCCTCACAAAGGGGAAACAAAAAAGAAGTTCAAGGATCCCAATGCTCCCAAGAGGCCTCCTTCGGCCTTTTTCTTGTTCTGAGTATCGCCCCAAAATCAAAGGAGAACATCCCGGTTTATCCATTGGTGATGTTGCAAAGAAACTGGGAGAGATGTGGAACAACACTGCTGCTGATGACAAGCAGCCCTATGAGAAGAAGCCGCCGAGCTGAAGGAGAAGTAGGGAAGGATATTGCTGCCTACAGAGCTAAAGGAAAACCTGATGCAGCCTAAAAAGGGAGTTGTGAAGGCTGAGAAGAGCAAGAAAAAGAAGGAAGAGCAGGAAGACGAGGAAGACGAAGAAGATGAGGAAGACGAGGAAGACGAAGAAGATGAGGATGAAGAAGATGATGATGATGAATAAGTTGGTTCTAGCGCAGTTTTTTTTTTCTTGTCTATAAAGCATTTAACCCCCCTGTACACAATTTACTCCTTTTAAAGAAAAAAAATTGAAATGTAAGGCTGTGTAAGATTTGTTTTTAAACTGTACAGTGTCTTTTTTTGTATAGTTAACACACTACCGAATGTGTCTTTAGATAGCCCTGTCTGGGGTTGTAAATTGGCATGGAAATTTGAAGCAGGTTCTTGTTGGTGCACAGCACAAATTAGTTATATCTGGGGACGGTAGTTTTCTCATCTTCAGTTGTCTCTGATGCAGCTTATATGAAATAATTGTTGTTCTGTTAACTGAATACCACTCTGTAATTGCAAAAAAAAATTGCAGCTGTTTTTTTGACATTCTGAATGCTTCTAAGTAAATACAATTTTTTTTATTAAAAAAAAAAAAAGCTGGTGAGCAGAGGCTGATCCCCAGAGTCAACACGGTGAAAGGAGGAAACTGACTTAGGAATACTATTTTCTGACTTCCACGCATGTGCCATGACACCTCTTCTTCTCTCACTCTCTCTCGATCTCTCTCTCTCTCTTTCTCTCAAGTAACCTTGAGGGAGGGTAAGAGCACTAATGGAGGGAGGACCACTCTGCTCTGACTCCAACTTTGAGTCCTCCATGAGGCAAGCAGCTTGGCCCAAGGAGATCTTTTCTCCTTAGAAGGCAGTCCTAGCAGCTGTTTCTTCTTCCTGGGGGATTCTCATTTGAAGTCTCACCTCAAATTGCACACATCCCCAGGCCCAGGGGATTCCACACTTAGTCATTCTCCCCTCAACACCCTACCCCCCTCCGCAGGAAGCTTTTGGGTAATATTTTCTCATTCTTGCACCTTGTTCAGTGATAGTGTGTCCTGGCAAGGGGGTGTCTTGGGAGATCTTCTGATTACTCAGTGATGGTGTGTACCTGGCTGGAGAGAGGTGTCTTGGAAGATATGATGGTCTCCTGACCAATAAGCCATAAGATCCTGCATTCTTTCTCTGTATGTATCTAGACACCTTCCCTTTCATTGGCCAGGATAATAAAGGGATTGGTTCAAAGAGAGCCTTGGGGAAGGGGCTGAGATGGGGCTCTGTCCCCCCGGCCTTGCCATGGACTCGCTCCCTGAGGAGTTCCAGAAACACCAGAATGAGAATTCCGACGCTATTCATCCCTAGACTGATGGGCCACTTAGATATAGGTATCAACTCGGCAATTCAGAATTAAGTCTTTGGGCACACCTGTGAAGAATTAGTTAAGGCAAGCTCTGTGAAAGTCTGTGGGAGAGTATCTAATTGATGAGGAAGATCCAGTTCATGGTGGGTGGGGCCGTTCCCCAGGCAGGTGGATGAGGTGAACGCAGCAGGTTCTGTGTTTTGGCAGACTGATGGTTAGGAGGCATGCCCCTCTCAGCTCTTCTGGTGAGTATGGTGTGTTCCTCGACTTCTGACTTTGCTATGAGCTCTCCCACCATCACAATGGACTGGCACCAAACAGTGCCAGCAACTGGAGATGAAACTGATGGTATTGGGGGGGGCAAGAGTACAGGGGGAGAGACAGGAGTTCCTCCTTGAAAAGGTCCCAACATGCTTGCAGGATGTCAGCCACCTCTGCCATCTTCTCCAGGAGAAACCGCTTAACTTCCAAGTGCCCCCCAGCAAGCCACGAGTAGCAGGCCTCCTGCGGAGCTCAAACAAGTCTCTATCCCCCTCCCCATGTTGCTCAGGCATGACTGTGGGAAAATTCTCCATTCAGTTTATTTTCTTTCCTCCTTCCATTCTCATTCCCAGCCAAACCACAGGATGTTTTTTTCCTAAATTTGTTCTGAGGGGAAAAAACAACCATGAAAGGTATTTTCCCATCTGAATTGCTTCTCACTTTAGCTAGATTTATATGTGGCTGAAACAAAGGTTTGCTAGTGCAATGAAATCAAGACTTACTGTGAACTTACTGTGAAGAATGTTGATAGCAGAGAGAGAGAGAGAGAGAGAGAGAGAGAGAGAGAATTATCTACTAGGTAAACTTGTTACCAGCTGGCTTCCCCGTGGCTATTAATTCTCCAACTCCTGTGACATACTTAGGGGTAGGGAACAGCTTACAGGGACATGCTCTACATCCAAATTCATGAACCAATACTGGAACAAAGCCCTAGCCACCCGCATTCAAAGAAGAAAATTAAAGACATCATCTTTCCATCCTTTTCAAGGATTCCTAGCTTTGTTTTATTTGTCTCAGGAAAGTTATGCTGTGCTCCAGATCCTGGGTGGACTATCCCTCTGTCAGCCAAGCAAAACACATCTGTGGGCCTCAGTCAGTCACAGGGGTGCTGTGTTCCAAGTGTAAGCCACACACAGATGGCGGCTTCTCAGGAGCTCCCCCGGGGCTCTGGGCCGGGTTTTAGGGCCATTATCTCAGCCTCAACAGCACCACGAAAGAACTATTACTATCTCTCCGTTAGGAAAACACAGACTTAGATTAGGGCAGCTTCCACACCAGCACCTAGCCACTTCCTGACTGGGCAGGACCCTGAGACTAAGTTCCAGCTCTTCAGTCTCTACACTTGTAATCTTCTCTACAGGGTGTTGCGGTAGCCTGGTGCAGCCAAGTTGCTTTGAGGCGTTGCTGGGCTCAGCAGCAGAGCCGTTCTGGCCACCTATATTTTTCCTAGACTTATAGTTAGAAGTTGGCGACCCCTTGACAATTGAAGAGTGAGTTCTGCCCACATGGGTGAAGCACTGGTAGGGAGGGCAACCCCTAGGCAAGCCTGCAGGAGAATAATATATGAGGGGAGACCCACTGTGGTGGTGGTGGGGGCATTTCCTGTGCAGGTGGATAAGACGAAGGGTGCTAGTTCAGTAGTTTGGTGACTTTGGCAGACTTGCAGTCCAGCAAATGAGGAGGTTTGTCACTTCCTCAGGAATCCCTGTGGTTACAGTGTGGACAGTTCCATTGCCTACTGATAAAGAAATGAAATCTCCAGCCAAGAACTCTAAGGAAGAATCATAAGCAAGAATAAAAGCTCCTTGTCCCCTGAGCTGTTTGGTCATGAATTTATCAGCACCTTCCAGACCAACTGCAACTCCACCCGTCCCACCACACGGGGTTCCTGGCCCCACTACACAGGCCGGCCATGAGCCTTTTCTGAGAACATTCTGTTATCTTTCTCTAGACCCAGCAAGCAGTGAACTTTGGTAGAAATTTGACACGTTTTGTTTCCTGACCCCCTTTTCCTCTTCACCACTGGGACACAGTAAATATTTTTAACTGCTTTGGTGAAGAAAAAAGACAGCCGAGCATGTAAAAATTCCTCATAAATGGAAAATAATTTGGGTACTCTACTCTCCCCGACTCCAGCTCCCCAGGTGACATTGGTTACAATGAAGCCACTGGCAGAAAGACTGGCGGGTTTTTTCCACCCGACTCTAACACTTAAGGGTGTTTAAGATGCTGAAGTCAAGAAGCTTTGTAGAAAGCAAGATGGCTATCCAGCAGGTTTGGCACCTTGGAGTTCCTGGTGAGGTTTTGTATGAGAGCCAGATTCAGGAGAGATGAGGTCAGCCATGTTAAGCTACAGCCCACAGAGAAACCCACTGGCTCCAGGATGTTCTGGAAGCCACAGGTGACTTGGCAGGTCTGCCTGGGCCTCCTCAGCTGCAGCTGTGCAAGAGAAAAGCAGAGGAGGGAGGGACAGAAGCAGCCTTGTGCTTCCTTCAAGACCACAGCTCACTCCCAAGGCCACTTGTTTGTTTGTGTTGGAGTTTTTAGAGAGATCCTCTTGTATCTGGCCTCAAACTCTATGTAAGTAAGGATGACACCGAATTCCTGATCATCCTATGTCTGCCTTCCGAGTGCTGGGGTTGCAGGAATATACCTACACCCTTATCTCAAAAGAGTTCTAGGAAATATATAGGCTCTTTTAACCTTTGATTAATGAAAAAAAAATTCATCACCCATTGCTAGTCTTTGAAAGATTCATGGCTCAGTGGGTAAAAACTCTTGCTGACTCTATAACTTTGGATCCCTAGAGCAGATAACAGCATCAGTAAGCAAATAACCATCACAGGGCCTAGTTGGTAACTTATTCTAGGCTTTACAAAATAACTCCAATTTGAAAATTTACTTCCTGTTGTCCTGAGCCTGTTGTAACTTGTTTTAAAAAATAGGGTCTCCATCATGATAGCAAAAAATAAAAATAAAATCTATGTGTTGCTATTTTTGGTCATCTTTTGTTTTATTTTATTTTATTTTGTTTAGTGTCTTTGAATTAGGTCACCCTTGAAACCCTGATGGTCATGAACCTCCTTTCTCAGCCTCCCAAGTGCTAGGACTACAGGTGTGGAGCACCACTCCTGGCTTGACAATGTTTTGTTATGTGACTATTCAGTCTCCAAATTTGAAATGTAAGGTTTTTAAGCATAAAGCTGATTTTTACTTGGGGAACTGAGGTGTGCCTGGGATTTTTTGCTAACAATTCTAACTATACGATGTTGTAAACTTGAATGTGCTTTGGTAATATTTGTATAATACTAGGTGCCCCAAATTATTTTCTCTAGGTGAATTAATTGTATCTAAGAAGAGGACACACACACACACACACACACACACACACACACACACACACCACATCACTCAAAAGTTCCCATGCCAGATAAGTAGGAAAAGGAGTAGACTTATTAGATTATGAATGACAGACAAACTGACCAATTAAGTCAACAAGACTTACAAGGTCTTGGCTTAACAAGACTTACATGGTCTGAACAAGAGCAGGACCATCTGGAACTATCTAAAAACAATAAGCAGACTCTGACCTCATTCTTGGACTAGGAGGTGAACTCAAGGAGATCTTTCAATGGAGGTGCTTACTTCAAATACCCCCAAAAATATGATGCACAATTTTGATTCCACTAAATGCATTCAGTATACATTCTTGACCTTCAGCCACTTATATTTAGCTATATTAGCTTATTGATACTTATATTCATTTAGAAGTCTGTCAAGGACACAGTTGGCTACATTGTCTAGTTAGACTGGGAACCAGGAATAGCTACCACATTACGGGTTTTACCTCTTGGTCCACATGGTTTCATAAATTATTTTTAAAGTTGCTCAAGTCAGAATCACAATCCTGGATGTTGCAATGAAGGCCAGGATTAGAAACTGAATTTCCTCTTCATTATTTATTTTTTAATGGATTTGCCAATAGTCCCATGGGAAGTTAACTTGCATGATATTAAAATCTGATTGCATGAGCTGATTTGTTTGAAAACCATCAGGTTAAGCAAATCTAATTTTTTTTTAACCCACTCCCCATGCTGGGATTTACTCTAGGGCTTCCTGCATGCTAGGAAGTGTTCTAGCTTTTTAACTAAAATTTTTTCACAGCTGTCATGGTTTGAATGTGAATTGTTCCCAAAGACTCAGGTGCTTGAATACTTGGTCCCCAGCTAATGGTGTTTTTTAGGGAGCTCATGGAACTTCTTAGACAGTTAAGTCAATGTGGAGGTCCACTGATTAAAAAGAAAACACAAGGGAGAAGCGAGTTTTATTATAGCTGAGGGTTTGGTGTCCAGGGGAATCATAGTTTAGCCTTAAAGTGGGAGAGCATTAGAGCAGAAACTATAGCTTAGAGTGGAGTAAAGAAGAGAGTTAATCACCATGGACAGTGTGGCAGTTCAAGTCTGCAGGACCCACAGGATAAAGGGTGCTCCCCCCATTTAGAGCTTTCAAATGTTGCTAAGGGATCCTCAAGGAAGTAGGACAGTAGGTTGTGGCAAAAGATAGACATCTGTCAAAGTCGACAGGGCAGGATCTAGGAAATAAGCTCCTTTAGCTTCAGGAATGGCTGTTTTAAGCACATAATAATCAGTTTCAGGAGCTGCCGCCTTCCAGTCAAGATGGAGGACTTTTACAAAATGGCGTGACCATGGCCAACAGACACGGGGTCTATCTGGCAAACACAGAGACGGATGAGTAGAGCTTATGGGATATGGTCCAAGCTCTTTGTTTCCTACTTACTAGGCACCTGGCGCGCTTTTGGCAAAGTCATAAGCTGTTTCTGCCACCACACCTGCACCCAAGATGATCCATATTCCTGGACTGGGAGCCAGAACCAATCCCTCATCTCTCAACTTGCTTCCGGTCACAGCAATAAGAAAAAATAACAAAAGGACGCAGAGAGCATGCATTTCCAGCTAAAGAATATACCAAGTACCCCAGACCATGTCAGTGTTAGTGTGTGCGGAATTTCTAGCAACATGACCTAGCTTTCAATAAAACATACTTTGCAAAACATAATAGTATATTAAAAACAAAGTTTGATAAATAATTACTGTGCCAGACTCATGTTTGCCACTGTGTGATTAGAAAGAAGTCATTTAAAGTCCCTCAGCAAATCTTAGGAAATACTACAAAAAAAAAAAAACAGCCACAGCAATTTACAGTAAAGACAGACAAGCATTTTCCCAAGACAAAAGCTGTATTATGTTTCAATGCCATGTGTGACACTTTTGTTCCATTCACTTTTCTATTTAGATGTCAAATTATTTGTGAGGAAGTAAAATGCTGTACATGAGAGAAAACCTCCTTCAAGTGAAGAGACCACCGGAGAGATTGCACTTTCCCTTCTGCTGGTGATATAAATACGTGACCAAACAACTTAGGAGAACAGCAGTTTATTCCCCACTTACAGTTTCTGATTACAGTTCATTGACATGGCAGGAGAGCTCATACCAACATCAGAAGCTAAGGAACCTTGCCACACATATCCTTACCAAGAGCTGAGAGGGAAACGTAGTTTTCTTTCTTGCCAACAGACCTATATAAAAATTTCCAAGCAGCTCACTCTCTATCTTATCCACCAGCCAGGAATGGTCCCATTCATCATGGGCTGGATCAGCCCACATAAACTAGATAATCTCCCACGGGCTTGCTCAGGACCTGCCTTATCTGCTAGTTCTTTACAGATGTGCCCATTCTCCGTTTTCAATTGTCAAGTTGGCATCTTTACCAACTGCCACATCATATCAAATAACAAAGTAAATAGCATTTGAGTTTGAGTTTGTGGAATAAACTAGAAACCATTTAAGCTATAGCAAAACTTCCAGGCTGTCCTGAGAAACACTATGGACCTAATCATAACCAACCAAGAAAATGGCTACGTTGTATTATTGTTCATTATGAAATCACAGGTGAGCCACTATGTCATATATTCACATAATGACAAAAGTAACTTATTGGAAGGTAAGAAAACAAGGGGTCAGAAAACAAGTAAGTCCACCAACAGAAGTCAGTGAGTGAGAACTTCTAACTTAAATGTATTTTGGCAGATGCATAGTTTGGCCTATTCATGGGGTCCAGTGTGACATTTCCACGCTCACTCCGACTGCGTCATGACCCCTGACTGGATCATAGCTCCTGCCACCATTTGCCATTCCTTTGAGTCGGAAACATTCTACTGGATGTTTCAAAATGTTGTTAACCAACCTTAGAAGTTATTCCTTGTATCCATATATGCCCTGTATTGTCAAACCATCCTCTTTCCATTTTCTTGGAGCTCAGTTGTATCACCTGTCTAGTTAAATTTACTCAGTTCAGGGTTTCAGAAGTGGGGTGAGGTTAGGTGCATCATAGGATGTCCCTGACTAACCGGAGCTTACTGGCTATGTATGGTTATGTTGGAACTCACTCCACAATTGTCTTCAAGTCTTTCATCAGAAAAAATAACCCCGAGGTCAGACTGTGGGGTTCTTAGCTACTGATATTTGCAAATGTTTCTTTGAGACACAGTTTCACTTTATGGCCCATCTGGTCCTGCAACTCAGCTGCCCTAGCTGCCCCAGCACTGGGTTCTAGCAGGTGCCACCACACTGGGCTCAACTGCAATTCTATGCAGTTCAGGACCTGTCACTATCAGCCAGATGAACCCAGTTCCTCTGAGTGAGGTCGGTGAAATCCTGCTTGCCAAGCAGTCACGTACTAGAAGATAAGAAGGCGTTGTACCCGGTGAGGCGGATCAGCTCCCCAGTGATGCACCTGAGATCCTGCCTCTTCCTTCCCTTCTTTCCTCACTCCCTTTCCTCCTTCTATTCCTTTTTAGGCAGCAGAGAACCCCAGAGATCAAGTGTCTAGAAAGATCCATGTACAACATTAAAGGATAGCAAGAACAAGTCTCTAGGATCCTCTGGGCTTTGAAATTTACACAGCCAATAGTTTTTGGGTTGGTTTCTGATTCAAGAGTAAGTTGTTATAGTCTGAATCTGAAATGTCTCTTACAGGCTGACTGTTTGAACTTTTACTCCCCAGCTGTGGTACTATTTGGGAGGCTAGAGAACCTCTAGGACATAGGGTGGAGCTGAGGAAGCAGGTTGGCCATTCTGGGCAAGTGTTTGAAGGTTCAATCTGACCCAACAACCTGTGGCTCTCAGTCTCACTCCTCCCCACCTTACCCCCACACCAACATCCACACATCTCACAGCAACCTCTTTGGCAGGTAATTACCTGGGATCCATTGTTCTCACCTTCTGAAAGCTACAATATTCTTCATCTCCTCCTTTCTAGGCAACTCTTGAGGTGCCATGTTTTCCAGTTAATGTCCCCTGATCAAAGAGAATGAGAATCAGCAAGCTACTCTAATGAGTAGACATTTTTTTCTTCCTGTTTTTGGAATTTCTTACATGAACATAATGAATTTGTGACATTTTATCTCATATTACCTAATTCCATTTCTTTCCTTTTCTCACTGCAAAATTTCTCCCACCAGTCTCCCTCTCACTTTATTCCCAAACCTAATAAAGCAATATCCAAAAAAGAGAAAAAAGAACCATAGACCTATCACACTGATGAATAGAAATGCATCATTCCTCAATGAAATACTTGCAAATCAAATTCAAAAGCATATCCAAGAGATCACATTCTATAAACAAGTCTGGTTCATTCCAGATATGCAAGGATGATTCAATGTATTTGTAAATGAATAATTGTAATTTATCACCTCAAGGGACATACAGAAATTACATAATCCTTTTGGTAAAATTCAGTATCCCTTTGTGATAAAAGTCCTGATGAAAGGGGCTGGAGAGGTGACTCAGGGGTTAAGCCTCCGCCTTGCAGGCGGAAGGTCCTGAGTTCCGATCCTAGACCTCACGTATAGACGCCAGGCGGAAGCGGGGGCGGCCTGCGCTTCTGGTCCTGGTAGGGTGGAGCCTGTGAATCCCGGGGCAGAGTAAACAAGGAGGAGGTGGAGGCGGTCCATGGTGGTTCCCGAATTCGTCTGTGGTTCTACACACACGTACACACACACACACACATACATACACACACACGCACACATGCATATGCGCACAATTGAATAAATAATAAAAAAATTTTTAAAAAGTCCTGATGAAAAAGGGATGGGAGGAATATATGTATCAACATCATAAAAGGTTGACTTTTAAAGGAGGTGTCCATTTCCCCTTTTCAAGGACTGCCTTGTACCTGCAGGAGCCCCCTTGGGCTTTCTAAAACTCACCCCCTTCTCCCTCCTTTGGAGGTAACTGCCCTGTTCTCACAGGGCCTGTTAGTTCTCACTAATCTCTAGCTAGCTAGCTCTTCAGAAGGTAACTAGTACCTGCTGAAATCTGAACTGCACTGAATATGCATGACTTTGGCAGGATGTTGAGTCTCTGGAATTCCAAACAACCTGAAAAATTGTATTCAACAATGCTTCCTCCCTCTTTCATTCCTTCCGTCCTTCTCCCTCCCCTCCCTTCTTCCCTTCCTTCTTTTTCTCCCCTCCCTCTTCTCCCCTCCTCCCTCCCTCCCTCCTTCCCTCCCTCCCTCCCTCCTTTCTTCTCTCCCTTCCCTCTCTCTCTTCCTTTTTTCCTCCCTTCTTCTCTCCCTCCATTTCTTTCTTCTATTCATCTTTCAGAGACAGGCTGGCTTGTAACTTGCTAGGGAGCTCAAGCTGGCCTCAAACGTGACCTCCTCCTGACTCAAGCCTCCCATGTCTTGCTTGGCATTATAATGCACTACCATGTCTGGCTCACTTTCTATATAATCAGCTTGAAAAGCATTCTGAACGTCGTTCTCATTGTGCTAAAATAGCATGTGTTGAAGCAAAAGCGGTCCATGCTTGAAGGATCCACAAAGGATTCCGACAGAAATAATCTTGGGCCCTCCAGCTGTCAGAGACATAGAGGCAGCCTTGGCCTGAGAAACCCCAGTAAGAGGGTTCCCAGGCTCTGGAGGATTACTGTGGCTTATGTCTCCTGCCTGTGCCCCTTTCCTGCCCTAGCTTCCACAGGAGCAGTTTACAAACTACATGCAGAAACGAGGGTCAGAAAAGAAGCCAGTTTTAATGAAAAGCCACATGTTATGGTTTTCAAAGCATCTGCAGTAAGCACACAGGTTTGGTTTTCTGAAATAGTGAACATTGGCACTTTGACTTCTGAAATGGTGAATTTGCATTTTCATGATGGTCTTCAGGACACCATTGTCTGAGTGCAAATGATTAAAATGAAGGAATGTTTACCTCTGAAAATATTTTCTTCTTTTTTGCTGATATTAAAATAAAAATGAATTGATTCCTCTGCTGTTAGAAAGTTTGAGAGACTGTGGGGAGCCTATTTGCTTGTGCTTGATCATTTCTTTTGTCCCCTACCTGTTTTGATCTGACACCTTTCAATTTTGTGTGTGTGTGTGTGTGTGTGTGTGTGTATTGTATCATAAAGCACTGTGCGTTCCTGTGAAGGACCACAGGTAACTTCAGGAATCACCCTGGATTCTGTTACCTGAAACATGAGTTCCTCAACTCTAGGCTGGTGTGGATCTCCCTATGTCTCCCAGTCTGACCGTAACTCATCCACCACCATATCAGCTCCACTATAATTTTTTTTTCCCAATCATACAGCTCAATAGGTACCCCGGTCCTCTCCCTCCTTCCACCCTTCCCTAGTTCCCCCTTGCACTCTCCTCCCTTTTCCCCTTCTTTTCACCCCTCCCTCCCCTTCTCCCAGTGCCTTCCCCTTCTCCTCTCTCATCCCCTGAAGTATCCTTTTGTGTGAATGCCAAACCTCCCTCTGAGTCTTTCAACCTAGTGAGGTGTAAGGACTCAGTGGCATAGCCCAGAGCCCTTTCTTGGGCTCCCCATTAGTATGGGAACACTATTATGACTGTGAACACTGTTCCCATTAGTATGGGAACACTATTATGACACTACTTTGCCTCTAAGGATCCTACTGCCTGTGATCCATGCTAAACTTGGGGGTGGGCGGTTGTTGAGATGTTAGTCATTGAGCTCCACTGTCATTTTAAAGGAGCTTGGAATCATTTGGGAGAAACTAACAAGTTAAGTGATATACTCCCTCTAGTGGATACAGACAGAGAAGGAAGTGTTCTGGTCTGTCTGAAAATGAACTCTTGAGTTTTAACTCTGTTTGATGGCTTGGATTATCCTTTAAAAGCTACTCTGTTATGTTTAATTTATTGAGTCTCTGTCAGCCCATGGATCTTTGACATTTAATTTTTTCTTCACTGTTGTCTTTTATTTTCTTGCTATTAGAGACTTTTTGCCCATAAAGATCTACTTTGTACTGCCATAGTCAGGCATATCCCTAGGCACTAAGAGACAAGTGGGTAGAAAATTTAAAGTCCCACTTAGGGAAGCTTGAAATGTCAAATGGCATTCACACCATGCTTCCGAGTAGCTGGGCTATGTTCTTATTTATTATTAGTTATAAATATTACTGTCCACCGACTCTGCAGAGACTACAGGGCAAGAAAGTGGTCAAAATCTCAGACAAAAAAAGACAAGAACAAATGTCTCATTCAGGGAGACTGCCAGCGCATGTAGGACATGCTCTGATTTTTCACCTTGGTCTTTGAAACTGTCTCTAAGCCAAGTATCTGATCAAGAGCAAAGGGCTGGGTCTGCCCATTCATCTCCGAAGCCCGGGGAGGCTGAACCCTGCAAGGCTGGCTGGCCTGAAGTTCAGTTGCCTGTCCAATGACAAATGAAGTGAAGGAGGGCAGAAGTGAACACAGGTATGTTTGACTCCAAAGTCCTCGTCAGTGCCTGGGACCACTTCATTGCCAATGCCAGCAAAGAGGACGCAATCCTAGAATGGTGGACTCAGGTGAAACCCAAGAAGCAAACCCAGAATGGTCATTTTCTTAAAAAATGAGTGAAAGAGAAACAAAAACTGAGTGCCTACAGAAATTAATTCTAGCTCGTTCAACAATTTTCACTTGTCGTCTCTGTGGGATTTCACTAAAGGAAAAAAGAAGCTCGCTGCATGGGTTGTCCTGCTGCATGGGTTCCCCCAGAGGGCGGTAGGTGCTTGGGGGTGACCATTGCTTGAGGCTGTGCGGAGCCTGCTGAGTGGTTTCAACAGCACACACATCCATTTCCACAGTCGTGTTTTCCCTTGGAGCCCACTATGATGAGTTTTATGCCATTATTTGCCACCAGTCAAGGAACTGAAGGGAGTGACAGGCATGATTCACATCTGTTGTCCTTTCTTTGTGTGCTTGAAAAATCGTAGCAGTGCCCTGCTCAAGTTGCCAGTCTCAGAATAGTAAATATTGAGAGAGTAATCTTGCCATTTGAAGTGGTTCTGGGTGGAATAGATGTTTGGTTAGGTTGTAGCTCTGCCCAGGTTATGACTAGGTGACGAGGCAGCTCTTATCTTCCAGTGCTGGGATGCAAGAAAAATGCCTAGGCTTCACAATGGGGTTGCAGTGGCCCTTTCTTAACCTGCACTTTATAGATACAGACATAGATATAGAGGCAGATGCAGATATAGATATAGAACATATATAGATATATAAAACTTATTAATTGGGACTGGAGAGATGATTCAGGATTAAGACTGCCTTGCAAGCAGAAGGACCTGAGTTCAAATTCCAGAATCCCACATTAAAACACCAGGCAGAAATGGCAGTGGCCTGCACTTCTGATTTTGAAAGGAGTCTGGGAAACGCTAAAGCAAAGCAAAAGGAGGTAAAAACAATCCAGGATAATTTCTGAAACTCACCTTTCATAGGAACACACAATACACACACACACACACACACACACACACACACACACACACGCACACAGCCTCCTCTAAGTCATTCGAGGATATCTAGTCTGCACCTATTGCCAAACATATGTTTTTTTCCAGAAGCTGAGTGTAATAACTACATGTATATTTTGTTGATGACCTGCCTTTTCTTGTCAAATCACAAAAGGCTTAAGATGAGTTTGTGGATATTACTGTATTAAGAATTTAAGTTAAAAGTTAGGTCAAAGACAGCCACATTTGTGTTCCTATGCTTAAGGGGAACACAGGAAAGGGTTCAGGGAAATGCCACTGGGTCCTTGTACGTCATCGGAGAGGAGGGCCCAGAGGAGAGTCTGGCATGCACATTAAAGGATTCTCCGGGGATTCGGGGGGAGGCACTGGAGGATAGGGGAAGGAGGGGTGAGGGGAGGGGGAGCAGGGGGGTCGAGGGGAGGAGGAGGGAGGGAGGGAACCGGTGTACCTATTTAGTTTGTATGAACAGAAATAATAATAAAAAATTTTAAAAAATGTTAGGTCAAAGAAAAAAACAAAAGCAAACCAAAGACAAAAACACTTAAGACAGGCCAAGAATAAAGAAACTTGATTATCTACATATCACCATGGAACCACAGATCTGCTGCTGTTTAGTGATCACACTCCAGAAACCTGACTGGTTATGGAATCCCAAGCTTCTGAGTGCATCTGAATCACCCCAAGTATGGGGCCTGTTGTATGTTGCCAATAAATTCAGGAGCAAACAACTTATGGGAACAAGGGATTTTATTCTTGGTTCAGGATTGTCTGTTCTTAATCCAACTTGGTAGGAGAGTCCACACCAACACAAGGGGCCGAGAGAACTGACTGCACTATGTCCACAGGACTGCTGAGAAAGGGGAAAACTTGCCTTGCCAAACAGCATGTATGTCCAGCATATCAAAGAATGCCAACTTACTTAACCAGATTTCTCTGTTTTGTGAATCTGCCCATGTTAGGAATCCCATTCCTCCATACTCAGGGCAGGGAGTCTGCCTGGTGGTCACTGCCCCTTAGTGGTCATTTAAAGCTTGCAAAAGTCTGTGCCCACAGTGGCACAGGGTCAAAGACAGAGACTGACCACACTTCCTTGACTGGGCAGACTGGGGTATCACCTTACAAGACGGAAGGACTCTATCTAGACTCTGCCCCATGAGCCCACCCACCAGCCATTCAGATCCTGCCCCATCAGCCCATTTACCAACCCTGGGCTTTAAAACCCACCTGCCCCGCCTCCCAGCCCTTTTTTCTTTTCTCTCTGTTTCCCTACAATTGGCTGGCGATTCTGGAAGTCCATTAAAACTTTCCGTGGTGTGGTGCTTTTTTGGGACAAATATCTCATAGCCCAGAACTGGTTCCACCCACCATGGGCTAGGTCTTTCCCCTATCATTTAGACCCTCTCCTCCAGGCTTGCTTAGGACTTATCTTCTAATTCCTCATAATGTGCCCAGAGCTGAAGCTTTCAATTTTCAAGTTGACATGTGTATCTAACAGGGTCACTACAGAATTTCAAATTGTGTAATTATGTTGCATGGTTGCTGATAAATCACCATCAAATGGCTTAAAGGAACAAGGAGTTTATTGTCTCTTATGATTTCTGGTTACAGTTCTCAGTCCAGTTTGATGGGAGAACATGCACCAACACCAGGGCCAAGTGAACTGGCCACACCATCACCACACAACTGCAGAGAGATGGACAGTCCTTACTTGCCAGACCAGCATGTCTGGCCAAGTATACAGAAGAATGCCAACTCCCTCAACCAGCTCTCTGTATTTTATTTGAGGGCCTAATCTCACCCACCATAGGCTGGGCCTTCCTTATCAGCTAGACAATCTCCTGCAGGTTTGCTCTGGGCCCAACTCAACCACTAATTCTCCACAATTGTGCCCAGAGCTCAAACTCTCAACTATCAAGTTGACACCTGTGCCTAACTATGACAACATCCATACAGAGATTCAGAATCTTATCATGCTATGGGTTCCATTGATCTTTCAGAGAAGGAAGTAAGGAAGAGAACTTAGGAAAGGGAGGTTATTTCTAAATGAAAATCAGAGGGAACTTTTCCCCCTAGGAAATAGCGAAGAAGGCCCTGTGGAAAAATTAGCACTCTTACCAGATGCTGGGCGAAACTCTACAGAGACACAAGGGAGTTTCAGAGAGTCACGGACAGTTGTCTACAATAGCCTTAGAAATGGGCTTTCCGCAGAGTGGTGTGCTCCATTGAGATTGGGTGAAAGCAAGACAAAAAACACAGTAATATTCTCTAGTATCTCAGTTTTTGTCAATTTTACCTGACGAAGGGATGGGAACTAAAAAGAACTTTATTCAACCTCCCTGTCTTTATACCAAACAAAAAAATGAAGAGTCTCTTGGTCAACAGCATCAGAACTTGGAGCCTTGTGAGTACAAGAGGATTAGCTAGGAACCCCCATGAGATTTAGGAGCAATGTAATCTGTTAATCTTGTCTTCAAAGTGCATTTTCCCTCCAGCCTTGAGTTGTGGTTTAGGAGGAGGCAGAGGGATCTAGGATGGGGCTGATTCTCATTATACAAACTGTTTTCTGGGAAGATCAAAAACTGATTTTAGTGGCTTCAAATCATCTAAAGTTCTCAGTGTACAGAAACTCTCCACAATCATGTAACTCTGCTAGATTTGGTAGCAGAGGAGACCTGGTATTTTTATAGCCCTTGCCTCTCCCTTTGTAGGAGATCTGTAGGGCGGCATGTGCTACATAGGGTTTGTTTGAGGTTTTTCACTAAAAGGTCTGGTCTTTTGTGTTTCTGGGGAAGGGACAGTTTAGAATGAGTCTAGATAATCTGTAATCTGCAAGCATGACAGAGTTCCTGCTCTCAAACCTGATTGCACAATTACACGAAGAGTATCAGTAAACACTGAGGACACAGTTCATTTCTTTTCAACATTGGTGGATGATTTGGTTCCTGCCAAGCACTGAGCTTGGGAGATGACAAAAGTGAGAGTGAGCGACAGCTGTCATCACGTGTTTATTTCATCTGTGACGATTCTGCATTGTGTGGTGAGCATTAGAGACAGATTTCTTTTTTCTTTCTTTTTTATGTTTTTTTAAAGACAGGATGCCAGGGTCTTCTATATTTCAGACTCCTTTGAACTTGTTATGTAGCAAAGGATGACCTTAAATTCCTCTTGATTCTGTTTCCCAAGAGCTAGCCTTAGGTGTTCACTGCCAGGGTAAGGTAGTTGCTTGGTTTTGGTTTTGATTCTGGGGGTTGAACCAGAGCCTGTGCACCCTCAGCATGCACCCTACCTCTGGGCTGCTGATCAAGCATTATAGAATGAATGAAGAAACACAGATCCACTTGGGAGTAGAAACAAACTCTCTTGAAGTACATGTGAGCTAAGAACAATACGTGGGTAATACGTATGTGAAAGTTAAACAAGTGGAGGTTGGCGGGACAGGAGTTCTAAATAGAAGGTGGGAGAGAATATTAATAAATCCAGAATGAACAAGGGAGAGACCAGCTTGCCGAGAAGACGAAGAACACTCCTGAAGTTAAAACAACTTGCGCTGTGTCCGTGGACTCTCTGCTGTGTCTGCTTGC
The DNA here is from genome assembly GCA_023101885.1 of Typhlomys cinereus. Classification (NCBI taxonomy): domain Eukaryota; kingdom Metazoa; phylum Chordata; class Mammalia; order Rodentia; family Platacanthomyidae; genus Typhlomys; species Typhlomys cinereus. The sequence goes on along the minus strand of JALPQD010000016.1, from coordinate 2,346,769 downwards.
ACTCGACGTGCACAAAGATTTAGCCGACCAATATTTCACCACGAAAAGGGAAAGTCCTCAAGAAGCTCACATCTCCCTGGGACACTAAGGAAGGTTCAGTCTGGATGGGGGTAAAGGAATGATGGGGAAAGAGCTACTCTTCATAATAACGTGCACAGACACACACACACACACACACACACACACACACACACACACGCCATTCACAGTAACCCAGAGAGCCGAAGGGAGACTAGTAGGGAAGAAGAAAGTTTATAGTGAGAGAAAAGTTAATAGTGAGGCGATTGGGATTGGGTAATAAGGAGTGAAAAAAGACACAGATGCATTTTCATGTATAAATTTCTAAATGATGATAAACAAAAAAATACAGCCTGATCTCTATCTATCTATCTATCTATCTATCTATCTATCTATCTATCTATCTATCTATCTATCTATCTATCTATCTATCTATCTATCTGTCAGATTCTTAAATCATTATAAGTAATTTTAGAGATGCAACCTGATCTCTCTCTGTGTTTGCAAGGTTGGAAGCCAAAGGCTTGCGGGAAGAAAGGGAATCCACTTCTTGACAAACCTTGCAGTCCTTACTGGGAGATTGGGGGCGCTAGCGAGCTGGTGCACATCTCCGCATTTTCAAAACTTCCTTGAGCATCTGTACCCCTCAGACTTTATCATAACGGAAAAGTTCGGTTATGTGACTGGCAAGGCTGGATACGTGAAAGGCCGAGGCAGTACAAGAAGCGGGGAATCCAGTGCTGCGGTTTCTTGGGGAGCTGCAGGTGCAGCCGGTGCCCAGGACACAGCCCGGCAAGCTGCAGCCTCTCCAGGTCTGGGGCCCGAGGTTCCTTGACAGTGGTGAGACGTCAGTGATAATGTTTCTTAGCTGTTCTCAATATGACATACGTGGCGCACTTCTGCAGCGTTCTCACACCCATATCTCAGAATCTTCACCCTCTAGTTTCTATGGAAAGGAAAAGGGGGCAGGGAAGCGGTGCCTTATCGCCCCCTGCAGTAAGCTGCTGGAGCTGCCGCCGCCAGCTCCCTAAGAAAGGCAAGCAGGACATTAGCAAATGTTTTTAATTCATACGAATAGATGATTTATTTAGTGTGTCAATTATGTAAGACGAATACAGAAATAAATTAGTGGGAAATTATTCCCGCGAACGATACCAAAATTGCGTTTTATATATTCTTGTGATTAATGAAACACTTTATTTCTTTTTATTTATTTGAGCGAAAGCAACAGAGAGGTCGAAGAGGAGAGAGTATGATGCTCGGGTGGAGGACAGAGGACAACATCCGGAAGTCAGATTTCTCCTTCCACCATGTGCGGCGCTTCCAGGAAGTCGCCAGGTTTGTGAGCAGGCACCTTACGGGCTGAACTGTCTAGCCGGCCCCAGTGAACCACTTAAAAGAGCTGAATTTGAAAGACAAATCAGGTCATGACATATGCAGGTATCCACGGCGCTGCCTGAGCAAAGTGCGCAGCACAATTTTTCGTGCTTATTTTAGGGGATCAAATCCAGGACTACACGCATGCCAAGTGCCCGTCCTGCCACTGAGCCATATCCCCACAATCCTGGCTACGGTAGTACACTATTAAGCTCAAAATTGGCTGATAAGGCTATGTGAATGAAAAATAAAATGTTTCAGAAATAAGCACGCTTAAATATATAGATTCCCAATGTGTTGTTTGCCATCTAGTGTTCATTTGTGGAACTTGAAAAAGAGCACACAATAATTTTCTAAGCAAAAGAATGACTGGACAACGTTTCAATTTCAGGATATTAACCATACCACTCTCAGGGGTTTATAAAGTTGAGTGCGTGGGTGGATGACTATTTCAGCTACCTTTGAGAAATCAGTCTCTCTGGAAAACCAACCCTTCACCCTGGCTACCAGGGAAACCAAAAACACTTGATGGTCAACAGCCCCTCTGCCTAGGAATCTCCTTAAATATGTGGCACCCTCATCAACGCCAGGTATTAAAAATCTCCAGGTGATTCTAACATTCAGCATCTTAGCTGTGGGCCGACACGTGTTTATTGCCTCACCTGGTCAGCTTGTGCAGGGAAATTGAATGAATTAATTATATCTACGAGAATAACTTCTGGAGTTATTTTTTGTTTTTATTTTATTTAATGTATTATTATTCTGATATATAGATTCAATTGGCTTGGTACTATGAATCTTAGATTGGCCTCAAACTCATGGCAATCCTCCTGCCTCAGCCTCCCAAGTGCTGGGATTTCAGGCATGTACCTCCACTCCGACTTCTCTTGGGGTTCTTGTGAGCAATAAAGATAACTTTGAATATCACACACTCATCATAATGCATAATACACCGTGCTGAGTATATGATGAATGTTTTGAGACAAGGTCTGTGAAGCCCAGACAACTCCAGAACACTTTATGTAATCCAAGTTGTCCTTGAACTTGTGATCTTCCTTCTTAGTAAAAATTATTAACAATATCATCGAGGACAATACATTATGTGCTATTTAAAAGAATAAAGTGCTTAAGATAATCAGACACAGTCCATAAAACATTGGAAATCAGGGCATAATAAAGGGGCATTATTTCTAATCCTCTTCAGGTGGACTTGTGGATCAGAATGTGCAGCAGCCCCGTCTGAGGACTGCCTCTTCTGAGAAGCATTGTTTCTGCAGTTTTGGTGGTGGTGGTGGTAAGGCAGAACTGTGGCCCACACAGATCTTGAATTTGAAATTCTTTCCAGAATGATGCAGCCTTGTGCAGTGCAAGAAGAGCAAAGTGGACCACGATCAACCTGAATACAGAACAGTGGCAACACTCAATGTTCACCTGAAACCAGGCCAGCCAAACCTCTCCCCATCTGGAGACTCAAGGAATTTTGCCGAAGACTGTAAGAGCCTTAAGATGGAGAGTTCTGTTGATGAACAGGTCACTCCACTCAAGATAGGGCAGCCACAGCCAGAACCTCAGGGCAGTGAGACTTGAGCTCATCAGACCTGCACAGTGGTGGACATGTCAACATGCCCCCATGGACTGGCACGGATCTCAGAGGAAATAGGTAGAGGCAGTAGGATCCTTAGGAGTAAAGGGTCAGACAGAGTACCCAGATCAGTGGGCTGCCCCAGGAAAGCCTTCTCTGTCTGCCACAGAGGGGTGAACCCCCATGAGAACAGATAATACAGAGGGAACAGCAGGACCCATAAAATCAAAGGACAGAGGTGGCTCAGGGGTTAAGCCTCCGCCTTCCAGGCGGAAGGTCCTGAGTTCGGATCCCAGATCCCACGTATAGACGCCAGGCAGAAGCGGGAGCGGCCTGCGCTTCTGGTCCTGGTAGGGCGGAGCCTGTGAATCCCGGGGCAGAAGGAGGTGGAGGCGTCCATGGTGGTTCGCGAATTCGTCCGTGGTTCTACACATACACGGGCACACACACACAGAGACACACACACGCGCGGGCACATACACGCGCACTATGCGCACAGTTGAATAAATAATAATAATAAAAATTTTTTAAAAAATCAAAGGACAGAATAGGAGGGAGTAGACTGGGCCCATATAGAGATGGGAGGGAGGGTGGGTTGGGATAAGATGGAGCTGGGAGTGAGAGAAAACGGAGGGAGGAAGGGAAGGGGAAAAGAGGTAGGGAGGGGGGAAGGAGGGAGGCAAGAAACGTTTACATAAAAATGTAAATTTAATACATTTATTTAAGGGCTGTAGAAATGGCTCAGGGCGTAAGACTCTCGAAAGCAGAAGGTCCTGAATTTGGATCCCAGGTCCCATGTAAAAACATCAGGTTGAAAAGGCGGAGGCAGGGCTGCACTTTCAGCTTTGGTGGGCAGATCCTGCAAAATCCCAGAGCTAAGCAAGAAGGAGGCAGAAGCAATCCAGGATGATTCCCTAAGTCATTCTTGGTCCTCCACAGGGACAAAGAGTGGCCTCTGATACACACACACATAAAAATAAATAAATAAAATGGTCTAAATAAATAAATTTATTTAAAAATAAAAATGCAAAAAAAAATTTCTTTCCAGAATACTGGAATCACAGATTTTCACCCCCATAGTGCTGGTATATTTTCCAGTGCTGGTATTAAACACTTTAGGACAGTTGTTTCCAATCATTCTAACCTCTGTCGATGGCTCAAGTCTCCTAATTCCTCAGCAAATTTAATTTGCTCAATTGGGTCTGATGTTCTCTCATTAATAACTTTGGGGGCACAGATGCACCACTGAGAAATGTGGTGACAGTAGGCACAGATTGGGTGCTAGAAATCCTTTCAATCATTAAAAAAAGAAGTCTATCAATCAAATATTTTGGAGGCAGAACATCATCTGAAAAACCCTCTAGTGTAGGGATAGGTTTTCCATTTGGCTGGAGTGTCCCAATAGGAATAGTGGGTCCCTATTATAAAAACTGGGCTATGAGAAATTGGAGTGTGGGGGGGGGGGACTTAGAGCACACATACAGTAGAAAATTCTGAGAAGAAAATGAAGCAGTTTGAGTGACAGGTGAAGAGCTGCTGACACAGAGTGCTCAGGAGGGGATCCTGGGGGAGCCGGAGATGATCAGGTGGGCCTTCGGAAGGTAAACATGGCTGCAGAAAGCACTTGACCGTCGGGCGCATGCAGGTTTCCTCTGGGCACTGCACAGCTCCATCTTAGACTTCGCCCCAGTCTAACCTGAGGAGAATGTAGCGTAGCAACTGGAGACACTCCATCCTGGAGGAAGGCTCAGAAAGCAAAGAGCTCCTTAGTCCTGGGAAGTTCCTAAACTAAGACTTGGCAGAGAGGTGGCTCTCCCCAAAGCAAAGAAACCAAGTAAATAATTCCGGGGCTAGCTAGAAGTCTGAAAGAGACTCTGAGCAGTCCAAGGAGCAAGTCATGCAGCAGACAACTCTGGGTTTGCAACTTCTGAGAATCTCACCCATGCTGGGGTACACTTCCTGGTGTCGCAGCTGCCTTTAAGTTGTCCTTGCTACTCTAAGTAACCGTCACCCACACACCTGTAACTCCAATAAACTCTCATTGGTTTGTCAGGTTGAACCTTGGCATAATCATTACTTTGGTCTGTTGTGGAATTCCTATCTAGGGTGGAGAGATCTTTGAGTGGCATCTCCCCAGGAAGTGTTACACAACATGGTCAAAGTCAGGAGCACACAGGACGTTCCCCAAAGTGTTTTCTGAAAGAGAGACAAAGGTATACTCCAGAGAGCAGTTTCATTACGGAGGGGGGGATGGACAAAGGAAGTCTGGAAGGGGACAGTAGAAACTGTCCAAGGATGGTTCTGAAGACAGAGACAATCGAAGGGACAGGAATGAGGATTAAGTTAAAGGCAGAAAACATTTGGCTTCTTTAAGGTAGACCACCACCAGGCACTCCAAACAGGAAGCAAATCTGCACATTTTTCTATGTATTGGTGTCATCCATTCTTTCAATGCTGGATAGCATTCATACGGGACCCTTCCACACCCTTTTAAACTACCCTGTTGTATATAGACTTCTAATACATTTCCAGTTGGGGCTACCATAGTCATGCTGAGCGGACATCTGGCAGGTATGTATTAGATGTGTGCTAAAGAGTGAGACATGGATCATGGTGCAAACACCACTCCCTTGATTAGGTATTTCCAGTCTCACGCAGTTATCCCAATGCATATCTGCACTGTACATGGCAGTGAAAGTGTTTCAGATGTTTATCAAGCCTGCATTATCTTCCAGGATATATGACGTTTGCTGTTGTTGAGTTGCAGCATGGGGTGCCTTCACGGATATATGACATTTGCTGATGTTTTGCTGGTGCTGGGTCGCAGTTTGGTTTTAGTCATTCTAGTGAATTTGGTGCTACTGCTCTGATTGCATTTCTTGGATGAATGACTGGTGCTACTTTTACACTCACTTATTTCAATATGTTATGTGGGGAAGCGCATATTCTAGTTGCCTGCTTACTTTGCAATTGCATTCTTTTTGATATGCAGTTTAAAATAAGCTCAATATAATTTGTAACAAATCAATTATTTGTATATCAAGCTCGTTGGGCTAAACTCATTTTTTTCTACTTTGACTTTTTGAGAAAGGTCTTGCTATTTGTGCTAGACTCATCTCAAACTTGTGATCCTCCTGTTCTGACCTCCTGTGTACTGTGATTACATGTGTGTGCCATTGTTCCCACCTTCTGAATCTTGCTGGCATATTTTAACAGTAAGAGCGTTATTGTAGCTCAATTTATTCATCATTCTTTAGGGCAAGTCCTTTGCATGTGCACTGCAGATCAAGTCTTGCCCAAGATGGAAAAGAATGCTATCTTCTATAAGATAAAAATCTTTGATTTTTCTATTTTTATTTATTCATATACTACATTTATATACAGCATAGGCACGTAGCATGCACATGAAGTCTCAAAACAACTTCTGGGAAGCACTTCTCATTTCCACCTTGTTGAAGCAATGTTCTTGCTTCTACTGCTGTTCAATGCACTCCAAGCTATGTGACCTGTGAAGTTCTGACAGATTCTCTAGTTTCTGCCTCCCATCTCCCATCTGGCTTTTTCTCTGGTTCTCAGAAACTAAACTCAGGCTGTAAGGATTGCATGGCAAATGCTCTTACCTGATGAGCCATCTATCTCTCTGCACCCAGCAGCTGTTTGTACATGAGGTGAGATATTTTTCCTTCCTACTTGGATCTCCTATTCCATGTCACTTAAGAAAGAACCAACTGCCTTTTCATATTGCCTTGCAGTGGCATCCTCCACAGACTCAACAGCTTTATACTGGGTCTGGTTTTGGTTTCATGTGTCTGGCACTGAGCGAATGTCACTGTTTATCCACGGAGATGGACTTGCACCTGGATTTTCATTTTGTCTTCTGCTTCATAGTTTTGCTGATTCGGAATCCCTTTATTTCCATGATAGCTGCCAACCCTCTCACTTCACCTCCTATTGTAATTTGAAAGTTGACTGGTTTCCAAACAAAATACTTGGTTCCCAGGGTGAGTTTTGGGAGGTGGTGAAGCACTTAAGAGGCCAGGTTTCATGAAAGACCTTTGTTCCACTGAGGCTGTGCCCTCAAAGGCTGTGGGATCCTGGTCCCTTCCCTTCTTTTTCTCCTTGGCTATGTGTGAGCAGTGTCGTTCTAGAACACACTCCAGACCTGACATACTGTCTTACCACAGGTAAACTAATCACGAGCTGTAATTCCCAGGTGAGCCAAAGTAAACTTTTTCATCCCAAGTATTTTTATAGTGACAGATAGTTCACATATATTCCTCCCTCAACTATCAGAATTTAGATTGGGAATACATGGAATGTACACATCCATTTGGCAAGAATTTACCTCCTGAGCAATATTGAGGGTCCCAAACTACAACTGTATTATACCTATAAGATCTTAATAAGTTTTTTCTCCCGTCTGCTTTACAGTTATTCTGTGCATAGCTCTTGTATGTCTTTCACTGGAATACTCCCTATCTAATGGCTCCTTTTTTGCTACTGCAAGTTGTATCATCACTAAACACCACCCCACCTCATCACTAAACACCATTCTGCCTCATTATGGCTGTTTATAAAAAACACAGTGGCACTAACCTTATCTCCAGTGACATCACTAATCCTAACTTGTCTGCAGATGCTTCCAGAGTTTCTGATTGCATCAACAAATCCTTCTGTTCTGTTTCCTTGCCATGCATTTGAGGTCACAGATCTCTTTACTCTCAATCTTAACCTGTAACCTACACATTTTCATGACCAAGGATCGGCAGAGTTGAAGAAGCTCAACAGTGAAAAAGGATCAAAGAAGACAACTTCATGAAAATAAGAACATGAAATCACAGGCAAATACACGGAACAGGATGGCAGGTCAGGTGTAAGAAGTTACACTACTCAAACCAAAAATTTCATGTTATTCTTGAATAATTACTTTCCAATCATCCTGTTCCAAAATCTAAAGAACTTTGGACACTTAGACTAAAATGGCATAAAAATCTAATTATAAGGGGGAAAAAACTTTTGGTGTTTAGATTTATTTGGAAAATTACTAGCAAAAAGTAAGAGTAGGACTGGGGAGTTGGCTCAGTGGATAAAGCACTTACTACGCAAGCACAAAAACAAGTTTGGATCCTGGGTACCTGCTCATAAGACTGGGCAGATATGGCAACCTACCTGTAATCCCATTCCTGAAGGAGACAAGAGAAAGAAGGTCTCTGTGGTAGGTAGGTCTAGCTAGTTGGCCTAAACTGGGGAGCTCCAGGTTCAAAAACTGGCCTTGACTCAGCAAATAAACTGTAATGCAGAGGACATTGGATATCAACAACTGATCTCCACAAGCGCATGTGTGGAAATGCATAATCAATCACATATGCCAAGTTTTAAGTTTTGTAACCCAACTTCCAAAACCCCTAAAAGTATCTGAGACTATAAGTTGTAATACTGCAAGAATCAACTATACCGTTTATATACGATATATTTATAGTCTGGGGCTGGAGCTCAGTTACTAAAACACTTGTCTAACATGCAAGAAGCCCTGGGTTCAACTGCCAGCAACACATAAATCAGACATGGAAGCACAACCCTGTGATCTCAGCACTTAGGAGATAGAGGCAGAAGGATCAGAGCCTGTAATACATGAGATACTGTCTTAAAACAAAACAAATAAAAAAGATTTTATTCATAACAGACTTAAATTAAATTTAATTACAAAAAACCTATCTTAGAACTATACAGTTAGATGTTTTAAGCACATGTGATTAACAGTATAAAATAATAACTACAATATCCAAATCAGAGTTACATAGATTTAACACATCCAGCAGACCCAGCAACAAAATACTATCTTCAGACTTAAATGAACACTTCATTTTATCAAGCACATACATGGTGCTACACCTCTAGAACAATTCTATACACATGCCAAGGAGCCAGGCAAAACAGTAAGTTAAAAATGTATGAACCATTATAATTTTCTACTGAATTTGATAGGCTAAAGACTGATAATATTGAAATTTAGAAAGAAATCAAATAGATCCATGATAGCAGTAGAGAGCATCTGTCAGCACAACCAAATCAGTATAAATATCTTAGTGTGGACACTGAGTTCTGCTCTAATCTACCAGATGCCTGATGAGAGTGCTTTGTGAAAATACTTTCTTTACCACACCTGACTTGGAAGGGAACTGACATCGATACCATCACCAGTATTCATTATACTGATTGCATAAATGCCCATGATAAGTAACACTCTCTGGCAACACAGTTTACCTGAAATGGCATGGTGACATGAAATATGAAAAGGACAGTGAGGTAACTTTTCCTTCAAAACAGGAAACAAAAACTTCATTAGAGCTGGCTTACTATGGATCCATTATAATTAATGAGACACTGAAAACATCCAGTCTTAGATGTTCACTTTTGGATGGCCACTGACAGGCACTGAGTGAGGTGCTCTATGTCTGGTGATGAATACAGCAAACAAGGTTTTCTGCTTAGAGACGACTAATCATTACCTTCTTAATTAAATATGGCTTTTAGAACAAAGAGAAAAACTTTTGCCAAAAGGTAACTTTCTAGTTGAAACGTTATGCATACAAATAGTATCTTAGTGGGGGTCATGTATATTAGAAACACAAAGCTGTTAGTTAATTATTTCAATATAGCTCACAAATTATACTTTCTATAATTTATATATCTCCTCTAAGATATTCCTACACATAAAAATTTTTTTCAACAATGGAATATTTCATCTATTTTTGCACATTTCCACTGTAAAAAAAGTTCTTTGAAAATGAAGACAAACACAATTTGATCAACCATATCAGACGTCTCCAATCGATATCCACAGATCTGGGGGAAGTACTAGGACTGAGGCGAAGCGAACTACAAAACTAATTTTCATCATCTCGTTGTAAAGGTATTGTCTGGATTTCTTTGGCTATTCTTTCAGCCAATGTTCTACTGTTTGCAGCAATTATTCTGCGTGACATCAAATCAAACGGGCCACCTAAAATCAAATCAAATATGTAAAAGTTATATTCTGTACAAAAATAATTCAGAAAAGAACAAGTCCAATCCTAATGTTTCAATATGTTCAGTTTTTTTAAAATAAACCTGTCACCTAGTGAGAAGTTTAAGTTTTGGCTGTTTACACTAATTAAGTTCCTAACTCCCTTTTAATTTTTGAATGAATATCAGATGGGAGGGTCTCAGCTCACAGCACCCTGCACATGCCACACCTGCTCCTGCTTCTCCTGTGCACGTTCCTGGCCTCCTTCGTCCAAGTGCATGCACCAGCACCGACTGCGGTGCACATCCTCCCCATCCATCTCCTGCCTCATATCTGCTTTCCCCCAGGTCACCAGTGAACTCTTTGAACCTAGCCTCGTTTTCTTCACTTTCATCATCTTCATTTTCCCAAGTTGATATTTAACATGCCTAGGCCCACAGTGGAGAATAGTGATGGAAGAAGTCAAAATCCACGCTCAGAGGTTCTGTTCAGAATTCACGAGACTCAGACATCCACAGCCTCTCAGGAGCTCCTGCTGCTTACCATCAACCTAGCACACCAACTATTATCCTTGTTCTAGCTCCTATTGTTTGGTCTCAACAGAAAATTACATAGTTTGTTCTTGCTTTCAGGGCCATTCTTTCAGAGCTGCATAGAAGGGAGACTCTTAGCAGATGTGAGGAGAAACCTGCTTTACAGAGTGGTGACTTTTACCTGTCACATCCATTAGCACACCACCCGCTTCAGTGACGATAATGCCAGCTCCAGCCATGTCCCAGCAGTGGATCCCCATCTCATAGTAGGCATCTGCTCCTCCAGTTGCCACCAGGCACATGTTAACAGCTGCTGTGCCAACACTTCGGATTCTAACATTAAAAAACAGGATGGGAAAAAATGATCCTTTAACTCCACCTTAAGTGCTGACTGAGAAAACTTGACTCAATGGAGAAAATAAATTTCTGATTTTCAAATAAAATATAAAATCTAGCATACTATATAAATCACAGATTTAATCCTGTCCTAAAGCAATCAGTTAATAAGATAGATGTGAGACTGAAAATATTTTTCAGGAAACAACACACGCTTGTAATCTTAGCACTTGGGAGGCCAAAGAAGGATGATCAATTCAAGGTCAATCTGGGCTAAAATGTGAAATTATGATGCAACAGTATATATTCATGTTTGTCTAGAACCTGGCACTACGGCCTCCATTGTTTCATACAGACACTACAATGTAAACGTTCTCCAGAAGGTATAAAATATCATGCTATTGGAAGGCAAAACCAGGGAATTCCCAGGGCATGCTAGTTAGGTAGACTAGCTAATCCATGAGCATTGGGCTCAATTTAAGACTAAAAAACGAAATGGAGCTCCACTGAGGAAGACACTGGGTCTCCACAATACAAGTACATGGATCTGCCCATACAGACATGCATACACTCCACACATGAACACATGCTTATACATAAACGCACCACATGTATACATATGTAAAAACTTACAAATTGACTTATAAAGTGAAACTCCATTCTATGCTGCATATAAGGTACTCTTTTAAAATAAAGAGGCACAACTTGTCACAGTAGCATAAATCTGTAAGCTCAGCACTAGGGAGACTGAGGCAGGAGGATTACATTTCAAGACCAGTGTGAAATATGTAACAAGATCCTGTTTCAAAGATAAAACACACACAGAGACAATGTTCAAAATTGTAGAGACAATGATGACAAAATGTGATGTTAGGGCTAGAGGAATGCATCAATGGTTAAAGACTGTGTGCCTAGTGCACACAAGGTTCCAGGTTCAATCCCCAGCAACAACACCACTACCCAACCCAACTCCACCGAATGCATGCTGACCGTAGACTGACCTCTACAGAGGATGAAAGAAAACATTATAAAGAAACAGTATTAGACAATCTAACAACACTAAATATAGATGGTAGGTTAACAAAAGTTTACTTATAAAGTCAATATTATACCATGGTTATGGAAGAGAAGAGCTCTATCTCAAGAGATAAGCTGAAGGATTTAGGAGTAAAATGTTGATGTGCATCTGATGTGATACATTACATAATGTATTCACAAATGATTCAGGGAACTACACACAATAATAAAATGCTAAAGCAGATGAGGATTAAAATGTTAATAACAGCTCAAACTGGATAAAGACAAACTATTCTTGTACTATTTCTGTAATTTTTTGCTGTTTGAAATTGTTTTCTTTTTAAAAATTAATTATTTGGTTTGGCTAACTGGAGGACTAAACCACACAGAGATAGTACTTTATCACTAACCTATATCCTAAGTTCTTAATATTGTTTTCAAATAAAAGGTTTTCAAAATGATTTTATAAAATTGTTAAGTATAGTACTGATTCCACGTCTGCAAATAAAAATTTTATTTCTAAAGAAAAATTTGGGGGACTGGAGAGGTGGCTCAGGGGTTAAGCCTCTGCCTTGCAGGAGAAAGGTCCCGAGTTCGGATCCTAGACCCCACGTATAGATGCTGAGCGGAAGTGGGGGCGCCCTGCATTTCTGGTCCTGGTAGGGCGGAGCCCACGAATCCTGGGGCAGAGTAAACAAGGAGGAGGTGGAGGCGGTCCATGGTGGTTTCCGAATTTACACACACACACACACACACACACACACACAATTGAATAAATTAAAAAAAATTAAAAAAAGAAAAATTTGGGCTGGATAGATGGCTCAGTGGGTGGACAGTGCTTGCTGCTCATGCAAGAGAACATGAGTTCAGATCTCCAGCACCACCATAGAAATCCAGGCATGGTGGTACACAGCTCTAACATCAGTGCTAGGGTACAGGTGCAGAGATGGATAGATTCCAGCATCTTGCTGATCAGTCATTTAGCCAAAACTAACCTATAGGTTCATGACTCATGGAGAGTATTGAAGAATGACATCCGAAGTCAACATCTGGCCTCCACAGGCGAGAGCATCAACATGGGCACACACGCCCATACACACACCCATAGGCACACACACATGTCCACACACACACATGTACGCACATGAGCACACACACAAAGAGAAAGAAAAAAGAAAAAGAAGAAATAATTCTTTTAAACATTAAATTATTTGGGAGAAAATAAAAATGATTACCCATGAATAGGAATGGAAAAAAGCTTTTCCATATTGGAAAGAACGATTCGTATAGTCTCTGGATCTCTGGAAGAGCCCCATTCAGTCACCAAGAGAGACTTGGTAATATCTGGAAAGGAAATTTTCAAATAATCACTACATCTTAATAAGTGCATTGCTAAAAGAAAATCGACACTTAGAGAAATAAAATAAGACAATTATCATTTCCTATCATCATAAAATTTGTTTCTTTCTAAGCTTTAAATGTTAAATTAGTTAGGTATGGTGAGTGATGCAAGCCTGTAATCCAAACAAAAATAAACAACAAAAAGTCCATGAATTCACTCCCAAGCAACCATTTATATAAGCATGAAAACGCCAGCTTCTTAAACTAATAACAAAAAATATGAAAAGAACCAGTTTGCATGATACCTAGAGTGAAAAGCAAGCAATTATCTTAACTGTTGAAGTAGAACTAGAAACTAAATTCAATAAACAATTTATATATAGATCTAGATAAATAAAAGTTAAAGCGGCTGCTCTCTTTCTGACTTCTTTTACCAAGGTGACTGATTATCCAGTACTTTCCATGCTCTAATACAACTGACACTCCTGACACATTCAGTACTCCTCACATTTTATTTTCTGCCATTCTGGAGAAGCATGCTTACCACCTGTTGTTATAACACCAAGAAACAACTGCCCTTGAAAAGCTACTACATTCCTTCAGTTCTAAAATGCACAATTTTTTCACATTAACATCTCAAAAGTTAGGGTGTTACCCAATAAATTAACAGGAAATGAACTGCTGGATGTGGTAGCACATGGCTGGAATCCCAGAGCTTGGGAAGTGGAAGCAGAAAGATCAGGAGCTGGGCAGCTGCGGTTTTGGGCAGGTGAGCTGGTTTCTGGGCTGCTGGTCAGCCTGCATTCTGGGTGGGAGGTCCCCGGCCTGCTGAGAGCTCTTGGGTTTTGTGCAGCTGTGGTTTGGGGCACTTGTAACTTAACACAAAGGAAAACCTAGACACTATTATCATCTAAGTGATGAAAAATACCATCCCAGAGTGACTTCAAATAAAACTACAATCAGTATCTGCTCCTCTTAAAAATGACAACATCTCACAGGAAAAACAGAAAAAGAGCAAGAATCCAAGGAAACATATCTTCCCACAATATCACCAAAGATAAGGCTTCAGGATATGTTCATACAGCTCCAGGAGAACATAGATAATAACCACCTAAACACATTTCAAGAAAAACACAACAAACTCAGGACAGAATTCCAAGAATATAAAAACGAACAAGACACAAACAGAATGAAAATAGAGAGCCTGAAAACAGACCTCCTCAAAACACTGAAAAAACAAAACAAAACAAAACAGGGAATCTACAAACAAACATAGAAACACTGAAAAAAATCCAGACTGAAACAACACTGGAATAAAAAAGTCTAAACAGTATAATAAAAAATTCAATGGAGTCTCAAAAATAGAACTTATCATGTAAAAGACAGAGTCTCTCTGAATTGGGAAATGGAAGATAAGATAGAAGAGGTTTGAAAGTCAATAAGAGAAACAGATAAGCCGAAAAACACCCTTGAATGGAACACACAGGAACTCTGGGACACCATCAAAAGACCCAACATACAGACCATGGGTATCCCCAGAAGCAGACACACAAAAGGAAGACCCACAAGTACAATCAATGAGATAATAGAGGAAAATTTCCCTGACCTAAAAAAACAGATACCCATCCTGATTCAAGAGGCTTACAGAACATTAAATACTCAGGATAAAAAAAGAAACACCCCTTGGCATATGGTAGGCCACACACCAAATATACACAATAAAGATAAGATCTTAAAAGATGCAAGACAAAGGAACAAGTCACATATAGAGATTAACCCATCAAAATAACTGACTTTTCAGTATAGACAGTAAAAGCTAGAAGGGCCTGGAGAGACACAATACAAGTTCTAAAAGAACACGAATGCCAACCCAGATTATTATATCTGGCAAAATGGTCGGTCATAATAGAAGGTGAAAGAAAAATATTCCATGACAAAAACAAACTAAAAGACTGTATGGCTACTAAGCTAGGACCACAGAGAATACTAGAAGAAATGTGCAGGATGGGAGAGAAGGATATACACATTAAAGAAGCTAAAAGGAGTAATATCAGCAAGAGAGCTGAATGAGGGACTAAAAAAGGCAAACACCACAAAGTCAACAAAATGTCAGGAATTATTAAACACCTTTCAATAATAACTAAATGTGAATGGACTCAACTCCCCAATCAAATGACACAGGCTTATAACTTACATCAAATATCATGACCCAACAATACTCTGCCTCCAAGAAACACACCTCACCTTGAAAGGACAAAAATATGGTCAAAAGTACTCCAAGCAAAAGGAAAAAGAAAACAAGCAGAAGTCGCCATCTTAATATCAAACAGACTTCAAACTAAAGCAAACCATATGAGATGCGAATGGTTACTACATCTTAGAATCCCAACAAGAACATCTTAACAATCTTAAACATATATGCACCAAACATGGAAGAACCCCAATTCATCAAACATACAACTCAAAAGCCAAAACAACTAATCAACCAAAACACAGTAGTAGGAGGAGACTTCAATATTCCACTCATACCACTGGATAGGTCAACAAGCCAAAAAAGCTAAGCAGAGACACATTGAAGCTAAATGAAATCGTAAATCAAATGGACCTTACAGATATCTATAGAACATTTCATCCAAACACTAAAGAATATACATTCTACTTGGCAGCTCATAGGACATTCTCAAAATAGACCATATACTAGGACACAAATCAAACCTCTATATGTCCAGAAAAATTGAAATCATTCACTGCATACTATCTGACCATCATGGAATAAAGGCAGATATCTACAACAAAGGAAACAACAGAAACTACACAAACTCATGAAAGCTAAGTGCACATTTTTAAATGAGGAATTGGTCAAAAATGAAATAAAACAGAAAACTTAAAAAATTCCTTGAAACCAATGAAAATGGCCCCAAAAATCTATGGGACACATTGAAAGCAGTTCTAAGAGGAAAGTTTATAGCACTAAATGCCTACATCACAAAAAAAGGAAAGATCCCAAGTAAATGGCTTAATTTACTTAGCCTTAGAAAAAAGGAGCAAATCAATCCTAAAAGAAGCACATGGGAAGAAATATCTAAGATCTGAGCATAAATCAGTGAATTAGAACTGAAAAAGACAATACAAAAAAAATTAAACAAAGACTGTTTTTTTGAAAAGATAAACAAGATTGACGAGTCCTTAACTTCACTAACCAAAAGAAGAAGAGAGAACACTCAAATCAGAAAATCAGAAATGAAAAGGGAAAAATTACAACAGATACTGGAGAAATCCAGAAAATCATAGACACACTTTAAAAATTTATATTCTCTTAAATTGGATGATCTAAAGGAAATGATTGAATTCCTAAATACATACAACCTACCAAAAGTGACTCAAGATGAAATAGATACATTAAACAGGCCAATAATAAGAGAAGAAACTGAAACAGTAATATAAGTCTCCCAACTGAAAAAGGCCCAGGGACCAGACGGATTCAGTGCAGAATCCAACTAGTCCTTCAGAGGAGAACTAACACCACTACTCCTTAAATTCTTCCATAAAATAAAGAAGGAATACTCCCAAACTCTTTCTACAAAGCCAATATAACTCTGATTCCAAAGCCAAAGACACATCAAAGAAAGAGAATTATAGGCCAATCTCACTAATGAACACAGATACAAAAATCCTCAACAAAATACTAGCAAACTGAGTCTAAAAACATATCCAAAGGATCATACACCATGATCAAGCTGGGCTCATACCAGAAATGCAAGGATGATTTAACACACGTAAATCAATAAAAATGATTCATCATATTAACAGACTCAAAAACCAAAATCATATGATCCTCTAAAATGAGGTAGAAAAGACATTTGACAAAATCCAACATCCCTTCATGATAAAAGTTTTACAGACAACAGGAATGGAAAGGACCTATCTCAACTTGATAAAGGCCTATATATGACAAGCCTAAAGCAAGCATCATCCTAAATAGGAAAAACCTTGAAGCATTCCAACTTAGTCCAGAATAAGACAAGACTATCCACTGTCACTACTCCTCCTCAATATTGTGCTTGAAGTCCTAGCTAGAGCAATAAGGCAAAAGAAGGAGATAAAAGGGATATAGATAGGTAAGGAAGACGACAAAGTATCTCTGTTCACAGATTCTATGAGAGATCCACATGACTCTACCAAAAAACTAATTAATAACTTCAGTAAAGTGGCAGTCAACAAAGCCTTCCTATATATGAGAGACAAACAAGCTGAAAAAGAAATGAGAGAATCAATTCCTTTCACCATAGCTACAAAAAAAAAAACAAAAACAAAAACAAAAAAAACAAAAAAACCTTGGAATAAATTTAACCAAGGAAATAAAAGACCTGTGTAATGGAAACTACAAAACAGTGCTGAAAGAAATTAAAGAAGATACTAAGTAGAAAGACCTTCCTTGCTCATGGATTGGTAGAATCAATATTAAGAAAATGACCATCCTACCCAAGGCAATATACAGATTCAATGCAATTCCAATTAAAATCCCAAAGCAATTCTTCACAGAAGTGTAAAAATTCATATGGAAGAACAAAAAACCATGATTAGGCAAAACAATTTTGGGCAATAAGAAGACTGCTGGAGCAGATTTCAAACTATATTACAGAGATATATTAATAAAAACAGCTTGATACTGGCACGAAAACAGATCACATCAACCAATGGATCAGAACAGAGAACCTAGATGTAAACTCCTACACACTCAGCAACTTAATTTTTGATGATGGGAATACTGACGATGGACACAACGGGAAAAAGAAAGCATCTTCAACAACTGGTGTTGGGAAAATAAGACATCTACATATAGAAGAATAAAAATGGACTGGAGCCTCTCTCCAGTTGACAAAAGTCAACTTCAAATGGACCAAAAGATCTCGATATTAAACCTGAAACTCTGAAATTATAAGAAAGAATAGGAAGTACACTTGAATTGATAGGCCTAGGTAAAGATTTTCTAAGCAGAATAACAAATGCCCAAGAATTAAGACCAATAATCAACAAATTCATGATATTAAAAAGCTTCTGTTCTGCAAAAGAAATTGATAATTATGCAAAAAGACAACCACAGAATGGGAGAAAATCTTTGCTAGCTATGAATTTGACAAAGAACTAATGTCCAAAATATACAAAGAGCTCAGAAAATTAAACGACAAGACAGCAAACATTTCAATTAAAAAATGGGCCCGGGAACTAATAAACAGGGATTTCACTCAAAAAAGAAATTGAAATGTCAAATAAATATCTTAAAAAAATGCTCAACTTCCCTGATTGTCAGAGAAATGTAAATCAAAACAACTCTGCAATCCCATCTTACTCCAGTCAGAATGGCTAAGATCAAGAACACAAACAACAGAGATTGCTGGTGAGATGGTGGAGAAAAAGAGACACTTATTCACTGCTGGTGGGAGTGTAAACTGGTACAACCTCTGTGGAAATCAGTGTGGAAGTTCCTCAGAACGCTTAAAATGGAACTGCTATATGACATAGCTATACCGATTTGTGGAATATTCCCAAAAGACTCTATACCTTATTTCAAAGACACTTTTTTCTCTATGTTCATTGAAGCTCTAGTCACAATAGCAAAAAAATGAAATGAGTCAAAATGCCCATTAACAGAGGAATGGATAATTAAAATGTGCCACATCTACACAATGGAATATTACATCAGAAAAGATAGGATTATGGGATTTTCCGGTAAATGGGTGGAACTGGAAACTTTAATATTGAGTGAGTAAAGAGAAAAGCACTATCAGTGGGGTGACCTGAAGAGAGGTAACTTGATACACCATGGAGGCCTGAGCACCCATAGAAGTAGACTGGTCGGAGTGAACCCCAGAGTCCACAGAACACAGTTGGAAGGGAGTGGGAGAGAATGGTGAAGGAAAGGGACAGGATGGAGGGGGAGAGAGAAGCTGGGATGAATACTCAATATGCTTGTAAAAGGAGAAAAAAAAATTTGAAAGTAAGAGGAGAAAAAATTTTTTGAAAAAGAATTAAAAAAAGAAAGAAAGATCAGGAGCTTAAGACCAGCCTGAACTATATGTCAAATTGGGTTATATGAAACCTGCCTCAAAAAAAAAAAAAAAAAAAGGAAATGAACTAA
Source organism: Typhlomys cinereus (assembly GCA_023101885.1). Classification (NCBI taxonomy): domain Eukaryota; kingdom Metazoa; phylum Chordata; class Mammalia; order Rodentia; family Platacanthomyidae; genus Typhlomys; species Typhlomys cinereus. The sequence goes on along the minus strand of JALPQD010000016.1, from coordinate 2,327,420 downwards.
AAGTCTGCTCTCAAAGTTAAGTTTAAGAGGAAGATTGAAACTCAAGAATACTTGCAAATATTTTTCATATATTTGAATCTGAAAGTCCAATCTATGAAAATTGTAGAATGGAATTTATTTTTAAAAAACAGTGACACACAATGTTAAGTAAATTGTTACACTACAAGAATTAAAATGCCAATGCCTGATTTGCAAAAAATATATAAAAATGGTTTCTGTATCTAGAGTTAACACCCACTCAACTTATCTCAGTTGCAAATATTTAACTCTCTAAACCTGCTTTTGTACAGAATATGTAGAAGCCACACAGTATAAAAACTGTTCACATAGCATTGACTTTATATTATCTGTAACTCATCTAGAGAAAACAAAGTATACTAGGATGTGCAGGCAGGTTATAGCAAATACATCATTTTATGGAAGGAAAGCGACCATGGAACCCACCCTCCAGAGATACTGAGTCACTCTTCATGATGCTGGGGGCTTCTGTTTGTTGGGGAATGGGGAGTAATTTGGAGAGGGATATAAAACCTAGGGTGCCCTAAAGTTTGCTTTGCCTGAGCTGGCCTCATCCTCATGACCTTCCTGCCTCCACTTCCTGAGGGCTCAGATTCCAGATGTGCATCAGCATGCCTAGCAGATTTCAGCTATCACGCACCTCATTCATGATTTACTGATTAATAATCAGTCCAATGCCATCAAACCAGATCAGTTTTAGGAAGAATGAGATCTTGTGGCTGAAACACTACCTTGAATTCCATAGGTTAGAATCTTAAATACATCTGCTTTTCCTGATTCCATTATCATTCTAAACTGAGGTCGAAAAAAGAACACAATATATAATTGGGCTAATACTTGATAATTCTATAAGTTAGCATAAAATTATGCAAGTGATGAGCACACAATATTAACTGAACCAAACATGAGGAGGCAAACCTACCTTCTTGTTGTGAGACTTGAAGCTTCTGGCCATTACAAAAAGCACCTTTTCCTTTCCTGCCAGTATACATCTTATCTTCGACACAACTATACACAACTCCAAACTCCATCTGCAAAGGAAAAGCAAGTCACTTTTAGCACACCTAAGTGTTTTCCTTAATTAAAGTCAAAAATTGAATCGATACCTTTTTCCCAATAAAGTAACAAGAAAGCTTAGAATATAATAAAATGTATTCAAATGGCAAAAATATGGTGTAGTGAACTCCAGCTCAACAAAGGTCATCAAATCTCAAGTCCTGGAATCTCTTCCCAGATTCCATGTCTAGACCTAGAACACCCACTTTCCCTCTCCCCCTCAGCCTCACATGGAGATAGGGTTCTTGTCTTTTTCAAATGAACAATCATGCCGTCTGTGTTAGGCAGAATTCTTCCTCATCCAGTCTCTGAAAAACTCTACCCACTGATCTCTTTCCTTTTACATTTTCCCTCTTACATTCTCCCTTTCTTTTTGCTCATGTTTGAATTTCTTTCCTCTGTAAATTCATGCTGAAATGTAATTGCTAATACGACAGTATTGGGGCTTTAAGATGTATGGGGGCTCCTCCTCAAAGGTCCTACAGAGGAATTTGGGGATGGTACTCTATCTGTCCTACAGAGGTCTATCTGGGGCGTTCTGCCTTCTACCTTCCAGAGAAGACAGCACAAGTCACCATCTGGGAAGAGAATGGCCTCACTAGATACTGACCTTGAATTTCTCACTCTCCAGAACTATAAATGAAACTATGTTTCTACTTACATGTCCAGTCTCTATTTCTATTAGAGCAGAACAAGGCATTTACAAAATCTTTCACCTTCACTGTCAAGTGTACGTTTTAGACCTCCTAATCTGATAATCCTTTATAATTTAGGTTCAGCACCGATCACTCATGCTACTGTAGATTTAATGAGCATTTACTAACCAGAGGCCCTTGTTTGAATAAGTGGAGACTCTAGGCCCATTTTCAGGCCTTCTCAATACTTAGTCCAAGGCCTCCACGTTTCTCTTCCTAGGATCACACTCACTCCATCTCAGTGTGTTACTCCATCTCAGTGTCACTACCAGAACCTTTCTCCCTGTCTGACCCTTCAAAGCTGTGAACCTCAGGCTTCCAGCCTTTTGGAACTGTTATTTGATTGCTCAAATTCTTGTCCTTTCCTGTCCACAAAGTCAATTACTATCAATAGCACTTGCTACAAGTCCTCACAGGTAAGAATCTTTACTAACTCAGTCTCACAGAAACCTTGTTCTGAGAGGTCAACATATCTTCTACCTCTTCACATGGCTCTTTCTGATAAAAATGCTTTCCTGTCTTTTCTTTGGCTGGAAAACCCCTAATTTTCTGACTCACATAACCAACTTTTAAGATGCCTTCTATTTTGAAGATCTCCTATCTCACTGTGGACAGAACTGGCATTATTTTGTCTTCCACTGCACGTTATCTTTATCTACTAACACACCAGAGTTGGATGAAAGGCAGGTCAAAGGCAGAGAACACAACCCCCTGAGAACCCCTCTGAGCTGATTATTCACTAACATTTGCATAGATCAATTTAATACTCTCCATGACTGATATAACACTATGACTAATCTTTCATTTATCTTATACTAATTTGTGCTAGTTTCTGTGTGTGGTATTGGGATTTAACCTAGAGTTTCACATAGGGTTAGGCATTTTGTGCACATGTTAGCCAAATATATTACAAACTCCTTGAAGGTACATATGCTAGGTGTTAACTGGCCAAATAGCCAAACAGCAAGAAAATGAAATAACTAAGATTTCACTTTACAGGGCTTTATATGTAAATAAATACTCCATTATGTTTAGATTCCTAAACATAGTCTGTGTTTTCCAGCCGTGCTTTGGCCCTAGCACTTCCTAGTCTTTCAATGACACTTACTAAAGCATGCCCAGCAAAAAGCCCACCTCTTCTGTGAGGCATTTTAGGCCACATTAACTCCTGCTGCATCTGACTCTATAGAGAGATGGTGATTACACACAGACTTGTATTTCATTTGCTTGTGTTTACTTATATGACTTTCTTTTCAGAAAACAGCTTTATTCATGGAAACGCACCATGAAAATTTGAACATCTCTGTAGCTTAAATTCAAAGTAATGCAATGATACAATCTGAATAAAAACAAATCTGAATTTATTATGAAGGAAGATTTACTTTTTCTTAGAAAATGACAGTAAAGCATTTTATGAACCATGCGTTTAAAACATACCTTTTTATTTACAACGAACCCAATTGAAACAGCTACAAAAGGAAATCTAAGAAAAAGACAAAATCCACAAATTTATTCACATGGAACTTAATTTCAATCAGGACTTACAAGATTTTTCAAATAAATCCTGACAGGTCCTTGAACATGCTACAAATAAGTGAGAATCATATGTATAAGTGAGAGGAGGTAACGTTGGTACCCAAGCACACATGCACACCAGCGGGATGTTCTACAGGCACAAAACAACTGAAAGGACTACAGAAGATGTGACAATGGTGGTTTCTGATCATTAGAAACAAGGAGGCAGAAGGAGAGGAAATTTGTACTATGTGCCACTCTAGTGTAACCATGCAAAAATATTTTTAAGAAACATTATTTAATGCTGAACTCAGAGCTGCATGTTTGAAAAATAAACTGTTAACCTCAGTGACTATCTACCTTACAGCACACAAAAGGTCAAAATAACAGGAAAAAAGCTCCAACATAACTACTATAAATAAACTAAAATATTTAGCGTTCAATTATTTTAATAAAAACAAAAAAGTTTTACACACCATAAGGCCTTGCCATGTTTCCATAAATATTCCCGCATTTCAATGATACAACACCTATCACATCTTAGTTTTAGAAATGTTAATAATTGTGTATGTACAGACAGACAGTTCTACATGACAACTCCAGATAGGGCATACTTGTGAAAGCCCACCAAACTTGGAATTAACTAATCCTTGCTTGCATTGTATCAGGTTTCCCTCTAGTGATAACACACTGACATGTGGTGGGCACTATCATGCTTGGGTGGTATAAGCACCTTTAAAATGGAGATTTATGAAAACTAACTTTCCCAAGTCACAAAGTCAAAAAACATATCCCAGGATTCAGATTTGTTGATACTAAAACACACATCTTTTTAAAATACTTCTCTCCTGAATTGTTTATTGTACACAGACAATATGTACACAGAGACCTTGTTGAATTTACTGAATGGAAGCATTCATGCTGCTTCCTCACATTTTTATCTGCTTCCCACAGTGAGAAGAAAGGTGAGCAGGTGTTGCACAGCATGCATCTATACCATCTACCTTCTCTCTCCTCCACATCTGGTAAAAGATCTATATAGCACATTCAATTCTGTTACCATTTCTTAGAATAAAGAAGCATAAGCAAATGACATTATTCCCTAAAGTATATGCTGTCCTGAATGCAGGATCATCTAGTTAGTGCAAAAGGGAAAGGAAAAAAAAAAAAAAGAGAAAGAGAAAGGAAAAACATACCTATGTACAAAGTTAGTTGTTCCATCGATGGGGTCAATGATCCATGTAGGATTGTCAGTGAAGACAGTTTTTTCCCCAGCTGCCACTGATTCTTCACCAATGAAACTGAAAGCAAGAAACACAAACTCCTAATTTCTAAACTAGTTTCAGGAAATTTTAAATTACGCTTCCTTTGCTACAAAGTCTACTATAAAATACAAAGTCTACTACCATTCTAGCAAAAAAGAAAAGAATAAAAGACAAGAAAAGAACAAAAGAAAAGACAAGAAAAAAAGGAAAAGAGGAGAGGGGAGGAGAAGGGGCGGGGGAGGGGGAGGAGGGGGGAGGGGGAGGGGGAGGGGAGGAGAGGGCAGGGAGGAGAGGAGAGGAGAGGAAGGAAAAAGAAAAAAAAAGAAAAGAAAGAAAAGAAAAAGAAAAGAAAAGAAAAGAAAAAGAAAAGAAAAGAAAAGAAAAGAAAAAGAAAGGAAAAGAAAAGAAAAAAGAAGAGAAGAGAAGAGAAAAAAAGAAAAGAAAAGAAAAGAAAAGAAAAGAAAAGAAAAGAAAAAAGAAAAGAAAAGAAAAGAAAAGAAAAGAAAAGAAAAGAAAAGAAAAGAAAAGAAAAGAAAAGAAAAGGGTTGGGGGAATGGCTCAGCAGTTAAAATGGTTGTCAGGCAAGAAAAAGGTCCTAAATTTGTATCCCCAGATGCCATGTAAAAATGTCAGGCGGGTGATGGACCACTTGTCATTCCAGTCTCATAAGAAAGAGACTGAGAATCCCCAGAGCAAACAAGCTAATTAGACTCGCCCTATCTGTAAACTCTGGGTTTGAATAGAGACCCTGTCTCAAAAGAATAAGGGGAGAGTGATGGAAGATGATTCCTGTCATCAGCCTTACGTTTCATACACATATGCACACATATAAAGGCACTCTTGCCCATATACATGCAAACACATGTACACACCCCATAGACATACACATGAAAATGGAAAAAAAAAAACTGATAAAAATGACAAAGGCTTATTTTATTTTCTACAAATAAATAAGCAAAATAAATAAGCAAAGCCATGTGAACCATTACAAAAATCAAATTCCAAAAGCAAACAAAAAGTACTTGTAAAATAACAAAAATAACACATTCTTTCTACCCCCATCTCCCAAATGCTGGAATTGGAGGCTGATGACAAAGTTTCTGCTAAACTTTCGTTATTTTTGATAGAACCCTGATTTCAGGAATTTTCTCTCAAACACCCTAAAGCTACCATGTCTCACACATAGAGATTAATTGAATGTTTTGACATTTTGACAGTAGCCAACCTTTGCTTCCAACATCCAAACATTCTGTTTGGAATTCAATGATCCTCTCCTCCCTCATCCCTAGAGCCATGAGCACAGCAGCCTGACAGCAACCACGTATTCCTGCTCAGGATCTGCAATCTCAGTCAAATTGATCAGTCAAAGAGCTAGGCTGAAACGACGCTGAGTGACATCCTAAACAATGGCTCAGGTGTCCTCCACAGGCACGCCGTCCTCCTTCCCATGGTAACTTTTGTAATCACTTGCAACTGATATAAGAAATACCTGTGAGATGGATATTTTTCCTTTATGGAAGAGATAAGCATTTTTTCAACCTTTTGGTCAGTAGCCGTTACCAAATCAGCTGGAGAACTTTTAATCATAACATTCATTTCATTTTTTAGAGCCTCACGAATCACCTAAAAATAATTTTTGGCAAGCAAACAGGAAAGGTGTAAGTAATTTCACTCAAACAAAAAGACAGAATACAGAAATAGTTTAAAGCATTCAAATCTGTACACATAATAGTCTTACCATTTTCTTACAAAAATGACTCTAAAATAAGATATTTATATATATTCTAATATATATATATATATTAGATTCATGACTGTCATCACAAAAAGCTTAATAACAAGTTGAAATATCAGGCTGGAAACATCGTTCAATGACAACCTTTCTGCATGCATAAGGTGCTAGGTTGTATTCCCTTTTCCCCCTACAGTCACATACATACAATCACCACACTAATTCACAGATACTCACACACTCACTCTCACACAATCAATTTTCACTGAAATTAAGGTATCTAGTAATATAGCAAATGTAGATTCATCAAAAGGGATTTTATTTATAAGATAAGAATGCAATGTCTACACCTACTATAGTTGACAAACTTATAGTCCATACCTCTCCAGCTTGTCTTGCTAGGGTTACTGCATAATCCATGCACTCCTGCCAAGGGTCAGCCATCTTCTGAATATGCTTAACACAGAGAAACACAGAGTAGTTATAAACTCCGAAAGCCTTAATTATATAGCAGTTAGTTCACAAAATCAACACTTTCACTTCAGGATTCATTCCCTACCCTATTTTAGAGTTTTTTTTCCCCTCAAGATTTCCAAGATATACTGTAGATCCAGTAAAACGTCATTTTATATAATATTTATTCCAAAGCAGAAATGATTTTTCGAGGTGTAGGCTTCATGCTGCCCTGACTGATCTCAAACTCTTTGAACTCCTGATCCTCCCAAGTGCTGAGATTAGAAGATTACTATCCTGCAGAACCTAGTAGTCATATTTTTATAACAAAAAATATTCTATGACGTTGTCTCCCAAAATGTTCATGCCATATCACATTTTGTAGGGATTGGGAGATAACAAATCCAACCCGTTTAAGGACCAAAAAGTATAAGAAACAGCTGCATGTCTTACCCAGCTGTGATTCCTTCGAGTTACTGTAAACAGTCTGGCAAGATGTGCCCATTGGTACAACAGTGGCATACAGGTTATGGGGTCTCTAAGTAAGAGGCGTCAATTTGACCACTGAGAACTGAGCTTTTAGGCCCACCTATGAATTATTTAGTCAGGGCAGCCCTGAGCAAACCTGTAAAAGATTAACTAATGATGTGGGAAGATCCAGCCCATAGTGAGTAGGACAAATCCTTGGGCACGTGGATGGAATGGAGAGAGAAGCGGCTGGCTTTGGTGGCTTGGCAAGTCAGAAGGTGTGCCTCTCAGCTTTTCTTGTGGGTGATACTGCCAGCTCCCTGGGCTCCTGATGTTGGGATTCACTCTCCTGTCATCACAATGGGCTATAACCTACGGAACCGTGAGCAGGAATAAACCCTTTGTTCCCTCAAAGGGTTTTGGTCTTGTATTTATCTCAGCAACAGAGGAGTATCTAGACCGGTTTTGATACAAAGCAGCTGAGCTACTGTGAAGCTAAGACAAAGCAAAACCAACTACTTTGTGATTGGATCTAAGGACTACTCCACAGAAGCAATCAATGTCTGACACTGTAAGAACCCGCAGAAATGAGGTCACAAGCCTCATTCCTAAGCAGACATGTATCCTATTTTCCTCTAAATACTATCTTTATACCCATAGATCAGTGCAGCTCAGTCTTTGTCTGGGAAGTTTCTTTTTACGATGGATGGTGTTTAATACAAAAATAACAACTGCTCAAATAATGAATAAATGAAGGTGGAGAATATTTACTACCCACCCTCCTCAAGCCTCAGGGAACATCATGGCAGACAGATTGGAAAGAATGTAAGAGTTAGAGGTTGGGGAGAAGCACTACACCAGTGTCTTCTGATGTAACAGGGATGTTGCACCCATGAACTCACTGCAGCTGCTTCCTTCCACAAAACCTGCATGATTGGGCTTATCAACACTTCATCATGGAACAAAAAACGGCTCTCAAGGGCCTGCTCCTCCCTATAGAACTACTGACGCTGGCTATGAAAAAAGGAGCCATTTTCTTTTATGGCATAGCTATAGATAGATCGTCCATACTCTAACTAGTGTTCAGGCACATGCTAATGCAGGCAATCCTTATGAAACTCAGTGGTACACACACACACACACACACACACACACACACACACACACACTTAAAGAAGGTAAATTTGTTGGTAAGAAGGTCTTCATTGGGAATAGGAGATGAAATAATATTAAGAGGTGAAAATGACAAAAATTCATTGTTTGTATGAAATTGTTAAACACAATTGACAGCCAAAATAGTGTTCCTATGCTTAAGGGGAACACAGGAAAGGGTTCAGGGAAATGCCGCTGGGTCCGTGTATGTCATCGGAGAGGAGGACCCAGAGGAGAGTTTGGCATGCACATTAAAGGATTCTCCAGGGATTGGGGAGCGGAGGCATTCGGGGGGGGGGTGGGGAGGGAGGGGTGAGGGGAGGGTGAGCAGAGGGGTGGGGGGAGGAGGAGGGAGGGAGGGAACTGGTGTACCTATCAAGTTTGTATGAGCGGAGATAATAAAAAATGTTAAAAAAAGAAAAAAAAAGAAATACATATATACAAAAAAAATAAAGTTCAACATTTAAAAAAAAAGAGATGCATGGGTGGGCAGAGTTGAGACTAAGGGAAAGAACACCAGAAATATGGAATAAAAGCAGCTTCAGAGACAAAAGAGAAGCAGATGTGTGTGTGTGTTAACTGAATGCCAGGCAGTAAAGTATTTCACACACAGGACTGTTTGTTTTTAAAATAAGGTTGTAAAGATGAAGAAATAAAGGCTCACAGATCAGAAATAATTTGACAGTGTTATCTGGGCATACAATTTATATTCAATTCTGATTTGAAAGTCTACTGCTTGTTCTATTCTAACACACTGAATGAAGAAAATTACAGGTCTAAAAATATGACCAAAAAAAAAAAAAAAAAAGCTTCACAGAGGTTAAAACAGAATAGGGCTTAGTGTTCTCACTTGCCAGCCTTCCACTGGTTTCTGAAGACTCCCCACATACCTGACCACAGGCTAGCATCTGTGTCCAGCACAGGGAGACAGGCCTGACCACAGGCTGGCATCTGTGTCCAGCACAGGGAGACAGGCCTGAACACACACCAGCATCTGTGTCCAGCACAGGGAGACAGGCCTGAACACACACCAGCATCTGTGTCCAGCACAGGGAGACAGGCCTGAACACACACCAGCATTTGTGTCCAGCACAGGGAGACAGGCTGAACACACACCAGCATCTGTGTCCAGCACAGGGAGACAGGCCTGAACACACACCAGAATCCTGCCTAGCACGGGGAGACTACACACCAGAATCCTGCCTAGCACGGGGAGACTAAACACTTACCAGCATCCTGCCCAGGATAGGAGACAGAAATGAGCACTTACCAGCATCTGTGCCTAGCACAGGAAGGCCTTTCAAGCTGTCTCACTAGAAAGAAGGGGCATTCTTTATAAGGCAACTGTTTTTGTTTGCTTCACAATTGAGAAGACTTGGCATGGACTTCACGTTAAAGAATACTCAGAAACTCCTCTCGGGTTGCTCAGAGCAAAGGGGAGAGCAGAAGGCGGCAAAGGGCAGTCTAGAGAATTTCTGCTGGTTTCTTTCTTTTCCTTCTTATTTGTGACAAAGACAGCATCAAACTCTTGATCATCCTGCCACAATCTCCAAAATGGTCCCTAGAATGCAGCCATGTGCAATAGTGATTAATGCTTTTCTTCTTGATATAGGGATTTAAATAACAAAAAAAAAAAAAAGAAAGAAAAGAAAAGAAAAGAAGGATACTTCTGAGTTAGAGAACAAACTTCTTAAAACTTTTCAAGAATGACTTTCAGGGCTGGGAAGATGAATCAGTGAATAAAATGCTTGCAAGCTGAGGACCTGAGTTCAGATCATCAAAAACCAAATAAAGTCAAAGTATGTGTGCATCTGTAACCCCGGCTCTTGCAAGATGAAGATGGAATCTGTAGAATCCCTTCCAAGCCAGCTAGAATGGAGTACACAGGGTGAATGACAAGAGAGCCTATTTTGAGCAGGGTGGAAAGCAAGGACTGTCCTCAAACACTTCAGGCTCTCCTCTAATAGCCATGCACACATGTACCTGCTCTCTCTCTCTCTCTCTCTCTCTTTCTTCTCTCTCTCTCTCTCATAAGTAAATAAATTTGAAAAAGAATGGTTTTCAAACTTTCACATTCCTGCTCCCATTGCACTCATTTTGTCTCACCACAGCTTCTTGTCTGCTTCCTCATCAGAAATCCTGCTCAAGCCACTCACCTTGTGACAATAATAACAGAACTCCTACCTGCTATTCAAAGACCATTTCAAAAGCTATCATTTCTTCCAGGGATGCTCCAGTCAGAAATTGTTCAATCAGTCAACAGATACTCACAAAATAGCTATGACATGCAATGCAAAATCCTGGCAAGGAAAACCAAGTCTAGTTCACACTGTTTTTCCAGAGTGAAGTCAGAGGTTGATCAGAAAGCACAGACTTTGTGAAACAACCACTAATATAATAAAGGTTAAGGAAAAATGCAAAGAGAAATATATTACATATGAGTTGGAATTGGACTCAGACAAGGTGTCTGACAAGGATTTCCTAAGAACGTGATAAAAGACAAGATGTGAAGAGACCAGTGAGGGAGGCATTGAGGAGCTCAATTGCAGGACCCTAATGCAGAGTAACTTTACAACAACCTAGCACTGGGAGTGGGAAGGAACGAGGCTGGAGGAAGTAACAGGGATCCTCCTCTACAGGACCTCATACATAGGACTTTGATTTGAGAGCTATGAAGAACTATTTCATCATGGCTACTGGACAGAATGGGCAGGGGAGGGCAGAGGCAAAAGCAAGTAGAGGTAAGGAGATTGGGGTTCAGGATGCAGCAGTCCAGAGGAGATCCAATGTTTGGCTTAAACTACAAAGGGGAAGACAGACTCGTTGGCCAAGAAATGGAGAGAGACTGCTTTGTGGGAACATGGTAGCAAACTGAATATAGGCTACAAGGAAGAGTTCAACATGTCCAGCAATCCCACTCTGACAACTGAATGAACAGTGATGACAGGCACTGAAAACAGGAGCAACAGAGTCCAGTTCAGGCTGTTGTTGGAATGTTGGAAAATAGAAAGAGCATGTGTTTAATTACTGCACAGGTTGTGTGTGTGTGCGCGCATGTGTGTGTGTGTGTGTGTGTGTGTGTGTGTGTGTGTGTTGAGGGGGGTGCATGGTGAAATATGTAACGATGGCAATTAGGTAGCTAAAGACATGGATTCAGAAAGAGGTTTCCAGACATAATAAGTTCACTTAAGGACAGAAGAGCTAAGATTCCCAGTGTTCCAGCCTTAGCCTGGAAGGATTCCCTAGTCTACATTTTAGTCATTTGCTGGCGTGCTGTTTCTACCCAGTTTCTTCATGGAAAAGGGACTAATCAACGAAACATCCAGAGATGTTCTAGAATTAATTGCAAGCCAGAAAAGAGGGAAGTGATAAGGGAAATCAATCAGGTTACTTTATTTTTCTTGAAGTGGAGAACAAAAAGCTTTATGCTAAATCCTAAAATACGTTTCGTTCTAGACTTAGCCCTGTTTCTGGTAGTTGCGAAATGTGCCCCTGGACTGGGTCTTTTTCCAGCTAGCATCTGAAAGTAGCTCTGTAAAGCCTTTTATTTCAGAGATCTCTTGGTTTCAGGACTTCTCTTTGCACGGAGATATTCTATCAGCCTGTGCTTTCTCAAAGCCATGGATATCAGAAACTTGCTCTCGCGCCTCTCGCCAGTCCCGGGTCCCCGCTCCCGACTGCAGAACGCAGGACCTGAGTCCGCTACGTCCCATGCAGTGCCTTGACCTGCCGGGCATCTGCGGGCTTCCGCAGGACGGAACCTGCCAAAGCACCCCGCTGTTTCCGGGGTTTCTCGGCGTCGCACAGAAGAAGAGGTGGCCCAGCCGCGCAGCCCGTTCACCCGCCTCCCGCCAGGGCCCTGGGTCGTACGCGCCCCGCGATGTGCAAGGCCCGGGGAGCAGAAGAACCTCACCTGGAGCGCGGGGGCACTGCGCTGTCAGCCGCCGTCCTCAGGCTGTGCAAGTCCAGGGGGAGCGGCCTGACCCCCGACCGGAAGTCCCGCCTTCCCGGGGCCGCTGCGGGGCGGGGCTTCCTGGGGCCCGCCCAGAATCCGGCGCCTGCGCGGCCCAGGCGGGGCTGGGGCTATGATTTCTGAAATCCTCCGATGCTCCCGGGCTAGTTCTCTCCGCTAAGAATCCCTTTCCTCTTTATCTTGCCGACCAACACTTTCGTCTTCTGCTCCTTCATGTTTTCCCATTTTTCCTTTCTCCCTTTCTTCATTTATCTTCATCCAATTTGAGGAATCCAGGTACTCTGAGTCGATATAGTGCAGCTCTTGCTAAGCCTGTTCTAAGTGAGCTTAAAGTAGATTTTTGATCATTGATTACCAGAACCAATGGCTCCTCCTCAGTAATTAATTTAGATGCCGTTTAGTTATTTGTTGAGGACTTACCAACACTTTCTGCTTGATTGCTTCTTGCAAGATCAAGCTTAGAAGCTTTGTACATGTTACACAAGCACAGTTATCATTGAATTACTTTTCCTGTTACTTTTTCTTTTCTTTTCTTTTCTTTTAAGAAAAGGTATCACTATGTATGTAGCCCAGGCTGACATGGATCTTCTGTTGATCCTGCGTCTGCTTTCGGAAATTGCTGAGATTATGGGCCACTACACCCGGTGGCAAATGTTTGTACATGCATTAAAAACTTAAGCATTGAACCAATAATGTCATGAAGATTCTTTTCGTAATACAGGTGAGGAAACTGGCTTAGAGAAGTTAAGCGATCAGATCAGTTCGCAGGTCACACAGCAAAAGCAGAGAGTGGAACATGTTGATCTCAAGTCCACAGGCAAGGAATGCTTATTGCACAGTGAGGAACAGGGCTAGTCTACGGTGCTTAATTGTTTCCTCTCATGAAACCTGGTAACATGGCATAGGTGACTCTAATGCATCTGCAAGGGTATCCTACCCAACATTATCAGAAAGGTTATTTGCTTATTGCTTGTAAAAGTAACTGTTACCTTTAATCAAGAGAGAGGGAGACATGTCTCAAAAATGCATGGCAATCAATCATATTAAAAATAAAAAAATCTTGCAACACATGCTGACAGGTATAGATATGTGACCACATGAAATATTCCAGGCATCTGCAGACATGTGAGCAGACTTATCTTTACTGACTTGACCAAGCTATTACAATCCATGTAACATTTTGAAGTTAGATAAGGAATCAAATATGTCTTCAGATTAAAACTACTGCAGGATTCAGTCTACAGGAGGTCCAGCTTTTTCACTAGAGGCCCTCTGGCTGCTACTTCAGAATCGTTCCTGGGTAACTTAGTGTGTTAGTTTATTTGTTTGTTGGTTCATTTCTCAGCTGAGAGGCCCATTCTGTTTCCACATATCCTCTGATGGTGAAGTGTACAGTAGCATTTGTTCAGATTCCACTGCAGCAGTGTTACAAACCGGGTCCATTCAGATCAAAACATCTTTACTGGGTGTTGGGGAGATTGTTCATATGGTTGCAGCAACCTCCATGCATGATAACTCAAAGATTCTGATATGTTAAAAAAACTGATACATATTTGTAAACATAGATTAAAATCATTGGAATCTATCAAGTCCACTAAAAAGGCAGTTATTGCCTGATATTCAAAAAGATCAAGTTTACATATTTCCTATGTGAGTTACTCAGAATTAGAGTTTGACTCCATGTAGTCTTATGACTTCATGTTGCAAACATTAAGATTTTTAACATGCCCTGTAGTGCTACACAGCTTTCAAATTATAGGTGTACATTATTATCTTAGAATTGTTATTCTTTGGCTAGAAGATCCCAGAACCATCTCTCTTAAGGACTGCAAATTTAAAGGCACGATTTTAAAACTGATTCTTTTTTTTTTTTTTTGAGACAGGGTTTTACTGTGACCCAGGCTGGCCTGGAATTCACTTATATAGACTAGGCTGGATTCTACTCACAACAGTCCTTCTGCCTCAGTTTCCCAAGTGCTGACTGAGGCATCACTTTTATTCTTTAAAAAAGAAAGTGACTTGTAGGGTTGAGAGATGGCTCAGGGATTAAGACACTGCCTTGCAAGTAGAAGGCTCTAAGTTCTGATCTCAGGTTCAACATGAAAACACTAGGTGGAAAACAAGTTGGCCCACACTTCCCACCCTGGTGGGCAGAACCTGGGAAATCCCAGAGTGAAGTAAGAAGGAGGTAAAAGCAAGCCAGGATGATTCCCGAAGTTACCCTTGGTACTCCACAGGAACACACGTGCCCTCTGATACACTCACATACACACACACACACACACACACACACAACTAAATGAATGAAGTTTAAAAAAATGATTTGTATAACTTTGTCCATATTCAAATTTTCATATAATTTTTTTGCTACAAAAAAATCTCTCTTCTGTGCAACACATGTTAAAAAATACTATATGCTCAAATTTTCATCCATGCATTTTAAATAATTGTCTTACTTGACACAGTTTTATAAAATAATTATAGAGTGCTGGTGATGATAGTAGAGTTTACTCTGGGCCAGGTATTGTTGTGAATCTTCACTGCAAGTCCTGATTTCCCACAGAAATATAGATACAGAGAGATCATGTAATATAATCAGCATCTCCTGGCTGGCCTTAAATTAAGAGCTGGAATTGTAGGCCAAGACATAATCTGACTGTGGAATGTATGATCCCAACTTCTGCAGACATTACTCATCAATTTTTCTTAAAAATGTTGTGCTGCATTGTGCAATAATTGCTAAGAATTCAAAAGACAGACTATGGTCCTTGCCTTCAGGAAGCCTATATGTAGGCTACTGCCTCAGTTAGAAAACAGCAGCAAGCGAGATTATTCTAGTCATCCTCACTTTACCCTGTCAGGCTGGCCATGAGGTAGGTCCTATACCAAAAATGGCATGTTGGTCTTATGCCACAATCACTGACCTTTAGAAATTAAGCAGGATTTAAGCATCAGTCATATCTGTGCTTTACAAATTTGAAAATTGACATGTTGAGGATGCATAAGGTTGATGATAAGGTACAACTAGAAAGGCAGGTCTCCTGTCTCTCACTTAGCAATATGCTCATTAAAAAAATACCTAGGTTAAGTCTAAACACTTATACTTTGAATCTCTAAGAAGACATTCCTGTTTCAAAGATAAAATAATACAAGGAGGATATTATTATTTTAAAAACTGAGATAACCATCCTCCATTGTGCCATTTATACATGTACTTATTATACATCTTAGTGTTCATAGACTTTACTTGGTGACAAAACAAACAGCAACTAGAACTGGAAGCTAATCATACAACTATTTATATTCAGATGGCAAAGAAAACCAAGCATTTCCAATATTGCAGTACTGTAACTGGTATAACAAGAATAATACTGGTAATAAAATAGCATTTACACATGCATGGCCACTGATGTTTTAAACCAGCAGCAAATATATCAGTGTCAAAAGTTTAAACAGATAAAATAATGATGGTCAACACTTGTTCATCTAAGCACATTGTATACATGACCTGATAATTCCCAAGAGAGTCTGTTGAAACTGACATAATTATCTCCATTTTTAAAAATAATTAACTTGACTGGAGGATAATTACTTAGTCTTCAGCCATAAGACTAGGAAACAGAGAAGACTGGTTCTTTACGAATGAAACTTTTTAGTATTAATGTCCCTATTATCTTTAGACAGTAATACAGACTGAACTTAAGTACTAGAAGTTTCCATTGAGATATACCTACTGATATATTCTTCATGCTCCAGCCAATGCCCAGCACACGTCACTAAGGACTAGCCAGATGAAACTCAGTGAGCCACACATGCAGAAAGACATGAAATCAGAAGGGAGGGAGACTGACAAGGAATGAAGATTTGCAGAGGGAAAAGGAGTGGCATGGGATTGGGAAGTAAGAGGTGAAATTACATAAATTCACTTTATTCATATATGATACTCTAAAAGAATTTTAAAAGTTTTCCATTGAAAATACTTTAATATATTTACTTTTTGTTTATTTTTGTGGTACTGGAATGGAATCCAGGACCTCAGACATGCCAGGCAAACACTCTATTACTCAACTATATACCTTTGAACAAAGAATTTCTTTTTTAATGTGTGCTCCTCATTTGGGTTCTAGTCTGGGGGTTAACACTTTGCTTGAATGAGTATATGGACAATGGTGTGGTAGGCATTATAGGTGAAACTGAAATGATTAAATATGAATCTCATGCTCAAGGATGTGTAAGGGTCAGACAGGAAAAGACAGACGTGAAACAGTAGGTTGGCTTGCACAAACAAAAGCATACTCATGAGACACTAAACCATCCTGCTGAACCAGAGTGAGGCCTGTGTGTGAACACGGCAAGAGTGGAGTGTCAGAAATGTCTCACCAAATAAGGGAGACTTCATGCAAGAAAGAAAAAGGTTTCTTGCCATTACATCAGCCAAGTAAGGTTTGGGGGCAATTAATCTGACTGGAAGATGCATGGAGAAGCCAAAAGCCAGTTTGAAAAATCTTGGGTTGGTCCCAAAGCTGGGCTTCAGGCTAGATGGCTGTTTTTTAGCTTTTTAGATCAACAAGCTTAGTCCACAAGTTCTTAAACTTATGGAACTGGAAGCTAATCATACAACTATTTATATTCTAGATTCTTTCATACAATATTTTACATTAAGTCCTGTTTTTATGTCTTAAAATGATATAAAGGTGGGAAGTGTTGAAAGGACACTCATACATGTATGAAACTGTCTATGAGAATGTGTGAAAATAAATGTGTTAATCTTAAAAAGAAAATTCTGGGGGTTTAGGGCTAGGGAAACAGCTCAGGGATCTGAGTTGGATCCCTAAATCCCACATAAAAATGCCAAGTAGAATTGGCATCAACCTGCAATTCCAGTCCTGAAGGTGGAGCCTGGGACGTCCCAGAGCACTTATTGTCAGGTGGGCATGCCATCCCTGCCTGAAATTTCAGTCACAGAAGGCAGAGCAACTGGCTAACAAGACTAGCCTTATCAGCAAGCTCCAGGTCTCAATGAGAAAACTTGCCCAAAGAATAAGGTGGAAGAGTAACTAAGGAAGATTCTCAACATTAATCTCAGGCCTCTACAAACGGGTATAAACACACATGTATGCATAACTGTGCATACACATGTACCTACACACGTGAATGGTATATACACAGGGACACAACACATATGCATGAAAATAAAAATGGATATAAAATACTCCTTATTTCTAATTCAGTGTCTCATTAAGAGATTATGGTGATATATCCTATTCATAATGACATTCCCAAACGTATTGCAAGGATGTCTCTTTCCCCTAAGTTCTATATTTACTATAGTGCTCACTAGGTATAAACATGTATATTTATTTATATAGGTATAGATATAGGCATATACAGATACATGTGTGTGTGAAATGTGTGGGGGAGGGGGATAGTACCTCTCTCAGAGTAGGAATTGAGTTCTTTAATTTCTAGACCGGGGGCAATTTTTTATTTTCTTCACTAAGGATTCCTCTTGTCTTAGCCTTATAGAGCAAAAGGATCAATAACATTTCGCTTCCAGAACACATGGCTACTGTAAAAGGAGCCACTGAAGCTAAGCCTGCTTCAGATTGTGAAAAAGAGAGCTGAATAATCGCCAGTGCTAAGAAACTGTTTATTGTCCCACTTTCAATCGCGACAGTTTTACGAACAGAAAGAGGTAGCATACAGGCTTTAGCAAAAGAATACCCAAACAACAGCCCCAAAGCAGGAACCAAGAGCCCCAAAAAAAGAACCTCTGGGGTAGCTATTTTCAGAAACACTAATCCCATCCTGAAAACCAAATAAATCCCCACAAACATCAACATCATACTCAGAGGCCGAACTACCTTCTCTAGGAAGCTTGCTTTCTCAGGAGTCCTACTCTTAATGATTATCCCAATTGATACTGGTATAAGTATGAAAAGGAGTGTGGACATGATTTTCAAAATTGGAATATGAAATATGCCTGATAACCCCAATATCCTACTATATAAGTAAGAATTGACAGGCATCATAATCAGGGCCAGTAATGTTGACGTGCAAGTCATCAAAATGGCCAAAGTGACATCTCCTTCCATAAGAAGAGCAAAGAGATAACCCCCACCTCCTCCTGGGCATGTGCAGGTCATTACAAACCCAGATGCTTGTGCCTTAGGCAATGCTAGAATCTGAGACAAAAGAAAACCACAGAGTGGCATGAGAAAAAACTGCGTGACTGTCACAAGAAGCACTGGCAGAGGTCTCTTCCACAGCATGTGAAGTACCTGGAATTCAATCTTGCAGCCAAAGGCACATTTATTTAACAGTATCATAGGTAAAACAAGCATTAGGATGTACCTATCAACAGGCAGTGATGCCTGGAAAAGACTCTCCTGTGGTCCTTGGAGCACTCTGACTTTGACATTCTTTATCTCTTCGATGAGTCTTTTCTTCCTACCTTCAAAATCCCACAGTTGAATGGTCAGGTTAGCCTCTCCTTCTTGATAGGGCATTAGGTTGATGGTAAAGCTTGTGGTACCCGATAAGGTCTTGGTCACATTCACCACCTGCAGCACTGTAGGATCTTCTGATTTCACAAGGAGGTAGCTGGAGTTGGGCCGTGTACCTCTGAAGCTTGACTCCACAATGATGGTTTCTTCAGTCTTTGCAAAAAACAGTGTTTCAGTATTTTCCATATTCAAAACACTGAGAAATGAGTTCTTTGCTTCTCCCAGAGTCAGCAGCAACAAAAGTAGGATCATAAACAGGCTTCTAACCATTTTGAAAGCTTACATAAACCATTCATATCAACTCATTTTTAAAGAGCGAATGAACCATTCTTCCTTCATGTCTTCAGTAAAGGAAGGTATAAAGGTGAGTTAGATAACGACTACTGTTCTGGCTGGGTCAAAGTCCAGGGGGAGGGCCTGTTGTACTTTCCAAACCAGTATAAAGCTATCTAGTGAGTGGTACAACCAGTTCAACTTGTAGTTAAGAAAGCTGAAGAGCAAGCCTGCCACTTAACAGATTCAGTACATCACAAACAGAAACCCAATCCTTTCTTTCCTGACTTATTTCTTCTAATGTAAAAACAACTTCCCATTTACCTGAAAATACATCCCTTTTTTTAGTTCTTTTTAATGCTAAGAAACATGTACACTAAAAGCATTCAGAAAATTAGACACTAAGGCCTGGAGGTAATTGTTTTAATAAAGTGGAATCAATATATCTGCTTGACAGTAAGGCAGAGGCAACAATATTAGATTAAGAATGAAGCCAATTGGCAGAAAGGACTGAAACATTTCTCTAGCAAGTCCTGACTTGTAACAGAGCACGTCCCAGTCAGTCCTAAACAGCTATTGATGCTGCAACCTTCCTCCAGTTCTGGCGCATGCCCACATTCAGAAGTGCTCTCTTAAGTAATACACTATCTGTTTCTCCACCACTCTCGTTTTTTCCTGGTTTAAATTCTTTCTTAGAAGTCTGGAAATCCTAATAGGTGACTTCTGAACCCTGATGTAGGACTGTAACCCTGGGATCCTGAGTTAGGCTCATACGACGGTGACCAAGCTGGCTGCAGTCTCTGCTCTCCTATCATTGTGTTGCTGCCATGGACCGCTGAATTGCTGGTTGAGCTTGAAAGCATCCTTATTGCTTATAATAGTTTTTCTTCAACTTAGAATAATTGTCAGACAAAAGGAGGGTAGGGTGTCCTTTGTTTAATCAGAAAAATGTCTGCGAAGTCACTAGGTAGCTTGAGAACCTAACAGGTGGCTAGTACAGTGGCCAACGGTTCAGGACAAATGTCTGCTGCTACTATATGCTTGGAACCCAACAGAGGAAAGGCACTGATGCCCTTTCTGATGCCCTGTTGTTTTGTACCATGATTCCTCGCTGTGATCACTGTTGACCTGAGACCTAGGAGGCAGGACCCCTGGGACACTAGAGAGGGATTTTTCACATTAAGGTTGGCCTCTGGATTTGACTACCGGGGACTGTCTCAACTGTACATATAACTGATATGAGAAGACTCAGGCCACTGTGGAGGGATCATTCCCTAGGCTGAGGATTATGAACTGCCAAGAATGAGGAATTAGCAAGTAGGCACTTGACTGCTGCTGTCTGCTCTTACTAGAGATGTGATGTGATCCATTCTCTGTTCTCACTGCTGTGACTCTCTTAACAGGATGGACTGTAACTTGGAATTGTGGGCCAATAAGTAAACCACTTCTTCCTGTAAGGTGCTTTGGTCAGATATTTTGTTGCAGCAATGTATAAAGAAACTCAAATACTCCCCATGTTAGGTGCATGGACACTGAACTGACTCAACTGGGTCTCAGCTGCCAGGGATAATGAAAAGTAACCCACAGACTCTGGCAACTGTGTATTTCCCAAATACAAGGATGAAGTTCTGATGCTAAACCCCAAGAAATAAACAACAAAAAACCAACAGTATACCCATCTACTCACTTTTGTTTTGAGAGAATACAAGCAGCAGGCGGCATCACTGCATTTGCACATGCACATGTCATCCCCTCCCCCGACTCCCCTCTAGCATTAACAGGACATCTTTGCAGAAGATCCTCCAATAATCCTTATGCAATCAGTTATATGAAGAAAAGTTCGTATCATTTTAGTTATGTCATAAAAATGTCAAAGCCATTTTTTCAAATTTGTCCAATTTTTCAAGATGTCATTGTTTATCCAAAGGCTTCAGATATCATGGTTTTTATTTCCATGTAACAAAAGCAAAACACACCATACCAATGGTAAGAACAGAGAATGGAATTAATCGGCTTCTGTGACACTTCTGTTAAATTGTCAATAAAATATTTTACTTAAAAGTGATAAAAAATACTCAGCACTGGGCAGACTGAAGCAGGAGAGTCACAAGTGTGAAGTCTGTGTCAAAATAAATGGAAAAAATAAAATTATAAAATTTGACAAACATGAAACATTTTTATAATTATGTGATGAATATCAGATGTACAATTTCTATGGACCAGATCCAAGTGGTTTAAAATGTGGACTTTTGTTTTTCCCTTAGATGCTTTATGTAGAACCTTATTCCTTCTTCAGGTTCTCGCAAATCTCTTTACTTGAAAATTCTGGGACTAAGAAAAATCTGATAAATACAGACATTATTACACATAGCAGTAAGGATTTCTTTAAATGTTTATCTAAACTTCTCTCCCATGCTTTATAGGTTTCCAATTTATAATTTTATTTATTGACTAGCAAGAGAAAACACTAGTAAGATAGGGACAATAGAACCTACAATTTCATTATGCATACTTAAGAAAATTCAAAAGATTTTCTGATTTTAGAGTAATTTATAAACAACTGGGGCTGGTGATCTTCTCCCTTGTTCTCTTACAGAGCTGCACGCTGGAGCAGTCAGTTCTTAGTGCTGAGGATGGGCCCAACGAGTCCAAGGCCAGTGTGTCTATCTGATCACTAACAGGACATCAAGGACCTAGGATCCTCCCTAGATTTAGCTCAATCGCTGCCAGCTTCACTTGCCCACTTTCTGAGAAGTTATTTTCTGGCATATTTAATTTTGGTTCAGTTAGTTATTACATATGTGCAAGTAAATGCGATGCATAGTAAGGTACTGATTTATATTAAAACTCTCTGGTATCTGGGTTTATAGCTAAGGATTATTTCTACCTCTAGTTTGATAATTTTGATAAAATAGCTATTGGAACATAGCTATATTATCCATTCTACTTATTTCCAACTTGCCATATAACTTCATATTATAGCTTTAAATATATATATACAGATACATCTCTGATCTATGTTCAGACAGATAAGTAGATCTATAGATAGATATCTAGGTAAGAAGGGAGAGAGAAATATAGATCTATTTTATCTATTATGACAATCATCAGGGTGTCAGGCAAATATTCAGATATTTACATAAATGAATGAATATATAAAAATCTGATAAAAATTAAAAATCATCACCATTCATTATATGAATATATACAAATACATTAAACTGAAAAAGACCAAAAGAATATTTTGAGTTTATTTTTCAGTACATGTTCATGATAACTGGCATAGAAAATAAAAGCAAAAGACAAACTAAAAATAATTTCTTCTACAAAGTAGGCCTTCATTTGGAATAAACAGAAAACATTCGCCA
Organism: Typhlomys cinereus; assembly: GCA_023101885.1. Classification (NCBI taxonomy): domain Eukaryota; kingdom Metazoa; phylum Chordata; class Mammalia; order Rodentia; family Platacanthomyidae; genus Typhlomys; species Typhlomys cinereus. The sequence continues at coordinate 2,304,946 of JALPQD010000016.1, read as the reverse complement.
AGAGGATCGATTTCACTTTGTAGGTAAATGCAGCAAGTTTTGGAATACATTTTGTTTTGGTACAGACAAAGAACTACAGCAAAGTTACTATCTCATCTTTCCTCTTGTTTGTAATGCAGTCATACAAACCAAAAAGATGAGCCCTACTAGGGGGAATTCTTTACTAGAAACATATCCCAGTGTGACAAGGTGATATCAAGATTCACACAAATACTTAGATGCCTAGATGAGAAGATCCCTAAGTTTCTGTACACATAACAATTCATAATTATGATGTAAGTGGACAATAAGGCTATATATTCTGGCCTCATAACACTAGGTATGACCATGGACTTGTTGGAAACAAAAGAAGTACAACTTCTAAGAACCACTGAAATTTCTTCTGTGTGCTTCTTCCTTTGTAGTAAGAATGGTTACAGCTGGATCTTAGCATGAAGACAGCAGGAAGTAATGTCACAGCCAGTCAACAGCTGACATTAGCATAATAGGAAATACACATTTGCTGGTATTTCTACAGCATTACCCAGTAACATCTAATTATTAAAATATAATAGTTTTCAGGCTAGCAGGTGGCTCAATGGTTAAAGCACTTGCTCTGTGCAAGCAAGATCACATGTAAATGCTGGGTGGGCCTACATGTAATTCCAAGAATTACAGTCTTGGAAAACAGAGACTGGGAATCACCACAGCAAGCTGGCTAGCTAGACCACCCTAAATTTAAGTTCTGGGTTTGAATAGAGATGGGAGAAAAACAATCAGGATAATTTCCATTATCAACCTTAGGCTTCAAATACATATGCATACATGTGCACACATACTATATACATACATGTACCCATACCCATCCGCATACATAAAAATGTAAATATAAAAAACAACAATTTGCAAGTAATTGAGTATCAGTACATAGTTAACTTGTGTGTGTCACACATACACATACATATACATATGTGTGTCACATATACACATACATACATATATGTTGAAATACTGTCTATTTTTTTCCTGTGATTTCCAGCATGAACCCTTGAATGATTATTTCAAATAAGAATCAACATTTTTTAAATACTGTTCGTCATCATTAAGATACTCCAAAATAATACTTCCACCATTATATAAAGGACAGTCCTCCTTGGTAATCCAAGTTTCCAAAGTCTGATCCAAAGGTAAGGCTTCTCCTGACGTAATATGACATAATCTTAGTTTCTGTTGAAGAGAAATAAACCAGTAAAGACACAAGCTTGAATAGCATATATGCTAAAACTTTTACACGTGGTACCTTACACGTAATAATTAGATGGTACCTTAGCTGTTGACTTGTTATTGTCATTTTTAAGACTGGCGAGAGAAGCTGCAAAGTCAATGACCTTTCCTATTCTCCAACGATGACAAAAGAACATGGCTTTGCTCTTTTCTTTGCTCCCCATTGGTAAATAAACCTGAAAGTAAACTCTTTCCGTCTGTACAAACGAAAGTTAAGATACACATTAGATACAAACAAAAGTTAAGATATACATTAGATACATGAAGACATTGCTTTCATCTGATTAAAGGAATACCTCAAATGACTACCCTCTTACTTTGAGTGAGGAGACCAATCACTCAGCCCATCACCTAACTAATGATGCATCTAAGGCCCAAGACATCAGCTAAGTGGTCTATGCAAGGAAATTATAAGACTTTTATCAAGTCAATTTGGGTCTTCTCCTAAGACTGTATGTTCAAAGCTTGGGGGCAAAGTAAGCTTTTTTTTTCTGCATTGAGTCTCATCAATTTAAATCTAGAGTGGCCCATAAGCTTCATTCATACGCTTAAGCTACTTCTGAACGAATGCAGAAAGGAATGAGCTCAACACAGAAAGGAATCAAGAAAATGAAAAGATTCTGTCAACGAAAGTTGAATCCCTATAGTTGCTCATTCCATTCTTCATTTTATGGGTAAATAAATTTGTTTTAATTGTACTATTTGGAGTCACATTTCTGTCACTTGCAATAGAAGACTTTCTGATACATATAATGTTTCTTTTTATATGAAAGATTTCATTATATACTTGGAGACAGTATGATTTTTTTTTTAGGGGAGAGCGCAAAGGCAGTCCCCCACTACCACAAATTATGCAGTCGAGTTTCCCACATTTGGGGAAATCACAGGGGTCAGCACATCTGGAGTGCAATGGATAAGCCTCACCCTGGGAAAACCATCTTCATGATCATGGTATCTCCCCTGCCAAGTAAGTATAGAGGCAGTATGATTTTAAGAACAAATAAACTAATAATAAAACTACAAAAATCCCAGAAAAATACTTTATCAATAAAGCAGATGAGTTCTGAGATATTTTCACAAATATTCTTCCCCTACATGCCTCTTTACATTGCATTTTGTTACTTAACTGGCAAATGAAAAAATACGAAAAATAGAATCTTTCCTGATTTCTAAAACCTGCATTAGTGAGTGCTGGCTTCAAAGGTTAATTCCTGTATGGTAACAAATTCTCATTGTGGAAAAGGGAGCAGTAAGATTGAAAGAGGCTGAAGAGCAGAAGAGATGCAACTAGACAAAATCTCTTCAGGGCAAAAGCAAAAATTTCTTATTTCAAGTTCAGATGTGATATGGAGGCTCCAGATAGATGAATCAGGGAGAAGAAAACAAACTTTCCAGGCAGAGACTGGTAGGAAAGATTGAGAAATATAAGAAGAACATCTAAGTCAAGATGAACTTGTGGAGTTAATACACTTACATGTTAAAATAATAATAAAAAAATAGAAATTAAAAATCATATTAAAATAATTTGTTTAGGATGTGCAATGAGATAGTCTGTAATAACACCTATAAAAAAGAACAAGTTACAGAACAAAGATAATTGGTAATAAAACATGATATAAATACCCAAACAGCAAATACCAAAACTAAAAATATAACTTCTAAAATAAGAAAAGCAAGATAAACTTCTACAGTCCTCAGTAACAACTCTTAATTAACTAGATGATAGATTGAGAGTCATCTGGAAAACAGCATAGGGAGGCTCCAAGATGGTTAATCTTAACTGTCAATGGGATTAAGAGACACCCAGGATCTGAGAAGATAGCTCAAAATTGCTGCCATTCAAGCATGAAGACCACAGTTCAGATCCTTGGTACCCACATGAGAGCTAGCATGGTGTCATACATATGTAACCCTTGCTATATGTGGAGACAGGTGGATCCCTGGAGCTCACTGGCCAAATAACCTAGTCCAACTGCTGACCTTCAGGTTCAATGAGACTCTTTCTCAAAAAATAGCGTGGAGAGCAATTAAGGAAGACACTTGACATCAACCTTCAGTCTTCATAGCCACATGCATACAGACATCCCCAAGAGCATGTACAAACACAAGTCAATATTAAAAGAGAGAAATACGTTGATTAGTAAAGCACACCCCTACAGGAACTAACTGAGGAGGAAAATGGGTTCTGAATATAGGTGGCACCACCCCATAGGCTGGGGACTCAAAGTGAACAACAGGGAAGAGGAAGCACGCAATTCCTTCCATGCACGCTCAGCTTCCCAGCTTCCATGAGAGGAGTACACCCCTCTGACAATATGTTCCTGTCACCTCATCACAGACTCAGAGCAATGGAACCAACTGATCAGAGTGAAGTCTCTGAAAACATGAGCCAAAAATAAACCTTTTCTCATATATGGTGTCAAATACTGTTTCACAGAAACTAGGTATATAGTTTATATACCTAGACAGTTCAGAAAAGAGCAATTTTAAATAATAAAATAAAAGCACTTTTTTCCTACATAATAAAAGTACTCAAACCAAGAAGTAGTTAGGGCTATGCAATTACAGCAATCTGAATGTTACAGCCACCAGTCTGGAAAACATTCAAAGGTGTTCCCAGCTACTGACACCACAGGAGAATGGGACTCTTCCTGTATAGCACAGGAAGAATGAAATGAACTAGTTAGGATGGCAGTTCTTGCCGAGTGATCCTTTGCCAGTACTCTACTTAGATCACTCATCTGAGAAATGAAGATTATAGATCACAAAATTGAGTACAAAGGACATAAAAAAAAATCCATAAATGAAAACAATGCTTGACAGTGTAATTAGTCAATAAAGATTTACTACTATAATTACTGTTGGGCTAAATATGAATTATAGAGTACATTTTGAAATATAGTCATTAAAATTTAAAATATATTTAACCTTTGACATGGAAAGAAATGTTCTGGAGGATTCAGCTCACATAAATAAAAGTATCAGATTGAGGCTACTTAGCATAGTGCCAAGTAAGGGACAGTAGTGCTCACCTAGAATCCTAGCACTTAATAGGAGGAGGCAGGAAGTACAACTACACTGTGAATCTGAGCCCAAACAAGCAAAACATATACACACACATAAATGGCCAAAACAGGAGACAGAATACTGATCAGAAAAATGGCAAAAAGGGGCTGGAAAGGTGGCTCAGGGGTTAAGCCTCTGCCTTGCAGACAGAAGGTCCTGAGTTCGGATCCTAGACCCCACATATAGACGCCAGGCGGAAGCAGGGGCAGCCTGCGTTTCTGGTCCTGGTAGGGCGAAGCCTGTGAATCCGGGGCAAAGTAAACAGGAGGAGGTGGAGGCAGTCCATGGTGGTTCCCGAATTCGCCTGTGGTTCTACACACTCACACATACATACATACACATACATACACACACATACACACACACACATACATACATACATACACACAAGCACAATTGAATAAATAATAAATAAATTAAAAAAAAAGAAAAATGGCAAAGAAAAAAAAATCAAAACATCACATGTACCCATTTCATAGAATATGACACAGTTTTAGAGGAAAATGTGAAACTGTACTAGTGCACCTAAGGGATAGTCACTAATGAAACACACAGAGAGAAGTCTACATAATCTAAAACCTGTTTTTACTTTCACAGATAACCCTCATTGATACACACTGTACATACGTGTAAAGGTATATATAATAAAACTGTGATGTGAAACTACCCATGTATGTATGTATATTCTGAGTTTTTTCTAGGCTAGCCTGCAACTTACTATGTAATTCAGGTTAACCTTGAATTTCTGGTCTTCCTTCCTTAGCCTCCTGAGTGTTGGGATTATTGGCGTAAGCAATTATGACCAGATCTGAGTTATTCCAAACATACTGTTTTTGGCAGTGCTGAGGTCAAAACACTCATATAGGCTAAGCAAATACTCTGCTACTGAGCTATAACCCCAGTCCTAAAATCACTTATAGCATATGAAGTTTTAAATATATTACCCTAAGTGAAACTCCTCCCCACTTCTACACACAAAGGTCTCCATGTACAACAGTTTATAACAGTAAAAGACTGGACAAACTCAAGTACCATTTATTATAAAAATAGAGAAAGTAGTATATAGATACACAATGGAATAATGTACAGCTACTGAACTAGACCAACTTTCAGCAGGGATAAATGTTAAAAGCATGATATGAAGAGGTGGAATAAATGATAAAGTGAAAGAATTCAAAGATGTATGGAATATTTATGCATTTATGAACATATAATGTAGTATTAGCAGTGATACACACTAACTGTCACCTGCTGGAAAGAGGAAAATGCAGACTGCAGCTGTACTCGGAATTCCCGAAACCAACCTGCGGCAATGAGCTCTCCCCATCTGCGTGCAACTTCAGTTTCATCAGTGCGACCTTGGCAGCAGTTTGACTATTTTTCGCACCTTTCCGTCGTTTACTTGCTACCCCTTCTGTCTTGGAGTCTAAGGAAGAAGTGTAAATATGTAAGCTCTTTTTCATTATGATTGCCAAAGTTTTCTTATGAAGCACTTGTTAAGTCTATGACATATGAAAATTACAGGGTAGAGATGTATTATTAATGGAAAAACAATCTGAAGTTGAACCAAGCTAGGACCTATGTCAAAGAATCCATTGGCATGTGCTTCTTTCTGACTTAATCTATTTAATTTAAAGTAGCCATTGATGCTTTCACAAAACACTTAGGATTTGGTCATGACAAAAGCACTACTTGTACTAGAGAATAAAGATTCTGTGAAACTAACACATTGCCAGAGACTAATCCACATTGCAGATTTTCTTTCCAGATACCTTGTATTAGCAGCAATAGTATTCACAGTACAGTTGAATAACCTTGGTTAGAATTTATTATCTAGAGAAAGCAGTCTACCACACCAACCTCTTCAACTGATTTCATCATTATGGTTAATCAGCTGATCTCAGCAGGCCAACATCAGACATCAGACATCATCTGCTGGGAGGACACTTATAATTTCCAAATTTATATTAGCCAGGTAGGCTTTGTGGAAACTGCTATAAGACGAGCACCACCAAAATGAACTAGCAAGATAGCTTAGTATGCAAGGAGTTTGCTCACAAACCTGGCGATCTGAATTTGATCCTCAGAAGCCCAAATAGTGGAAGGAAAGAACTGACTTCTGAAAGTTGCCCTCTGACCTCCATCCCCATGCCTTCTCAATCTCAATCTCTTGCCTCTTCTCAAATAAATATTTTTGAAAACAAATGCCATCAAAATGCAAGTTCTTACCACCGGGGCTCCTAGTATTAGCAAAATCTCCCAGAACTGTAAGCAGCTGTTGGAGACATGAACACTGAATTAATACATGCACCAAGCTCCTCAGGTCTTACCAATGATGTTTTTCACAAGCTTCTGTGTGGCCACCATCCGTGGCTTGGGGACCTCCAGTTTTTCACACTCATGATCAGACTGATGACGGTGTCTGTTATGACAGAAGCAGGATATAGTTCATGGGTTTGTACACAACTTAAAGGGATACACAAAACTTGAATGTCTAAGTGATGACCTTAGGCAAAAATTCTTCTCACAATGTGGACATATAACTGCCACAAGTTCTTTTTCAGTACAATCCTTGAATGAGCACGAGTAAGATTTGTGTTTATCTGTCTTCAGTTTCTCACTTTTTTTCTCATTTTTAGCCACCTAAAAATATAAAAAAAGGAGAAATAGCATTATATTCTGCGTTTGAAACAAAAGCACAAATCAATTCTGGATGGCATTATTCATATCACTTGGGCTTAAAACTTATTAGACCAAGGTATATATTCTCACATAAAAGCTTTAAGGAAGGTTTATGTGAGAAATGACTATTGTGCTGATTCTGCCATATTATACAATTTCTCTATGTGTTATGTTTTAAGTCAAGTTAAAATGAGTATATTCTCTCTCTCTCTCTGATTACATGAAATCCATGATGCCCAGGCTTGAAATCCATGTGTTTTGAACTTGAAATCTCTGGAATGCTAGAACTGTAGGTATATACCTTGTACCTAACCTACGGTGTATCATCTTAATATCTACTTTGTATAGTACCACACAAAGATACCCTCAGAAGAATCAACAGTCTTCAAGACAAGTTGTAACTACTTTTAAGGCCAGTTTTAGGGGATTAAGCACAATTTAGGAGATAGAACCCTTAAAAATTATTCAGGCATTTACCCAATACAGTTTTCAAAATCATAAACTATTTCCCATACTATACTGCAGAATTTATTATCAGAACATATTATATTGGAAGATTTAAAAAATCAGCCTCACTATGTTTCTAGAGTTGAATAAATACAAAAAAATAATTATTTTAATTGCTGTAACCAAAGGTAATTTCTTTATATAAATGTTAAGAACATCTGTAAGAATTAAAATTTAAAAATTCTTCCAAATTTGTAATAATGGCTTGATGGCAAAATTATTTTTACTTGAGCTCCAATGATTTGAGAGACTGTCACAGAAACTAAAGGTATCATAAGGAAAAAAAAAAGCTGAGGACACAGATTTCTAAGTTTTCTTATATTTCTTTCACAGATTTCTAAGGCTGATAATATCATTAAATTTCACTATGACTCTAAATGAGTATTTCCTTCCATTTGATACTACATAATACTAACAAGTTGGGTATTTCTTACTTTCTTCCAATAGATTATGCAAAAGGTCAGATCGACTGAAGCCTATGACATCTTAATTTTGTAAAACTGAGAGAATGGATGTGAAAACCCTTGCAGAAGTGCTTGCTGAAGGTTGTAGGAAATCTTTAGGGGGAAATTATCTTAGAGCTGGAGGCTGAAACTTCTTTTCTGAAGTTCAGGGAATTCCAGTTAACTCCCTGCCTTTCTTCCTCAAAGGGAAATGATGCAAAGTGTCTAAGTGTCAAGTGTAAGTCAATGTTTGTTTATCTTAGGTGTGGTGAGTGCAGCTTTGCCCTTGGAATTTGTCTGAAAGTCTCACTTGACCCAGTACTGCAAGACCTGCAACTTTAGTTGGCTGCCATTCTTCCTCTGTGGACTAGTGTAGCTCTTCATTAAACTTCAGCATTTCTTACTAGTAGTAAGGTGCTACTTCAGATTTTACCATCAACTCCCTTCTTAATCTAGTAATTTTGCTGGAAATTAACCTGGACATTTGTGCTAAGGGTTTGTGATTGATGGTCTAAAGCTAGCTGGATCAGACAAATTTACAGCTTCAGAGTCGTATCTCCAGACACCAGTAAAACTAAGCACCACAGTGAACTGAGCTGCATGGCATGTGCATTAAGTGCAATGTGCATCATAAATACATAGCTGAATGCTGTGGACTTCCTTATCAGAAATGCTAAGAAATAAAAATGAGGTTTGTAAAAATGGTGTAAATGCCAGGTAGACCAGTTTTCATTTAAAATAGAGAAAATTAGTATTATTTTATTTTGTATTTATATTAGTGAAGTAAAAGTTTTTATGTTTTTAGTACACTAAACTCAAATCTGCTGACTAGCTTTAAATCTACTGAAACTCTCTGAAAGTACATGAATACAAATACACTTTATCAAATAAGAGAAAATAAACATACCTTAGGACAACCATGAGAGTCCTTGCTTCTATGTTCGAGGCTTAATTAAAAAAAAAAAAGTTTGTTTTAAATGTAATCAAATACCGAAGTACCGAGGGCTACTTTAATGATTAATATTCTCAAGATTCATTGCAGGGAGGAGAGATGGCTCAGGGGTTAAGACTATTTGGAAAGCAAAAGGTCCTAAGATCTAATCCCAGGTTCCACATAAAAAAGGCCAGGTGGAAATAAAATGATGGCAGCCTGCACTTTCCGTCCTAGTGGGCAGAGCCTGGGATATACAGAGCACGCAAAAAGGAGGTAGACGCAATCCAGGAAAAATTTGAAGTCACTTTTGGTCCTACATGGGGACACACAGTACCCTCTGATACTAATTAATTTTTAAAAATTCATCACATTTATACATTAGTAATGCTTCATGTAGGAATAAGTTGAAATTCCTGATAAACATGATGTATTTACAGACTCAAAAGTTTTAAACACTACTAATGGATCTTTCAATTTCTTTTTAAAGACATTAGTAAAATAATTGGTTAAATATCAAGGAGTACCCTAATTCTGAATAATTTGAAATTGTGCTGAGTCAGAGTCTGAAGATAGTATAACGGTATTATCTGATATGCTCATATAATATGCATAATAAAGGGGGCTTTAGAAACTCCTAAATTATTATTAATTTTTATTATTATAATTATTAAAATAGTAACATTCAGTTGTATTATTCAAACTGTATTCTTTATACTGTGGATGTCAATTTCTTCCTGTAACTAAGAAACATACAATTTTTACATAAAATTCACATACATAAGTTTAAGATTAATAACATAGGAATAAGTAATCATAGACTAGTTAGTTCCTTTTGTTTTACGAGTGATTACTAAGATTAGCTAAAAATGGGTAAAGTTGTTACCATTTTTAAACCATCATGCTTTCAGAAATTGATCCCACATTAACACACACCAAAAAAATTCTCAAATTCTACATAAAAACTTACCAAAATATTCCTGAACACCTATCGCATACAAATGGAAGAAAATCTAAAATCGGGAAAAATTGTAGTAGATATTGGGTCAGAATCTGATTTTTATATGATTTTCTTAAGCAAAAATAATTTTAAGGCATTGGCTATCTCTCTAGGAGAAATTCTCTTAACCTTAGTATAGCAAGTCACTATGGAATCCTTGTTAACCAAAAGCTATCATGTCTTCAATAACTATAGAAAGAGGTTGCTGAATTAACAGGAGGTAGATGAACAGATATGCATATATAGAGATGTAAGCATATATATTTCTATGCTGCCACACCTACTTCAACAGGGTAATGGTATAAACTGAGATTCATTACAAAAGGTTAGAACAGCATTATAATAATAAAAGTAACATTTTAACAACTACCATGAGCATATTCATTATGAAAAATACACTGGGTAGAGCTTTCATAATAATTGTAGAAATGTAAAAAAATGGATTGCTTCAAAATTAATGACTTATTTCTTTGTTACTGATAAACATTAGAAACAATAAGTTAAGGAACAAATAAGAACTAAAGTCTTGTCATATACAAATATCAACTCTCAGATATGGAAATGCATCATTAATCACTGGGTATATTTAAGCAATCTTTTTTATGTGTTTAGTTTTGAGGAAGGATTTCACTTGGCTCAGACTGGGCTCCAACTCACTGTGTAACCCAATCTTCCCTTCCTGCCTCAGTTTCCTGAGTGCTGGATTACATATATGAGTCACCATTGCCTCAGGAAAAAAAAAATCTCAATCTACATAGTATCTAAATCCAAAATAAAAAGACCTTCAGATAAAGAGGGTTGTAGTATAGAAGGAGTTGAATAATTCTTCCTTCACCTAAGTGGACTTGATGAATCATCACTGTTGTTTTTTAAAGCATCACACCGTGAGCTTCAGTTTCATCCCAAAAAATCAGGGATTCATGTATCAATATGAAAAATAAACTTAAGTACATAATAATCTGCAAAACATTTTTCATTTGGGAAATCATGTATATTTATAATCTTGAGACCAAGTAAATAAATATTTGATGCAAAGCAGCATTTAGGCAGACCTTGGCCTCATTTGAGCAACACTGAAGGCATATGAAGTTGGAAAGGAAGGTAAATTACATCATAGATAGATGCTCGATAGCAAGCAACAATTTAGACTCACTGGTGTCAGTCAGATACATCAGGTATACATAACTTTACAGTGAAACACAAATGGTTACGTTTTCACAGGAAAGAAGTTTCAACCTGCTGAGTGAGTGGCTGGTCACTACAGTCAGTAATGACAGGCAATTAGTGTTATAAATAACGAGGGATTATGTCACCTGTCCTGTTGGTCATGCCCACAGCAATAAACTACAACACTCCCACTGAATTTATGTCTTTTTCGACACAATGATTCTGAAGAAGCCTTTGGAGGGGAAGATGAAGCCTATTAGTTATGCTTACACCTTTGAAAGTCAGCAGCAAAGCCTAAGCAGTCCGTGTGGGGCTAGTGTTTGAAGAACTACTCCAGGGGTGTAACACCCCGAAGCCTGAGACACACTCCCAGGGGCTGTGGGTATTATTGGAAAGTCTCTCTGTTCAATGGAAAGAGATTATCGCCACTGCATTTTAATGCTTTCTGAAATGCAGCCTCTCCGTTTGGGAGCTCTTCTGTGCAAAAATTTAATGTATACACTGATGTGGTTCCAGCACCGAAACCAGCTATCGGTAAATGTTTGCTCAAACAATGATAATTAATTAGAATCCCTCCACGATGGAGTAGGGGAAAGAACCTAAAGGACCAGGGAGTCTCATGAGACGCGTGAAAAGGATCCGCCGCTCCGCCACCCCGCGGCGTGTGCTCCAGTCTCGACGGGGTTTCCAGGGCAGCCTTCAAGGCTCGTTCTCGGTATCTGCGTGGCACCAAGAGGCCTCTGCATGCTCAGGGCCAACCAAAAGCACCACGACCCGCGAAGGCCGCTCGCGCCCGCGTCCTCCCTCACCCGCCGCCACCGCCCCTGGCGTCACAGCCGGGCCTGGACCTCCCGCGGCCGGACACCGGGCCTCCAGCGTCACCTCGCTGTTGGCAGTCTTGCACCTGGCAGTGCTGCCCGATGTCCAGCTCCGCCATCTTCCCAGCGCCTTAGGAGGAGAGGGCGGAGCAACGGGCGCGGCGCCTGCCGGGAGTGTGCAGATCTGAAGGGGCGTGGTCACGGGCGAGGAACCAGGCTGGGGGGCCTCTGGCGGGGTAGGTGGCTTGAGGGCGGAGACTGTGGGCGGGCCTTGAGTGCGGGGCGGGGCCTCGGGAGATGGGCCCTAGTCAAAAAGGTAGAGAATGCGGACAGGCAGGTATGGCGGGCGGGGTTCACTTTAAGGGAACCGGAAGCTGTGTGCCGGGGTCCCCCCAGTGTTAGCGACCTAGGGTCAGAAGTTCGTTCGTGCCCACGTGTGGAACTGCAATAAATATGTATAAAGAATGGAACAGTGTCTTGGAGCGCTGTTTCTGTGAACCCAAGGATCGCCCAGGATTTAGGAAAACCTTGTCCTTATCTGGACACTGTCATCACACTTTTCTGTGCTGAGCCTACACATTCTGGAATCTCCTGTGGATTTCTTGATTTTTAAAAAAATTTCCCCAACGCAGGCAGGAGCCAGCACGGACTTGTCGTAAAGTATTGGAAGAATCAGATGGGCGAACGGCGTGGATTACTTATTTCCAGATTCGACCCCCACCCCTGCCTTGGGGGTAGAGGCAGTGAAGGCAGCAGGATTTTTAAAATTAGAAAGGTTTCTTTTTCTGGTCTTTTTTTCTTTCAGTTTTGGTAAGGGGGAAAAAAAAAAAAACTACAGCGGGTGGTGTTCCCCAATTTAAAGAGTCAATACTCATTTCGGACTGCTCCAAAGCAGCTTCGAGGACGAAGGGAGCTGGCCCATGCTTGATGAACCACTTGGCAGGTATGAAGGAGAGGCCCTGATGGCTGGACTGAGCAATCGGGATGTCATTCTCCTGAGTGGCAAGCACTCCACTTATGACAGGCCTGGAAAAGTACCCACTGCCTCCCTTGTGGTTGAGGACATTGCCCAAACCACACTCACCTAGGAAGGGAGGGGAGGAAGAGGATCGTTTCAGAATGTGGTCTCCAGTAAGACCATCCCAGAATTGTTCTGGTCTGGAGAAACTTGAGTTTTTGTTGTGTTTAGTTTTAGTTTTAGTTTTTGTTTTTGTTTCTGATTTTTGTATAAGCATATAGGGCTGAAAAGATAAGTATACAGGGCTGGAATTAAGACTCTGTCTCCCAAGCAGAAGGTCCTGAGTTTGGATCCCAGGTTCCATGTAAAAATGCCAGGCAGAAATGGTGGCAGCCTGCACTTCTGGCCCTGGGAAATCCCAAGGTGAAGCAAGAAGGTAGAAATAATCCAAGATGATTCCCGAAGTCACCTTCAGTCCTCCACAGGGACACACAGTGCTCTCTGATACACACACACACACACACACACACACACACACACACACACTAAATAAATAAAATATAAGCATATGAAGTAATGGGTTTTATTGTGGTGATTTTTATGAATACTTCGTTTTTGTTCCTGTCCCCAGTCTCCCTTCTGCTTCTCTCATATATATTCTATTTTTCTCCCTTCCAATCCTCCCTTAAGATTTTTTTCCTTCTCTCACTCCCACCTCTATGGTCCCTTTTCTAATTTCATCATTAATACCCACCACACACATACACACGTATAAAAAATGAAAATCCAGGGTCTGCATACAAGAAAAAACATTCAGTATTTGTATTTCTGAGTCTTAAGCAACTTCATCTAATATAATTTCTAGCTCCATTCATTTTCCTCTAAACATCATGATTTCATTTTTCCTTATATCTGGATAAAACGACACTGTGCATGTATGACATTGCCCATGAACATTCATCTGTTGACAGACATATAGGCTGGTTTCATCTCAAGGCAATTTCCAAGTATTTCTGTGGTAAGACTTAAATTCCTTTGGGAATATGTCCAGGAGTGTCATAGCTGGGTCATATGATAGTTCTATTTTTAGTTTTTTGAGACACTTCCATAATTATTTCTTTATCCATTCAAAATGGATCAGAGACTTTTATCTAAAATCTGAACCACTCAATTGCTAGAGGAAAGCACAGGGAAGACAGAGATACACATGCTCCTAGCTTTCTGGAAACAATTCCAGCAGTACAAGTTATAATCTTAAGAATTACAGAGGAAATTATAAGAAACGAAAAACCTCTGCACATTGAAAGAAATTACAGAGTGAAGAGACCACCTTCAGAGGGTAGGAAATCTTTGCTAGCCACACTTCAGACCACTGGTTAATAGTCCAAACATCCAAATAACTGCAAAAGCACAAAATAACAAAACAACTTCCAACCAATAAGTGGGCTAATGAATTATCACAGAGCTAGAAGTAACCTAAGCTATCATTTAGCTACTATGCCTCCTTAATGTTTTTAAGTCAAGAAAACTAGTTTATAGGAGTCAAGTGATTTGCTAAAAGTAGTGGCAGATCTGGGACTTAAAACCAAGTACTAAAGATTTCGTGTGTGTGTGTGTGTTTGTGTGTGTGAATGCATGTGTCTTTGTGTACTCGTGGAAATCAGAGGTCTACATCAGGAAATTTCCTTTATTAGTCTGCATCTTTTTTTTTTGAGGTTCTGAAACTCTAGAATAATTTCGCAGACACCAATTGGGATGAAGAAGAGGAGTTAAAGCAGTCATCTAAAGTTGAGAGCTCCAAGGACCTAGTTTGTACTACTGTTTTATACAAAAGCAGGGAAGGGATGGAGCAAAGGCAGGACTTTATAGAAGCAAAGGAAATGGTTAATAATGTCAGTGATCTGAATGGAGCACAGACTGGCCCACGGCCTTGACTGCTATCAGATAGAAGGTGAGGCCAGTGCTGAAGCCCCAGTACCATGCAGGTGCATCGTGGGGGGTGAGTTATGTGTCCTAAATGTCCTTACTGGACTGTCTTTGGGATTTCAGTAATTTTCTATCTCAACTTATATTAGCAGTAACTCAACATTTTATGTTTGTAATGGTTACTCTTATCTGTTCTCTGTGAGAGAACATTCAAAGTTAAGCAATTTAAGGGAGAAAGTGAGATTTATTCAGCTTACTGTTCAGGAGGGCAGATACAGTCTTTCATGACAGATTTGGCATGGCTGGCTGGCCAAAGATGGAGGCAGGCTAAGTCGCTGCAAACATCTTGGAGCCTGAGAGCTGCAAGACTTCTTGCTACAAAGACAATTTCTTCCAGAGGTAGGGTGGGACTAATCCACCTCAAGGCCCACCCCCTGCGACCATCTTCCTCCAGCAAGGTTCTACCTCTGAAAGGTGCCATGACCTTCCCAAACACATAAGCCTGTGGTGGACATATTTCAAACCATGACAATGTTTTTCTGTCTTCCTCATTTTCTCACTGAACCTGGATACATATAATGGCTAAACTGACTAGTCAGCAAAATGACAGGACCCACTTGTCTCTGCTCCCCTATCCTAGCCCTGCACTTCCAGGTGGACCATCAGGCTTGTTATGCGGCAGCAGGGATCCTCATGCCAGCACTCTACCTCAGCGAGCATTCTACCATCTGAGCCATGTCCCTAACCTCTAAAGCCAGAAACCTTCCTGGATTTTTATGTTCATTTTAAGGTCAATCAATAGCAAGTTTTCTAGAATTTTATGAATGGTGGCTTAGCTTTGCAACTGTTGCTATAAATAAATTATAACAAATACATGAACCAAGCAATTTGGGGGAACAAAAGGATTTTTATTTCAGTGTACAATTTCAGGTTACAATTCATCATAGCAAAAGGCACATCAGCAGGAGCCCAGAGAATTGGTTACTTAGAGCAGGAATAGAGTTGCCAGGCCCAATGCTGCTTTCTAGGTAGCCAGTCTACCAAAAACTGCTAACCAGCTCTTTCCATCTTATCTACCAGGCCAGGAAACAGTCTCACCCACTGTGGACTGGGTCTTCCCACATCAATCATGCATTAAGACTATCTTCTACAGGTTTGCCAGATGCCAGCCTTAACTAAATAATTCACAGCTGTACCCACAGAACCCCACCCCCACCCCTGTCCAATATCAAGTTGACAGCAGAAATAAAGTCTGTCTGTATTTGGTTTAGCTGGCACAACTAGTGGCCTCGCTCACTGTCTCTCCAAGATCTCTTTGCGCTCTGTGCCCTATAACCTCAGATTCTTTGCATGTGCCATTTCCCCCATTGGATGCTCTTTTCCTCCCTTATGAACTGGTCCATTTCTGCTCTTCTGCTGTCATTTTAAGAATCTTTGGTTGAGGAATTTTTTCTTTGTTTTCCCTGACTAGACTAAGTCTTGCTGCTATTATATTCATTTTGTATCTTTTGCAAAGCATTTGTTCCATGTTTGATTTTGCACTTGGTCTGTGTGATTATTGGTTAATGTTTGTTTTTCCCTATATGCTATAAATCCCCAGAAGTCAAGTACAGTAGCTGGACTCGGCTGTCTACCTGATGTTTGAGGTTGGTCTCTGGGCACACCTCCGATGAATTATCTACTTAAGACATACTCTGATCAAATCTGCAGGAGTATGTCTTGCATACTTCCTGTGGGAAGACTTAGCCCATAGAAGGTGGGGCCATCACCTGAGAAGGTAGATAAATAAGAGGGAGAAATCTAGTAAGCATTTGGGCAGACTGGCAGACTAGAAAGAAACCTGATATGCTTGGTTCTTCCTCTCTGCTCTTGAATTTGGATAAAGATGTGGCCAGTTCCCTAGGATCCTTCTGATAATTCTCCTGCCCCAGTGGACTGTAACCTGGAATTTGTAAGCATCAATAAAATTTCTGTGTTCCCTTAAGATGTTTGGATATGGTGTTTATTACAGCAAAGAAACTATAAAATGGAGGCTGTAGGATTATTTACGACAATTGTATTATAATTGCCTTGAGATTATTTTTCAAATATTAAAAGTATTTATGGAATAAATTACTGAAAAAAAGCTATCATTCTTTTATTTTATGCACTTAACCATTTGAATCACTACAGGGTCCCTGTACCTGCCCCTACTGTTTTTTCCTTTTCTCTGTGCTCTTCCCTCTGCTTTGGAACATCCTTCCACTATATATATGACTATATAAATGCTATCATTTCTTCTTCATTCCTCCTCCTAAAAAAGACTCTTTCATATAAATTCTTATTGCTTTTTAGCTGTTCTTCTTTATTAAGTTCAGTTATTTAATGATTTTATCATAGTTGTGCACATCCTGTTCCTTATTAGATAGGCCATATGGTTTTAATCTGACAGTTAAATGGATGTTTTATTCATTATTATAATTCTTTCAACCTCCTGTGGTGCATTAGACTTCATAATAAATGTCAGGTATTAAGCTATGAAATTTAGATTTCTGTCTTGCACCTGTGGAGGGCAGAGTCAGAGTTCTCTGGTTTTAGAATGGAAAAGGGACCACAACCTAACCACCTGAAAGGGTGCTGGGGGTCTGTCCTGGAGGGGCTGGAAGAAGGAAGAGATGTAAGAATGCTCAGAGCTGTAATGCCAGTTACAGCTTCAGCTCAAAAGAAGCCAAATGTTCACCCACAGTTGAAAATTTGAAGGAATCACAGAACATCAAACACTTTCATCCTCTACCACAGTGAAAAATCAGTTAACCACAGCTGCACTCAAAAACTTGATGAAACAAAAATGCCAATTCTGTGAGGAAAATAAAACCCAAAGAGCATGTACTTTGGCACTCCATTTACATGAACTGCAAAGAGGAATGACTACACTGCTTAGGGAAGGGTCTATTGTGCTGTTCCTATAAAAAGAGATCAAGAAAGCCGTTAGTTACTGAGTACTGTTGAAGTTACTGTGCATGTTGCTGATTAATTCATGTCAAAATGCTTAAGGGGGAACACAGAGTTTTATTCTGACCTATGGTTGTCTAGTTTCTATTTCCAAGTTTTGATTCTCATGATTATTAATATTCATCTTCTCTCTGTCACCTGAAGACAAAGTCAATGTCATGTGCCTCCAGCCTTACACAGCAATGTTACAAAAGTTGTTAGAGTGAAAACTTGGGGACGCCACTCATCTTCAATATGCCAATTAAAGAGACAATTAGCTATGTGATAAACAGAGGGAGGAGGTTTATTTCATGTGCTAAACAGTGAGAAGAACAAAGAAGTTCCTTGGCCCTCTCCCCCCACGGTCATCTTTGGGGCACTGATATGGGGCATAATAAATAAAGGAAGTGCTGTGCATAACTAAGCAGTCTCAGTCAAGATAGGTTCTCTCCCATCTTTGACTCTTCTTTGTCCTGGATCCCCGGCTCAGTCTGTTCCTGCAGACAGAACCTCAGAAGGCAAGTTCCTCCTCCTACTGCCACCAGGATTTCAGCTTTTCCTTTCCTCTCAGCATAGGATTCTTGGGGAAATTCAAACTCCATTATTTCAATCTTCTGATACCCAAAGGGAAGGGCACAGGCGTTTCTTTTTAGAAGATTTTCACACCTGCCAGGATAGTTACATATATTCGAAATGTATATGCTAGTTTATGCCAGTTTATCCCAGAATTTAGGAAGCCAAGGCAGAAGAATCAGGAGGGCTTCAAAGTCATTGTTTATTACATAGTGGATTTGAGGCCAAGCTGGGTTACACAAGACACTTCTAAAAAAAAGTTTATTACATATTTTTATTGTGAATTATATATTTATTATATTGTGAATAAACAAATCAGTATTGACATATATTGGCCTGGGTCTCTTCATGGATTGCTACTCTGGACACCATTAAGCTGACCTGTAAGCTTTGGCGGATGCTCTTGTCTCCTGTTCCCATCTCAGTGTAGCATTGCTGGGATTACAGATGTGCGCCTTTGCACCCAGCTGGAGATGGGTTGTGAGGACTCCGTTCCTCACACTTGCTTGACTAGTTCTTTACCCAATGAGCCGTCTCTGCAGCTTCAGAGAGAGAATAAAAGAAAATATCCATCACCTTCTCTAGTGTTGATCTTGAAATATGTGTCCCAAGATTTTTTCCTTTGTACCAATTAATGTCAGCCAGCATTCTGTGAGAATTGTCCTCAGAGACATGATTAGAACTCTGGTTTCTCTTTTACACTGTCAGAATGATACACACAATGTTTTCTAGTAAATGAGCTTAAACTATCTTCATTTGCTGTTCCACAATTTGGATATTTTATATCCGTGTGGTAAATTTCAATTCATTTCTTCAGCAAATATTGATGGTGTGCATACAGTGTGCTAAACTCTGCTCTAGGAACTGGGAACACACTGGAGAACAAAAAAAAAAAAATCTCTGCTTTCCTGGGAAGCATTTTAGGGACAGAGGGGATTAGAAGGAAACAGGATAAAAAAACAAAAACAAAAACAACCCAGTTGTGAAGGTGGAAAATAATATGGAAAACAGGATGCTGGTGAGGGAAGGGGAGACCTGCCGAATTAGAGTGTGACTCTCACACAGAGATTGAGTTGTTTTTTAAATAGGTGGGTGAGAGGGCAAAAAGAACCAAGGGAAGGAGTGTACACAAAGGGCATGTGTACACAGGTTTCTTCAGAAGAGAGGTGAGAATGTGCTGCTTTAATCCAGGCAGAGTGAAGCCCAAGGGACGGGGGCACTTGTGGGATGCCTGGACTGGTATCATTGCCCTGGCAGGAATAGAGATATTCTAAAGTGTCCTTTGGGTTCCTTCTTTTGGTCATCAGATTATTGGAAAAAATGGTCGTGGAAAGTGGTATTTCCCCAGGAATTTCCTGATAGGAGAAGGAAATGGATGGATCCCTGGAGCCAGAGATGGACTTAGGGCGGGAGAGATCACTGGGCCTCTTTTTTCCTTTCCCTTTGTGGCACATTGAATAATTCCCCTCTTGTTGCTTTTCCTATCACTTGTCTCTTTTGTTGTCTTGTTCAGCATGGACAGCTGAGCATACCTTGTTAGGAATGTAGGACCGTAAACTTCCAGTCACACAGTTGTTCCGTTCAGACTGGGGCTTGGTGGCACAGATACAGGTGTCTGTGGAGAGCCACCTCATAGAAAGTGTTGTTTTCGATGCTGCTCGTTTGAAAGGAAATCTTCTTCTTTGATCCAAGGCAAGGACGGCCGAGAGGAGTTAAAATCATGAGCTTTCCATGGAAAACTAAAGTATAAGAATGGGAGATTAACCAACTGGCACTTTCTGGGGCCCTGAAGAATTAAGGCCATGTTCTGAGATTTTGAGGTTTCCATTTTTGGGAATGTGTCATGAATACACTGTCTCTCTCTGACCCACACTAGATATCAGGAATGTTGATTTCTGTAGCATCTCAGACTGGTTCCAAGCATGGGCTGGAAGCAGGAGAGCCTCTCATTTCCTTATCTCTCCTTCCAACAAATCAGAGATCCCACACCTGGATCTGCATACTATTCATAGCACTGGGATTATCCCTTCTGTATAAATAAAATCTGGCAAGACTGAGTGGTAGGTTCACTGTTTCTCCCTCCAGAAGGACAGTGGACTTTCCCACTTGGTTTGGCCCCACTTTTCTATTTATATATCTGTGTGTTTCTTTCTCTTTCCACCTTTGTCAAATGTCTCAACCTCAGAACAGCTTCATGGATCACCATGCTTGGACATGGTATACTTAGAAAACTTTTAAGAACGAGTAATGGTCAAGACAGGCCCCCAAATCTCTAAAGGTGTCAACTTAGCAATTGAAGGCTTGAGCTCTGTGCATGAACTATTTATTTAGTGGTTGAGTTAAGCCCTGAACAAGCCTGCAAGAGATTATGCAAATGATGGGAAGGTCCAGCCCATTGTGGGTGGGACTTTTCACAGAACAGGTGGTAAGATGGAGGGAACTGGTTTAAGAGGTTGACATTCTTCTGTATACTTGGTCAGACATGCTGGTCTGGCAAATGAGGACTATGGATATGGTGTGACCAGTTCCCTCTGCCCTTCGTGTTGGTATGAACTCTCCTGCCAAATTGTATTAAGAATCATAACAAGACACTTGTAAGAAAGAATAAAACCCCTTGTTTCTGTAAGCTGTTTGGTCACGGATTTATCAGTAACATGCAGAATAACTACGACAGTGTCCAAACGTGAAGATCTCAGTATATAACTGAAGGTAGGAAGCTATTGTGGAGTTTTGACTCAGGCTCACTCTGGCTCTGTATAGGAAGACTGTGTCTCAGAGAATGATGATCTTTGCTCCAAGCACAGTGAGAGCTGTGTTGGAGGGCACACATGGTCAGGCTTCTTATGAGTTAGAGCATCTGGGATTTAAAGATGGATTGGACCTATGTCAAGGATGACTTAAGATTTGGGGTCTGAGCAAAAGAAAGCCTGGCATTATCACTAAATTGAAGGGAAAGGACCAAGAATGGAGAAACATGTACTTTTGGAGGTAAAGGAATGTGGAATAAACTCATTTTGAACAAGTTATGCAATAGCATTGATTTTGAGGTAGTGGTTACATCTCATCTTCTTTCCAGTGACTGGTTGGTGCAGAAAACTTTTTTATAGTCAAATCTGAGAAACTTGGATTCTTTTACTTTCTTTTGGCCAGGGGTGTATAAAGAGTTATATTTGAAGGGAATAATCAGTCACAGATACTGCATGTTTTCATTTTGAATTAAGGCGATCAACATTCTATTTTTACACAATTATTGCTTTTTATAATGACTATGTTTGTGTTCGATATTGTGACCGAACATAACAGGCAATGTGTACCTGATTCTAAAGCAAAAGAACTTCGGTGAAAAGAATGTGAGCATGCTTGCTACTTTGCTTGATAGATAACCGTTTGATGCTATTCTGCGGTGTGTCTCAAGAGCAATTCCTCTTTGTAGATTCAGAGAGCTCAACTGACAGTCTAAAAATGGATGCAATTTCAAGGAGTAGCCAAAATGTATCAATTAGCATGACATCTAGGTCTTTTGAGCAGATCTATAAATTTCCAATTTCCTTTGCCATCTTAACCATGGTAAATCATCTTGAACAAAATCATTCTTTTGAACAACAGTCTCCTTATTAGCTGAGATCAATTGAGATTAGAAAATGAAAAATACGCCAGACACTGAGAACTCTTTATGAAACCATGTTTGTAGGATGAGTATGGAATGAAGATTAATGTGTTATTTTCAGCTTCTGAATCATTGATTTAAATTTTTTTCTACATCCCATTGCTGAATTAGACACCAACATAGTTGTGGTGGTTTCTTTGCTTTCTCAAAACCATTAGCTTTTTCTGTTAAATTTATGTGTCAATGGAAGGAAATTATTTTAAATTTCAAATGTATCAATGTATTTTTAACTTCAAATTGCATACCACATGTGATCTGAAATTGTGACATGTTACATTGGGAAAAATAGTTTGCTGTTGAATTGTAAATTAATGACTAGGGTTTTTTTAAAACTTCTGATTGATTTTTATCTCCTTTTGATAAAACATTGCCTCCTTAGTCCATTATGTATATGCTATTCTATCTTTGAAAAAACCTTGTTAAGTTTTATGAATACAGTTCAGTTACAATGAGCTTCCTTCAAACTTCATATATTTAATACTTACAATATAGATTTGAGAGATTTGTACATATTGTTTATAATTTTATGTTGTTATATAATTTTCTCTATTATTTTCCTATATTACATATATCATATTTTATCTTCTTAATTGTCTATCTCTCCATAACTAGAAAATAGGCTCCAAAGACTTATGTATTTTTATCTTTCTAGGTACAAAGATCAGATGAAATAAAGTGTGCTTCAGGTGATGTATCTTTAGACTTTCTTTTCAATTCTGAATCTCCTGAACTATAATGAGGTTATTAAATTCACTCAGAAAAAAAATTGTGAATAAATGAAGTAAGCTATAAAAGAAGAAACAAATAATTTCTTGTATTAGGGCACTAATTTCCCTTCTGAAAACTGTGAGTTTCTATTTATCATTCAAATAACAGCTTGAATTTCATCTCCCCCCCTCACTCTTCTTTGATTCTTTTACAATATCTGGTTCCCCTATTATTTGTTTTTATAATTCTCAACTTTCTTCTTAGAATTTTCACTTGTAAAGCCCAGTGTTTCCAAGATAATTTGTTTACCTTCTGGGTTCTTTCCTACATTGTAAGCTGTTCTGGAAAAAAAAATGTCCCTATCTTGTTTTTAACCATATCCTCTGTTGCAGGTATTTTGCTGCTGTGATAAAATATTCTGTCTCAGAAAATTTAAAGGTGGGCTAGAGAGATGGCTCAGAGGTTAGGACTTTGCCTTAAAAACAGAAGGTTCTGAGTTCAGATTTCAGGTCCCACATAAAAATGCCAGACTGAAACAGAGGCAGCCTGCACCACTGGCCCTGGTGGGCAGAGTCTGCCTGGGAAATCCCAGAGCCAAGTAAGGAGGAAGAAACAATCCAGAATGATTCCCAAAGTCACCCTTGACACTCCACAGGGATACACAGTATTCTCTCTCTCTCTTCCCACACACACATATAAAATAAGTCAAATATTGAAAAAAACCTTAAAGAAGGAAGCATTTCTTATTTGGCTTACGTTTCTAGAGACCACAGATTTTTTTTCCACTCATACAAACTTGATAGGTATCCCATTCCCCTCCCTCCACCGTTCCCTTCCCCCTTTTCTCCTTCCTTTCCCCCCCTTCCTCCCTTTCTCCCAATGCCCCCCCAATTCCTGAAGCATCCTTTATTGTGCATGTCAAACTTCCCTCTGGGTTCTCCTCTCTGATGAGGTGTAAGGACTCAGTAGCATTGCCTAGAGTTCTTTTTTGTGTTCCCCATAAGTACAAGAACACTATTGTGGCTGTTAATCCCTTGCCTCTAAGGATTCTAGTGCCTGTGATCCATGCTAGACTAAGGGGGGGGTCAATGATATGTCGGTCATTGCGCAGGTCATGCAAAATCCTATTATGATTATTTCAGCCCTAACCTATGGAGACCACAGATTTTTGACACTGAACCATCTCTTCCACTTTTATTGCCTGTGTGAATGTGACCATGTTCCCAATCGAGAGTTAAGTACCTCATTTGTCAAATTGAAATAGAAAGACCATCTTCATCCAGAGAAGTGTAACCTGGAAGCATCTTCACAAAGTACCTTTATGTCATTATAAATGAATCAATCAGAACCTTAGCAGCACAAAAGAAAAGACATGAAAACAAAAACCCTAGAAACTGTTGTTTTGTAGGGTTTATGTAGAAGTGATTGATAATATATGTAGCATGCTTGACACACAGCAGGTGGTACAAACATGACAGCTCTTACTACTAACCTGAACTGTAAGCTCTTAGAACAGGCTTGCTTGCACTCCCAGGACCCTAAACATAAAGATTGGGTCAAGTGACCCACAATGGGAGTCATGGTATGGTAGAATGTAATCAAGGAAACAAGTTCAAAAATCATGTTCACTGACTGGAGAGATGGCTCAGAGATTAAGACTCTGCCTCAAAAGCAAAAGGTCCTGAGTTCAGAACCCAGGTCCTACTTAACGCCAGGTGGAAATGGTTGTGGTCTGCACTTCCAGCCCTGTTGGGTGGAGCCTGGGAAACTCCAGAGCAAAGAAAGAAAGGGACAGAAACAATCCAGAATGAAGTCACCACTGGTCCTCCACAGGAACAAATAGTACCCTCACACACACACACACACACACTAAAATAAAGTAAAAAATAAATCATGTTCATAAATTTTTATACAGTAAAAATTTGTGTAACACACTGATACACAACAAATTAGGGCAAAATGTATGTTAGACTCTAAATGCTTGGACATCGAATAAGAAATAATAGGAGACTGATTATTGGTAAATAGTATCTCTCTGTCTCTTTGTGTGTGTGTGTGTGTGTGTGTGTGTGTGTGTGTGTGTGTGTGTAGGTGTAAGTGTAGGTTAAAACCGATGAATTTGCTATGACGGCAGACACAATTGGATTATCGACCTTAGATATCCAGGTGAATTTGTCACAGTGATAGATGTTCTCTTCCCTCTAGCAATGTCTGCTAATGATCACAAATAGGCTTGATAATGTTGCTAAATAAGGCTGTTTTGTGCAGCAGACCAGGCTGGTCTTTGAAAACTGGAGCAGAGACTAAATGCCATATGCCACTTCTTTGTAATGTAAGAAAAACAGGTTTGTGATTATATAATATCATCTGTGTGTATATTAAGTGTTGCTGTCCTTTCAATCTGACCAAAGCCTTTGCTTGTCCCTTCAAGAGATAGGATAGTAAGTATGAGAAAATATCAATTTTTTTTAGGCTTGTTGTCGGCTTTTGCTATCTGGGTGTCCATGTAAAGGCACCTGACAGAGATCGGAATAGAAGCGTGGCCCCTACTTAATGCTTATATACACTGCCCACCCCACTGGAAACTTCAAATTCCCAGTTAGAAAAATGCATGCAGCCACCTAACATATGCAGTTCTCACATTAGGAAAAGGCAAGTCCATCACCTTCCAACTACTGAAGTCTAATGAAATCTAGATCCATTTAAACCAAAGGCCAGTCAGGCACACATCCGTCTGACAGGACTGTGCAAACAGGCCCAGCCTAGCCGGCCTAGCTACTGCTGCCCTGCCCACATCTTCATAGCAGGGGCAGGTTAATGTCCTGGACGCGATAAGCACTAAATGTCAACACACACGCACACACACACACACACACACACACACACACACACACACACGCTATGCACATAGGATAAAGCACTTTTTGTATCCAAGTGGGCCAAGTAACTGAGTCCACCGGGTTTTCAGACCCTGCCCAGCCCCGGGAACGTGAGTCTGTTTCTCTCTGAGCCTTTCCCACCCCAGATCCTGTCCACAGATCCACAGATGGTCTGGGGTGCGTGCCCAGCGAGGATAAAGCAGCGCCTGTGGTGCAGTCCCCAGGCTCTGGCTAGCTCTGCGCTGCAGACTGACTCCCTAAGGGCTGGGTGGCGCCGGCCAGCCCCGGGCAGTCTGGCCCTGCCCCCGCCCGAATGTCCTGCCGAGGGCGGGGCCGAGCAGGGGCAGGAAATGCCCAGGAGTGGGTGTCACCTGCCTGCCCAACTTGTTGACTCCCGGAGCGTCGCTTGCTCGGTGTGTGGCTCACCTGTGCCCGTGCGCGCTCCCCCAACTTCACCACCATGAGTAAGTTGGGCAAGTTCTTCAAAGGGGCCGGCTCCTCCAAGAGTCGCGCGGCCCCCAAGCCACAGGAGGCCCTGGCCAGGCTCCGGGAGACCGAGGAGATGCTGGGCAAGAAGCAAGAGTACCTGGAGAACCGAATCCAGAGGGAACTCTCCTTGGCCAAGAAGCACGGCTCGCAGAACAAGAGAGGTAGGCTGCGCTCAGGCCCGCCTCTCCCACCCACTCGCAGTCCCGCACCTGGGGACACTCTCCTGCGGGGCACCTGCGCCCTCCAGGCGGCCGAGTGTACTTTCCCAGGCTTTCTAGGAACGATCTCGACCCTCAAGGGCTGGAGATTGGGGTGAGTGAGCGGGACAGGCACCTGCCAGGCTGGCAGTATGTAATCAAAATAAGCAATATTGGTATGTTACATCTAAAGGATTAAAAATGGAGTAAAAAAAAAAAACTATAATGAACACGCAGTCAAAATTCCAAATAAAGACAGGATGACAATTATTCATTATTTTCTCTGGGGCCTATATCTTGATTCTTACGGTGTTTATTTATTTAAAATTCTTTTTAAATATGGGATTTTTCAAGTTTTAAAAACATTGCATTGACAGTATAGTTTATCTTGTTACCGAGTTTTCTGGAATCTTTAGGTTTTACTCCTGGTTTCCACTTCTGAACTCAGACCTTTTGACTCCAGTACTGAAGGCCAAGTTTTGCCTTATCTTTAAATTCAAGTCAACTTATGTGTAAAACTCGACCGAAGTGTGTTCTAGTGTGTCCCAGTTTATTTTGCTCCTTCATAGATGCAAAATTCAGTTGGCTATTGTGAAGCTGAGTTCTTAAAAAGTGGACTCAAGGAATTAAATACCAAGTTTCCTATCCCTGGCTTTTAGTACACACAAGGGACTTTGAATCAGTAATGACTCTTGGTGAGCCTTCGCACCTTGAACCTTTTGTTCTTTGTCAGACTGTACAGTACTGCATTCTTTATAGGAACAGGTTTCAGCAGCACCTGGAGTTTGCATGAAATAACCACTGAAATAAAGTGATTTATTCTTAGCACCAGGCCGATGGCAGACCCAGAAACAGAAGTAGCAGCCCTCTTCTTACCAACAAACCCTGAGCATTTGCAACCGTAGGATTGGCTTCATTGCCAGCTTATTGCTTTGGGGAAGAGACTTCCTTTCTCTTCCTCCTCTTTTTCAGCTTTCTCTTCTTCTTCCTTCTTCTTTTCTACAGAGTTCTAGCATGCTGGGGATGGAACACAATGCCTCATGCATGCCAGGCAGGTGCTCCACCACTGAGCCACACCCCCTGCCCAAGTGTGGCAGTGTTAGTCACTCTGAAGTCTTGGGAAGATTTAGCTCACCCTAAATGATACTGCCACTATTTACAGCAGGATAAGAGTCCTGTTGTCATTGGTCTCCGGAGGTGACATTGAAAACTTGGCCGTATAAAAGCATGACTGATTTTTGTTACCCCACTTAGTACAAATGAAAAGATCAGGTTTCATTTTTCTGTGTTGCTGCATGTAACATTTGGCCACAGTTTAGCCTGGTTTAGAGTTATGGACCAGATTCTATTTTTACTTTATCTTGGAAAAATATGTTGGGAAGTTACTCAGTGGTGATTTCTACACAGAAACCATTGCCATTAAGACTTGCTAGGAAGTCACTGTCCTTGCCCTGACCCCGCCCTTCCTCTTCAGACACTTGCTTCCAGTCTGTCAAGGCACTGTCTTGGCCCTTCATTTGGAGCCGTGTATAGCTTTGTCTTCTAGTTCCAGCTAAGTAAATATTGGGTTAACATTTTGAAAAAGTTGGCCATTTACTGCTAGGAAGTAATAAAAAAATGTAGATTTACATTCAGAGACTACAGTGTTAAGTAATATGGATTATTTCTTTTCAGCAATATTCTGTAGTTGGCAAAGCACTAATGGTTTGTCACAAAATGACTTGAACCTCCCAATAAAAACAAAACCCACAAAAAATCCTGAGTGTTGAATATCAATCTCACTTCCTTAATTCAGGGAAGTTACAGATGTATGTATCATGAGCAAGTAACTAAATGGTGTAAAAATGCATTCAAAGTCATTAGCCTATGAGAGGTTCATGATGTCAGCCCAGGCTTGGTTCTGACAGTGGTTCTGGCAGTAAGCATTTGTGCTATAAATATGGCAACGGAGTGGATCTCGTGATACATCCATTCATTGGAAGAAACACTGTTCTTTCATTGCCTCTCTCAAATAAACCAGATAGCTTCACATGTGCATAGTCTTCCATCAGCCACTGAGAATATTTTCAGATACACAAGAAGATGAAGCCTTATGATACTGAATATCAAATAAACATCCCTGTGCTTCATGGTGACAGTGCAAGAACAGCTGTCCTTCACACTGTCATCAGAGAGAGGGTAAGCGTATGTTCATTGGGAACTTTGCTTCTAGAGATGGCTGCCTTACATGGCATTGAGCATAACAGCAGAAAGGCAGCCAGCATTACATCTAAAACTCCAAGTTTCTCTTTGGTGAATTTCTCCACAACCCAAGAAGCCTGGACAGCCATATGAATGTCCCAAGGGAGTTTTACTGGTAAAATGAGTAACTCTTTACATTGGCATAAAAAATGTCAGTGGGAGAGGCTCCCACTGGTGAAGTTATATTCTAGAAATTTGTGGACTGGCTACAGTGGTTGAGGGGTACTTCCCATTCCCTACCCCTCTATGTGTGAACAGGTAGTAAGACCCTATTTGATGTTTGAGAAAATGTCAGAGTTGTGCCCGCTGGATCTCAAAGCAGGGCAGTGTGGGGCTGCAGTTTCGGGTAGATTTCTGCTGAGTGCTCCTCCAATAGGGCACATCCCAGGGACGTCCACTGTCTTCTCCAGTCAGGCTTTCAGACTGAGTATCTGAGAGAAGGGAGAGCTGGATCTTCTTTGATCTTATAAAGCAGACTGACAAGCATGCTTTCCTACTGCTACTGGATGTTTGTCTAAGAACATATGTATGAACTTTTCCCCCTGCAATTTGGTCACATTGTAGCTAGTGGCAAGGCAATGAAGAAGTCTGTATACCTCCGTCCAGGGTACATCTCCAACATCAGAAGGAATCTGTAATGTTCTAAAGAAACCCTCTCTTCAGCATCCACAACATCATGGTACTCAAGGCCCTGTTGGTTCAAACGAATAATAGTTAGAACAAGATTTATAATTTAGTTCAAAATTCTAGGAGACCAGAGATTTTAAAACGTGGCTTATTCAGATTACTATAAATCCCACTTCAGAGTTAGTGGACTGCTTTGGGCAAAAGCAAACTTATTACACGCCACTTAATTTTTCTTGACTTCTTTGCAGTGTCACTTAGAGACAGGCAGTTTTTCATCCTGAATGTCTGAAGTCACTTGTTGTGTGCCTGCCTGAAATAACAGCTAGGCACAGGACTTGGGCATCAGATGTATTAAAGGGAATTCCAGCTGATTCCATATGGATGCCAGGATCAGGATCGAAGACCTAATTTCATCCTTATGTTAATGTGGTAGTGTCATAGTTGGGCACAGGTGTCAACTGGACAGTTGAAGGTTTGAGCTCTGGGCACATTTGTAGAGAATTAATGGTTGAGTTAAGCCCAGAGCAAATCTTCAGGAGATTGTCTAGCAGATGGGGAAGGACCAGCCCATAGTGGGTGGGACTAGGCCCTGGAATAAAATATGGAGAGCTGGTTGAGAAAGTTGGCATGCTTGTGCGCACTTGGTCAGAAAGGCTGGTCTGTCAAGTAAGAACCATCCCTCTCTCAGCCATTGTGTAGAAATGATGTGGCCAGTTCCCTCAGCCCTGGTGTTGGCCCACTTGTTCAATTTTGTATTTTGAAATAACAGATGGACTAATCCTATTCCATCTCCCCTATATTTGAGGACAACAGTCACTTCTCCAAGTCTTCCTTCCTTCAACCTCCATTTTTGCTCTTTTAGAGGTCTCTTCCTGTGCTAAGTCCTGTCCAGAGAGAGGCTGGGGAGAAGTCTGAGGTACACTGGTGGGATCCTCAGCTTTGAGAGCTACCCTAGCTTTGTTTCACATTGCTCATTTTCCCTTCACCTATCCTTGGCCCTGCTGTGTACCTTGCCTAGGGCCCCAAATTATGTGTTTGAATCAGTAACTCAAGCATGTAATTATGTGTAAAGAGGATCCAGGCTAGAATTATCAGTAGGCCTTAGCCTGTTGAGCATGTGAGAAGGACTGATGGAGAGAAAACACATTTGATCTCAACCCTGCAGTGTCGTTACATACCATCCCAGTGAGATCTGGTGCTGGTGCCATTCTTTTTCCTCATCAGTCTATTCAGAAAACTGAGTCTAGAAGGCAGAGGCTTCTATGGGAGTAGGCAGTCCCACTTTGGAGCCTGGACTGTGAATGGACAAGGTTGAATTTGCTTTTGTAATCAGAAGGCAGACATAATCTGGTGTGTAGTGGGGCTGTGTGTGTGTGGAGCGGAGATGTGTGTACACACTCTGGGGATATGTGCACATGACCTGGAATGGTGTGCACACAAACTGTGCACAAAACAGACTGGCACCGTGTACATACATTTCTACTCTTACATCTGTGGGAGGAGCTTCTGGTGTTGTCTATTTCACTTTTTATTCACTGGGGACCAGAAGTACTTCTGAGAAGCCCAGCAGAGTCTGTCAGCTGGTTGGAGGCCAAAACCATTTGAACTAATGCAGGGCTGAAGTAAATGAGAAAAACGTAAACCATAGAACAATGGAGGGGAGTCCCCTGGGAGAGATCGTTTACTCAGTGACTTCTTTTCCGAGGAAAAAGAATGTGGCGCTCTGGCCATTGCTTATTGGAATTTCTTCAGAATGCTTGTTAAAAGTCTTTCTCCTAAGCATCCCTTGTGTGGTAGAGCTCACTGTCTGTACTCTGAACAAGTCCATCAGTGATTCTGATCTCCATGTCTGTTGATGTGCCATCCAGTGAGCCATTAAGCTCACTAATCTACTGTTTTATTTCCTTTCCTCTTTTCCAATTTCTCCCTCTCCTGTCTTTGTGGCTGGGAAATGCACTCACTGTGCCCTGTTTGCTTCAAAGGAAGCATTTGAGGAACTTCTGCTCACTAGCCACCAGAATTCTTAGAGAGATTCAGATAGTTCTTATGGCTTTTATTATGAAGACATTAATTACACTATTCACTAAGTTTCTTTGTGGAATTAATACACACATACACATACATTATTTTTTGACCATGTCCACTTTTCTTTCTCCTATTCTCTCTCTTTCCAGTCTTCCTCCTTATCTCTGAAGGTTGTTTTTCTCCTTTCAGTTCATTTTTTTAAAAATTTCTGTGAGTGAAAACGTGACACTTTCTTGCATCTGGCTTATCTTTTAGTGTGATATCTTCAGTTCCATCCATTTTCCTGCAAAGGATAGGATTTTTGCTCTTCTGAGTGGCTAGCACACAGTCCATTATGTATGTGGTGTGATTTATGTCTAGAATGTTCTCCAAAAACCATATGTTGAAAGGCTTGGTTCCCCAGTTCAGCAATGTTCAGAGTTTTTTTTTTTTAAGAATTATTAAAAAAAAAGAATTATTGTATCATTATTTCTCTGAACTCATTAATGGATTAATCCACTGGTAGGTCATAATTTCTTGAGCTATTGGGAAATAAGAAAACCTAGAAGGTGGGTCATAGTTGAAGAGACTGGATCCTTGGAGAGATGTACTGGGGAGGGTTACCTTGTCCTTGTTCTCTCTCTCTCTCTCTCTTTTTCTCTCTCTCCCTCCCTCCCTCTCTCTTTTTGTCTCTCTTTCTCCCTCTCCCCTCTTTCTTTCTGTTACCTTTTCTCAATTATCAAGTAGATTTTAATGAACATATTGGTATGTTGTTCCATTAACAGATTACTTCCACTTGCCATGGATGATCAGCTTTGCCTCAAGTCCAAAGTACTGGTGCCTGTAAACCATGAACTGAAACTGCTGAAATTATGAATTATAATAACCTTTCCTTCTTTAAATTGATTTTCTCAGGTATTTTGCCACAGTGATGGAATGCTGACCAACATAGTATGCATACCATGTTTTCTTTACTGTTCATCTATTGATAGGAATCTAGGTTGAGTCATACCTTGATTAGTATTATAGTACCTGGTTCATATAGTTCTGCAAATATAGAGGATTTCAGACTTACTCAGTATCTGTTTTCACATATTGTTATCTTTGTCTTTGGTTATCTGATTGTTTTGTGTTATTCCTGGTGTCCTAGCTACTGGAGTAAAGAACAAGTTTTATAAATGGACTATTAACAGTATCCAATCAAATGTCCCTCTATTTTCTGAAAAATGGATTGAGGGAAGTGTGAATCTTCACTCACCTTCTATCTTCCACTTTCTGTCCTTCACCGCATAAATTCTGCTTGAATGTTCGGTCCCCAAGCATAGCATTTGCTATGGCCCTGGGAATTCTAGTAAGTTAAGCTGTTACTTTTAAAACTTTGAATTTTCCTTTAGCTCCATTTCCCTTTGGTCTCTAGCAAGGACCCTGTATAGTTTACACCACAATGGCTCCATATTACAGGATTGCATACTTTTGAGAAAATGTGGCAGAATATTGTGAGCCTTCTCCCAGGTACGCCTAGTGTTGCTGTTATTCTTCTTAGTATTTGGAACTCCTTATTTCTGATAATTTTCATGATGATAAAAAAAATGTTGCAGCCAATAACCTTTAAAACCATCTAAGGTTTTTTTTTGAGATAATAATTCTCTGCTTTGGAGATCAATTTTGGAGTAGGCATGAATGATTTATTTTGATGTTAATTTTTTATAATGTTCATGAGCATCTCAAATGAATGGGAATCTAGTTGAACTGTTAAGTAACAAAATTACAGAGATACTTAAAAAAGGCTATACTGAAAATTGAATTTCTAAACAATACTCTTGATCTACTTTTAGCACTTGTTTATATGTTAGTTATTTTAGGCTCTTACTTTTTCAGATTATCTTTTGGTATAGGTTTAAAACACCCATAATTTGTTAAAAATTTGAAGAAGGAGAGGAGAAAGAAAATGTCTAAGCAGTTCACTTGAATAACTGATGTTTTTTTTTTCAACACAAGAGGGAATTGTCAGATGAGAACTATTTGTGACCCATTCAAAGCTACAGGATCATGGTTAAAGGGGTGGACTCCTTCACCACAGTGGTGGTGCCACCAGCTTCTACTGAGCCCTTTCAAGGCATTTCTGACTTGCAGGTCTCTCTAGCGAGATGGGCATGTGCTCTTCAGAATGGGGACGTTCTCATTTCTACAGCCCTGGGAAACCTCACTCCCACCCTCGCCCTCCTCAATCCTGCAAGCTACTGATTTAAAACACCAACCCAGTAATCACTGGAAAACAAAATGTTCAAAAAAGCAAGCGAGAAAGGGCCATTTTAAAAATATAGGCATGGAAAAGAAGAATTCTCTGGTGGAGTTGGGCATCCTGCATTAGAAGCTAAGTTCTTGGTTAAAGAAAAAATTAAATTGTCAGCTTAAGTGAAGTAAAGTTTACACATTTATCCAGGGCTGAAGTAGAAATTTAGGGGAATGCATTTTTCCAACCAAGTATTTGATAAACATTTTGGACATTTTATGAACTGTTTAAATCACAGTAAACCTCTGTGGCTCTTTTGAAGGGCGTGTTTCATTTGCTGTAGCAGTAACATTGCCCAGCAGGCTGTGCTCTGGGCCGAGGACTATTAACATGGCCATTTCTTTTTGTATGCTTAATAACTATAGAATGAAAGTAAATATAGCCTTGGGGTTTGAACAAAGATACTATTCCAACTCAAAGATTCTACTCTGTTAACTGCCTCCAAATAGAAAATTAGGATGATGTTGAGGTAATTTATGCAAGGCAGAGCCCTTGCACAACCCTGAGCCATCTCTCCAGCCCTGTTAAAGTAATTTGTAAATATTCAAAGATATCATTAAACAACAGCCCACATTTTATGATATGTGAGCAGTTCGAAAAAGTGTTTGCTAGCGAAAAACATCGTGATTTGTTGGTCGTTCCTTATGTAAGGATAGTAAAACATAGTATGAATTTCTTTCTTTCTTTTTTTTGTATGTATGAATTTATTTCTAATGAATTTTCAGTACTAATTGTCATCTTGAGACATTTCAAGATTTGATGAATTTGAGTCATTAGAGGAAGAATTACAGAATTATAGAGAGCTGAAAGGAATGAAAGAGACAAAGATGG
The DNA here is from genome assembly GCA_023101885.1 of Typhlomys cinereus. Lineage (NCBI taxonomy): Eukaryota > Metazoa > Chordata > Mammalia > Rodentia > Platacanthomyidae > Typhlomys > Typhlomys cinereus. The sequence continues at coordinate 2,270,706 of JALPQD010000016.1, read as the reverse complement.
TTGGTTCCTAAATTTTTTTTATTAATACATTTTTATTATTATTTCAGCTCATACAAACTTATTAGGTACACCAGTTCCCTCCCTCCCTCCTCCTCCCCGGTACTCCCTGCTCCCCCTCCCCATCCCCCTCCCTCCCCATCCCCCAGTCCCTCCTGCCCCAATTCCCAGAGAGTCCTTTCTTGTGCATGTGTGATTTTCCTCTGGGCCCTCCTCTCCCATGACGTACAAGGACCTAGTGGCCTTTCCCTGAACCCTTTCCCAAGTTCCCCTTAGGTATAGGAACACTGCTGTGGCTGCCAATCCTTTGCCTCCAAGGATCTTGGTGCCTTTAGCAGATGCTAGACTTTGTGAGGTCAACAGTGTGTTGGACAATGCTCAGGGCATGCAAAGTCCAATTATGATTGTTTCAGCCCTAACTAGTATGGAGTATCTTACATATCATTGCTCCTCCCATCCTTTTGCTCTTACACTCTTACCGCCCCCTCTTCCGCAAATTTCCCTGAGCTTCAAGATGGGGAGAGATTAAGCTGGTCTAGTTCTAGGTGGTTGATATAGAGTCTCTGAGGTTCTGGATTGTGGTTTGTTGATTTTCTTTTGCAGTTTTGCTGCTCCTGCAATGCCCTTCACTCCATCCTGGTGGGCAATGTATGTTACCCCCTGGCCAGAGACAAAAAGCTGTTAAACTAGAGTCTTGTGATAAAAGCACATTCAAAGGTAGATGTAATAAAAGTGGTAAACCACAGTGAGGGAGGGGTCTATCACCCATTTGCAAAATGGTTACTTTTTATCTGCCAGACTATATGCCCTCCTCTTCTGGTGAGATCACACCCCCTCAGTAGTAAATGATCAGGAACAAAAGTCTGTGAACCTAGAGACAGTAATTGCAAGGATTATGAACAGGAGGGATGGGGTAGGAGGGCCACACCAGAAACAAGGAGAGAAGGGACCATGTTACAGCAGGGAAAATAGGCCTCCATCAAGGACCCAAATAAGTAATGAGTTGGTTCCTAAATTTAAGGTGCTAGGTGCCTGCATATCACAGACAATGCTATAAAATACTATATATAATATGAACAAATGTTTTTATAAGTATAAAATAGAACTATATTAAATATGCTTATTTAATTATATAAAATACATCATATCTATAAGCTCAAGTCTACACTGTGACGTCAAGTATAGTCATCTGTTTCTGAGTTTTCAATTAATATTTACTAGTTTCTTATCTATACAGCTTTTCCTGAATTTTGTGGCACCAGGTTAAAATATAACCTTGTTAGAAATTATAATAAATATAAATAATAAATAACAGAAGCAAGTTAAAAAACCACCACATTTAGTTGGTCAGTTTTGTATTCTGCCTGGTGCTAAAAAATTAATTGGGGTTTCATGAAGAATATCAAGTAGATTTTAATGAACTTATTGGTATGTTGTTCCAGTAACAGATTACTTCCACTTGCCTGGCAATTGACCTCTGAAGAAATTAATTATAAGGGAAGAGACTTTCCTTGGGCATTTTAATGAAGTATTTTTTGTGTGTTTGCATTTTTTTTATTGGCAACTCAAGGTCAGTAGCACTTTTGGGTTATGACCTTCTTCTCTTAGATTTTACCTGCTGTAATATTGTATTGCATGATACCTTGGTAACAAAATGGACTCACTTTCAAAAGCAGCTGTGAGCTCTGAAGACAGAAGGATCATTTTTGCTGGAAAATAACTTGAATTTCCTTGGTCCATGTGCTCTTTCTTTCTGTTAGTGGGTATCGATAAGCTTGGATTTCTAATCTTTTACTTTCATTATATTAGTCATCTACTTGCATTTCAAACTCTACATTTGGTTCAAAGTTAGCGACTTGTTTATAGACTTCAACCACTTCCCAATACTCTTTTCTCAGAACACCATTCACTTATTTTCTCCAATCTTACTCTTTTACTGTTTTCTGTGGCATCTGTCTTCCATTGTATAGTCTCATACATCACTGTTGTGTGTGGCTTTTTTTTTTAGCTTGCTATTTACCCTCCTTATGACATTTAATACTGAGGAGACCTCTGAAAATATGGAGGCTTTATATAAGATCCAGCTGGTGTGGCAAGCTGCTGTGATTTGCTGTGTTTTCAAGGTTTATAGTTTCTGGTTTCCCATATATCTGGGCCAGAAAGTTCACATTGGTATGTGATTTGCAGTAGGGGAGAGGTTGTGCGTTTTACTGTTCAGCATGTTGAATATATGTGTATATATGTGTAGAGAGCTTTGAAACTTCTCTGTGTATCCACTGCACTCCGTGGACATCTCTCATCATTCTACTCTTTATTTCCTGCACTGCTGGAGAGATTCATGCATGTTAGTAGGGACAGCCATAGCATAATATTAATAAGTGCTTTTTTGATGGTGATTTTGGGGATTGAACATAGAGCCTAATCGAGGTCCATACCAATCTGTAATAAATGCTATGGTTTATTAAACAAGGAATATATTGTTAATACCCATTCATGTTTTGCCTTTCTAAGATTGTGATCTTATTCCTTTGTCTCTAGGCATGTGGTAGATATTTAGTGACTGACATGAATGAATAAAGAACTTTGTGTGTGTGTGTGTGTGTGTTTGTGTACACTTGTACACCACAGGGCATATTTGAAAATCAGAGGCCCACTGGTGGAAGATGGTTCTCCCCTTCCACCCATATGTTTTCTGGGAATTAAACTCAGGTTATCAGGCTTGGCGTCAAATGCCTTTACCACTGAGTCATCCCTCTGCTCCAAGAACATCATTTGAAATTGCGTTAGTCTAGGGAAGTTCATGATAGAATGATGCTGACCAAATGACTTAAAATTCTATAATATCTCCTCAGTTGTTCAGAATATTTTGTTTTTACTTCATTTGTGAAACGTGTTTTGAGAACTAAAACCACGCCACCCATGGAAGATAGCTCTTAACAGGTGATTTGCATATGAGTAAGAAGATGGCTTACACTAAAATTCCTCCATTAAACACAATTATGAGACTTACTGGTTAAAAATAAAAGATGACTGTGTATGACACCTGTCTCTCTAACTAGGCTGAGTTTTCAGAACCTTATCTTGTAGCTCTTCTAGCTATTCTTACCTAGGTAAGAAAAGAGTGATTGTTAATATTTCATAGCTAATTAACAAGTTTATATTTATTCACTGTGTATGATGGTTTCTCAGAATTTCCAACTAAAAGCTTGACAATGCACCAAGTTATACACGCTGGATGAGTGAAGGATGAAAGAGTGACCTTTAAATCTAAGATGTCCTATAGATAATACGAGCAATGAAGCCGTAACTCTTTTCAGCTATTATGTGTGACAGCAGATAAAAAAAAAAAAACCTTCCTCCTTTGGAGGCATGACAGACTAGAATTATATAGGGTTGGTTTAATTGTGGATGGAGTGGATAATTCTTACTTTTCAGTCTTAGTCTCCAGTGGAGTTCAGTAAGATTTCTTCATAGTCTGTTAGCAGTGCACATAAAACACATTGTTCTGCAATTCCATAAGCTGCTGAAGGAACATCAGTGTTTTGGGAGGAGATACAAACCTTGGCTGTTTCTCCGCCAGAAGGAACTACAATAGATTTCTTTGTTTTACAAAGAATGTTGTTCAGGTCTCACCAGCTGCTCAAATATGCAAGTGGGAGTTACACCTTTGAAACAGGTGAAATTATAGGGTACTAAAGTCCCCTTCTTTGCCAGATCAGAGCAGTGCTTGATTTCTGCACTCATTATTTGCCTTTGAGAAAAACACAGCTGCTTCTCTTCCAAATTTTCACTAGGAAGCAAAGTCAAGGCCAACTCATGATGTGTCAGTGGCATCATCATTCCTCGTAAAAGTGGCTCATGGAGAGATACACATGTACTTCTTGGCAATTAGGAACTGAAGCCTTTTGTTTTCATGATTCTGAGGGGTTCGATGTGCCAGCCAAATGCTACAATCGTTTTCAAGTGTTTTGAGGTCACACAGAGCTATATAGAAGTTGTTGGTTTTATTCACACAAGCTTAAAGAAAAACACAAATCAGCCTTTAAAAATGGGACTTTGCGTGCACACCCAGATGCCACGCTTCTTTGAAACACAGGGTAGGCTGGGCTTTCTTCTAGGTTTGCCTGCCTTGGGTGCTACTTCTTACAGTGGGCTGTGCTCGCACAATACTGGGTCAGCTTCCTTTTTTTCTTTTTAGCAGTCCCCAAGAGTGAGGCCCATAACCAATACAATTGCTTGTCCCTCTAAGACTTTTTCAAATTGCTATAGTATAGATCCAGTCCACTCTCTCACAAAAGAAAAACATAGGTGGCCTTTCTTGACCCTCTCTCTGCTTCACTTAACTTTCATTACCTGCTAACTTCCATCTGAGTTTGGGACTTTGGGTTCTGGGCAATCTATTGTTCATGGAATGGGAATTAGAGTATAAGGTTGAGATCTCCACTTGGTGAGTTCTTAACATTTCTCGTAAGTATTTTGAAAGTCAGAAGTTTTATGTTGGCATAGGCATTTAAAATTCTATCGATGGATTGGAGGGTAAACTGAATGGTAGAGTCTTTGCTTTGTGCCCACAGAAAAGTCTTTAATGACAAGGCTGTGAAGCTTTGAGTTCAGGGGTTTGGGAGAGTGAGAAATCATAAAGACAACAACAAAAACAAAAACAAAAACAAAAAAACCCAGAAAGTTACAAACAACCCAAGGAAACTAAAATTGTATCCAAGTCAAAAATGATTAGTAACTAATATTTGCAAGTTAGGGTTGCCTGTTGGAATGTCCTCCTTGGGGTCCTGACAACCTGTGAAGGAAATGACCATGATGTCAAGCTCCCTAGTGTTTAATAATCACTCAGCATGTGACATGCACTGCTTTAATCATTTAACCTGTTTGTTTTATCCCATTTCTAACCACCAATGAGTCACATTCTCATTTTTCAGAAAACTTAACAACTTATCTAAAGCTGTATAGCTCTACACTGCTTCATCTTCCTATGTAGGCAACTCCAGATCACAGTGCATTGTGTGTGTTTAAAAAATTAAAATTTTTTAAAAGAGAAGGCTTTGATATTGTTTCAATTTCCATATACATAGACTTTGAGCCAGCTCTACAATATAGAAGGAGATGCTTGCATTCTACTGCTGGGATGTTGGATGGACGTGTATATTTGGAATCTAACTTCTTAGGCTACTATGCTGTGTATAGCATTGCTTGTTGTTCCTATTATGGTGAGTTATTTTGCAATAATAGAACCTACTCTTGGGATATTTTATCCTTGAGAATTAAATAGCATAGATCACATAAAACTCTTAACTCTAGTCTGGCATATAGATAATGCTAAAAAGAAATAGTTTCTCCTGGTACGTTGTTGACCATACGCCAGCAACTGGATCCAGGTGCTGAGGAAACAGGGTGGTCTCTCTTTCTTCAAAGGGATCATAACTGGGCACAGGAAAGATTTTATAAATGATCACAGTCAATGCGATGGATCCATAGTACATCTGACAGATTACAGCATGGAGAGGCAGCTACCATTCTCCCTGTGGCCAAAGACATCTTTATCCAGACTGTTTGTCACTGTGCTGCGCCCCTCTTGAGTGTGCTGCTGTAAAAAGGACTTTAATAAACATTGTCTTAAATCTTCCCTAAAGAACAGGTTAATAAAAACTGTTCTGTGGGGTTTGTAAAATATACATGCTGTTTAACAAGAACTAATTATAGTATCACATCTGAGAAGGAAAACACAGCAGAGCCCAAGGTACCCCTAGACCTCCAAATGGGCAGAGAGGAAGAAAAGGGGCGTTACTACTCGAACAGGAAGTTAAAATGTTCTGTGCCTACAGGAAAGCCTTTAATGACATAGGCAAGCTCCTCATCTGTGTGTCATGGACTGAAGTTGGCTGGCATCACACCATGTAGTTCTGAACCTCAATAGACTTCCCGTTGCAGGGCAGTGATTTCCTGAGGAGAGCTGTAGTTTGTATGGAGGCCATGTCTCACAGTGACTATTCTCTGGTCTTTTATTTGTGAGCATGAACCTGCAATAGAAGATGAGAAAGATTTTGAGGGAAGACAGCTCTATGAATGAGATTCAGAATAAGTAAAGCAAGCAGTGCAGCCCAAAAGACAGGGCATGCTGAGATTGGAAGACATGAAAAACAGAACTTATATTGATATTGGCAGGGAGATTCAAGAGGCCATTGTATCTGCAGGGCTGTCACCAAAGTCCTCAACAAGAAAATAGGAAAAAGTTCCCAGAATCTGAAAACATTAGTTAACCTGAGTGGTGATATTTGCCTGTGATCTTGGCTCTGGGGAAGTAAAGGCAGGGAGATTAAAAGTTCAAGTTCAGCCCATTTTAGAAAATATCAACAAACAATCAACAATCCCAAAATGAATTATTATTTTAAAATCAAGTAAAGGATGTGAATAGCAGAATGAATATAGCTGACGACTAAATGATGATCAGTAGTAAAAGGTAAAACATTTTTCCAGATCTTAGATCAAAACCAAAGAGATAAATGGATAGATTATAGAGTCATAGGCCAATATCTAACTTAACAGGATTTCAAAAGAGAAAGAAACAAAGAGAAAGTTCATGGAACAGGCAAAGATATGATAAGTAGAATAAAAAGCAAGTAGGGATTTGAAAAGAGGGCAGGCAGAAATAATGATGATTAAGAAGTAATCACCCAGTCCAACAGAGCTCATTGGGTGATTAGTTGGAAACAAAAATACTAAACAGAAAAGATATACACTCGTATCTATACTGGTGAAATTTGATATCTCCCTTATAAAAGATAAAATATTAAATGATTTTTGAGAAGAAACAAAAAAGGAAGATTTCTTAAATAAAATATTTGAAATGTTGCTGCCCCAGTGTCTTAAAATTTTTGAACTATTTTCAACCAGAAGTCTGTAAAAATTTAAATTCTCATTTAAAGTTGAAAGACAATGAAGATATTTTTAGACCTGTAGATACTAAGAGAATTTTTATCTCTCAGACATTTATCTAGTGTTAATATTTATATTGATATGCATAAAATTTTTCCTGGAAATAAAAAAGATTAACTCCAGTAAGAAAAAAATCAAGAAAGGGAACAATATAGAATACAAGAAATAGAAAATGACCCAGTACACATTTTTTAATTTTATGTAAATGACCTCTGAAATTGTGACTTTGAGTTTTAATATAATTGTTAACAAAGAGCCTCTTAAATCTGAAAGAATAACAAAATGATTAATAATTACATATAAATAATAAAATGATCTTTTGCTATCTACAATGCATTTTACTGAGGTAAGATCTCTGTGTAGAGACCAGTGCATCCTAGAATTTGCGAAGATGTCTAGGCTTACCTTAAAGTCCTCATCCTCTTGTCTTTGTCTCTGAAATTCTGGGATTTCAGGTACAAAATTTTAGATAAGTGTACTAGTACTATACATTGTGCAGGTCTGGTGAGGATAAATCTGAGAGGAAAGAGGAAAGAAAAGGGGGGAGGAGGAGAGAACGGACAACTACTTATTATGCTTGTAAAACTAGAAAAAATAAAATTAAGAAGGTAGAGACTATTGAAATAAGCATCCCCCCCCAAAAAAAAATTCCCAAGCCAACAAAAACCTCTTTTCAGCTCCATTTAACTCCAGTATTTGGAAGGTGGAGGCAGGAAAATCAGAAGTTAAAGGCCAGCCTCTGTTGCATAATGAACTAGAAGTCAACCTGGATTACAAACAAATAGTTTGGTTTCATGTAAAGGTTATTACAGTAAGATTGTAAGCAAAAGATAGCCAAAATCAATCCAGGATTTTTCCCAAAGTTACCTTTGGGCCCCAACAGGCATACACGGTGTCCTTTTCTATAACTCCCTCCCCAACAAGTACACATTCACACCTACATATGCAAAGAAAAGAAAGTCAAAATGCTACTTTTACATAAAGCAAAACAAAATTTTTTAAAATTTTATTTATTTATTTATTTATTTATTTATTTATTTTTATTTCCACTCATACAATCTTAACAGGTACACCGGTCCCCCCCTCCCTCCAACCCCCTGTGCCCTCCTCCCCTCCCCCTTCCCTCCCCATCTCCCAGTGCCTCCTCCTCCCATCCCCGGAGCATCCTCTAATGTGCATGCCAAACTCTCTTCTGGGTCCTCCTCTCTGATGAGGTGTAAGGATCCAGTGGCATTTCCCAGAACCCTTCCCTGTGTTCCCGTTAAGCATAGGAACACTACTGAGGCTGTCAATCCCTTGCCTCCTAGGATCCTAGTGCCTTTAGCAAATGCTAGACTTTGTGAGGTCAATAGTGTGTAGGGCATGTAAAGTCCAATATGATTAAAGCAAAATGAAATTTAAGAAGAAAAGGGTAAAATGGGATGGAGCATATCATGGTTCAAAGGGGAACTGTCCCCCATGGGTATCTGACCACCTGGCCCTTGGCTGGTGGTTCCCTTTGGGAAGGTTATGGAGGTTGGAGCCTTGGTGAAGGAAGTACACTCTTAGGGGTGTGTGTGGGGGATTGAGCTTTAATAACCTGGTCCCACATCCTCCTTTTTTCTCTCTGCTCCCAGAGTGTGGCTGCGAGGCAACAGCAGGCTGCTGCTTCTGTCACTATGCCCTTCTCTGCCACCATTAATTCCCACCACCAGAGAGGACCCCCTCCCCCACCCTGGAACTGTCAGTCAAAATAATGAACCCTTTCTCCCTTAACTTGCTTGGATCAGCATATTTTATCATAGCAACACAAGAGTCACTGGAACAGAGGATTTATATTACTTTGGTTATTTTATAAATCTGGAGTTTATTAATCTTGTCATGAAAACATTTATACAGTCATCATAAAGATAATCTTTTCTTCTGATTTTTGGTGTCATAAATGCTGGCCTTTGCTGTCCTGATCTTTTTCATTTTCTTTTTGTATTCTTTTCATTGTTTTCTTGTCTTTTGTTTCTCACATAGCCCATTTCTTGTCAATCTTGGGGTTCCTTTTTCTTTGCATAATCTGAGGAATCACAGATCGTGGCAAACCCAGTAGTCTTGTTGCTGTCAATAAGAGTTCTGAGTCCAAATTCGAAGGTGGCACTGAAGTGTTCTTGTATTTTTCTGGGCTTCTATACTATTGTCTGCTCAGGGGCAAGGATTTCAGTAGCAATCTGTTTCTTCTGAAGTGGTAGGTTGGCCATGAACTCCTCCAGACAGTTACAGTGTTATTCACGATTGTGGCTGTTTGATACTTTTCCTGGGAAGATTCTACACACACACACATCCATTTAACCTCATATAGAAAATCAATAACAGACAAAGTAATGATTATACAAAAGTTCAATTTGGCACATGGATGAGGTTTTTTTTTAATTTTGTGGTTACTACAGAGGAGCAGGACAACGTGGCACTGAACTACAAACAGTTTACATTTTTTAATTCATATGAGTTAAAACTTGCAAACTGAATAAATTTGCATATGGACCTTCAAAAAAATTTTGTGGTTACTTACAGGAGTATGGGTGAGATAGATATTTACGATGGCTCAGCAGCAGCTACATCACTGAAAAGCCCACCCCAGCCTGGGTGAGACTCACAGAAGCTGTGACCCTGGAGCTTTCTTTAGGTAGCTCTCCTGGCTAGTCTCCTCCAGAATGTTCCTCTGGCCAGGAAGCTATTCCCTCAGCAGTTGTCTACTGCTTTCTTCATCTTGGGGAGGGAGCCTGGGACTTTTGGTAGTTCTAAGATCTTCCATAGACATGAATTGCTTTTTTTCTGAATATCCTGAGCCTTCTCCTGCAGGATCGACGTTTCCAATTGCTACTCAACTTTCTCAGGTTATACTGGGAGCAAATTCTCAAGTTACACTGGAGCTATGTCCAGAGGAAAACTGACATAAACAGTGGCTGAGCCTCAGATGACCAGAGGGAGGAAAAGAGTTGCATGAATTACAAATAAAATCCACCAAAAAATATGATGGTCAGTCACTGTGCACCAGTGAAAAAGATCATTGGAATGAATTAATGAATCTGTTGGAGTTATAAAAAGAGAAACTGAGTAGAACAGATTTAGGAAGAGACTTCTCTGGAAATTTGTGGTGATAATTTATTTGGTTCCTTCTGAATACATAGAGCTTAGTTCTTTTGCCAAGTCCACTTAGTCAGTCATTTAATTTTTGTATTCTATGATACATTATGACATTCTTCTGTTGTTCTCATCATATATTTGTACCTAAGAACTTTCTCAAAGTGGACATTTTAGGGCCTTCCAGAATGCCACAGTCAAAAGACCCTTTTGGTTTTGTGGCTTCACAGCAAAGCAGGTGAAGACCTGTAAGTAGGAAGACTGCTTCTCATTTCTCTGGAGGCGACACACTGTTCTCTCACCACAGCATCATCTATCCCTCAAGCAGGACGCCAGTTTTGTTGATTTCATGGATATTCATGGTTAAGTGTAACCTTCATGGCTATGGGAAAGGCATGAAGCTCAGCACTGTAGGCACCAGTCACCATGAATTGTCGCCTTTAAGCAAGTTACTTCATGTCCCTGAGTCCCAGCAAACTTGCCTTTAAGAAAACGAAACCAGACTTGACATCCATTAAGCTCCTTTCCTCCTCTAGATGTAGGATTATGTCATCTGGAAAAAGTGATAACTTGATTTCTTTTTTTCCAAGTCGTATCCCTTTTTTTTTCTCTCCGATTGCTCTAGCTAAGACTTCAAGTACTATGCTGAATGGAAGTGTATAAATAGAGATTATAGTGCACAGCCTTGTATAGTTCTTAATCTGAGTGGGAATATTTTCAATTTTTCACAAATGTGAAGCCACATTTAGGATGATTTTTGTCATGGATTTTATGTATATAGCTTTTATTAAATTGATAAATGTTCTTTCCAACCTTATTTTCTTCAGAGTCTATATCAAAAAGGGATGCTGGATTTTGTCCAAAGCTTTTCCAGCGTCAATTGAGAGAATCATGTGGTTTTTGTCTTTGCATTTGTTTTACATGGTGAATTATATTTATAGACTTATGTATGTTGAATTAAACTTATGTTTTTGGGATCAACTCAACCTGATCATAATGGATGATCTTTTTGATATGTTTTTGAATCCAGTTTGCTAGAATTTTGTTGAGAATCATTGTACCTGTGTTCATCAATGAGATTGGCCTATAATTTTCTTTGTGTGTGTGTGTGTGTGTGTGTGTGTGTGTGTGTGTGTGTGTGTGTCTTTATTTGGTTTTGGGATTAGTGTAATATGGGCTTTATAGAAGGAGTTTGGAAGTGTTCCTTCCTCTTCTATTTTGTGAAGTATTTTAAATAATATTGGTGTTAATTGTTCTTTAAATATTTGGTGGAATTCTGCGCTTAATGCATCTGGTCCTGGGTTTATCTTGATAAGGAGATTCATAATTACTATTTCAATTACTCAATTATTTCATAATTACTATTTCGTTCATTGTTATAGGACTATTTAACTAATTCAATTCATTGTAGTTTAACCTTGGTGTGTTGTATGTGTTTAGAAATTCATCCATCTTTGTGATTGTCAAATTTGGTGCTGTATAAGTTTTTAAAGTATGATCTTATGATTTTCTGAATTTCTATGATGTCTGTTGTGATAGCTCCATTTTCATCTCTAATTTTATTAATTTATGTTTTCTGTCTTTTACTTTTGATTATCTTGGATAAGGATTTGTCAGTCTTGTTAAGTTTTTCAAAGAATCAGCTTTTTGTTTGATTGATTCTTTGAACTGTGTTCTTTGTCTCAATTTCAGTTATTTCTCCTCTGATTCTGCTAATCTCTGTATGTCTACTTTTGGGGTTGGTTAGTTCTTATTTTTCTAAAGCTTTAAGCTGCATTGTTAGGTTGCTCACTTGTGATGGTTCCCGTTTTTTTCTTTTTTTGATGTAGGTTGAATGCTATGAATTTTTCTCTTAGGACCACCTTTATCATATCCAAGAAGTTTTGATGTCTCCATTACCATTGAGTTTTAGGAATCTTGGAAATTTTGTTTTTAATTTTGCCAGGAAACTCCTGGAACAAATAAATAAGGTCAGTAGAGTGGCAGGATATAAAACTTATGTTAAAAAATCAGTGGTCTTTCTATACACCAAGGACAAATAAAGTGAGAAAGACCTGAGAGAAACAATACTTTTTACCATTGGCCCTAAAAAAATGAAATTCTTTGGAATAAACCTAACCAAAGATGTGAAAGATCTATGCAATGAAAACTTTAACACCCCCTCCAAAAACAGGAGAGATTACAGAAGACACCAGAAGTTGGAAAGACTTCCTGGATTAGCAGAATTAACATTGCTAAAATGACCATTCCAACAAAAAAAATATATAGATACAATACAATGCCAATCAAAATTCCAATACAATTATTCACAGAAATTTGTAAAATAACCTCAAATTTTAATTGACCCCGAAAGGCTAGCATGGATAACAGGCACTAAGATCCTTAGAGGCAAGGGATTAACAGTCACAATAGTGTTTCTGTACTAAAGGGGAACACAAAAAAGAGCTCTAGGCAATGCTACTGATTCCTTACACCTCATCAGAGAGAAGGACCAAGAGGGAAGTTTGACATGCACAGTAAAAGATGTTCCAGGAATGGGGGGCCGGCACTGGAAGAAAGGGAGGGAGAGGGGAAAGGAAGGGGAAAAGTGGGGAGGGAGCAAGGGCATCTAGAGAGGGGTGGAAGGAGGGAGGGGAGTGGGGTACCTATATCAAGTTTGTATGAGTGGAAATAATAACTAATTTTAAAAAAAGAAAAAAAAACCCTCAAATTTCAAATGGAGGCATAAAAGACCCAGGATAGAAAAAAAAATCTTGAGTAATGAAAACTCTGCAGCAGATATCACCATACCAGACCTTAAACTATACTATAAAGGTATCATAATAAAAGCAACATGGTACTGGCTCCAAAAAAGAGATATAAACCAATTGATCAGAATTGAAGAATCAAACATAAGCACATTCACCCATAATCAATTTATCATTGACATAGGTACTAAAAAAAAAAAAAAACCAATGGGGGCTGGAGGGGTGGCTCAAGGGTTAAGCCTCTGCCTTGCAGGAGGAAGGTCCTGAGTTCGGATCCTAGATCCTACGTATAGACGCCAGGCAGAAGCGGGGGCGGCCTGCGTTTCCGGTCCTGGTAGGGCGGAGCCTGTGAATCCCAGGGCAGAGTAAACAAGGAGGAGGTGGAGGCGTCCATGGTTCTACACACACATACATACAGACACGCACATACATACACACACATGCACACATGCATACATGCACAATTGAATAAATAAAAAAAATCAATGGAAAAAGGACAACAAATGATGTAGGCAAAACTTGATATCTACATGCAAAAAAATTGAAATTGGACCCTTTATTGTCTCCCTGCATGAAAATTAACTCCAAATGGATCAAATAACTCAATGTTAGATTGGAGTCTCTAAAACTCCTGGAAGATAAAATAGAGAATATCCTTGAATTGATTTGCCTTGGCCAGCATTTCTTCAATAGGACCCAAAGTCTCTAGCATTAAACAAGTGTAGTCCCACTAAACAAGTGGGACTATATGAAATTAAAAATCTTTTTCTTAGCAAACAGTGTTTCTCTTAATGGGTCTTAGCAAAAGAGACTGCCAATTGTGCAAAAAGGCAACTGACAGAATGGGAGAGCATCTTCACAAACCATACTAATATCCAGAGTACACAAAAAGTTTAAAAACTACATACCCAGGAAGTAAAAAACATAAAAATGTGCTATAGAACTGAAAAGAAACTTCTCACAAGATGAAATTAAAATGTCTAACAAACATCTTAAAAAATATTCTACCTCCCTAGTCATTAGGGAAATGCAAATTAAAGCCACCCTGGAGATTCCATCTCACTCCAGTCAGAATAGCTATCATCCAAAACAAAACAACAGCAAATGCTGGTGTGGATGTGGGAAGAAAAGGGCCTTCATGATTTGTAGTATTTGGAGATTCCTAAAAAAAGTTAGAAATTGAAGTTCTATATGATTCAGCTATACACCACTCCTGGGAATATTACAAAGAACAGTGCAACCTGCATGTGTAATAACCATGTTAATAGCAGCTGTTTTCACAACCGCAAAGAAATATATATATATATGTCCAACAGTTGAGGAATAATCAATGAAAATGTGATACCTATATACAATGGAATACTATTCAGCTGTTAGGAAAGACAAACCAAAGAAATTTGCTAATAAATGGATGGAACTGGGAAACATCATACCATATAAAATATCCCAGATGCAAAAAGATAAATGACATATGTTCTCTCTTATTAGTGGATCCTAGGAATAATCCTTCAGTTTAATGTAATCAAATGGAAATACTTACTGCACCCATAAATGCAAAGGAACCCAAGCCAGGGGAGCAGTGAAAAAGATTCCAAAAGAGTAGAAACAAAAGAAAATGGATAAACAGCTAAAAAACAAAACAAAACAGGCTTTATGTAAAAAAAAAAGTCTTAAAGGATAGGGAAGAACAGAAATATGACACAGTAGAGAGTGGCATTAGCCTCCAGGTAACCAACTACCTGGACAGGGAGCACACACCCAACCCTGTAAATATGTCTGAACAATAGTAGACAGGAGAAAACTGATAGTTGACAGGATCAGGTGTCTCAATAGTAACCACAAGCATCTGAGAGTAAACCTACATCTAAACACCTTTCATTTTTATCTTTAGATAAGAAAAGAGCTCAACATCCAAACAAGATACAGTCTAGTGCAATGGAAAAGCAGTGAAATAGACAACAGCAGCCAAGCAGAATGCAAAGTACTGGCAACCCTGAAACACTCAGACAGAACCAGGTCACCAGATTTCTTCCCATCCTGGGGCTCAGGGAATCTTGTGGAAGAGAGGGCAGTAAGATGGTAAGATGGTCTAGACATTCCACTCAAGGCAGGGCTGCTACAGCCAGGAACTCACTGAAATAAGACAAGTCCTCACCAAACCTGCACTATGGCTGACTTATCAATGTCCCCCCATAGACTAGAGAGAGTCTCAGGAGAAATAATTACTGGAAATGGGAACCTCAGGGGTTAGGATTAGACTGGTGAAGGAAAGTGTTTCTCTCAATTGGTCTACCCAAGGAAGGATAGGGAAGGGTCTACCCAAGGAAGGGTCACTTGACTTGCCGCAGAGGCCTCAGCCCCAACTGGAGTAGACAATCCAAAAGGAACCTGTGGCAGTCAGGTTCATTGCTAATAAATGACCATCAAACGGCTTAAGGGAACAAGGGGTTTATTTCCTTATGATAGTCCAGTTACAGTTGTCAGTCCAGCTTGACGGGAGAGCACACACCAACACCAGGGCCAAGGGATCTGGCCACACCATCACCACATAATGGCTGAGAGATGGACAATCCTTACTTGCCAGACCACCATGTCTGGCCAAGTATACAGAAGGATGCCAACTCTCTCAACCAGCTCTCTGTGATATATCCAGGGCTGGCTCTTCCCCATCAGCTAGACAATCTCCTTCAGGTTTGCTCTGGGCTTATTCAACCATCAATCTCTACAACTGTGCCCAGAGCGCAAACCCTCAACAGTCAAGTTGACACCTGTGTTTAACTATGACAGAACCCTAGGGCCCATTGAAGGAGGCAGACTAGAGGGAGGGAACGTTGGGTTGAATTGGTGAAGGGGGAGTAGAGTGGGTGGGGTTTGGAAGAGGGAGGGAGGGCAGAGATGACCTTTCATTGGGCTTGTAAAACTAGAAAAAATTTAAAAAATAAAAAAAATCCTTTCCTTCTCCAAAGACTTATTTTTCATTGTATGTCTTTCTTTCATATTTGTATCCTTTTCCCAAGATCCAGCATTGACTTAGATATTTCTGCTGTGTATTTTATGGAATTTGAAAGTTGACTTTCCGTTCCCGAGCACCTGCCAGATCTTCGGGAGAAAAAAATAACAGTATTTGAGAGCGCGGTGTCTGGTGTAGTGATAGAGCTGCAGATGTCCCCTCTAAGTGATCAGAATTATCTGGGGTCCTCTTCGTCTTTCAGGTTGCAGCAACCCCAGCATGCGCTCGGTCAGAGCAAATGACTCTTTTTTCCTTTTAAACAATGAGTGGTTGTCCCTGCTCTTTCTCCTTTTCTCTCCTCTTCCTCTCTTTCCCTCACCTCCCTTCAACAATCCAGCCTTCTCCCTGCCTTTCTGATTGTGTGGGCTGCAGGGTTCCCTTCTGGTTGTCTGCTGCAGTGGGGGCTCAGTCCTCTCTGGCAGTTTAAGTGGCCCTTTGTTGGGTTGACCCACAGATAGGGACACTCCCCTTCACCTGTCTAGCTCTTGCCTCTAAGGTTCTCACTGTGTGTAGTTATCTCTCCTGAGTTCCTCATTGGTCCTTGGGGGAATGTTGCCCTGTCAGTCATTGTGCAGGTCTGGTGAGGATAGGTCTCATTGTAGTGAGTTTCTGGATGCGTAGCCCTTTCATGACTGGAGTAACCTGGCCAGCAGGACCTCTCCACCTTCATGCTTCCTCGAGTCTTAGGATGCGAAAAGGTTTGGTTAGCCTATTTCAGGTTGCTGATACTCTGCCCTCTGGTTGGTTGTTGTTGTTTGCTTCACTGCTCTTCAATTGCATCAGGCTGCATATTTTTTTTTTTTGGTGTTGAGCTTTTTTCTTATCTAAAGATATAATGAGAGTGCTTAGATGATGGCTTATTATCAGGTATTTATGGTTAGTACTAAGGCACCTGATCCCCTTGCGCTGTTGTTAGGCTGCGGTTTATATTACATTACACACATTACATTACTATGGTTGTTTGCGCTGTGGTTTACATTACTGGGCATGTATAACCTGCCATTGGACCCAGTAAGGAGTGGGGTTAGCCTCCACGTAACCAACCACCCGGTTACTAGCAAATGACTCTTGAGTGTTTCAGTTTCTTTCCCTATCAAAATGGCCTCTGTCTTGTTTAGCGGCTCTGCAGGCATTAAAAAGAAAGAAGAGGTTGGAGAAGCAGCTCACTCAGATCGACGGCACCCTGTCCACCATTGAGTTCCAGAGAGAAGCGCTGGAGAACTCGCATACCAACACTGAGGTCTTGCGGAACATGGGCTTTGCTGCCAAAGCCATGAAAGCAGTTCATGAAAACATGTGAGTGGCTGAGTTGTCTTTTGAATCATAATGGTCCTCAATGTAGGGACGAGCCTTGGAAATTGCACGATGATTTTTGCAGGACTGGCTTTTTGGCATATTGAACAGTAGAGCGTATACTGGAGTGTACAGTGCCAAAAGAAAACTGAGGAAAAGAAAGAAAGCACGTTTGTTTTCACCCTCACTATGTCTCAGTTCTCTTATGAAGTCCCACTGGTAATTCCATAAGAGTAATTCTATATTTCTAATAAGGCTTAAATGTTGGGCTTGAATGTCGGCATCATCAAAGATACTGAAACCATGGAATAACGGTTGCCAGATTTTGGGGAGCATCAGAATCGTCTATAGATGTCTAGATTTTTGAACTAGTTCAAAGTTTAGGCCTTTTTATCTTTTCCCAAGTTGCCCAGACTGAGACTAATGCTTGAAAAATCACTGACACAAAATACTAGATATGCTTGCTATACTATTTAAGTAACTAATACATATTACAAGACTTTATTTTAGGGGTCAAATTTTTTACTATAATCTCACCTTCACCACTGTTTGTACCCTGGATGAAATGATTCTTTTTCACTGTGATTGTTTTCTCATCTGTAAGTTGGAGGCAGTAATGGTATTTATTTCATGTGGCTGTTGTGAAATTCAGTGCAATGCTAAATGTAATATAGCCAGCACAGTTTCCTATAGACTGAAAAACAAGCGTTTGATGGTCAATATTCCCAGATATGGCAGGACTGATAGTGTTTGGTTTCCATTCATGATGACATATTTGAAACCTTTGCTGATTTGGGACATTGAGAATTGACTTGTAGTCAAGAGAGCCAAAAGCAGTGAGTGCTGAGGGATCCAGACCTATTTCCACAGGATGGGAAGAGGTGAAAGACAGAGGTTGGGAAGACAACCTCAAGAATATTTTTTACCCTGGTAACCCATCTATCAGCCAGCATTCTGATATACTTCAGAGATCATCCCCTTTGTGATTGACTCCCAGGTTCCCATGGTTATGATCATCCACATGTTGAAATGGTTCACAACGCCAGCTGTTGTGACTTAGCAACATCAGACTACCATGGTCCATTTTAGGAATATTCACTTTCAGCCCCAGATGCTCACCGTCTATCTCTCACACCTAATAAATCTATTCATTACAGCTATGATAAGGATTGAGGCTAAAGGGTGATAAGAGAGTTATAAAGCATTCTTTTTGAGAGCCACATAAAAATATGTTAGTGAGAAACAGATAAAAAAAAAGATGAATTCCATGGGGCTTGAATTTCACTGGTGAGGTTACTTAATAATGAAGGACACTCACTTCTCTTGAATCTAATTAGCTTGGCCTAGTTTCAGAGTTGGATGAGTGGTTTAAAGTTCGTATTACAGCAGCAGGGTAGGCCTGACAGTTAGACCCCAACAGTTGAGGTAGGATACCCGGGGCTAGTGCAGCTGCTGCTGGAGACTGTCTGTAGAAACTGAGGCAGAGCCTGCCTGGGTTCCTTTGCTGCTGTTGTGGATTCGCTGAGGGCATCTTAGGTCAAATCCTGTCCTCTCTAGTACCCTCTCTGAGCATCACCTGTACTGGAAAATCCTTGGTGAGTCAGAGTTTCTGAGCTCCTAAGTATTGCAGCACATTCTGTCCAGTCCTAGTGTTTAGCTTCCATCCAGGGTTTCAGCTACCCAGAATTACGATGTGCTGTCAATTCCGGTGGTCCATCACATTTTATAGGACAATCTGTACAAACCCATAGCATTATATGTGCTGCCATTTCAAATGGGTCTGTAAATAATGTTTCAAAGAAATTTGATTTCAAGTGACTCCCAAAGGCAAAAGGTATCTGCTTAATATTTAAAATATATCTTAATGTGGAGTACACATGGAGGTTTGCTGCCTTCCAAAATGTAAATTATTTTTAAAAATGAATAGATATTATCACAGGGGATTTTTGTTATGCTATTGAAGTAGTTAAGACTGTATATAGTAAATTAACTTTTTTTCCATAAGGGATTAAATTTGAATTTATAATTGTAAGCTGAAATTCCGAAATAACCCAATAAAATGCTCTTCCCCAGGGATCTAAACAAAATTGATAACTTAATGCAAGATATCACAGAACAGCAGGACATCGCCCAAGAAATCTCAGAAGCATTTGCTCAACGGGTTCAATTTGCTGATGATTTTGATGAGGTAGGTGACAATATTAAAAAATGCTTTGCTGTGCCTGCTATCAAGAGTAACTTCCTGTCATATGTGGAAGGCAGAGCCTCTATTACTTAGCGAATAAATGATATTTATTGGAATGTACTTTTCTTTGGAAGGAAGTGAAGTGTTAGTAGCTGATTTAAGGGAAGGATTAATATAGTCTGGCAAACAGCCTCCTAATTAGGTTTCTGGCCATTAAGGAAAAAGAAAATGGCCTGTGATTATGCAAAGTTAGTGACTTTTAATGGTTGGAGGATAAATAGTCCCGCTGTGAGGAACCGTGTGCTCACGCATCTGGGCACACAGAGCATACCCTACCATTCTGTGTGCGGCAGACATGTTGTACTCCCTGGCTGTTGCATTAGAGGTAAGGCTGCCTCTGTGTACTAGTCAGGCTAGGAAACAAAAGAAGCATGGAGTGGCATTATTTATATTCACATCTCATTCAGACTGACCAGTTTGATAGTCCAGGCAGACTGTAGTTGCCATAATGTGAGTTTCAGGCGGTTTCCTGCAGATGCTCACATGTGGGACGAGGACAGCCTTAGATACAGTCCCAAGTGCTTGAATAGCACGGAGAACCCAACTTCCTGATCAGATGCAGTGTGAGACACTATGGGACCTGCAAACAAAGGAGGTGGTTCCGTGGGATCCTCGGACATGACAGTTTATTGTGGATAACTTTCAACAGTGTATGTGCTAGGAGTGGGAAAAATATGGTGTGTACAGCATATCAATAATGGTTTATTTTGTATGGCTTATAGTCTGGAAATATATAAAATAAACTTTGTGACTAAAGATATATGGCCTGTAAAGCCAAAACTATTATGATTTTGCCTTTTTGGGAAACATTGTCCAATACCAAGCATGCAAAGAATGCTGGGCTTGTGAGGACATCTGGGTTTCATCACTTATTGAAAACTTGAGTAAATCCCTTTATGCTGTGAGTTCTTGTGAATTTTTCTCATACATGAAATGGAAACTATTGGATCAGTGACTGATCTCCAGTTTCTTAAGTGCTAAGGTGCTTTGGGAAGTTAGTGACTTATTTTTTGAGTAAGTGTGTACACTTGTGTTTGTTTGTTTGTGGGGTGTGTGTGTGTGAGTGAGAGAGAGAGAGAGAAAGAGAGAGAGAGAGAGAGAAGGTCAGATGTAGATGTTGAGCGCCTTCTATTTCTCTTCCCTTTACTTTGTGAGATAGGATCTCTAAGGGAATTTGGAGCTCCTGGTTTCATCTAGATTGTAAGTCAGCAAGCTTCAGGGATCCATCTGTCTTTGCTTCCCCAGTGCTGAGATTGAAGGTATGCTTTGCTGTACCTGGTTTTAATATAGGTGCTAGGAATCTGAACTCAAGTTCTCAAACTTTATGAGCTCAGTTATCTCTGCAACCCCAAAGTTAGTGATTTTTTAATGGTTGAAGGATCCATAGCACCGTTATGATCAAACAAGTATCTGCAACCCAAGACTGGAAATGACTGGAAGGGGATTGCTCTGCCTGAGCTGAAGAAAACACTGGCATCATCTGCTGTTGTCTATTATCCTCCAGAGCTACTGACAGTTCAGTGCCTGAATTCGGCTTAGGGTGTCTTGCTTTGCTGGGTCTCACACATGCTAGGCAAGCATCCTACCACTCAGCTACATCTTCAGCTCCTCAAACATTCTGAATTAAAGCAAGACTTAGGACACCACGGAGCATGTGATGAGACCCTCATACCCATGTGATTATAGTGAGCTGAATAACCAACCTCTATTAAGTCTCCCACGTGTAAGAGAAATGAAATACAAAGGTGCGTTAATTCAGGTGAGACAGAGGGTCAGTGTGGTAGGTGCTGGTTGCTTCTGTACAGGTTGTGTGAACAAGATAACATCTGAGTCACAATGAAAGTGCCCATTCTGCTTCTGCTCACAAAGCAATTTGGAACAAGCCAGGCATGGTGGCACGTGCCTGTCACCTCATTGCTCAGAAGTCAGAGGGAAGTGTATTTTGAGTTTAAGGACACTTTGGGCAAGGCCATCCTGGGATACAGAGTGAGACCTTATCTCAACGCCCCCCCCTTGCCAACAAAAACCTAGTAGAAGACATAGGTGCATGTGCCAATCTCACAGATAGATGCAAATGAATGTTCTGAATGCAGGCAGCACTGAGTCAACCTTGTGCCCCAGCACTGAATTAGAATCCTGCTCAAGAAATGAGTTGAAAGATGGTGAAGAAATAAATGAATCGACTTGACTGAATATAAACCTGCACTCTGTAGTTTCTAATTGTGACGGCCTCTGAAATGCAATGACAAATATTATTTTGATGGCCATCCACTTTCTAATGGAGGCTGGTTTTTGCAAGCCAGCTAAAGACATAGCTGGAGCTAGGTTACCCCCATCAAGAGGTGATCTGTATCCTAATGTCTCAAACTGGTACTGGACAAGGCAGAGAATAGTTGAAGATTAATGTACACCTTGTGGAACCATTGTGACAAAAATCAATTTTATTTATTTTGAATATTTTTGTGTGTGTTTTGCATGTGGATTGTTGTACATGTGTGTGTATAAAGGGGCATTTGAGTGTATATGCTTGAGGAGACCCAAGGGTGACATTGGGAATCCGCCTGGATTGTCCTACCTCCTTATTGCTTTGTTCTGGGGTTTCCTCTTACAGAGTTGGAATTGCAAGCCATTGCCTTATCTGCCCTGCATTTTTATGTGGCATCTGGGGATCCAAACTCAGGTCTTTTTGCTTGTGAGAAAAAAGGTTTAACAAACACTGAACCATCTCCCCAGTTCCTATTTTGAAGTTTTGTTAACATACACACATAGTCTGGCACTATAGTTCAGTGCTAGAGCACTTGCCTAGTATGTTCAAGGTACTAGGTTCCATCCCCAGTATTGCCAACAAATAAATAAATGATAACCAAAATATACAATGTATATTGACTTTGATGAGTTCACAAGGAAAGCACAGTATTTTGAATCTTTGTAAAACTTTCTATGCATTAACAGCTCTGCTCTAATTTGTTTTATTTTTAATAGCATTAGCCCAAATAAAAATATGTATTTCTCTAATTAAAGTTTTAGAGATTCTCAACAGAAGAAACGAGAAAACATATTGGAAAAATAACTGTCAAGGTATAAGTTTCCTAGAGGCAGAGGCAATTACATATTCAGCTGGCACAAATTACTTGAATGGCTGTTTACTGAAGTATTATAAGATTAACTACAACAAATTTGTACAACCCCAAATATTCATTTCTAATCATTGCTCAGTGTTGCAAAAAAAATACTTAGTTTTAAAATAAATATTCCATTTCACTGGGTTCTCACATATCAATTGGGTAGCAGATGTTCTTGTTATTGTGTTTAGGGAAACCTACTTCTCGAGACGTTGACTCCATAATTCTCTCGTTCTCCTGTGTTCAGGATGAATTGATGGCAGAGCTGGAGGAATTGGAGCAGGAGGAATTAAATAAGAAGATGACAAATATGCGGCTTCCGAGTGTGCCTTCGTCTTCTCTCCCAGCACAGCCCAGTAGAAAGCCCACTGCACCCCCTGTGCATCGATCCCGAGCAGGTGTGTCACCCCCCATAGCCTGTGCTCACACTGGTTCCCAAGACGACAGCCAGGTCCACCACTTCCAGCACTTGCTTATGTTTAATTTCATAGGTTTTCTATGCTGAAAATTTGAATTACTCCAGTGACTAATTTTTAAAAAATCATTTGTATGTTCTAGCATCTTCCAGGAGGACACAAGAAGAAGATGATGACTTCAAACAGTTGGCAGCTTGGGCTACTTAAGCTGAAGTGGACTTTCTTGACAGCTAAGTTAACGAACTTTATAAAAAAAGCATAAAAATGTTTTTTTTGATGAACTTAGATGTTAATAATGACCCCATTTTATATGGACCCCAGATGAATGATTGTCTTTTAAGGTGTCGTCTGCAGGCATTGTCAGGGATGAAAAGGGGCTTCCTGGTAGCACTGTAGAAGGTCCTTCCAGATTGATAGGGTGAGGGCACATCAAGGATCTGTCAAGTTTGCTCGCCACTGTATTTCCAGTCCTGGCACATAGTTGATTCTCTTTAAGTATGTGTTGAAAGAAAACTGAATCTTACTAACATCTGTTCCATGATCAGTTTGTAAGTCATTCATTGGGGATACCAAGGGCAACTGTAGAAAATGTCTACATGAGGACGGGGCTGCTTTGTGCATCCATGTCACCCATGGTAAATGGAAATGTGCTTTGAGGACAGATTTTGTATGGGGGAGTCTTCAGCCTGTCTATCCATACATCATTTCATTTGAGTTTCACAGCTTAAAACCTTAAGGGAGCTTTAATTGACATTTATAATGCCAATTAAACTTGGAAAAGGGGCAATGGATGTTTTTTCCCCCAAATGTCTGCAAGCACTAATAGTTTACCCTGCTGAGCATGAATCTCTTGAGTATAATTTAGCTACTTAGAGAGCTGATTAACACTCGCAGGTTGTTATGACACTCTTGGCTTCAAGGGAGTGTTCATCTTTTTGCAGTTTTGTGCTTGTTCATGCTTTCTTTTACACCTCAAGGAATGAACTTACTCACTGAAAACATTGTTGATGAAAAGTAAATCTCTAGCAAAATTTTGTCAGTTGTTATTTTTAAATGAAAATAACTTAAAAATCATGTATCTTGCATAATACACCATCAGCCAAAAACACTGATGAGCGTCATGAAAGAGATGTTCTGTTATTCTACATGTTTGCTGAATGGGAAGAGTGCCAGGTCGGAACTAGAGACCTGGGTTTTGGTGTCTGCTCTGCCACTAGCATGTCATGTGGCCTCAGAGCCCTTGCTTTGGCTTCTAAGTGTTGACTGGATGAGGCCTGGTGGTCCCACCCCACCGCAGGTGCTTGGCAGCTGCTTTTGCCGGCAATTTTCATGCCTTGCAGAACACACGAGGCAAATTCTCCTCATCCTTTAAATCCTGGCAAGAATGTGCACTGTCTTGGGGATCTTCTCCTCATTTTCAAGACTAAATCAGTCTTCCTACTGAATGCTTTCAGAGCCCTGGCTTTTCCCTCACATCATTTTTCATAAGTTTTCCTCTGCTGGATTATGGTAATATCAGGGAAGAGACGTATGTTTCGAAGTTCAACAGTTCATCGTAGTGCTCTGCAGCATCTCTCAGACAGTAAGCGGTCAGTTCCTATTTTCTCAGAGAATGCCAGTTCATACCTTAATAGAATGTACCTTCAGTAGCTAAACAAATTGAACAAATAATTTACATAAAATTGCACAAGGAATATAAGACAATGGTTTTCAAATAATGGACAGTGGACGACACTGGACAGTGACACCCAAGACCTATGACATGAGCACTTTTGATGGCCTGGCTCAGTTCCCTGGCTGGGAAGGGGAACCCAAACAGCTCCTGGCGGCCTCGCTGAGTTGCAGATATTCATGAAAATTTTCCTGGAAAGGGAGCTGCAATGGAGACAGAGATGAGAAGAATGTGTTTATGTGCGAGCAAGTGTGCTTGAACTATGGTCTGAATGTTATGAGTCCCCTCAGAATTCATCCATTGTTATCCCACCACCCAGTGTGATGGTGTCAGTAGGTGGGGCTTTTGGGAGGTACTTAGATCACAAAGCTAGAACCTTGGAATAGGAAAATTTAGGTCTAAGAGAGTTTGCTCATGGGCTTCAGTGTATGAGGAGACTATGAGAAAGTGTTGTCTTTGATCCACAATGTCCTTCATGAGTCCACCTTTTTAGCTTCTAGGACTGTGAGAAATAAGTTCCTATTGATCATAAGCCCCTAGGCAATGTTGTTTTGTTGTGGCACCCCTGACAGAGTACCAAGAGCACAGGAAGACTCTAGAACATAAACAGTATTGCAAAAGAATGGATCTGCAACATATATAAGGGCACCACTGGGCAACAGAGCCACCTAAAAGATGCAGGTATATTCAGTCCTGTAGCTTGCACATGTTAGGATATACTCTGTGCCTCCAGTGGGGAGACTTCCTGATATGGTGGCATGAGTTTGAATCCACAGACAGGCATTGCCTTGGTAGAGAGGACAAATCAAACCTGGACTGAAGAATTCTGGGTCTTTTTAGTCATTTCAGTCTAAAAAGCCTAAAAACAGACCCTCAGTGGGTCAAATGATTCCCAGTGGCCAATGTGCTTCCCAGAAGAAAGTACCCAAATAGTTGAACAAAAATAAGAACTAACAATAATAAAATAGCTAAAGCAAAGCTGCAGTAATTAGCAGTATAAAATCCTTCAGGTCTAGCATTAAGGTAAAAACTTTTTAGGTCTGCAAAAAAGAAGAACAGTGCAACTATAATCAAAAGAAAAACAAGACAATAGAAACAGATTCAGAAATGACAAGAACGATAGCAGAAAATAGTATTAAAACAGTTCCATAAATGCATTCCACATGTTCACTGAAATAGCTCCACATGGTCAAGAAAGGTAAGCAAAGCATACTAGGGATGAGAAGAAAAATGAAAATTCAAATAGCTCAAGCAGAAATTTTAGAGATGAAAACTACAATAACCGAAGAAAGAGAAAAATATGTAATTCATATTGCACGACAAAAGATATGTGTACATAAAGACACAGCAAGAGAAACTATGCTAAATACACAGGGCAAAGGACTGGGCAAAAGAGAAATAGGAAAGGAGTGAGATGTGGGATCATATTGGCTACCTATGGCATGGGTAACAAGAGCCCTGGACTGGAGGTGGTGGCCTAGTATCAACAGGCTAGGTGGGTAGGCTGGAGAGCACTGGAAAAAGGAAACTAGATATTTAAAAAATCTTTGAAAAAATAGTGGTGAAACTACAGAACAATAGTTTTATATGAACCCATGAAAAGGTTTTCTGTTGTTATAACAAAATACCCGAGACTGAATAAATTGTAAAGAGTTAATCTGGCTCACAGGGAAGTCCGGGTACATGTATGGTGCTGGCATCTGCCTGTTATCTGATGAGGCTTCTTGCTTCATGGTAACATGGAGGGGAATGTGACATGGTAAGATGGAACAAGCGTGCTGACTCCCATCTCTCTTCTTTTAAAGCCCTAATACCACCCCATGAACCCCACTTACATGATCTTATCTAATCTCAATTACTTACCAGAGGCCTCACATATGAATTTGAGGATTAAAATTCCAAGAATATACTTTGAGGATTGACATATGAATTTGAGGATTAAAATTCCAAGAATATACTTTGAGGATCCTTTCAAGTCATAGCAAGAGTTCGGGTAGAACCCTTGGTGTCTTCCAAAAAATGGAGTTATTGTGGAAATTTTGAAATGAGCGAGATCTGGTGGCTGCTCAACCATCTCTCTGTTGTGCTTAAACACACCCTCATTTCCTATGGGTGACATTGTAAATCTGAAAGAGTCTCCATTAGATGCATGATATGAGTGCTGGATATGTGGGTAGTGCATAGAAAAGATGAATTTTAATTATGCTTAGGTTCAGTTAACTTATGCTTAATAACTATTTCTTAATTCATTTATTAGAAATATTTCAGTGTATTTGAACAACTTGGGTATATAAGTCTGTTTTTTTATTGTAAATTAGTGAAATCTATATATGGGGCCAGTCTCTCTCTTTCTCTCTTCCTCCCTCTCTCCCTCTCTCTCTCTTTCTCTCTCTCCCCTCTTTCTCTTTTCAGAAAAGGTCTTCATTATTCAGCACAGGAACTCTAGGATAACCTTTAATTCCAATCCTTTCGTTTTAGCCTGCAGAAAGTCCTGGGATTACAGGCATGCACTGGATAAAGCACTTCTAATAAAAATTTACAGGTGGTTTGAGATGTCCTCTAAGTATAAAATAAATACACATTGGATTTTTGCAATGTAGTGTATAAAAATGTAAAATACTGCATTTCATCGATAATTGTATATTGATTATGTAGATCTATTGCATTAAATAAATACATTATTGGAAAATTACCTCCTCTATTTGTATTTTTTAAACATGTAGCTCTTGAGAAATTTAAGATTACATATGTGACTCTCATTTTATTGTTATGATTTAATCCTGGGCAATCCACTCTTCTGTATTAATGAGTATACAGGTAGTGTACTAAGTACTAGAATGCTAAATCATTAATAAAATCATTATTTTTCCATTCTAAATGCAACTTCACTCTGAAAGAAAACAAAAATACTTTGAAATGAAGCATAACTCTGCCTCCCTGTTGACAATGAAGAGTGAAGCAAATGAGAGAACAATGAGAAAACATTACCCTGAAATTGAAAGATATTGATTAAACATCCTTAGTGTGAAGAAACTCATTTTTGTAAATTATAGATTCAGAGACTTTTGCTAAGAACTGGTTATTCTACTTTGCCAGGCATTTCAATGGTAGACCTCAGTAAGAAATTTGTTTGAGATAATTTAAGAGACATATTCCGCCTTAATAGAAATGATGTGGTGGATGGTGATCAGATTGAAAGGAAGTTCTTGATGCAAATGGCAGGAAGGTCACGAGCAGGGATGGCCTGGAGCTCAGGGACCACCCTCCCCCAAGTGACTTCTTTCTCTGAATGGTTGACTGTAGGTCACAGCCTCTACTGTCACTTTGGGTAGCTGCTCTCTCCAAGAGTCACATTCCAGTGCCACAGCAGTGGACCTGCCAATGCTGGCTCATGTAGGTGGACCTCCACAAAATGAGAAGCAGAATGGAGGGAGGATTGATAAAGCAGTAACTAAGGTGACCCTACCTGCTGAAGAGGGGAAGCATGCTCTCCACCTAAAACTTGAACATGCCACTGAAATCAAGTCTGTTCACCAGCAAACAGTTCAAGTCTAGCCATAGAATTTTTCTTTCTTGGCAAACATAGAGTCAGAGCACTGGCTAATTATTTAATGGAAACTGGAGTAGAAAATATACATCACAATTCTATCTGTCTTAGTGAACAAATTAGGTAATGTGTGAAAACTATCAAGCCTAGCAAGAATAAAGAAAAGGAAAAAGAGAAAAGAAAAACTTCCGAGACCCTTGCACTAACAAGAATATCTTGGTACCATTGTGCTATAGCCTTGGAATAAATTGATGATATATTAGTTCATTTCTAGTTCATTTCTCCACTTCCCCTTTTCCATCTCCTTAATTGAAGACAACCATTAATGGTTCTGTTGGAGAAAGTACTTCTTAAAATAGCTAGAGTCCTCCTCTAACTTCAAATTCACTTTGAGTCATTTTTTTCTGGCTTCCTAGAAGTTTTATTGCACCATATACAAGAGGCTTGAGCTATTTTTCAGATAAAAAAGACTTAGGACACATTAAGAGTACACAGCAAGAACAAAGTGAGAGAACTGGCATTCAGAAGTAAGATGTGTGAACACAGAGTGCAGAGAAGTCCTCTTCTTATGAATGCTACTTGTGGTACTTATGGACTATTGCTATTTCTTTTTTTGGGGTTTCCATAATTTGCATGCTTACCTCAAAATCCTGATAGGTACACCACAGTGGGATCAGCAAGAATTAAATCAGGCTGGGTCAAGAAGGGATCTTGGAAAAGCTGAAACCAAGTCAAGTCTATTGTGGAATCTAATCCCTTACATACCATGAAACGGGGGTGATGTCTGTACGCTGCACAGAGGATGGCATTGATAGTGGCAGACAGACTTCATATGCAAGGTCAA
The DNA here is from genome assembly GCA_023101885.1 of Typhlomys cinereus. NCBI lineage: Eukaryota > Metazoa > Chordata > Mammalia > Rodentia > Platacanthomyidae > Typhlomys > Typhlomys cinereus. Next base: position 2,241,754 of record JALPQD010000016.1, on the reverse strand, counting down.
CAACAGGTGAGACCACCACCAATAATACAGCCCTGCCAATCCTTAGACATGTTAATATCCCTAATGGCCCCATTAACTGTGGGGAAAGAACAGACTACTTATAGGTCAGGAACATGGTGATAACAATTATAGTGATAAAGCCTCGTGTCCATCTTTTAGATGCACTAATTAATGTCTAGATAACTTCCAAAGAACAGGATGAAATATGTAAAAAATCATCTCTGCCTTTGGTCCCAATTTGAGACACGATAAGATCCATCCCTGCCCCTTGCAGGAAAATCAACAGGAGTCAGTCTACAACTATGCTGGCATAGGAGGCACACAACTAGACTGGCATAGGAGGTACACTGCAACTGAGACCTCGAGGAATGCCCTTAGCATCTGCCTTCAAGAAATGGAAATCTCAAGCTTGAGTGTTCCCTACAGTTTATGGAAGTTCCCTCTTTGAAGCAAGATGAACTCATTACTTCTCTGCACTTGGAAGGGATGATGTGTTTGGTTACTATTTTAGTTACAGAAATATTTAGTTACAGAAATATTGGTTTTTACCTCCAGGGTTTCAGTCACCTGTGGTTTACTACTGTATGAAACTGCTAAATAAAAATTTCCAGAATTATTTAGAAGTTCTGAACTGCAAGCTGTTCTTTGTGTGCCAAGGAAATTCTCCGTGGTCCTGGGCATCTTGCCTGGAAGGTGTTTCATTCTATATCTAACGTACCCACATACATACACTGTTAGAGACTTCATGGCCATCTTGATTATTAGATGAAATGCCACCTTATTTAAGTGCTCAAGTTTAACCAATCCTTATTTTACTTAAAAATGTTCCTAAAAGGCAAAAGAAGTGGAATTGGCAATTTTATTCCACAATATTGTTATAATTACTGTATTAGTGCATATGATCTCCAATACACATATTAAACCTTGTCATAGGAATATATGCCTGGGAGAAAGCACAGTGGGCATAAGGTTGGAGGTGGTGGAGGGGCAGAGGAAATCTCTCTCAATTTCTTTCTTTCCTGAAGGAAAATTCACTTGAAAGACAGCTTAAGCAGTGTTTCTTTAGCAAAGCAAAACAAGCATTCCAGAGAAAAATTGGCATGGGCTGCCCTGAAATGGGGGAAGAGCATAGTAAGCTCTAGAAAAAACTTCTTGGCTGACTACTTTTTGCTATTATTCTTTTTTTTTATGAGGCAAAGTCTTGTTATTAGACTTGACTGGCTTCAAACTCATGGCACAGTCCAGACTGACTTCAAAATTGTAGCAGTGCTCCTGCCTCGGCCACTCTGATGCCACCATGACAGGTGTGTGCCACCACCCCAGCCTTGTTTCACCTCTTTGAATAGCCACTCCACCAACCTTCCCCTTTGTTCTGTCTGATGAGAAATCAGGGAGTATGCTATTGGGAATTCCTTATGGTTACCATTCGCTTTCTTGCTGCTTTAAAATGTCTCTGTCCTTTGGATTTTTTTTTCTCTTGTGGTGTTGGACGTTGAGTCCTGGGCCTTGCACATGTTAGATAAGTTCTCGCATTGAATCTCTGTGTAGCTGCTTTCACTGTCTGGAATTTTGATTTCAATGTGCCTCTCAGGGTTCAACATACTTAGAATTGTTAAGTTCTAGTGCTTGTAACCATGGTGCTACTAGGTTTTGGAAGTGTTAATTATTTTCACGCTGATCAGTTGTTCATGGTTTTGTTGACTGTATATCTCCATTTGAGACATGTCTGTGTAGTTCTTTAACTTATATTTATTTATTTATTATGTATTTGTGTGTGCGTGTGTGTGTGTGTGTGTGTGTGTGTGTGTGTGTGTGTGTGTGTATCAGAGGGCACTGTGTGTCCCTGTGAAAGACCAAAGTTGACTTTGGGAATCATCCTGGATTGCTTCTACTTCCTTCTTGCTTTGTTCTGGGATTTGTTCCAGCCATTTCTGCCTGGAAGATTTTTACGTGGGACCTGGGATCTGAACTCAGGTCTTTATGCTTATGAGGCAGAGTCTTAATCCCTAAGCCACCTCTCCAACCCTTTAACCTATCTTTAATAAAATCTTTTGTGTGTTTATTTTTTAAAACTTCTTGTACATTTTGGATATTAATTCTTTGTTGGATGCACCATTTGCAAATATTAACATTCTATAGGGAATTTCTGTTTTAGTTATTTTTCTCATTGTTGTAATAAAATAGCCTGATAAAAACAACCTAAGAAAGAAAAGATTTGTTATTTTGGTTTATAGTTCTAGAGTTCATTATTTCTGGGAAGGCACAGAAGCAGAAACAGGAGACTGGTGGGCTGTGATGAATCCTCACTTAGCAGACAGAGCAAGAAATCAAGAAGTGAGACTGGCATTAAAGTTTGTTTTCATGTTGCAGATAAATTCACAATCAAACTGCTGATGAAAACAAGGATTTTTATTTTTGCCATGATTGTCTGGTACAACTGACCAACTTGGCAGGACAGTTCATACCAACACCAGGGCTCAAGGGAACTGGCCACACTATACTCATAGGCTTGCCGAGAGAGGGACAAATCCCACTTGCCAGACAACAAATATGCCAAAATATGCTGAAGAATGCCAACTTACTGAACTGGCTCCCTGCATCTTATCCCTCTGTCCAGGAAATGTTTAATTGATGTGGCCTTCTTATAGCAATTAGGCATTCTCCTGTAGGTTTGCATAGGGCTTGCCTTAATTACTGATTCTTCATGTATATGCCCAAAGCTCAACCTGTAACTGTCAACCTGACACCTACACATCTAAGTACCACAGCTATAGAATACCAAGGCCTGCTCCTTGTAATACACTTCCTCCAGTCAGAATCTACCTCTAAAGTTTCCATAACCTTCCCAAATAGCGTCATCAGCTAGGGACTAAGCATTCAAACACATGAGCCAACATAGCATAACATTTCTAATGTTAACTTGGATGTTTTTTCTCTTCATTTAGTTTGGTTAGGCGTTTCTTCATTTTGTTTATCTTTTCGAAAAACAGATTTTTTTTTCCCACTGATTCCTTGGACTGTGATTTTCATTTCATTACATTTTTATCCCGATCCCTGTTATTTCTTTACATCTTTGACTTTGGGTTTACCTTATGCTTGTTCTTCTAACCTTGAGGTGCTTCACTAAGTTGAGATCTCACTGCATTTTTAAATGTAGGTGTTTAGTCATAACTTCCCTCTTTTAACTGCTTTTATTACTTTGCATGAGTGCTAGCTTATTGTGTTTTATACTCATTCAATTCTAGAATTTTTTAAAACTTTATTTATTGTGTGTATATGTGTGTGTGTGTGCATATGTGTGTGTGTGTGTGTGTATGTGTGTGTGTGTGTGTGTGTGTGTGTGTGTGTGTGTGTATCAAAGGGCACTGCATATTCCTGTAGAAGACCAAGGGTGACTTTTTTTTTAAATTTATTTTTTCCACTCATACAAGATTGATAGGTTCCCCATTCCCCTTCCTCCACCCTTCCCTGCATCCCCTTGCTCCCTACTCCCTTTTCCCCTCTCCTTCCTTTTCTCCCAGTGCCTCCCCCCATTCCTGAAGCATCCTTTAGTGTACATGTCAAATTCCCAAGGGCGACTTTTGAGCAATTGCCATGGTTTGAAATGTGTCCCCCACAGTCTTCTGTGTTTGGCAAGATCATGGTACCTTGAGAGGTGGAGCCTTGCTGGAGGAAGGCAGTCATAAGGGGTGGGCCTTGAGGTGGATTAGTCCCACCCACCTCCAGGAGAAGTCAGCCTTTGCAGCAATGTCTGCGGTGACTTAGCTTTGTCCAGTTTTGGCCAGCCAGCCATGCCACCTCTGCTTTGAAAGACTGTACCTTCCCTCTGGAACCGTAAGCTGAATAAACCTCCCTTTCTCCCTTAAGTTGCTTGACTTTAGGTTCTCTCTCACAGCAATAGTTAAGAGTAACTGTTACAGAAATCATCCTGGATTACTTCTACCTTTTTTTTTACTTCACTCTGGGATTTCCCAGGCTCCACCCTTGGCCATTTCTGCCTGGCGATTTTATGTGCGACCTGGGATCTGAACTCAGAACCTTCTGCTTTCGAGGAAAGTCTTTACCTCTGAGTCAACTCTCCAGCCCAATTCTAGAAACCTTTTAATTTCCCTCCTGATTCCTTTAATGCCTCACTCATCACTCAACAGCATGTTGTATGACTTCCATGAATTTATATATTTCTAGCCATTGGATTCAGTTTTAGTTCATTTTGTGTATTTATTAAGAGTTACTTTGTGTTCTAAAACATGGGCTCTTTTAGAGAAAGTTCCATGGGCTGCTGCAAAGAATGAGTATTCTGTAGCATTTGGGTGGAATATTTTGTAAAATATTATTAAGTTCACTTGATCAAATCTCATCAATGTTTCTTGGTTTATTTTTGTTTGGGTGACCTGTCCATTGGTAAGAGCGGGCTGTTGGTCTTATTCCTGTCACTGTATTGAGGTCAATTTGTCTTTACATGCAGTATTGTTTGTTTCATGGAATAGGCATGCTCATGTTTGGTTTATGTATGTAAAATCCTCTTGGATATTAATTAGCATAAAGTGACCTTCATTTTTTTCATTGCTCATTTATAATTGATACAGCAGTTTTTAAAATTTTGTATTTTTTATTATTATTTCCGCTCATACAAACTTAACAGGTACACTGGTCCCCTCCCTCCCTCCACCTTCCCCCGACCCCCTTGCTGCCCCCTCCCCTCCTCCCCATTCCCAGTGCCTCCCCCCCATCCCCAGAGCATCCTTTAATGTACATGCCAAACTCTTCTCTGGGTTCTCCTCTCTGATGAGGTGCAAGGACCCAGGGGCATTTCCCAGAACCCTTCCCTGTGTTCCCCTTAAGCTTAGGAACACTACTGTGACTGTCAGTCCCTAGCCTCCAAGGATCCTAGTGCCTTTAGTCCATGCTAGACTTTGTGGGGTCAATAATGTGTTGGACATTGCGCAGGTCATGCAAAGTCCTATTATGATTGCTCCGGCCCTAACTTGTGTGGAGAATCTTGCATATCATTACTCCTCCTATCCTTGTGCTCTTACAATTTTACCGCCCCCTCTCCCGCAAATTTCCCTGAGCTTCAGGATGGGGAAAGATTAGGCTGGCCTAGTTCCTGGTGGTTGATATAGGGTCTCTGATGTTCTGAATTATGGTTTGTTGATTTTTTAAATTTCTACTCATACAACTTTAACAGGTACACCGGTCCCCTCCCTCCCTACAACCTTCCACCGCCCTATGCCCCCCTCCCCTCCCCCTTCCCTCCCCCTTCCCTCCTTATCCCCCAGTGCTTCCCCCTCCCATCCCCGGAGCATCCTTTAATGTGCATGCCAGACTCTCCTCTGGATCCTTCTCTCCCATGAGGTGCAAGGACCCAGTGGCATTTCCCTGGGAACACTACTGTGGCTGTCTACCTTGCCTCCAAGGATCTTAGTGCTTTTAGCAAATGCTAGAATTTGAAGGGTCAATAGTGTGTTGGACATTGCCCAGGGCATGCAAAGTCCAATTATGATTGCTTTGGCCCTAACTTGTGTGGAGTATCTTGCATATCACTGCTCCTCCCATCCTTGTGCTCTTACAATCTTACCGCCCCCTGTTGCGCAAATTTCCCGGAGCTTCTGGATGGGGAGAGATTAGGCTGGCCTAGTTCCAGGTAGTTGATATAGAGTCTCTGTTGTTCTGGATTATGGTTTGTTGATTTTTTTTTTTTTAGTTTTGCTGCTCCTGCAGTGCCTTTGGCTCCATCCTGAAGTGACCTTCATTTTTTATGATAAATTTCAGGTTGAAGTCTGCTGAATTAGACAGTAAGGTAGTGTACCAAACACTCCAAAAATAGCAGGAAGCCAAAACTTAACATATATCTTTCAGCAGTAACTTTTGAATATTAATGGCTTCAATTCTTCCATGTTGAACTAAAAAACATGAATCCCTTACTTGTTATCTGAAGTAAATACACTCACCTCATTGGCAAACACAGAGGATGAAAGAATGGGAAAAGGCATTTTCTTACAAATCAAACTACAAAACAAATAGGTGTCATTACCTTACTGTCTAATTCAGCAGACTTCAACCTGAAATTTATCATAAAAAATGGTTGAGTAGAGGTGGTCCCAACACTTTTGGAATCTGCTTCCTTCTTGCTCCTGAGGTAAGGACCTTGGGTGTCAGACTCTTAGGCTTTCCTTGGTCTGTTTCATTTTTCATACTGGTGGTAACACTTTCAGACATTTTGATTTTGCTGTCTTTGCTTCTGGAAGTTTTTTCTCTTGTATCTTCAAAACCAGAGAGGAGGGAGGGAGGATTCTCCTGCTTCCCTGTTGCCTTATTCAGGCTTCAGGGTAGATTTCTCTTATGAGCCTAGTGCTGAGTGTTTCTGCCTTTTATTTCGTTTCACACAGCTTACTGCTGACTGAGACCCTTCCTTGATTCTCCTGACTTCTCACCTTTTCTTGAAGTTATATCAAACTTTTTTTTTCTGGGTTCACAGAACGGTAGGCAGTGGTATGCCATCTCTTGCTCTGCCATCTCCCTTTTTCACCCCACACAGTGCTTGGGCTCTGTTATTTGGATGGGATGCTTCAATCTTGTTATACATTATTGGTTGATTTAGATTGTCTAGCTCCTTGTAGTTCAAACTTGGCAGGTTGTGTACGTCAGAAATTTACCTATTCTTTCTATATTTACCAGATTTTTAGCAAAAGTTACTTTTTAAGGTTATAACAGTTTATTTCTATTATTTTCATTTCTATAGCAGCAATCATAACTTTTCTCTTTTCACATTTAATCTTAGTTATTTGGGTATTTCTTCCTATTCAAGCTAAAGATTTATTACACTTGCTTTTCATTTCAAAAGAACTTTTGATTTTTTGATTTTCTTGCTGTTTTTGTAGAAGTAAACTTGAGGTTTGTTAAGAAAAGGACAGTACATTCTCAAGGGGTTAGGATAGGCTCAAGAGAGAGGATTTCTGTTCTTCTATTTTGATCTTTCCTTCTATTTTGTGCTTGGTTTGGTTTTTGATTTTCTAAGTCTTTGAGGTGCATCATTCAGTTACCTTCTTGTGTTCTTTATTGCTTTTGATATTTGCATTTATTGCTTTTGACTTCCCCTCCAATACTGTTTTCACCATGTCACACAGATTTTGGTATGGTGTGCTGCTATTTTAATTATTTTTAGCTTTTTTATTTTACTTTTAATTTCCTTCATCACCCAGTGATCTGGAAGATGCTATCTATTTTCTTTTTTTGTGTATTAATTTTCTTGTTGCTGATTTGTCATTTAAAACCACTGTGGTCTGAGTAGGGACACGACAATAGTGTGTTCTGCAAATGTCTGTTAAGCTCATTTTCTCTACATTATGTGTCAATTAATTTGTTTCCTTGTCGATTTTCTGTCTGGATGATCTGTCCATTGAGGGAAGAAGTGGTGGTGGTGGTGATGTTGTGGGGGATTGGACTCTTTGCTATCATTGCATTTGAGTCCATTTACATTTAATAACACTTGCTTTATCTATTTTCAAGGTCCTGAGTTAGATACACATAGGCTTATATCTTCTTGTTGAATCAATTGTCTTATCCATATATATTGTCATTCTTTGACTCTTTTCCATAGCATTTGATTTAAACTCTATGTGTTGTGAGTTACAGTTACTTCTGATCATATTTTGATTTCCATTTCTGGGATGTTTATTTCCCTAGCCAATGAAATACTGATGATCCACTTGCATTTTATAACAAGAAATAGGGTAGATCCAGGAAAGGCATACTGATTGCAGGGGGTTCCTGGGAGCCTGTAATAACATTATGAGAACAGAGAAAGCAGAGGAACTAGGGCAATGAGATTCACAAGCGTCCAGCGGAGTGAGGAGCTGCCTCCCACTCCTGATGCTGATAGCTCAACAGACAGTGGTGCCATCATGTCATGAGACATTGGAAGAGGGATGAGACATTGGAGGGGGGCGATCTAGGTGAAAGAAGAGGAGCAGTTTGACTTTGAACATCAAATAAGCTGTTTTGAGCCAGCTGATGATTTCAGTGCTGGACACTCAGAATGTCCCACCGACGAGGTAGAGTTTGGGGACAGCACAGTATGGCTGCAAAGAGGAGGATGGAAGAAAAGAGATCTGGTCAACTTCTGGTTTTCATATGTTACCACCAAGAAAGAAGAGCTGGACACAACGAAAACCCAGGAGGTTTCTAGTTACAGTCGTTTTTGTTAACACCACGGAAAACATTCCATCTCCTGCTCATCCTATGGCAGGTTACTTCAAAACTCTCTGAATAAAACCACTCTCTCAGCATGTTCCTCACCTACCCACCTTCAAAGGAAGATTAGAAGTAAAGAGTAGGAATCTCACTTTTCCAGACTAAGGTGATGCAATGTTATTGAATATCCCATCCTTGGAAGAGTAGATGAATTTAAAAAAGGAAGCTAAATGCTAAGTAAAAATTTCACAAAGGATTACAGAGAATGCAGGAAAGCCACGTGAGTAATAATGAAGTAGTTCAAGGGCAGAATTATTAAAACCTGTTGAAAGCAGACACACATCAACTTGATAAATCTGGCATCCCAGGAAAAATGGGTGTGGCCAAGACCTAGAAACACTGAGGAGATGAATCACAAGCGTGTCTGTGGGGAAGTTTCTAGACTGGGTTAGCTGAGCTGGGAATCCACACCTTGAATGCGGGTGCCAGCATCTCATGGACCAGGGTCCTAAGCTGGATAACAAGGAGAAAGTGAGCTAAACACAGCTTTCATCTCCCAATGCTTCCTGATTGTGGCCAGCTGCTTCAAGTTGCTGCCTCCAGGAGTTCCTTCTAAACTAAATTCGTCCTCTCAAGCAGGTCTTCCTTTGGTAAGTTGCCTTTATCAGTGATTTCATCACAATGACGAAAAAAAGTAATACAGCAGGTAAAATAATAGAAATTTATTGCAGTTTGTCTTCATGTTGGTGATAAATACAAAACTACTTAGGAGAACAAAGGGGTTTTATTATTGCTTGTGACTCTGGTTACAGTTCATAGTCCATCTTGGCAGGAGAGTTTGCACTGTTGCCAGGGGCTGAAGGAACTGTTCTCATCATATCCACTGAAATAGCTGAGAGAGGGGCAGACTTTCTCACTTGCCAGGTAGCTGTGAGTCTGTTAAAGTATGCCACACTACTAAATCAGCACTCTGTCTTATCTGCCTGCCCTGTACGGGCTGGGTCTTCTCACATTAACTAGATAATCTCCCACACGCTTGCTCAAAACTTTCCTTAACTACTGATTTTTCACAAATTTGCCTAATGGCTCAACCCTCCAGGTTGACACCTGTATCTAGATAGCACACATTGAAAGTTTATTAATGTTAAAAACTTACTGGTAACAATTCCTAGCATTTTTTAAAAATATAAAAACCAACCAAGAACCAAAGACTTTGTATTGAAGTCTTTGAATCCAGGAGCCCAATTAAGTATTTATTTCTATGGATTGTTCTTTACTTTGATCACAGATACATAAAGAACCAATATGGCATTCTCTTATGAAGGTGAAGGGAAGAATTCACCAAGATACTCCACAATTAATGAAATTTTCTTGTTTAGGCTATTTGAGAGCTAGATAAAATTTAATTCTGATTTAGCTATTTCAGTTTCTCAGCTGACAAACCCGCTCTATCTCCTAAACTAAATCTTGAGATGCATTTCACTTATGTCAGGCACATCCGTATAATAGGAGCCTGTCAAGTCACCTGAGATCCTGGTGTTTTGTTTTCCCCAGTTCTTTCTAGTTTCTGTACCATTACTCATTTAAACCTCTAGACGGCAGTGTAAGCTCGTTGTAAAGACAAAGGTGGTATGCATGCCAATAGAATCAGCTGCAGTCATCTCCGTTTGTGGGAAATTGGTAACCGTTTGGATTTTATTAATTGAAACCTTGGAAGTCAAAACGGTTGTTTTTAAGCGAGGCAACAAGGCAGGCCATATGGTTTAGTTGAAGCTGAGCGCGCTGTGTTTGGGAACCTCGCTCTTGCTCCTTTGTGGAGCATCGCTGTGGACCGCTTGCATGAGGCAGCAGGAGCAACAAAAAGGACGCTTGGGAGCCGCGCTCTTTTCCCTTCGGCACAAGAGGCCTGAGAGATGCTTGGTCTCAGGGTGCGGTGTCTACTCCACTTTTGAAGGAATTTATGGAAAACCCAACCACTTTGCTTTTAATGAGAGATTGCTAATCTAACCCTGTGGCCTTGGATGCAAGGGCAGGACCCGCTCATTGGTATTCAGCCTGAGGTTAATCCAGAGCCACAGCCCTTTCTCAGAGGGTCCTGGCATGGCCCGTGTACCACATTCTTGTTTTATCCTGGCAGAATTTCTCTTACAGAGAGAAGCATTCATTGTCTGCTTCTGTAAAGGACGACGTGGAGGTTGAGAGAACTTCTGACTTGTGAGTGGCCAGGAGGTTGGGTTGTTGCTAGTAACAAACCCTCACAGACTTGTGGATTCCAAGGATACAAAGCATTTACGACTTACATTCTGCAGGCTAGAAGACAAACAAGGTTCTCAAGGGGCTAAAAATGAAGCTTCCTGTAGGTCTGTGCTCCCCAGGGAGAATCTGTGTTCCAGCTACAACTCGGTTGAGGCAGTCACCATGCTTGTTCCTGCCTCTTCCTTCACCTCAAACCCACCACCATTGATGGCAGCTGTCAGCCCTGTCTGCCGTCTAAGGATCCTCTAGGATCATTGCTGAATCTGTGCTCTAAGAGACCTATCAAATTAAAAAAGGCTCCCTGCACAATCCTGGGCAAACTCCTCCCCTCAAAGTCTTTGACTTCAGTGTCCCTTACACCATGTAATAATTCTGGAGACTATGATGGGGGTAATTTGAGAGTTTACACTGACATTCATGTAATGAGTTGTAGTCAGTTCATGAGGGAAAATGCCATTCAGTGTTTTGACTTGGCATGAATGTGAGGCACTTATTTTTATATATATCACCAGTAATGAAAGCATCAAAACTAACTTTGGGGAAACATCTTGAAGCCTCCGCAAACATGAATCACCAATTGACATAGATATAGGCGTCAATTTGACATATATCATGTCATGGCTTTATCAGCAACATGCAGAGTAACCGCAACACCAACAGAATTATTCTTACTTTGTGTCAGGGATCTTATTAAGTGGTGGCAATGCACTAATCTAAAGCTCATCTCCTCTGTCTCCACACAGAAGACTTGTGGAAGCAGACACACGTAGCAAAGTCCTGTGGCTGGGGTGAGAGAACCTGCAATAGTGAGGGAGAGTTTGAATCTGTTATTCTGAAATTTCTAAAGCAACTATTCTTCTTGATGATTCTGTCTTTTTCACTATGGATCCTTTTTTTTTTCACTGTGGATCCTACGGAAGGATCCTTGGCTACAATGGTTCTGTTCTAGGTGTGAGAGGTTTGGCTTGCCAGGAATTTGGAAGGAGTCTTTGACAGGGGAAAAGTTCATCATCTTGGGTTGCCACCATATGTCATAAGTCATGGTGGTGTGTCTCCCTGAATTTGTACCTGGTGGATCTTGATGTCCCTGGGGGCTGGCTCTTCACCCATCCACACAGGTTAGCACACAGAGAATAAAGATGACTCTTGATTCCCTTCTGGTTGCTGAAGCTGAGGAGGAGGGACCATGATCCTCCAGGAATCTATGCTGGAAATGAGCATGGGAGCAGAGTTGAGAGAGCAGGAGACCTTGAGAAGTTTCACAGCACACAGATCATGGCACTGACCATCACCCACAGAGGCTTCAGAGATACAGCCAAGTGCAGGATACAGCCAAGTGCAGGAGAGCCTGCTTTTCATGCTGGATCACTCGGCCTGTGCTCATGTTGACTTGCTGGTTTGAGGGTTCACTGGTAAAGTGGTGTTTCTTGATATTTCCCCTCATCCACAGTGAAATGTTGGCCAACTACTGTGTTGATCTAGGGGGAGCGCACATCTCTGTAGTGAATTCTTGGGTGTGGCAGCCCTGTCATGACCAGAGGACACTGTCTGGCAGGATCTCTCCCCACCCTCAGCTCTTACACTTTTATTGGCCCCTCTTTCAGAAGGTCTATGTTACTTCTGAATAATGGAGGAGGAGGAAAAGTATTAAGGTTGTGAAGCTCTTTATTCATTGTAACATGTCAAACTCATGTCCTGTCTCACAGTGGACGACTAGTAACGTTTGCAGACTAAAAGATTGAATGTTTGCAGAAGAAGCAGTATTGGGTCATGAAGAGCGATGCCTCCAATGTTTCTGATGATCCTATAGACAGGAGACAAGGCTGGCACATGTGGTACTTCCACTGCCGTCACTTTCTCTGAAGCTCCTGGGCAAATAGGGATCTCAGCACAGATAGGGATGTTGTTGGATTGAAGGGAATTATTGCTTTTATTTTCTTTTAGCGTTTCATACATGAATACAATGAACTGATGCCATTGTCACCAGTATTAATTCAATCTTCCCTCCTTTCCCTACTACAAACTTTCATCCCCACCAATCTCCTTCCAATTTCCTGTCTTTCTGCATGTGTGTGTCCCACTGAGTTTCACCTGGGTTGCCTTTAATGGGAAGTGCCTGAGCACTTGATGGGACATGGGTGACATAGCAGTAGGTATGCCACTGAGGGAAGTAGCTCTCCTTCCCTACCCCATGCAGCATTAATCCTCAGTAGTCTCTCAGGGAGGAGTGGTATCTCTTGAGATCTCTCTAAAAGGAATTCTTTTATATCTCAAATGAACTTTCTTAGAGAATGCCCCCCCACCATAAATTGGTGAATAGAGTTGCTCAAATAATGTTTACTTTTAATCATTCAAGTTACAATTTCCTTATGCAATTGGGTGGGGCAGAGTGTTCAAAGACACACTGCTTTTTCACTTTGTACCTTGAAAATAAGTTTAGGAAATGCCTTCCATATCAAATTTCTTTGTCTTGACAGGAGACAAAAATCTATATTGTTCCTTTGACACCGCTGAAAGGTTCTCACCTTTCAAAAGGAAAAGGTAGTTTCCAAGAAAAGCTGAAACCTGATCATGAATAGGTCAACATCTCCCATTTCCTTATTTCTTTGTGTCCTTAAATAGAACTCCTGCTGGTTGGGTGCATTTGCATGGGAAATTGCATTTTAACTTTCAATGTTTATAAAAAAACTTATAAGCAATCCTCAGTTCATAAAAAATGATGTACTTTGAAGGTTGCAACAGGAAGTTGCTTTTTTGGTACATTCTGAAAACGTAGAGAAAAGGTTTTTTAAACATTTTGAGCTGAGGAAGTGTTCGGAACATTCAATGAACAGGAAAAGGTCAGTGTGGCCATTGAGCTGGAAGTGGCAGGCAAGGTTAAAAAGGTAACGCTTTTCTTTGTCAACTCCGGGGACAGGACGAGACTCTGAAATATACTTTCCCACAAACATGTATTCTGAGGATCTCCCACCAGCGAGCAAGTCTATAACAAAGGTTGGAAAGTGGACAATTCATCATTACGGGTGACTTCCTGCCACTCCCCCGCCTCCATCTCCCCAACTGCATCTGAACTGCTGTCTTTTCTGGGCATAGTCCAGTGGACTCTAGTTGGCAAGGGTCAGCATTTGCAGGCCACTCTCAATGTCCGGGGCAATGGTCTGGAGATAAGCTCATGTGCTTGGCTGGGTACTCTGTATATTCTTCAAAGTTCTTCCTTTCACATGAGCAACCATGTTCAGAATTGTGAATGAATTTGCCCCACTTGTAAAGAAGCAGGTCTAAACCTAAGCCAAGGATAGAGCCGTGCAATCGTGAAGAGTATATATTGAATTAAAAAATACTGGGGGGGGGGTTAGAAGAGAAAGAATGTGCACATGTGCTATGGCATGTTTGGAAGTTGAATCTCTTCCTCCACCTTGTTGACAGAGGGTTGCTCTTTTTTCTGCTACTCTGAGTACTTCAGGCTGCCTGGCCCATGAGCCTCCAGGCAGTCCCCATCTCCGTCTCCCAGTCTCCCATCTTACTGCAGAAGTGTCATGATCACAGGTATAAGCAACAACTTCTGGCCTTCTGTGGGTTCTGGGGCTCATTCCGGGTTGCAGGCCTGCACTTTTACGTGTTGAGCCTTCTTGTTATCCTCTGAAGCATATTTTTAACTGTCATGAGATGAAGAGACAGGTAAATATGGGAGACCCTGCGGCTCTAAGATCTGAAGCAAACCCGTTACAGACACAAAATACTTGGGAAAGTAAACTCAACAGATTAAAAAACATTGAGTGAGTCTTGTGAATAAAATCTTGGCAATCCTGGGAAATTGCCATTGAGGTAGAGAATGAAAGACAGCTGTACATGTCTTAACTGATGTCTTTGGGGAGCAAACACCAAATTGTTCACATATTATAAAAAGCAACTTTCCAACACTGAGAGTACATGTTTAAGGATGGGAGTCTGACACACAGCAAAGTGTAAGCCTTCCAAACCGACTGGCCCCACCTCCGCGAGATTGCACCATTTGCTGGTCATCTGCCTGTCTTCTCAGGGGCTTGAGGCCACATGTTGTTCCAGCACTTGCTTCCTTTGCTGTGAATTCTTCAGTTATTGTCCTGGAAGCCAAGTTCACACTTACTAGTCCTCTTCCGATTATGAAAAAACCTTCAAAAAGTTTTAGGCAGAAGCATAGTTCTGACTTATCAAGAGAACAATGGTCGTGGTGGTGCACATTGTAATTCCTGCACTCAGGAGGCAGAGGCGGGAAGATCACTGCGGGTTCAAGTCCAGCCTGGTCTATGTGGTGTCCCAGGCCGGCCTGCGCTTATACAGTGAGACACGACAGAGGTGCAGTGTGGTGCAGACAGGCCCCAGTCTACTGACACATAAAGCAGTGAGGCAGCAGCCAGGGTTTCTTCATTCCTATGATTTCACACACCGATACCCGGTGGGCACGGTGGGCACGGCGAGAATGGTGAGCCCTGAGAGCAGCCTCCATGAAGACTGAGCCTAAGAGCACAAATTCTTTGCTCGGCTTTTTGGGGGCATATTTAGTTCTGTGGTCACTTGTCTATTTTTAGATTTAAGCCTGTATCAATTTTGTGTTTGGCCTACCTTGCTCTGAAGTCCTCGGCAGGGTTTTTTTTTTTTAAATTTATTTTTTCCACTCATACAAAATGGGAGGTACCCCATTCCCCTCCCTCCCTCCACCCCTTCCTGGATCCCCTTACAGATTTCTATCGAACTTTTCATCCACGCACCAAAGAATACACATTTTTCTCAGCAGCACATGGAACTTTCTCCAAAATAGATCACATATTGGGTCACAAAACGAATCTCCACATATACAGGAAAGTTGAAATTCTAGCCTGTGCCCTATCAGATCACCACTGCCTAAAGCTTGACATCCACAACACAACAAGCAACAGAAAATACACTAACTCCTGGAAACTTAACACTATGATGCTGAATGAGAACTGGATTCAGGAAGAAATTAAAAAGGAAATTCAAGATTTCCTGAAAGTGAATGATAATGAAAATACAACTCACCAAAATCTCTGGGACACAATGAAAGCTGTTCTAAGAGGTAAGTTCATAGCTCTTAATGCCTACATCAGAAATAAATAACTTAAAAATGCAGCTTAAAGCTGTAGAGAAACTAGAGCAATCTGATCCCAAAAGTAGTAGAAGAGAGGAGATCAGCAAAATAAGGGGAGAAATATCTGAAATCGAGATTAAGAAAACGATAGAGAAAATCAACCAGTAAAAAAGCTGGTTCTTTGAAAAAATCAATAAGATTGATACACCCCTGGCTAAATTAACCAAAAGCAAGAGAGAGAAAACCCAAATCAACAAAATTAGAAATGAAAATGGAGCACGCCCGCGGTCCAGCCAGGCCTCACCCCGCGACCTAGGTAAGCCCCGGCTGCGCCCGCCCACCAGAACCCCAAGTCGGCCCAAAGGGAACCGGCTCCGACTCCCGCCATCCAGCCGGAGCCACGCGCAGAGCTGAGGGACAAGGAGGACCTCCCCCTGCGCCCGGGTCCCGCCCCAGCTGCCCTCGGGTTAAATAGCTCCACGCCAATGCCCCCATCCTCCCATTCCCCACCCCGCTCCGCTGGTCGGGACCCGCGCGCGGTCCAGCCGGGCCTCACCCGTGACCTAGGTAAGCTCTGTCCCTGCCTACCCCCAGAACCCCAGGCCAAATAATTCAGTTTAGTGAAATTGAAAGATCTTAAGAGTTGAAACGACAATGCCAAAGTCAAAGTGCAAATCCATGAGAAGCAACACTCAAGTAAACAAATTTCCCACTGAAGAAATTAATCCCATAATGTTAGACTCCAACAAGAACAAACCCGCGGAAAAAGGCCAAGAAAGCCTGACCCAGGACAACGACTTTCAAAATATGATCATTATCATGTTCAATACTATGAAAGAGGAAATCCAGGAGGAATTACATAATCGAATCAATCGCTTTGAAGAGGAACACAACAGACATTTGGAGGAGTTGAGAAAAACAGTGCAAGAAACAAAAACTGGCATAGAGAAGTTAAAACAGACTCAAGCAGAGTTTAAAACTGAGCTACAAGACAAGTTATCTTCAACCCAGAACTCTACAGAGAGTCTTATCAACAGAACTAATGAAGCAGAAAACAGAATTTCAGATCTTGAAGATAAAGTGGGAGTACTAACCAGCTCAATGGAAGAGGTTGTTAAAGCCAAAAAGATACTTGAGAGAAATATCCAAGAGATATGGGACACCCTGAAGAAGCCCAACATGCGTATTCATGGAATACCAGAGCAAGAATCTCAAAATACCACCCCTGAGGAAATTTTTCAAACTATCATCAAGGAAAACTTTCCTCATATAAAAAAAGAGAGGCCCATCCATATACGAGGCATTCTGCACCCCAAAAACATACGACCAAAACAGAAGCACCGCACGGAAAATAACAGTTAAAACACTCCACATTCAAGATAAAGAACTGGTGCCGAGAGCTTCAAGTGAGAAAAAACAAGTCACTTTTAAAGGTAAACCTATTAAAATAACAAATGACTTCTCAGTCGAAACAGTAAAAGCAAGAAGAGCTTGGAGAGACATACTTCAAGTATTGAATGAGCAAAAATGTCAACCCAAGCTGATTTACCCTGAAAAACTATCAGTCATGATCAAGGGAGAAAGAAAAACTTTCCAGCACAAAGACAACTTGAAGGGATACATGTCCACCAAACCAGGCCTTCAAAAAATGCTAGAAATGATACTCAAGCGTGAAGAAAAAAACAGGCATATCCAGGAGAACAGAAAGCAAATATAACACCATTAAAAGCGAAGCAATATACTTATAAAAACTACTAAACATAATAAATGTCTAGAATTAAAAATAGTTTCTCCATTATAACACTAAATGTTAATGGAATTAATTCACCGATCAAGAGACACAGATTACAAACTTGGATTAAAAATCACAATCCATCAATCTGCTGCCTGCAGGAAACCCATCTCACCAAAAAAGATAGGCACGCTCTAAAAATAAAAGGCTGGTCAACAATTCTACAAGCTAATGGAAGCAGAAAACAGGCAGGGGTAGCCATTATGTTATCAGACAAAGTAGACTTCAAACCAAAGAAAATTATAAGAGACACGGATGGATACTACATTTTAGTCACAGGTACAATTCACCAGGAAGACTTCACAATACTGAACATATATGCACCCAATACGGGCCCCTCCACATTCATTAAGAAAATCCTACAGCGTCTAAAGCAAGAAATCAACCGCCAAACGATAATTCTTGGGGACTTCAACACCGCCCTCTCAACATGGGATAGATCAATAGGTCAAAAGCTTAACAGAGACACTTTGGACGTTAATCAAAACCTGAAAGAAATGGACCTTACAGATCTCTATCGAACTTTTCATCCACACACCAAAGAATACACATTTTTCTCAGCAGCACACGGAACTTTCTCCAAAATAGATCACATATTGGGCCAGAAAACGAATCTACACATATACAAAAAAGTTGAAATTCTAACCTGTGCCCTATCAGACCACCACGGCCTAAAGCTGGACATCCACAACACATCAAACAAGAGAAAATACACTAATTCCTGGAAACTTAACAATATGATGTTGAATGAGAACTGGATTCAGGAAGAAATTAAAAAGGAAATTCAAGATTTCCTGAAAGTGAATGATAACGAAAATACAACTTACCAAAATCTCTGGGACACAATGAAAGCTGTTCTAAGAGGTAAGTTCATAGCTCTTAATGCCTAAATCAAAAAAATGGAAACATCAGAAATAAACAACTTAACAATGCAGCTTAAAGCTTTAGAAAAACTAGAGCAATCTGATCCCAAAAGTAGTAGAAGAGAGGAGATCAGCAAAATAAGGGGAGAAATATCTGAAATTGAGATTAAGAAAACGATAGAAAAAATCAACCAGTCAAAAAGCTGGTTCTTTGAAAAAATCAATAAGATGGATACACCCCAACTAAATTAAACAAAAGCAAGAGAGAGAAAACCCAAATTAACAAAATTAGAAATGAACATGGAGTTATCACTATTGATACCCAAGAGATCCAGAGAATTATAACATCATATTTCAAAAATTGTACTCTTGTGAAATTTGACAACACAAAAGAGATGGATGAATTTCTAAGCAAACACAACTTATCTAAATTGAATCAGGAAATTGTGAATTATTTAAATAGTCCTATAACATAAGGAAATTGAGGAAGTAATCTCGAATCTTCCCACCAAAAAATGTCCTGGACCAGATGGATTCAGCACAGAGTTCTACCAGACATTTAAGGAGTCAATAACACCAATACCCCTTAAACTGTTCCATCAAATAGCAAAGGAAGGAACACTACCAAATTCCTTCTATGAAGCTAATATCGTTTTAATCCCAAAACCTGATAAAGACTCACTTAAAAAAGAAAACTATAGGCCGATCTCTCTGATGAACACAGATGCAAAGATTGTCAACAAAGTCTTAGCAAATTGGATTCAAAAACATATTAAAAAGATCATTCATGGGGACCAAGTAGGCTTCATCCCCGGCACACAAGGTTGGTTCAACATACGAAAATCAATAAAGGTAATTCATCATGTAAACCAGTCCAAAGTCCAAGACCACATGATACTCTCGATAGATGCAGAAAAAGCCTTTGACAAGATCCAACAGCCTTTTATGATCAAAACCCTAGAGACAGTAGGAATGGAAGGAACCTTTATCAATATAATAAAAGCTGTATACAACAAGCCCACGGCAAGGATTATGCAAAATGGGGAACAATTGGAAGCATTCCCACTTCGATCAGGAACTAGACAAGGCTGTCCACTCTCACCACTTCTATTCAATATTGTACTTGAAGTCTTAGCTGAAGCCATAAGACAAGAAAGGGACATAAGAGGGATTCAAATTGGCAAGGAAGAAGTCAAGCTATCCCTATTTGCAGATGGCATGATCTTATATCTGAGGGATCCCAAAAGCTCCACCAGGAAGCTCCTGGAACTAATTGAGAAGTTCAGCAGGGTGGCAGGATACAAAATAAATGTGCAATAATCAGTGGCTTTCCTATATGCCCAGAATGAAAGAAGTTAAAAAGCCCTGAGAGAAACAATCCCATTTGCTATAGCCCCTAAAAAAATGAAATACCTTGGTATAAACCTAAGCAAGGAGGTGAAAGACCTTTACAATGAAAACTTTAAAACCCTAAAGAAAGAAATAGCAGAAGACACCAGAAGGTGGAAAGACCTCCTGTGTTCCTGGATTGGCAGAATCAACATTGTAAAAATGACCATCCTACCAAAGGCAACATACAAATTCAAAGCTATACCAATTAAAATCCCAAAGCAATTCTTTAAAGAAGTTGACCAAACAATCGCAAAATTCATATGGAGGCACGAAAGACCCAGGATAGCAAAGACAATCCTGAGTAACAAAAACACTGCTGGAGGTATCACCATACCAAACTTAGTCCATACTACAAATCCATTGTTGTAAAAACAGCCTGGTACTGGCTCCAAAATAGACATACAGATCAATGGATAAGGGTTGAAGACCCAGATATAAGCCCACAAAATTACAGTCATTTGGTCTTTGACAAAGGGGCTCAAAAAATCCAATGGAAAAAGAACAGCATCTTCAATAAATGGTGCTAGCAAAACTGGATCTCCACATGCAGAAGATTAAAGCTGGACCTGTACTTGTCACTATGTATAAGAATTAACTCCAAATGGATCAAGGACCTCGATATAAGGCCAGAGCCTATTAAAACCATAGTTGAAAGGATAGGGAACTCCCTCAAGCTGATTGGGCTAGGCCAACATTTCCTAAACAGACATCCAATGGCACAGTCACTGCTACCAATTCTCAACAGTTGTGATCTTGTGAAATTAAAGAGCTTCTGTTCAGATAAAGAGATTGTAACACGAGCTCAAAGGCAACCCACAGAATGGGAGAAAATCTTCACTAACCACATATCTGATAGAGCTCTACTGTCCAGAGTGCACAAAGAACTTAGAAAACTAAACACCAAGGAAACCAATGGCCCAATTAAAAAATGGGCCCTGGAACTTAAAAGAAACTTTACTAGGGATGAAATTAAAATGTCTAACAAATATCTTAAAAAATGCTCCACTTCCTTTGTCATCAGGGAAATGTAAATCAAAACTTCCCTGAGATATCATCTCACCCCGGTCAGGATGGCAAAAATCCACAATACAAACACCACCAAATGCTGGAGAGGATGTGGAGAGAGGGGAACTCTCCTACATTGCTGGTGGGAATGCAGGCTCATACAGCCACTCTGGCGAGCCGTCTGGAGATTCTTAAAGAAATTAAAGATTGAAATGCCATATGACCCTGCGATTCCACTTTTGGGAATAACCCCCAATGCAGCAGAGGTTCACCTCGATAGCACAAGCACGACCATGTTCATAGCAGCACTGTTTACAATAGCAAAGTCATGGAATCAACCCAAATGTCCAACAGTTGAGGAGTGGATAAGGAAACAGTGGTACATCTATACAATGGAGTACTACTCAGCCATCAAAAAGGATGAATTCATGGAATTTGCCGGGAAATGGATGTCATTACAAACAATTATATTGAGTGAAGTATCCCAGACCCAGAAAATTAAGTGCCATATATACTCCCTAATAGGTGGCTCCCACCCAGCCCACCTAGAGACACTCGACGATAAATCTCTGTAATACAGTAATTGCAAGTAGTATGAACAAGAGGGTTGGAGGGCCACACCAGTCTGGTTGGAGGGCCACACCAGAAACAAGGAGAGAGGGGACCATGTTACAGCAGAGAAAATAGGCCTCCATCAAGGACTACAAGTAAGCAATGAGACATCTGGTTAAGTTCACAGACTTTTCGTTCCTGATCATTTACAACTAAGGGGGTATGATCTCACCAGAAGGGGAGAGCATATAGTCTGGCAGATAATAAGTAACCATTTTGCAAATGGGTGATTGACCCCTACCTCACTGTGGTTTCCTACTTTTATTATATCTACCTTTGAATATACTCTTATAACAAGACCCTAGTTTAACAGCTTTTTATCTCTGTCCAGGGGGTGACATCCAATACCCATCAGGATGGAGTGAAGGGCATTGCAGGAGCAGCAAAACCGCAAAAGAAAAATCAACAAACCATAATCCAGAACTTCAGAGACTCTATATCAACCACCTAGAACTAGGCCAGACTAATCTCTCCCCATCCTGAAGCTCAGGGACATTTGCGAAACAGGGGGGCGGTAAGATTGTAAGAGCAAAAGGATGGGAGGAGCAATGATATGCAAGATACTCCATACAAGTTAGGGCTGAAGCAATCATAATTGGACCTTGCGTGCCCTGCACAATGTCCAACACACTATTGACCCCACAAAGTCTAGCATTTGCTAAAAGCACCAAGATCCTTGGAGGCAAGGGATTGACAGCCAAAATAGTGTTCCTATGCTTAAGGGGAACAAAGGAAAGTGTTCAGGGAAATGTCATTGGAGAGGAGGACCCAGAGGAGAGTTTGGCATGCACATTAAAGGATTCTCCAGGGATTGGGGGAGGGGAGGCCCTGAGGGGTGGGGAGGGAGGGATAAGGGGAGGGTGAGCAGAGGGGTCGGGGGGGGGGGGGAGGAGGGAGGAGTGAGGGGAGGGTGAGCGGAGGGGTCAGGGGGAGGAGGAGGGAGGAAGGGAACTGGTGTATCTATTAAGTTTGTATGAGCGGAGATAATAAAAAATGTTTAAAAAATAAATATGTGCCTTAGAATGCAATTAGAATAAAACCTTTTGTAAACTGGACAGCAATTATTAAAACCATCAAAATTTAACACCCAGTGTAAATGACTGGAGTAATGGGTTAATGAATAACTTTAGGTCACCAAAATAAATTTAATACAGCACTTCTACTGTGTTTATGCCCACAGACACCTTGAGCAACCAGTGAAAGTGGTGTTCTGTATAGGGGGTTGGAAACCAGATTCTACCTGTGCAGGAGCACCTGGGTGCACCCTGCCCACAACTCATTTAGGTGAGCTGCACTGTAATAAAAGTGGCATTTCCTTTCTTATACAGGAGAGAAGTTGAGGAATTTTCTGTAAATAAAATAGATGTTGAGCACAGTACATCTTAGCTTACTACTAATTTAAATCAATCATTGTGTTATTTTAAAAATATTTACTAGTTACTAAAAATAACACTAGTTTAATTACTGTGTTATTTTAAAAATAATTTTCCAAAGTTACCAACATAAATACATGAAAAAGAGAGAAAGGTCTTTTCTACTTCATATAGAGATAACCTAGGGCTATCATTTTCACTGTTGGCTCTGTGTATGCACACACAGAGAACACCTTTAATTGTGACAGTGAGATCTTTTTTTCTTCCACATTTTTTTTCCTAGTCATATAAGCTCAATAGATATGCCCGTCCTCTCCCTCTCTCCCCCCTCCCTAGTCCCCCCTTGCACTCTGCCCCCCCTTTCCTCTTCCTTTCATCCCTCTAGTGAAATCCTCTCTTGCAGTTGCTGCTTTTTAAATCTTTGCTACTCCTATGTGATGTCACTTCCAAGGTGAAGAATCTGTAATAAATATATCATCTATCCTTTTGAGACAAGTCTTGTACATCACACATCATACATTCTAGTTTTCTAGAAGAAGGATTGCTAGGCTGAAGGCTATGGACATTTTTAATAGTTTGACGTTGCTGAATTAGCTCTGTACATTTTGCACCAAGTTCGTTTCCACATACTATACTATAATGAAATCTTCATTACAAATTTCTCAGCCACTTTATGATGTGGTTGTCTTGAACTTCTCTGGCTATTAATGAGAGCAAACCTCCAACACTTGAATTTTTCTTCAACTTTAAATGTTAAATTTTATTAAAATAAGCATCACTTTGTGATACTGTGCTATTATGGTATTTTGCAAGGAATAAAATAATGATCTTCTGTGATAACAATTACTTGAGGAAAGAAAAACTAATTAACTGGATAAGACACCTGGGCCCAGTAGGCATATTTCCACACTTGTCACCATGGCACACCTGGAGTCTTGCACTCTGGCCTTCTTTGTTGTCAGCATGTGAATCGTTCATATCTTCCAGATCAGGAGATATAAAGGACAGAGAGGGTGGAACATTGTAGTTTATATGGCCTCATTTCCATTAAATCAGTTGTATCTAGTTGTATCCACCTGACTGCCTGCAAGTATTCAAATCTAGCATGTTCCAGAGCCAACTGAGCTTGCATTCCCTCATCTGAGATTTGTGTCAGTCAGTGGCACAGCTACCAACCCAGAGGGTATCTATTTCTAAGACTAAAGTTTTCTTTTCCAAATATCACATTATTGACTTTTATTTTTTCTAATAATTCAATTTCAGCTTTTTATAATGTTAAGCATTCCATAAGTCTCAAATGTGTAGGAGGTAATAGATTCTATTGTAAGTGCAAGGAGGGGCAAAAGATAGAGGGAAACAAAGCTTTGATTCTTGCAAGGACTCCAGGGAAAGCAGTGAAGCACACACCAAAATGTAAATAATTTCTGATTCAAGCAGCTACATTTTTGAGGACTATTTTAGACTGTTTTAAGGTAAATAATTTAAGACTGGAGGAGACCCCAGCATGGCGGCTGGACCTGTACTTTTGTCAAAGGATGTGATATGGTTGTATGTCAGGAGGGTCTGAGAGGCTCAAAGGTAGACAGTGTGTGAACTCGTATTGGAAGAGGGCAGTGGGCAGAGGTGAAACATCTGGATGCCATGCAAAGAAGTTTCAGAATGGGCAGGGGAGGCGGCTTGTCAGTAAAGGCATCTGTTTGCAAACTTGGCCATCTGAGTTTGATCTCCAGAAGTTCACGTGCTGGAAGGAGAACTGATTTTAGAAAACTGTCTCTGACCTCTACGCCATGACATGCATGTGTGCATCTTCTTTCACTTCTCTCTCCCCTCTCTCAAGGAAGCATTTTTTTTTAAAAGAAGTCTGAGTATTATGACTTTGCTAACAAGAATTCTTTGAAGGTCCTAGGGAATAGGAAAAATACAGGAATATAGAGAATAGATTGTAATGGGGCAAAGGCAGAAGCTGGGAGATCAGTCAAGTCCACTGTGGTTCATTTAAAGTATGTTGGTGGTTAGATTATTGTGCTGAGAGTGGAGATAAAGTGTTGCAAGGATTCAAAGTCTAAGGTAAATTGCTCTATCTCAATCCCAGACATGCATATAATTGACCTTCCAACCTTTGCCACCCTTTACAACATATTAAATTTTCTTCACTTGCACTGCTTTTTGCACAAGGATTACCTGACCCTGAATATATTAGTATATAAAACAGGTATATAAAGCAAACATTTATTGGTAAGAAATTATATTTAACTTAGTTGTTAAGGTGATACCTTGGTGATTATAAAGCATTTGCTGCACAAGCAGGTGTGGAGTCCAAATTGTCAGATCCCATGTAAAATGTCGGGTGGGTGGCACCCTGTCTGTAATTTCACCTGGAAAGCTGGGGACTGGGAAGTCCCAGAGCAAGTTTGCTAACCAGAGTAATCCTACCTGAGATCTGGATTTGATTAGAGACCCTGTCTCAACAATGAATAAGGTGGAAGAATGATCAAGGATGATTCCTAGGATCGATTTTGGGCTTCAACATTCATCTGAATGCACATGCATGTGCACCCACATACATGTGTACCCACATATATGCACACACACATACATGCACTCTTACATATTCAGATGAAGATGTAAAAAAATCGCTTTAAGACTATCCTGTTATACAAATTATCATTTATTAAATATGAAAGGAATTCTTGCATACTTATAAGATGGAAGCACTCGTTTTTACATAAATAATTTAATCTGGCTGAATATTTGATATTGCAGGATACAAAGCACCTGCAATATTTCTCAGAGTTGATGGATATTTTCATTTTATAATTGTCAATGCTGAGAAGGTTGGTTTGTGTAAATACACAAAATAGTACAAAAATAAGTATATTTAGGATCATTTCAGAAACTTGGAAATTCTGTTCTAAGTTCAAGCCAAGTTTTAAATGAAAGTTAAATGAGCAACTCAAACAGCAATATTATATCAAAAATTCTAACAAAATAAAATACTAATATTAAATATTTAGATACTGATAGTTATTAGTATTTAACAATATTAATACTAACATTAAAGCACTAATATTTAATAAACTACACAAACTAATTTGATACTTTCATGCTGAGGAATGACAGCAGGAAAATGGGTTGTTTTCTGTAACTAAGCCAATGTTTCTGTAAAGCAGAAAAGCAAATGCAGTGGAAACAGTACAACTGTTACATACAAGAGCTGACACCTGAGCTGAGGTGTTTCAGGCGGGTTTCTGTGGCACAGGGGTGAGACTAGAACCATAATACAAGTGGGTGTTGTGATGGAAAGCAGGGCTGCAGTAAAGAGGAATGGGGCAACATAATTGAGTGCTGTCACAAACATCTAGGATTTGCTGGATGATTTTGGAATTTGAGTTGTGTGTTTAGAAATCTTTTATTGTTGCTAAATTTTTGGCAACCCCTGTAATTCCGTTAAGAACTCCATAAGGAGTCAAGATCCACAGTTCACAAAGTTGTATTGTACAGTGTATGTGCTCACTGATATTTATGTTTTATGCAGACATTTTTATACTTTTATGTGGTTCAAACTCAATTTCTTTTTTTTTTTCCTTTAAACAAATATACCATTTTATTTTTCATTTTATTTCTTACAGACATTTTGGTCAAAATATCAGTTTTTGTGTATCATGAAAAATGTTTTTAGTTATATTATTTCATGTCTTTTGGTGAACATATGTACACAAGTCTTTGTGCAAATAGGGTCATCTCATTGCCATATGTTTAGCATTAGTAAATGCTGCCAGATATTTCCCAATATGTTTGTTCCAATTTATACCCTCACTGTCAGAGTTTGAAAGTTTAAGTTGTTCTACATTCCTGCCAACACTAGATGTTTTATTAATGGTTATTCAATGGCATTTCATTATATTTTTAATTATTGTGGTCATTATACTTAAATTATGAATTTTAAGCTCATAGTTTAAATCACTTTTTCCATTTTCTTTTTTTTCTTTTTTTATAACATTTTTATTATTATTTCCGCTCATACAAACTTAATAGGTAGACCAGTTCCCTCCCCCCTCCTCCTCCCCCCGAACCCCCTGCTCCCCCTCCCTCCCTCACCATCTCCCAGTACCTCCCCCCCCAAACTCAATTTCTTAAAGAGATTTGTTGAGTGAACACACCAAAGATTAGGCTGCCAAAGATCCTGAACTGAAAAATACCTTGTGAAACCATTAAATGATATTATGTCCATACTATACTATTATAGATTAGAAGATTCTGCACTCATCTCTGCGCCTTTTCCCTCCTCCACTTCCTAAAGTCTTCAACCTCTTATGATGAACATGGCTGTATTTGGAGATGAAAGCTGCAAGTAATTAAGATTAAGCTGAGTCACAAAGAAGAGTCCTTGATATGATTGGACTGGCTTCCTTATAAAAGGTATCAGGATGCTCGCACAAAGCTAGAGTTGGCGACTGCTGACAGGCCAAGCAGAATGAAAGTAGCTTCCTTTCTGGCACCTCTATCTCGAACTTCTTGCCTCAGTTACTATAAAGAAAAAATTTGTTGTTTAAGACATACAGTTTGAGGCATTTTACTATTATTACCCCATGTTATGTGTACCTGTGTGCATGTATTTTCTATTTCAAACACACTTTTCTTTTCTGGCAAAAGGAACCTCAGAAAAGATGTTCAATATGTCAAATAAATGTTCTCTTCCCTTTTGCTCTTAAGAAAACAATTTAAAAATTTTTTTTTATTTATTCAATTGTGCGTATGTGTGTGTGTGCATGTGTGTGAACGAATTCGGGAACCACCATGGACCGCCTCCTCGTTTACTCTGCCCCGGGATTCACAGGCTCTGCCCTACCAGGACCAGAAACGCAGGCTGCCCCCACTTCCGCCTGGCATCTATATGTGGGGTCTAGGATCCGAACTCAGGACCTTCCGCCTGCAAGGCAGAGACTTAATCCCTGAGCCACCTCTCCAACCCCAAGAAAACCATTTTTTTAATCCTTTAACTTTTGCTTTGTCAAATCTATAATATCATCATAAACAGAAAAGCCTTTTTTGAAAAGCTGTTCCCCCTTTATCGTTGCAACAGAAATTTAAGGTTGGCTTATCATGGCGCTATTAACAAAACCCTACCTTGCAGCGCTTGGCAACTGGCTGCAGTCCAAGGCTCTCACTCAGCCCATATGTGTCACACCGCATATTTGCAAGATGGCTGTCACAGTGCTTCTGAACATGAGCAGGGCTCAGGAGGAAGGAGATCAGCTTAGGCCATTGTAAGTGGTAGGAGCTGCTTCACAGTATGGTTGCCTTACATAAGCATATCTCGGAAGTGAGTCAGGTACTTTCCATTTGTCTCACTGGCTATCACCAGGATGTGGGCTCTAATCTGGTATAACTACCAGAAACTGAGAAATACAATAGTTTCCCCAGTTTCTATTTCAGGAACACAAAAGGAGAGTGCAAGACAAAATGCATTAAATTCTGGATTGGATAATAAACAAAAATGCTTACCCTATAAAGAAACCTGGACTTTGGACTAGAAGATCAATTTATTATGGAAAAAAGGTCTCCAGAGCTACAGGCTAAGACAGTCTATACAGGAGCCTCCATTGCATACTGTGGAAGGACTTCAGTACTATGTGGTTAACAGCACTACTACCTTCATTACAATTAGTTTGACTGCAAGCATTAAATTAAGGTTTTTAACATTTGTGCTTATTCTCACCAGAATCTTTTTTAAAGCATCCCTTATCTTTTTACTACATGTACTTTGCCTGCTTTGCTTTTTGTTTGATGTAGGGATAGTATAACTATCAGTTATACTGATATAACTATACTGATTTTTTTTTTTTTGTAAATGACAAATATAAGAAAGAGCCATGTAATGTATGTCCTACATGGACACTTGGGCAAAACAATGACCTAACTTAATTCATATTATCCTTTGCCTTCAAAACCCACCTTCAGCTTACTAATTGCCAGTGTTTCTAAATTTGTAATCCACACTCACTGATCTATCCTTAATATATTTCCAACCCAGAATAATTTAGTTTTTTTGTAATTAATAGCATGAAGATGAAGCTTCAGCTACATCCAACTTTAAGTTAATACTGGTTAAAGTGTACTTATACGTATTACCAAGGGCTTTTTATACATGACCAGGATATAAAGCACAAATTTAGAGAATTACGGTCTTATTTTAGAGCTGTGAAATACAGCTCTTAAACTGAATTCAATACAAGGATGCTTCGGAGAAGAGAGAAAGCAAAGGGGAAAATGGAAGCCAATATTTGAGTAACACAGCTACTGTTGTAATGGAAAAATAATTTATTAAATGAGTGTAATACTTGGAGTAAAATGTATTATAAAAGTAAAAAAAAAGCAATTTCTAAATATAAATAATAATGGTTCAATAAACACCCATCAAGAAATTACTCTTTAAGACACACATGTAGCACTACAATATCTGGGATTTGGCAAAGATTATCATATTTGATTAAAATCAATGGTATTGAATAAGTGATTGTTCTTTTTAAGCTTTGTGTAAAGTCAGAACAATAATTGAACATGCATAAGCAGACTAGTTTATTGTCTTCATTTCTGTCTCCAAGGATAACAAGCACATTTTATGTTCTCTGATTCACAGCATACCTATACATTTGAAAAAGACTTTAGATTTTAGGTATTTTGGGTAAAAAGAATTCTTTCTCCTTGTAAGATCAAAGTTTAACAACTGTCACTACATGCACTGACTTCCTGTCAGAATTTGAAAAGTTACATTTCAATATGTACATAAATACACTGATAAAATTTTGTATCAAAAAGAAAAAAAGAGAAAAAATATTATTTTGTTTCTTCAGTGAAGTTCTTCCAAATCTTGTAGTCCAACTACCAGCAATATTTCAAAATACTACCATGATTACGATGCATCTGAACAATATGCAAAGCCAACGGAAACAGAAAACAAATGAATAAGTAAAGAAGAACCGAGGCATGCTCACGACTGCATGAAGTTGACACAAGCACAAACATTACTTCACGAGGTTGGCTCACAGATCCTAGGAGACTTCTGTAACAAGTAAGACAAGGGAAGCACTACATCATCTGGCTAACTCCACTTAACTAAGTTAATTCACCAATTCAATTTGGCACAAAGGAGTTTAATTATAAAGTGCATCACTTAGCTATAAGACAATCAGCTATAATACAGTGTAACAACACCTTCAGATACACAGAAATAAAAATGCAATACTACAAGTCAAGCTATTAGGAATTTTGCAATATATATGGCTTTTTAGTTTTCTTTTTCTGTAATTTGCCTCAGAACTGCAATATATTTTGAATAAAATATGCCTTGATTAGCAAGAAGAGGTAGTGTTCCAACAGAGGCAAACCCACTTAATCTACAAGTGGAGATTTAAGTTGAAAATTATGCAGAACATAACCAAGAATAACACATTAATAAACTTGGAAACATACAGTATCTTGATATTAATCAGCATTTAAATCAAGGCTATTTTTTTCCCTTTACCTAAATGACTACAGTTCTTCAAAATACATTATCTTTGGTTCTAGAAAGTCGTTTTCTTTTAAGTAGAATTAATAGTTTAAATAAGCACTTTTTAATTTAGAGATTATAAACATGTCAATATTTAAAACTGGACTCATCTTTACCTTCATTATGGTGTTCACTGATTTAAACCACTAATGAAAATATGTCACATAGGAGCTATAAAGAAGTATGTATTACCCAGATAGTAACATGCGATTATTTTCATTTGACTAATATAACTGGTGATTTAAAACATGTATGTACACTAGTTTGGAATAATACACAAAAAAGACACTATAATAATTTATGTACAGTATTTAAGAATGTGAGCCTTGATAACAGAATTATAACTAGAGTTTTCTTTTCTTAGTCCTTAAATACAACAGTGCTGGATAAAGACAATTAAAAGCAGCACAGAATATATGTTCTATCCCAATAATTTAAAAAATCTTTATGTAAACTTTATACATGTGCATTCTTGCTCTTTTTTTGTGTTTCACAGTCTTTTTCTTTTTAAATAGTATTTGCTACTCTACTGCGAATTTGCTGAAACAGAAATGGTGGAAACTGTCACTGTCATTATTTAGTCATCCTCAGCATTATATGCCAATTCTGCGACTTCTATGTCAGCTGCAGCACGTTCAGCTTCCCTGGAGTTTAAGTGATGCTTCCTGTCAGTTCTGTGAAGAAAGAGATGTCAGTGAAGGGATGCTACATTTAATGTAAAATAATCTAATATTCAATCAAAAGTTAGTTTTTATTTGTGCACGCATGTGCGTGTGTGCATGTACATGTACAGATTTTCTTAGGGAGACCAAAAGCGAACCTTGGGCATTATTTCTTAGCTGCTGTCCACCTTGCTCTTTAAGACAAGCTCTCATTGGCCTAGAGCTTGCTAATTAGGCTAGTGTGGCTGGTCACTGTTACCCAGGAATGTTTGCCTGTCTCTGCTTCTCTAGTGCTAGAATTACAAGTGCATGCCACCATGTGGGGTTTTTTTAATGCGAATAGTGAGTATCAATTCATGTCCTCATGCTTGCAAATGAACTCTCTTTATACTCCAAAATTCAGTATTTTTAAGTTATAGTTGTCATGAAATAATCTGAGATATATACTTTTTCCATTTTTAATCTTAAAATTATAATCTCAAAAGTATCTTGAATATAGTGAATTTATGATATATTCGTACCTTAATTCTCCTTTACCTCCTTGCCTCTTCCCATTACAGCCCTTTTTTGATGGCATGTGCCCAAGTATTTGCATAAACTATATAGCAGTGGGTATATCACTGAGGAAAGTATCTTCCCCTCTGATTTTTGAGGTGGAATGTCACTGTACATAGTGAGGCTCAGGCTGGCCTCAAACTTATGACCCCCCCAGGCCCCACGTCAGCTTTCTGAGTGGCTAGGTTTACAGGAATGTTGCACTACCCCTGTCTTGGTATGTAACCACAAGAACTCATATAGGTATATATATTAATTTGGATGTGTAAACTATATTTGCCAATAAAAATATAAATTGTAGTAATCTTTGCCACCATAAATTTTGTTCTTATAATTATAACTAAACCATTTCATTAAAGTATTAGCAATTATTAGATTGTAAGCAAGTATTAGATTTATATGTAACAAAAATTCAGGGTATTAGGCTCTTATGGTATTCTGCTCTTTGAGTGGATAAAGGGTGATACTGAGGGACATTAATTTGTCAGGATTTATGAAGCTAGCAATTAATTCTATTAGATTCCAATTGATTCATATGTAGCTTCAAATTAAGTAATGAGAAAACTTACAGGTAAATGTTAATGATACCTTTTTTCTTTTCTTTTTTTTTTTTAATGATACCTTTTTTCAAGGACAACTTAGAATACTCCAATCTTTCTCTTTTTGCTCAGCAGATTCATGATATAGTCAGGCTAAATTTATATCACCTACCTTTTTAATTTAAATTATCAAGGCTGTAAAAAGCTAAACATTGTATACCTAGATTCTTCATTCAAGACAACCCGATCAAATTCAAGTGCAGAAGACTCCACTCTTAGGATCTGTCCACTTTCTGTTCCCGACACGTACAATGACTCTTCAGGTTCTAAAGACAATGCTCTGGAAGAATGTTAAAACAGAAAGTTATTTTCCATGAATAATATAGGTATATCTTCACTGCTGTGAATACCTGTACCATGAGTACCCTTTAGCTGTTAAGTCCAATGCAGGCACATTGCTAATAATCAGCTAACTATAGGAGTCAGCAAAGAATCAGGAGCCATAATAATATAATCATTTCCCATGTATATTGGCATATTTTGATGAGAAGGAAAACTAGAACTATTATAGTTAAAAGTTAGTAACATTCCTATAAAAGAAGACATCAGTCAAGCGAGTCAACTTGAATAATGCTTATCTTATTAATCAGGTGGTAGTTTATCTTCCTGACATTTTCCATCCTTCAAGTATCTAACCATCTAAATTCAATAATAAAAATGCAATTTTTTCCCTAGTCACTAGAAAGTGGAGTGAAAGTCTAGATTCAAAACCAGAAATGCTAAAATCATCTAAAATTGACAGGACATCAATCCCTGAATGTGTGAAGCTGTATTGGTCAAATGCAAGTACTCACCTGACTCTGTTCTCTAAAGAGTCTATGTAAAGCTGTTTATCAGCAAGCAGTTTCCTCAGGGACTCCACCTCTTTTTGTTTTTCCAGTAGTTCTCTCTGTAAATGGTAGTTAGTCTCTTCTAAAGTTTCACAGAAAGCCTTTGAAAAGAAACATGTAGGCAAAGAATGAATTGATATATCGATGTAGCATTTTGCTCAAAAACATTACTACAGTAGGTCAGAAACACAGATCTAACTAGTATACAATAAATAATTTGTTCTCCACACTTAACGTTTTAGATCACTGCTATTTTGGCGCTCTGAAGAAGATCCTATGCCCTGGGGACTTTTAAATTCCCATGCTTAAGAATTACTACAATAGGAATTATTAATACTGAAGGATGATTATTTAATTGTAGACGTATTAATAGGTTGAAAATCATGTAAGCAAACAAAGAGAAGTCTTTTATGACTGTATTTTAAATACTATGAAAAACTTCAAATTTCTAAAAAATACTAATAATTGAAAGTGATTTCTTCTCAATAGGTAATCTACAATCTTTTAAAAAAATGGAGTCAGTCATTAGAAACCTGACTATGATCCAGACAGGCAATTCCTGAGAAGAGGAAATGAGGAACTAGTTCTTATCTCAGAAAACTCAAATAATCTTGACACCAGGTCAATGAAGATGTAACAGAATGAAAATGATATACTCGAAAATTCAAAGTGCAATGACTGTGATCTAAATTCAGCAAAGAAAAACTGACAATTTTTTCTCACAAATAGTATTTTATCACTTGAAAACTAAGAAGGTAATGTTCTACACTAAGATTAAAGAAAAAGCACTCATGAGATTTTTATGGATAGAATAAAATCAGTAATAACAGATGTGAATACATAGACATATACCACAAAGACATACATAGCAATCCAGGAACAGAAGATAACTTCCTTAGCATACAAAATACACAGTAGTAAGTAAACAAAATACAACTGCCAATTGGTAACAGACACACCATTTCTAATAATGATATTCAGGATAGTTTCCTTTAAGGTTAGGAAGAAAAGATGCTCACTGTGATGGCTTCAATTTATCTCCCAAGATCCCAGCAAACACAGTAACACAGAAATGAAATGAAATGCAAGGTATGGATCAGAAAGGAAAACTGGCAAAGTTTAATATCATGAGGACTGGGACGGCAAAATGGCTCAGTGTAAGCAATCCTGGTGACCTGTACTTAATTCCCAAAGCCTACAAGGTAGAGGGAGAAAACTGACTTCTGAAAGTTGTATTCTGATCTTCACACATATGCATCTGTTTCTCCCCCCACCCTTTTCTCTAAAAGAATTAAATAGCAAAAATATATTGTGAGGTTATGGTTAGCTATACAGAAAAAAAGAACTCAACGAACTAATAGATTGCAGTTGAAATGTAAAATAAATATAGAAAAAATCAAGAATTCAATGTTAATAATTTAGTGTGTCATAAAATAACAATTACATACTAAATAATAAACCTTATCATTTTCTTTAGATGTTTAAGGAAAGAAATCAAAGTTTTATTGAAGGATATTTTTAATAAGATGCAAATGGAATTTTTCAAGGAATTCATCAGTGATTCTAAAATTTGCATGGAAGAGTAAATACCCAACTTTTAAGAAAATCCAAGTTCGGCCAAATAATAAGATTATGAAACTTCCATAATTAACACTATATAGCACTGCCAGAAGGATAATGCAATGCCTGAAAAAAGCTACTGGCCTTAAATAGATGAATGATATGTGGCAGATATGTTGTGAAATCTTCCTTGTGAGGATTTCAATCAGTAGTGCTGAGATGAGTGGTCACCACACAAAAAGGCTAAACTATGAAAGCACTTGAGTGTGAAAAGCAAGTTTTACTGCCAGAAAACACTTATCTTTATGTTCTGGAGTATAGGGAAACAGAAATCACAGTAACAGAAAACAGGACACAGAAGAGAATCCTATGCAGTTATTAAACACAGAAAAGCATTCTTCTAACCAAGAAAAGCACCTAGAATGATGATCCTATGGATACATGACAACATGAAGTAACAGAAAAATATACCAATGTAAACATGTGAATCCATGCAGCAAGTTTTTAGAATAATTCCACAAATGTAGTGAAACTAAAGATGAAACAAAATAATTACATGCTTAGAAATAAACCTTATATTTACACCTCATGTTTCTTCCAAGATGAAAAACGATCTAAGGGAACATTATCTTAGAAGAGATGTACACAGGAGTATGAGATTATGTTTCTAAAATACTCATTAGAAAAATTCCTCGATGGCACTATTAATGAGACCTAGAAAGGATCATATTCCTAAAAACAATGAAACTACAGTGTCATGAAATGATTACAAAATTAAATATAATGTATGTAATTTTCTTTTGTATGGAGCTCAAATTTCTCCATCATTCTTGGAAAAATATGCTAGTAAAAGCTTTGAAAAAAGTCTTATTATTTATAATTCAGATGAATTCCAAACTTGCCTTTCTGGTTTTCTAAAGAGTATCTCAAGGTTAGGATATAAGTGGGGAATACAAAATTTAAGTTTTTAGGTTTTGATTATTTGGATTCACGTTTCTTTAAAAGTTTTGAATACATAATTCATTTCTTTGATTTTTAAGACAGAATCTTTATTTTTCTTCACAAGTTATTTTTTCTCCCACAGTTTTTCCCCAATCATACAAGCTCAATAGGTACCCCCCTCCTCTCCTTCCTTCCACCCTTCTCCAGTTCCCCCTTGCACTCTCCCCCCTTTTCCTCTTCCTTACACTTCCCTCCCTTCCTCCCCTTCTGCTAGCGCCTACCCCTTTTCCCCTCCCATCCCCTGGAGCATCAGGGGTACGGACTCAGTGGCATAGCCTGGAGCCCTTTAATCCCCTGCCTCTAAGGATCCTACTACCTGTGATCCATGCTAGACTTTGGGGGAGTCCTTGACATTGTCAGTCATTGTGCAGTTCAAGCAAAGTCTGATTATGGCTACTGTAGCCCTAACTTGTGTGGAGTATCTTGCATATCGTTGGTTAAGATAGAATCTTAACACACAACTCAGGTGGGTTTTCAAACTCATGTTCACTCATGTTCATCATATGTACCACCACAATGGTTCTCATTATTGTCTTCAATATTTATTTACTTAAGTTACTGCTTATGCATGTGGCATGCATATGCACAATTGTGTGGACGCATGTGCACATGCAGAAGTCTAAAACTGATGAGTATCTTTCTCAATAGTTTTCTGCTTTATTTACTTAAGTGGGCTCTTGATTGAAATCCAGAGCTTACCTCCTATCTCTGCCTCCCAAGTGCTGGGATTATAGGTGACTGCCAGCCACTGCTTTCCCAGCTGTAGTGTGGGTTCTGGGGATCTGAACTTCAGTCCTCAAGAGATGCTTGTATGACAAACACTTTATCCACTGAGGCATCTTCCCAGTTCCTAAGCTATTTTTTAATGTAAGCAGGGTAAAATCTCAATTTTTCTACTTCTATTATGTCTATAGAAGTGTAGCTTTGAATTTTCCCAAAAGAAGGCAGATTAAATTTATTTTCCTAGATTTTATCTCCTCTTTAGCACATGTACACAAAAGGATAGAAATGTTTACCTGGAGAATTAAAAATTATTATAACAGACTGGTAATAGGGTTTAGAAAGTAAAAGTTGCCACTGTGCAAACTTAGTGACCTGAGTTCTATCCCTAGGGCCCACATGGTAGAAGAGAACTGACTTCCAAAAGTTGTCCTCTAACCTTCTGATTTCCACATGGATGCTTGCTAGCTCTTCCCTCCCTCTCAAAAATGAATTTTTTAGAATACTTTTGTGTGCATATGTGTGTGTGTGCATGCATGTCATGGCACATGTGTGAAGGTCGGGGATAACTTGCTGAGTTGGTTCTCTTCTTCCATCTTTTGTTATGGGTCTGTACTAGAACAATAGTGTCAGACTTGCTTAGCAACTGACTTTACCCACTGAGCATATCACTGGCCCTTAAAAATTGCACTCCAGTCAACCCGTTGTTTTTAAAATTTTATTTAGTTAGCACATGTGTTGTACTCACACTTTAAGTCATTAGGTGCCAACTGTTGGAAGTCAGTTCTTTTCTTTCACCTTGTCAGTTAAAGGAATAGATCTCATGTTTCTAGGCTGATACAGTATGTGCACTGTCCCACTAAGCCATCTTTGTGGCTTGAAAAATCTACTTTTGGTAGGGTGCTAGAAGAAATAAAGTTAAGGACAAGATTTACTAGGTTGAGGCTTCATTATTTTTTGAATAAATTTAACTTTATACTTGAAAAAAGTATATTAATGAATGATTTGGACTATTTTAAATGAGAGGCTTAAGACACTCTGTAGATCGAAAAAACATAAAATCATGTAATCAATTATTTTGAAAGAGGAAAGCCAGGAAAGAATGTTTTAAATT
The DNA here is from genome assembly GCA_023101885.1 of Typhlomys cinereus. Lineage (NCBI taxonomy): Eukaryota > Metazoa > Chordata > Mammalia > Rodentia > Platacanthomyidae > Typhlomys > Typhlomys cinereus. Next base: position 2,204,588 of record JALPQD010000016.1, on the reverse strand, counting down.
TTTATTTAAATAAATATTTATTTTAAGATAAATGATAAGAAAATACATTTATTTTAGAGAAAGATTCCAGGAACTACATATTGTTTTGCTTAGTGCTTTAGCTTAATATAGTTTTGGTGATTCATTTTAAGTAAGTTATTTGAAATCATGAGTAATTCTAGACTTAGAGCACATTTGGCAATGACCTGGGTTAGACAAATAATTTTCCAGCCCCCAATGGTTACAGTTACAAAAATTCTAACTCCAACCAACTTACACTCTTTCCTAATTCAGCTGTAATACTTTACACACATTAATTAGTTCATATTTTGAACTAAAAGATAGTGAAAAGATAATTTCCCTTTTGTGAAAGAGGGAATGTAAAAACTGAAAATGTTTAAGAATGATCTTGGGAAGAAGAATGAATACTGTTCTTGAAAGGAATGAAAATTTCACACTCCATAAGCTGAAGAAGGAATGATAAGCTGTCATTTTCATTAGTGGAACAGATACACTTAAAATAGAAATTTTAACTTTGCAAGCAAATTCTAGGTTAAACTAACAAAGCAAACCAAGAAATAATGACTACCTATTAATGTTGCAGAGACAAACATAACAAATTTGGCCCACAAAAGTTACTGAACAAGAAAACAAAATGACAACAATCAGTGTACAGGGCAGAAGTCTGAACCAAGGGTTGCTAACATGTATCTGAAATGTCCAGTATTAAAACAACCAGGAAACATGAACCTCTAATAACAGGTATATTGGGCAATGATTTTTTTTTGAAACAGTTTATGATAAATGTATTAAAAACAACAAAATGGTATTTATTATTTAATAGAGAAATCTTAATAAGATAGAATGACCAAAATAAGCAAATGAAAATTCTTGAACTGAAAGACAATGACTAAGATGAAAAATTGTAAGTGTGCTCAACAGTATATTTAACACAACTGAGATGAGCCTATGGACTTAAAGATGAAGAATAAAAATTCTCCAACATTGTGAACAGAGGAAAAGATACCTGAACAACAACAACAACAACAAAGAAGAAGAAAACCCAATACTTTACAAGGCGTCTTACAAGGACAAGGGAGATAGGCATTGAAATATTTGAAAAGATGGCCAACCAACCTGACCAGCCAAATCTCTCCCCATCCTAAAGCTCAGGGAAACTTGTAGAAGAGGGGGCAGCAAGATTTTAAGAGCCTAAAGATGGGGAGGACCAATGATATGCAAGATACTCCACACAAGTTAGGGTTGCAGTAGCCATAATCTGACTTTGCATGACCTGCACAATGACTGACATGTCAACGACCCCCCAAAGTCTAGCATGGATCATAGGCACTAGGATCCTTAGAGACAAGGGATTAACAGTCATAATAGTGTTTCCAAGAAAGGGCTCTGGCTTATGTCACTGAGTCCTTACACCTCACTAGATGGGAGGATTCAGAAGGAAGTTTAGCATTCACACAAAAGGATGCTCCAGGGAATGGGATGGGGAAAGGGGAAGGCACTGGGAGAAGGGGAGGGAGGGGAGTGAAAGGAAGGGGAAAAGGGGGGAAGGGTGCAAGGGGGACTGGGAGGGATAGAGGGAGGGATAGGAGGGGGGTACCTAATTAGCTTGTATGACTGGGGAAAATAATAAATAAATAAAATAAAAAAATCACCAAATCTGAGGTAGAACATTAATCTATCAAACAAGTTCAATAAAGATCAATTGTGACAAACACAGAGATATACATAATAAACTGTTAAGTCAAAGACAGAGAGCAATAAGGGCAAAGCAACAAGGGCAAAATGACCCATAGTGTATATGTAAACGAAATATAATTAAAGCAGACTTTTCATCAGAGTTAATGCAGGCCAGAGGCACTGCTGGAACTTGAAAGTATTAGAAGAAAAACAATCATTTAAAAAAAAAAGACAAAATATCCAGTGTTTGTGATGACATGGAAGAACTGAAATCCTCCTTTAACTACTAGAGGAAATTCAATAATTAAAGCAGTCAACCAGTTTAGAAAATACCAAGTTATTTATTTAAAAAGCTAAAGATAATTAAATTTATAGTTGCTTTATGATAATTTCCATCTTAGGAAACTCAAAATGAATACATATAGCCACGCAAAGTTCTTGACGAAAATGTCCATAACATTACCTATAATGGAACAAAACTGGAAAAAATGTAGATATACCTCAACTGGGAATTGGGTAATGTAATTTAGTGCATGCATAAAAAAAATGACAGAGGTTATAAATGGGTCATCCATAAAACATGCTAAGTGAAATAAGGCAAACTATATATTATGCATAGTATATACATAAGAGTATGTACACTGTGAAAACTAATGTATATACCCTATACATTATTTCATGAGTCTATGGATATATGAAATATTCAGAATAGGCAAATGTAATTGAAAATAGGTTACTGACTGCCTTGGACTGGGAATGCAAACTGTAAAATGACTTGCAGAATTTTTTTTGAGATAATGGGGTATTTTAAAACTGCATTTATGGTGATGGTGGAACAGCTCTATAAATTAATGAAAATTATAATAGTGTATATTTAATATTTATAATGGAGTAGCAATATAATAACTCATTTTCCTGAAGATTTTACATCAATAAAGTTGTTTTATAAAAAGCTACATTATTTACTCGCACACAAGAATTGTCTATAAGTTTAATTGGATAACAATGCAAGCCTACCATTTAAATCTGTTTCATTTAAATCCCACTAGACACTTGGAGACAGAACTTGCACAAAATTCTAGCTATTCTATTATTACAAATCTGTTTTGGAAATCTAGCCTATTCCTTCAAGAAATAGGCCACTTTAATGCGTCAATTATAGTAATCTGAGAAGCATCAAGCATGAGCTGAATGGATAACAAAACAATCAGTTCTCCCTCTGATACTCAGCTTTAAATCTGAATTAACAGTAGGTTTCTGGGTTCCTTACTTACTGAAGAAAGGTCAGCATAGAATTACACTATTAAATGCAGCAAGTCATTTTATTTTTTTTTTTGAAATAGGGAAAACAAAGGGAAGATGTAATTGAAATTTTTTACTCATTACATGACATGTGTGAATTATTTTTTTCACTGAGTTCTCTATCCATATAGTACAAAGAAACCTTTGACTCAAATATTAAGGACTTTCTCTGCAAAGCTTCTGAGTCTGAACTGGTAATATTTTGCTGCTTACTAGACCATTCAAGAAACACTACAGTGACTGTACTGTATTATTTGTTTGTCTTTCATGTGATATATAATACAGCACTTACCCTGCTTTCTTCTAGGCTATCAAATGGACCTGGTGGATCATCCAGACAAAGAAATTCTCTCACTGCAAGGCTTTTCAAAGGTAAAAAAATTAGCTGGTATACAAGTAAATTTACAAAAGACAGCACAAAGCAAAAGGAACTTTGAAGCTATACAGTGTGTTAAGCAAATGGCTTTACTGATAATACCAAAAAAGTAGGTATTTTAAGTGTGTTCATATAAGCAGACAAATGCAAATATCAAACTATAAAAGATAAATGATTTCATGCTATTTTCTAGATTTTTGAAAACATAAATGAAAAACACAAACTTTCTGTTACATATAAATCACAATATATGAAACAATTCAGAATAATGATACAGGAACAATTCTAAAAGTGAAAAATCTTATTTTGACTTTTAAAGGAACATTGGACCAACATTCTGCTATGAATAAACAGAATTTCTAATTTATACTTTACCTTTTTTCCTTCAATGAATGCTTTTGAAGTCATTGAAAGCCATCTATTCTGAAATTCCTTTAAAGATTACCCTTGCTGTGTTTATTAATTTACTTAAATATTTTCCTCAGATACTCTAGGAAAAAATTTTGATCATTTCATTTCTGAACTACTAATTTTTATCTTTTCTTATGCTAGCATCAACAATAGCCTAAGAAGGTAGAAAATCAAATTTTCTGATCAAAATACCCTCTTCTTCCAAAAAGTAATTTTGATATGAGAGGTAACTTAATATACATGTTAAAGCATAATGTGACGTCTCAGTTTTCCTTATTTGTTAATTATTGTACAAAATAAAGATGTCACTCTATTTTAAAAAGAGAATAGGGCTTTTTATTGCAACATAGTACAAGTGATAGAGATAAATCTTAAATCTGCCTTCTGAGTATAAATGTGGACCTTTCTCTATCTTCAAATCACTTTGCCTTATATCTTGGTTTATTCGGACCAGAAAGGTTTACAAGACAATCAAGAAGAGAGAAACGATTTTTTAGTGAAATATTTTCAAAAGAAAAATCAGTAAAAACGAATTAATATGAGTACTGACAGAAAGTTTCAAAGACAGAATAAGGGGTATATCTAATTATCACGACAATACTTTAAATACCGGATTTTTATACGAACCACTCATGTGTAAATAAAACTGCAAATTACTTCCTTCACTAAGATATATTTTTCTCCTCATAGTTCTACCAGCTTTGGAGGCCATTTAGGGTATAACAATGTTAAACACATCAAGGATACTATATTCATTCTAATGCTTCACTCATAGAAACACCACCACTGTACTAACATTTCCATACTGAATCACATACTCACATTCATATCTCACAATCATTGTGAATCACATTCATACTCACAATCTGGTGGTTCTAGAATGCTCATTTCTCTTAGAATCAAAGGGGCAGGTGAGTTAACTCCGTGGGTAAGGCACCAGCTTCGGAACCTGGTAATTTGAGTTTGCTCCCTGGAAGCCCACACGGTGGAGGGAAGAGAAGTGACTTCAGAAAGTTGTACTCTGACTTCTACCCTTGCACTGTGGCATGCATGTGCTTTTTTTCTCTCTCTAAAACATTAAAAAAGTGGCATCAAAGTAGAGCAAAATGACCTTTCTACTGTCACATAGTACAAGTGATAGAGATGAACCTTAAAATCTGCTTTCTGCGTATAAATATGCACCCTCTCTACCTTCAAATCACTTTGCCCTATGTCTCGGTTCATTTGGAATATTTCTTGCAGACTGCTCTCTGAATGCATTCCACTTGTGTGTTATCACTCTTCAGTCCTGATGTTTAGAACACTGCAGTTGATTTAACAGCAGTTAAATCAGTGTTTTCTGGTGTAAGAATTACAATTTCAGTTACCCATTCTTTTTAGGGAACTGCTACAACAGATAAAAATGAGTCAGAAAAAAAGAAACTGTTCTTGGGCTTGAGAGGACAAAGTATAGATGAAACAATGAGAACAACAGTCACAATCTTCCAATGAATAAATTGACTCATGAACTGAATAGATATTTCTCCAAAGAAGAAATACAAATGGCCAAAAAAACCCATTTAAAAATTATTCATCATTCTTAGTCATTAGGGAAATACAAATTAAAATGGCTTTGAAATTCCAACTCAATCAGAATGGCTAACATGTAGAAAACAAACAATAGCAAATGCTGATGAGGATATATGGAAAGAAGTTCTTTTGACTCATTGCTGTCAAGAGTGCATTTTGGAAATCAATATAGAGGCTTCTAAAAATAGGAGTACCATATAACCGAGCTATACCATCCTTCAGCACACTCCCAAAGGAACATAAGTCAGCTTACCAGAGAAGGTACTTGCACATTCATGTTCATAACCGCACTATTTACAATTGTTAAGGAATGGAACTAAACAGGATGTACATCAGCAGATGAATGTATAAAAATATGTGGTACACACACATGATGGAATTTTATCCATTTGTAATGAAAAGAAAATCATGACACTTTCAGGACAATGGATGGAAGTGGAAATTATTAAGTAAAGAATCCCAGACTCAGAAATGGTAAGTACTTCAAATTGCTAGATTTTGTGTGTGTGCATGTGTTGAAGCTAGCTATAAGAAGCTAGCTTTAAGAAGGGCTGGAGAGATGGCTCAGGAGTTAAGCCTCTGTCTCGCAGGCAGAGAGTCCTGAGTTCGGATCCCAGATCCCACGTACAAACACCGGGTGGAGGCAGGGGTAGCATGTGCTTCTAGTTCTGGTGGGCGAAGCCTGCGAATCCCGGGGACAGAGTAAACAGAAAAAGAAGAGGTAGAAGCAATCCATGATGATTCCCGAATTCTCCCTTAGTTCTACACACACACACACACACACACACACACACACACACACACACAAATTGAATAAATAATAAAAAAAGAAGCTAGCTGTAAGAAAAAAGAGGGCTGAAAGAGAGAAAGAGAATAGAATATACATGAAAGCAAAAGGGAGAGGTGTTGAGCAGAGGAATGGATCAGCAGAAGGGAAACAGAAGAAGGGAAGAGGGAATAGAAGATTAATAAAAAAAAAGTCTGTATGAAAAGGCCACAATGAAACCCATTACTAGGAATGCTGACTTTGAAACACACCAATGGAAGCATGTAGATGTCTACTACTTTCAGTACATAATAATCCAGTGTGAAATATTTTCTAACAGGCTCATGACCAGGCTTCCTCATCTTTTAACATGCTTATGTTCACCAGCTAATTGCTGTAATACTTCTATTTGAAAAGGAAAATGACTGACAAGTAGATAAAGCCCTCTTTTTTTAAAATTTTTTTATTATTATTATTATTTATTCAACTGTGCACGTGTGTGTGTATGTGCGTGCGCGTGTGTGTGTGTGTATCTATGTATGTGTAGAACCACGGACGAATTCGTGAACCACCATGGACGCCTCCACCTCCTTCTGCCCCGGGATTCACAGGCTCCGCCCTACCAGGACCAGAAGCGCAGGCCGCCCCCGCTTCCACCTGGCGTCTATACGTGGGATCTGGGATCCGAACTCAGGACCTTCCGCCTGCAAGGCGGAGGCTTAACCCCTGAGCCACCTCTCCAGCCCGATAAAGCCCTCTTTATCCTCTCAGTTTTATGTAGTTCAATAGCAATATTGATAACATAACCTGTTGGAGGACACAGACACACACACACATACACATGTGGCTATTTTTATTTTACTTTAATTTTTTTATGATTTTATGGCTTACTGCTTAAATTCTATGGATTTCTGATATTTTAAATAATTAATTCTATGGTTTTACTCCATGTATTACTCTTTAAAATCTACAATAGAGGAATGTAATTTTAAACTGGCTCTATTTTTAATTTACTGCACAAGGTTTAGTGACTTACCACCTTTCTTCCATTTCAACAGTGCTCAGTTGGTGAAGACATCCAAGGAGTGTACAAACAATTTCCAAGGAAATGATATTTGAGAAAACAATGAAACTTCAATATATAGCTTTTCTCCTTAGGAAAGACAGTCCTTACTTCTGCTTGAGAATTACTAAGCAGAGAAGTTTAAATATCCAGAGCTAGCAAATAAGTACCGATTATTCATGTATACCATGGTCCTGGTCTGTTTCTATTTAATTACAATAATGGGGAGCTTCAAAGCCCCAGAAGAGCAATCTAAGAGAAAAATCTAACACTAATGAATTAGAAAGGAAAGACTCCATATCATTCTGTTCCTTTTTCCTCATAGATTAACTCTCAGCACTGTGCAGATAAAACCCAGATCAACTGTTGACTTACACTCTCTGAAGAGACTACAGTCAGCAGACATCCTTTAATGCTGTTACCAACTTCCAGAGAAAATTTGCTCTGAAACTTAAACTTTGATTCTCTTGAAAGAGCATTCCTTTACAAGAGTCCTATTGCACTTCTGAACTATGCTCTAGTACTCTTCTACCCAGTGATATACTTTCCCCTGGTACCTACTGTTAATTTTCTCTTTTGTTCATATTTATTTATTTATCCTTCACCATTTATTGACAGACTAGAAATTTAATAGCTAAGTGAATGTTCATTTCATTTACATTTAAAAAAACTGTAAAACTAATGCCTCTAGTCTATTAAAAGGCCCAGTGTGGTGTCACATGCATGCATGCATAACTGTATGGCAGGCTGAAGGAGGATTTTAAAATTCAAGTCCAGTCTGGGCCACATGGTAAGATTCTGCCTTTCAAAAACAAGAAGAAAGAAACAAAGAAAGAAAGGGTCAAGTAAATGTGTACTAAAAATAGTATTACTGAATTGGTGAAATGGTATATAAAGGCACTGCCATGCCTGATGACCTGAGTTCGATTCCCAGAATTGACAAAGAAGAAGAATGACTACTGCAGGATGTCCTGATTTGCACAGTGTACCATGGAATGCATGTGCTAACACCCGAATGCACACACACAACAGTAAGCAAATGTAAAAAATTATAAAAGGTACTACTGAATCTGATACAAATATCATTGCATAAAAGTATTATGTAAATTTCACATAGAAATACATAACTGTAACAGTTAATAACTCTCTTCAGTATTATCTACCAGTTAGAGAAAATGAAAAAAAAAAAGTTATCACAACCTTTAGGATGAGGACCCAGGAGTTAATGCAGGTGACAGAGGCAGTCACAGTGTATGAGATATGAGGACAGATGCAAGGTTCCTTCAGTACATGAGAAAGCCTGACATTAGGAACCTGGTTAGGTCATGTTTATCCTAGATACTTTTAGCCTACTAGGGGGCTCCTCAAGCAATCGAGAACAATAGTTCTTGGAACTGACATCAAGCATCTATCTACACTCAATTTTCCTTTTTATTTGGTTCTCCAGCAATGCTTGGTTTTCATGCATACAGCAGGGTTCCATGCTGACATGGCTCTACTTAGACTCTTTGCTATCTCCACTTGAGCTTGCTTGAGCTTCATGACTCAGCTTATTTATTATCTAATCATGAAAGTCTTCTCTTCCTAGTTTCCCTTCTTTACCCTCTATTAGATTTGCTGTTTTAAGTGTTAGTGCCTGGAATTTACTTTTCATAGGACTTATGATTTAACTTGTATCTTAAGGAACATGAGAAAAATTTTGGTAAATAGGATGAGAAATATTCATAAAATAGAAGATGGCAAATGTTGTTATATTGATGAATGAAGGCATAACTTCAAAGTAGAAGAAAGCATAAAATAACTGTATTGTAATTATGATAGACTGTTCAAAATAACTTTGTATATCCTTCACTTTTAGAAACTGAGCCATGGCATCCCTAGTGTATAATCTGTATATTTTGCTTCTGCATTTTGATGAGAAAATTCTCTTTTATTTGGAAAAATCTTCTTTCCCTTTCTGGTAAAAGTATCACCAATACTTTACAGTCCAGCTCAGCCAGTTATTCTTTTTTAGGACACATTGTCTTACTAGGTATTTTTAAACAGGGCCAGCATCTGGTTCATCTTTGTGAAATACAGGTTTATATAGTAAATCTTAAATGGTTACTGTCAAACATAAAATATCTAATAAATTGTTATCACCAAAATATTGTTTTTACTTTTCTGCTTTGTATTTTCTAAGTGTACCTGAAAACATTTTGAGTACTTTCAAACCAAGAGTTCTTAATATCCTTCAGCACTGTCTCCACTTCTGTTCTGTCACAGCCAAAAGCATAACACCAAGAGCCGCCAGCTGTGTAATGTGAGCTCTTTCCAACTACTGTGTTGTAAGGTGCTAACAATATCAGAAAATAAAATGAAAGAACAATGATTAATACAGTAATGATTATTTAGTCATATGGAGACAGTATTTTTTTTTTCAATTTTAGATAGGCGTCTCACTGTGCAGCCCAGTCTGGTCTAGAAATCAAGATCCTCCTGCCTTTGCTTTCTCAAGGCTGTGATTACAGGCATGCACCTCCGTATTTTACATTTTTATGTAATGTTTTTTAAGTGAAGTTCCTGTTTTCAAAAAGCAATGTAGAAATTTCATCTTTTCTTCTTTTTATCCCAGGAGGGATTTCCTGTTCCTTTTTAAACATAAAAAATGAAAGACTCTCACCCAACTGTGAAGTCTGTGAGTTACAACAACTATCATGCTGGCAAGATGCCCCCATTTGTGCAACACTGGCATGAGTGTTATGGGGGCATCAACAGGATTGTTTTTGTTTTTCTGCATGTGTTGTGTTGTGGTGTGTGTGTGTGTATGAGTGTGTACATGTGCATATAAGCTGCTCTCGAGTTTCCCAGGCTTCAACCTCCTTGTAGACTCTTACCATTTCTGCCTGTTATTTTTACATGAGATATGAGATCCAAACTCAGGTCCTTTTGCTTGCCAGGTCAAAGGCTTTAATATTGGAGCCATCTCTCCAGCCCTCAGTTGCTTTCTTATTGGATTTAAGGACTGCTTTTTAAGCAGGAAACTCATGCATAGTTTTGTAAAACATGATAAGACCCTGTGTATCATAATAGCCATATATCAGAGAAGCTTTCAGTCCTTGACAGGGAAGCACCTTTTTTGTAATGTGACAAGGAGAATCCTGACTAGCCAAGAGCAGACAGTAAGTAGCTGTGGAGAGCTTAGTCCTAAACACAACTAAATCACCTTCTACTGCAAGGTTCAGGGAACATCTCCAAGGAGGACTATAAGAATTTAAGAGCCAGAGGGTGGGGAATGGTGCTGCCAAATTTTAAGAACACGACAGCATTGTTAAACTCATGAACTCATGGCAGCTGTGTTTACTTCCACAAGACCTATGCAAGATGTATCGAACACTTCATCATGGAAGAGGAAAGTCCTCATGAGGTCACAGAGCTCATTGAAGAACTACGGAGGGTCAATGCTAGCTGTGGGAAGGGGAGCTACTCTCTCCAATGGAATACTACTGATATACCATCCACATTCCAGCAAGTGCTTAAGTGCACATCAACACAGAACAACCAAAAGAAACTCAGTGAGCCACATATTAAAAAAAGATACGAAAGCAGGAAGAAAGTTAGAAAGCTTTCAATAAGAAAAGGGAGGGATGGAATTGGTTATTAAGGGGTGAAAATGACTTAAATTTTTTGTGTTCATCTATGAAACTAACAAAGAATAAAAATAAACTGAAGAAAACTGAAAGGCTTTTCTACTTTTCCACATTTTTAAATACAATGAAGCCTGTGTCCAATGGGTTAACTGAAAGGAGCATGGATACCCTGGACATAGAGTGCAGCCGCAGAAGCACTTCTGTGGCAGAACCACTCCACTCAGGAGTCTGTGCAGACTGAGGCATTCATGGCTACTGAAGGGACAGGATTGGAAGGTCAGGAGTTACAATCCATGAAAAATTTATCAAAACTAAAATTTATTAATAAAAAGAAAAATAAGGAAGTACTATACAATCTTTAAGGAAGTGTCATGTTTATTTTGTAAATAGCTATGGTAGCCTCAGGTTTTCTACATATCATCATCTAATTATTTGTTTCCAATCCATATATTTTTCTGCCCTTAATTTCAACAAATTCTTCTTCCTACTTCTAATATTGCTGGTTCACTACTAACAGAATGATTCTCACTTCATTACTTCACCAAGTTCCTGTTACTTTTCATTAATATGTGTCAAACAAGACAGTGATTTATAAATTCCCTAATTTTATTCAAGTGGAAGCTTGATTTCTCCCATCCAAATACTAACCAAGCCCAACCCTGCTTAGCTTTCAGGATAATTTCTCTAAATAAACTTTAAGATCAGGAATTACATGGTAAATACTTATGACAGACAACAAACCTTTCTTTATCCCCTGCATGCTTAATAACTTGTTACCTCTACACTGTGAAGTAAATGAAAAAACTGTTTAACATCTATAAACATGTTTTCATTATAACCAAAACAAAATATTCTTTGTAGTGAAATTTCAGTTCTTATGGATTCCCTAAATGTTTCATGCTACAGGACAAAAGCTGGTGAAACAAACTAGATTCACTCATGTAAACTTAGAATTATAATACTTTTAATATTTATGCAGGGCACATGCTCTACTAATGAGCTACACTCCCAGCATTTTTAAAATGGTGCTAGGTAGATACAACTTACTACATTTATTTTTTGACATAGGTTTGGTGATAGTCCAGGCTAGCTTCAAACTGCCCATCTTCCTGACATTAACTTCTAAAGACTGAGACTGCAGTGTATGACATCATGCCTGATTTCAATGTTCTGTGTGTATGTGTGTGTGTATCAGAGGGCACTGAATGTGCCTATGGAGGTCCAAGGATGACTTTGGGAATCATCCTGGATTGCTTCTACTTCCTATTTGCTTTACTCAGTTTTCCACTTTTCATTTCTGCCTGGCATTTTTTTTTTAAAGATGATATTCAGGATCTGAACTCAGGACCGTCTGCTTGAGAAGCAGAGGTTTAACCCCTGAGTCATTTCTCTGGCCCCCAAATGTCTAATTTTTAACAAGTGAGATTTACTGTCAGTAACAACAACAACAAAAAAGATAAATCTAAGTATTTTTTATTTTAAAATAAATATTATAAAGTAGCTTTACCTGTCAATACTTGATTAGCTAAAGAATATAGCCAAAGGATTATTTGTAAAAGTGTTCTTTTTTATGATGTCAAAATCTTGCTCATGTGGCAATTCTCAAAATCCACCACAAGAGCAATCCTAATCTATTTCCCATTATCTCCCTAGACCCCTAACTTACTACTAACAGAATGGCCTAATGGCCTTAATGGCCTTAAGAGAAGACTATCTTTTATGTACAATCTTTCCCTTCTTACTTTTCACTGCCTATTTCTCTAGCAACTCTTTAGTTATGTCTGAAGACCATAAAGGACTGGGGTGTGGGGCTCTGTAGATCTCTATCTCCTCTCTGCCGAAGGGCTCTCCAGATTTCCTCCTTCCATGTTGTCCGTGGAAGTTCTCTCTGTACTTTCCAGTTTTAAGCTATTCTGTTCTAGTGACTTCTGCCACCTTAATGCTTAACTATAGTTCTTTTGGTTACTTGGCTACTAGCCCCTCAGCTCTCATAAAATTCATTATTTCTTGAAAAACAAAAACAAAAACAAAACAAAACTTCAAAGGCTTATTCTCTGATTTTAGTACTTGTTAGTTTTTATTACTATTTTATGTGCTGGAATTAATAATAATCTTCCCTTTTATTTTGATAAATATATTTATAGAGAAATATATAGAAATATATATAGAAATACAATTAGGTAATAAGTTCCTTCTACTTAGACCTTACAATCAATAAATTTGCCTCATTTGTACAATCTTTTCTCATGAATTAACAGTATAGTCTGAATACATGAATACAAATAAACAGTTCTGGAATTCATTCAAGAAACACTTATTTGAGAGCTATGTGAGCACTGGGCTATAAGCACTGAGCAATGGATAATTCACTAAGTAGTAAATAAACAAATACATGATCTGTTATTATTGACACTACAACCTGATGGAAGAAATAACTAAATCACAGAAACAATTTGCAAACCAAGATGTGGTCAAGTACCAGGCAACATGTCTCAACTGAGATTCCATGAGAATGAAACTTTACTTACCGATAATGATTTAAGTGACCTTTTCTCAGTTCTGGGGATAAGTACAAAGCTGGTACCATCCCAGAAGTACGTAAGTTCATTATATATAACAGGTGTCTTAAGACATTAGGAGAAAACTTTCAACCTGGGGAACAGCTGCTATAAAGAGTAAAGAAGAGCCCCTTTTTAGTGATGATGGGGTAAGGAGACAGGCAAGAAGGTCAGACATAATGAAATGAAGTTAGTGCTGAAATTTTTGGGATGTATATAATAGACTGTATCTAAGCTAGGGCCATTTGGGGTAGTAGTGTAAGATGCTGCCTTTCTAGGAAACAACTCACATAAAAAACAAGGAGTTAAGTAACTTCGGAAGAAAAGATTGATATGGCAGATGTACACATAATGGAAAATGGAAAGGAATAAAAAAATGCATGGCCAGAAAGACAGGCAAGTAGGCAGGATCCAGAACAATTTCATCAAACTACATCACAAATAAAAATTGTGTCTGTAAATGGGCCACAGAAGTTAAGTGTAGATAAGAGATGAAGATTAGAAAGAAGGGTTCTATAGCAATCAAGGGTGTTAATAGCAGGAATGGAGGAAAGATAGTGAATCTGAGTGAGCCCTAAAGCATAACGAGATGGGGGTTGTGTCGTGGTGTGAATGTGAGTTGTCCCCCACAGGCTCATGTGTTCGAATCCTTTGCCAATGTTAATGTCTAGGGAAAGTTGTAGTGCTTTTAGGAGGTGGAGCCTTGCTGGAGGAAGGCAGGTCACAGGGTGGATCTTGAGGTTTTGTGGCTCAGCCCTACTTCCTGCCAGCTTGATTTGCTCCCACTGCCTCCATGATGACAGCAATGATCTGAACCAGCTTTTACCTTTTGCCTCTAAGCCATGCCTTCTGCTATGAGATTCCCTCCTTAATAAACTATAATCCCTTTACAATAGTAAGCAAATATATTTTTCTTCCCTTAAGCTGTTAATGAGTAAAGTCTATAGCAGCAAAAAGTAAAGTAACTATAACAGGTAGTGAGGGATGTGCCAAAGGTGTAAGTCTGAGTAGATTTTGATGCTGAGTATTGAGACAAATTGGAGACTGTTTCTAAGATTAATTTTTTTTATGATATTGTCAATGAGGTAACTGTATTTATGAACCTGGAATACAGAGAAGGGGTTTGGCTCATGGTTCCTTAGCAAGGAGAAAATACAAAGAGTATGCAGGGACCTTGAGAAGTTATCATGCTGACGCAGCACGCACTGAAGACCAAAGTGCACATATACAATGGACATGTCTTACACATAACTGAAGGTAATATGCATCATGCAGACTCAGAAAAAAGCAGAGATCAGCATGTTTATCTAAATTGCTATGTATCCTTATTTGAAACAGTGCAAATAGCAGTTACAGACATATACATTACACTACTACACACTAAATGCTTTCTACTTTTTGAAAAATGGCTCTAAGTATCTAAAAGTGTAAGCGCCAAACAAGAAACTCAGTTAACTCATTTTCCTTATAATCAGAAGCAAAACTTTCAAAATTTTCATTTTACTATGTAATTTAACTTTACAATTTTCATATTTTGTATTACTTTAGAGAAATATAAAATTAGTCTCAAAATTAGTGCCACAGTAATCAAAACCTGATTAATGTGAGTTATTTAGTTTTAATGAGTGCCAACATGCGGAACACTAAAATCAAATTTATAGCCAGTAGTCTGAGTATACAGTGCACTGAAATTCTCACTACATTTTTAAAAACTTTAGCAAAAATGAAATGTCAAATAAAATCCAAAATTTGAAGCAGGAAAATCCCATGTAGTACTTTGAGAAGTAATTAAATCCCTATCCTCTGTTTTGTACTTAAGATGATGATGGACCTAAATTTAATTTTTAGCTTAAGTCAGTTGTTTGAATGATTTTATCATCTCTTATTTCAATTAGTTACATACCAGTTAGCAATGTCCTTGTGAGCCACTAAATTTTGAAGAAATGCTTGTAATCCTAATTGTCTATCTTCTAAAAAGTCAGCATTGTAGTTATCTTTAAACCAGCGTTTTGGAGGAAGTGCTAATCGAAAGCCTGGAAACATCTCTTTTAACTGAAAAAGAAAAAAGAAAATATGTTTAACTCAATTACATCAACTGCATAAAGTCAATTGTTGACTATGTGAAATTTCTCATTAAATAAGCTTACAATGATTAACTTTAACTAAACTTTTTATGCTTTTTCTCCTTGATTTACCAGTGCTGTACACACAGAAGTCCTAGTTGTTCCACATCCTTGTCTGAACTTGGCTTTTTCCATTTTCTTAAACTCAGTCCTTCTGGTATATAGGTGGTAGGACTTCATTATGACTGAGATTTGCAATGTTGCAAACAACATTGACTATTTCCTAATATGTTTATCTCCTCTAATGAGTTATCTATTCAAACTTTTTGATTACTCCATTCTAAAAAAACAGGGCTGCCTTTTTAAAAATTAAGTTATATACAGGTCCTTTGTCAAATATATGTATTGAAAATCATTTATCCTAGCCTACCCATTTCAATGGTATTACTATTGGAGCAGAGGTTTTAAAACTTTAATTGTATCTACTTCACCCATTTTTCACCCCATTTTGATTTGTTATTTTAGGTCCTAAGAAAGCTCTGCTCACTCTCAGATGCAAAGATTTTCTTTTATGCTTTTCCTAGAAGTGTAGTTTTAACTTCATATTTGATTTAGCATTCACTTTGCCTATCTGGCTTAAATTTTACTTTTGTAGGGAAGATTTTTCCAACCTTTGAAACTAGGTTAAACATCCTTTTATATATTCAGTTATAATTACTTATGTAATAAATCAACTCAAAGCTTACTATAAGAAACATTTACTAAGATCATGGATTCTGAGGTCCAATGTTCTGTACTATGATGTGATGGGGCCACAGCTGAAGACTTGACAGCTGGGAGCTGGAAGCATCTGAGTTCACAGTCTGGATGGATGATGCTGGTTGTTGATAGAAATTTTAGCTAGGACTATGAGTCACAGCCTCACATTGATATCGCAAGGTATTCTGGAATTCTTTTTAGCATCTAGGCTGGTCTTTACAGAGGCACTCTCAAGAGAGAAAGCTAGGATGAAACCACTCACATCTTATGTTGTAACCTTGAGCATCAAAAGCATCATTTCTGCGGTCTTCTATTGAATGTTCAAATAATCATGAGCTCACTCAGTTTGAAGATGAGGGGGGAAAACTAATTTTTTATTAACAGTAGCAAGATTGAAGGTGCTGCTCTGGTCCTTTGTAGGAGGAGGAACAATTAGTACTGCTTCATGACATTTATCATAATATATGTGACGCTTTAATTCTGCTTCTCCTATTAGACCAGTGGTTCTAAACCTTGGCTATGTGTTGGAATCACTAAAAGAGTTTTGCAAAATATGAATGATTGTGTCATATTTCTGAGAGATTTGGATTCAAATGGCTAGTGTGACCTGGGTATTAAAATTATAATTCCAGGGAAATAAATCCACAGTACAATTAAGGTTAAGAAACATTTCGTTATAGTATAGCTATTATGCCTTATTCATATTGTATCTTTAATGTCTAGTACAGTGTCTACTACATAAAAGCATTCAACAATAGGTAAATAAGATCCAATAAAGGAGAGAAGTGAAGACTCCAAAGAAAAACAGTGACTGGCAGTCCTAAGACTCCACTTGTGAGGCACAGGCTGAGGGTGAACAGTTCAGAATAAAGTAGAGTAAATCAGGATTCACATATGCCTAACATTTCTATTGATATGAGGAGTGAATGTGAGAACTAATGGGTTGACAAGGTACTATCCCTTTCCTCACCATGCTGTGCCACCTGGACTGAGAACCATTACCACATTGAAATGTTCTTAAGAATAATTTACAAAAAGTTCAGCTGTCCAACCTACTCGATATCCCTGTCTGGCCCCTGCAACCAGGTAAGCACATTGTAAAATGACTTCAGGACTTTGTCCTCTGGCTTCCTCAGCAGAGGCAGTTATAAAACTCCTAGAGAAGCAGAAGCAAAACTAGGAGATTTAAGAAAGGGAAAGAACTAGATAACATTAGTAATCTTATCTCTCCTCTATATGTTTCTAGTCTCTGCAAGCTACTTTCTCCATGAATATAGATAACTTAGATATTTAAACTCCTAAGAGACAGAGTATTTCAAATTTCTAGCATAATACTGAACTCAAGATACTCATTACATTTATGATTCATCTTATAGATGATCTCAAGGTTTTATTATTAAAACAACTATAAAATAATGTCTATACTTTAAGCTACGTGCTGCCAATATTTAACATACATCTTTTAATCTTGTCAATAAAAGTAGGAAAGACAGGATGGGTAGAGTTCTGTTACCTACTATAGTAACCTGAATTTAAGATTTTGATTTTCACAATTCAATCACCCAAAGTCAGCTGTACTTTAAAGTATTAAATAGAAAATCCCCTAAATATGTGACTCATCAATTTTTAAGTCAAGTGCCTTCTGAGTAGCAGATGAAATCTTAAGACCTTCTGCTTATGTCAGGGATGAGCCAGTCTTTTGCCCAGTGGGTCCATACTATACATGCCAGCTAACCAGTTAAGTCCCTCAGTAGCCTTTGAGTCATCCAGACTGAAGGTCACAGCATTGCAATGCTTATGTTCAAGTGGTAGAAGTGGTGACTTAACAATGCCTGTGATATTCAGCATCATCTGCTTTATCAAACTGAGCAGATTTGATTAGACACCATATGTACTCCCTAATAGGTGGATCCTAGTTCCAAAACCATTCAATGACATATTCAAAGGTAAATCTCTGTAATATCTACTGTAATTGCAAAGATTATAAACAGGAGGGAAGGGAAAGGAGGACTCCCCCCAAAAAAAAGGAAATAGGGGAAGAACGCTTCAGTAGAGAAAATAGGTCACTGTCAAATATTGCATGTAAGTAGTAAGACATCTGTTGAAGCTCACTCTCTCTTCCCTTCCTGGTCACTGAAAAGGTTTGATCTCACCAATCAGGGAGAGTATCAGGACTGGCAGATAGATGGCAACCATCCTGCAAATGGGATACTAACTCCCCCCCGCCCCCGCCCACACACACACACTTCTGTGTCCTACTCCTATTCTTCCATCTACCTTTGAGTCTCCTCTTATACTAAGTCTTCATTTAAACAGTCTTTTATCTTTGGTTAGGAGGTGACCTTCCATACCAATTGGGAAGCAGCCAAGGGCAGTGCAGGAAAAGCAAGAAAACAAAAACAAACCATAATTCAGAACACGAAAAACTCTGCATTAATCACCTGGAACCAGACCAGCCAAATCTCTCCCCATCTTAAAGCTCAGGGAACCTTGTGGAAGAGGGGGCGGCAAGATTGTAAGAGCCTGAAGATGGGGAGAAACAACAATAATCAAGATCCTCCACACAAGTTAGGGCTGCAGTAGCCAGAATTGGACTTTGCCTGACCTGTACAATGACTGACATGTCAAGGATTCCCCCAAAGTCTAGCATGATCACAGGCAGTAGGATCCTTAGAGGCAGGGGATTAATAATCATAATAGAGTTTCTATACTAATGGGGAGCCCAAGAAAGGGCTCTGGGCTAGGGCACTGAGTCTTTATGCTTCACTAGGATGGAGGACTCAGAGGGAGATTTGATATGCACACAAAAGGATGCTCCAGGGAATAAAGATGGGAAGGGGGAGGCACTGAGAGAGGGGGAGGGAAAGAAGGGGTGAGAGGAGGAGGAAAGAGGAGAGAGTACAAGGGGGGGCTGGGGAGGGAAGAGGGAGGGAGAAGATGGGAGTACCTATTGAACTTGTATGATTAGGAAAAAAAATAAAATGTGGGAGAAAAAAAAACTGAGCAGATTTGCTCTCCATTCTCTATCATACCCTGATGCAATTTACTTGACTCCTCACTCTTAGAATTTTAGATTATGATTTTTAGCAATTAAAACCAAACCAAAGTAAAACAGGCAAAACCACTATGAAAAAACCTAAAAATATCCTTTAAGTATTTCCTATATTTATTACATAGGAAATATGTGGCAGGATCAGAAAACTTCGTGTGCTGTGGAGTTAAGGCTTGGTTTACCAGTGAAATGTAAGGATGCTAGACATGTCAGAGCAAACATAGAACACTAATCAAGGAACAGTTCTATGTTACAGTAGGAGTTAGCCCAGGAAAGTGATATTTATTGTAGGCAATTATGCTGGAGGGATGGAAACAGAGCCCTATGGAACTGAGATGATTACAACAGGTGCCTCATATGCTGGACTTCAAACTGCAAGATTTAGAGTTTGTTCTGCTTTTCAGTCTTTCTATGGAACAATCTTTCCTGGATATTCTTTCATTCTTCCGCTTTGAAATGAGAATGTTTACTTTTTGCCATTATATGTTGGGAACATATAACTTATCTTTTAATTTTATAAGAATTCACAAGAAAATGCCTTGAATTTCAAAAGAGTCTTTGGACTTTAGAATTTTTGACTGTGCTATGACTACTAAATTCTATAAAGATTTTTAAAGTTGGACTGAATGTGGTTTTCATCATTAAGTATTCATGAGTCTTTGTGGACCAAAAGGAGGAATATCATGGTTTGAATGTGAGTTTTACTTGCAGGCTCATGTGTTTGAATCTTTAGCTGATGTTAATGATGGTAATGTATGATATCAACTAATATAATTATATGAGCTCTTCACAGTGTTTTGTTTGCGACAGAAGGAAAACTGGAGATATTCAGAATACAAGAAGGGCTTGGCCCACTGCTGCAGCTTTGAAGATGCAGGGGTCATGTGCGAAGAAGTACCAACTTCATGAACTCTAAATGATAGCAAGCAAGCAAACACTGTGCTCCTACAACTTTAAGAAACTAAACTCTGCCAACAACCTGAATGAGCTTGGAAGCTGATTTTTCCCCAGAGACACCAGATAAGTGTACTCAGTCCAGCCAAAAGATTAGATTTGAGCTTGTCTGGTCCTAAACTGCAAACCGATTGTAATTCTAGCTCCAAACTACTAAATAATAAATAAACGCCATTTTAACCTAGATTTGTGATAAGACTAGGCAGCAATAGAAAATTATTTAATATGTATTAAGAAGCTCTTGTTTGCTCTTTTTCAGTTATAATAAGTAATCATATATGGATTTTTCTCAAACTTATAGGTTATATAATCACATATTAAGTATTAAATGTTTCATATTTACATAAAAACATAATTATGGAGTTAAGTATAAATATTGAAGGATTTTATACTGAAATGAAGTATTTATTCTTATGAACTAGAAAATATTTAATTTTTGATGACTCAAAAATTTATAAGAAAGAAAGATACATATAATGGAAATATAGTGAATAGACACAATGATTAGAAACTGAATGAGGATTTACTGAAGCACTTACTTTGTCATTAAGTCTAGAGAAGTCTGTGTATCTTCTGAAAACTACCCAGCTTTCTTCTGGGTTTTTCTTTACAAGTATTTTATATACCTGGGGGGGGGAGAGAGACTAGTTATGAGCCAAACCTTCAAATTAAGTGTTTTACAAACTTACTTGATAAACCAAACAATTTTTATGAAAAAAAAATCATTTAGATTTCCAAATATATAGATAATCAATGGCGATAAAAATACACATTTAAAGATCTATAAAGTGAAATGTCTTTGTAAAACAAAAATCTTATCATAAATCAGCTCTCCAAATGTTCAATTCAATATCATCTCATTGATGAATCAATCACATTTGACAGAACAGTCACCACTTGTGTCTTATACACTCTTTAAAATTAACGTCTATCAAGCTAAATTTTTAAATACTAAACTTGGAGCTTAAAATATAATCATAAAATATTTTTAAAATGCCTGTGTAGGGGCTGGAGAGATGGCTTAGGGATTAAGCCTCTGCCTTGCAGGCGGAAGGTCCTGAGTTCGGATCCTAGACCCCACGTATAGATGCCGGGTCGGAAGCGGGGGCGGCCTGCGTTTCTGGTCCTGGTAGGGTGGAGCCTGTAAATCCTGGGGCAGAGGAGAAGGTGGAGGTGGTCCATGGTGGTTCCCGAATTCTCCCGTGGTTTTACACACACACACACACACACACACACACACACACACACGGACGCACACACGGATGCACACACGGATGTACAATTGAATAAATAAAAAAAAATGCCTGTATTAAAAAAATTCCTAGCTTACGGTCATTCATATTTGGCTCCAGAATAAAACATCTTTTACTTTTAAGAAAAAAAGATACATTTCTATAATTATGTACAAATGTCTTAGATAGTAAATACAAAATTTCAATTGAAGTGAGTTGACATCTTAAAAATGTAAGAACAGATTTTACTTTTTTTCCTTTTTTGTTGTTAATGGTTTCTGGGTATGTGTCTCTCTGTGTATCAGAAAGCACTGTGTTTGCCCATGGAGGCCCAAGAGTGACTTCAGGAATCATCCTGGATTATTCTACCTCTTGTTTGTACTGCTTTGAGGCTTCCCAGGCTCCATTCACCAGGGCAAGAAGTTCAGGCCAAAGACACCTGACATTTTTAACGTGGGATTTGGATCCAAGTTCATGTACTTCTGCTTTCAAGACAGAGGCTTAAACCCTAAGCCATTTCTCCAGCCCCCAGATTCTATTTTCTAAAAGCATAATTTTAGAATTTATTCTGAGGAACTGTCATTTATGATAGAACCTCAAGAATAACTTCTCTAAGTAATTTTGGTAGAGGATTTCATGGTAAGCTCTTCTGTTCCACAGTGAAACTCTTTAACATGGTTAACTTCTTTCTAAGAAGTTTCCTCAGCAATGATTTTCAACCCAAGTGACTCCTGAGTACTTAAATGTGACATATGATGATGCATAGCACAGGAAAGTAACTGGTTTTTAAAGCCAGTGAGGAAAAAGATTAGTTGTTTAAGTTATTTCATACTGATTACATACTGACACCATGTTCTGGACACATGAGGTTGGCTAAAATGTCTTACAAAATTTACAAAATGTGATGATATTCATAGTTCACATACAATTCTACAGAACAGTATTATTACAGACAAGTCGGTACTTGAATGGACTGTGGACCCTTCTTGCTAGTGACTTTCCTCTCACACAGACCGTTTCAGCTCTCAAGTGGGAGAACTGCTATGGGTCAGAACAAATTTATAGTTTTGAAATAAAATGTGTATAATTAACTTTGAAACATACAAGCACATAAAACAAAATTATATGGACACCTTTTAAATACTAGCAGTAAGTCCTGAATTTTGGATACGAAAGAAACATTTTAGGAGATAAATTGATAAAACTTAAATATGAATTATTGAAGATGAAAAAAATCAGTAACATAATTCGGTTTGGCCACAGAAATTATCCTCCCATGTCATTTTCCATAGCGATCCCTGAACATTATTTTCTGTGAGAAATAAAGTCTAGATCTCTGTTTCTTTTCTAGAATATTCTCCAATCTTTTCTAAATGACTAAGTAGTTATTTCAGTAAAACTTTATGTACAGTTCTAAAAATTGTCTCTTCTAAACTATGCTATTTTTCTTGGAAGTCTTCTTATCCATGCATATGACAATAGCATGAATAATATTGGAATAAACAGCAAAACTCTGTATCATGAAAATCCTAAAAAAACTTTTTGATCTAACGTAACTTTTAGCAAGGTTGATGATAAACATTCTAAGTATGCATAAACACAAAGGTTAACATACATAAAAGTGACAAAAAGAAAACACGAAAATACACTTTTTATAAGAACATAAAACATTCATATCTAGAAATAGATCTGATCACATCACCTCTGAACTGACAACTACAAGAAATTATTAGAGCAATTAAAGTTTTGAGTCAATGGACTGGGTTCATATGTTTGAAAACAGTATTGTAAATATGACTGCTCTCTCTAATTAACTTATAGATTTAACAGATTCCCAATGAAAAGAGCCAAGAACAGCCAAGGCAACCCTGAAAAGCCAATAAGACAAGGCACTTAAAGTATCAGGTATCAATACAAAAACATATCATTCATTAAGACTATAAAAAGTTAAGGATGGAAAGTGATACACACTTTCATGATTTATATCATAAACAACATTGCAAATGCAGAAAATAGAGGTACTTTTAACAAAAATACCTAATAACTAATTTCACCTTAAAGTATAAATGGCTTGACCATTTCCCACAATATGAACAAAAATCAGTCTCTATGGTTTGTAGATGGGGGAAGGGCCTCAATGAAGAAGCTGTTAGAAGAAAACATGAACAACACCTTTATAATATTAGAGCAGAGAAAGACTAAGAAAGACTTCATCAGAGCCAAGTAGGGTAAACATGCTGTGATCTTAGAAATGAGAGTCAGATGTAGGAGAATGAAAAGTGTGAGGTCAGAATAGTTTATATATACAGCGAGACCCTACCTCAAAATCAAAGCAAGCAAGCAAACAAAAATAAAATGAGGAAACAGGCATTAGCCATAAAAGAAAAAAATGTAGTATATCAAAATTATGTTTATCTCATGTATTAAAAAGAGAGGAGGAAGACAACAGCGTCAACACAATGACAATCACAATACACATATCTGAAAGGTGGGTTTATGTCTCAAATGCAGAAAACTACAAATCAAAAAAGAGATGAATCCCTCCCAAAAGTCTTAACCAATTTACAAGAGGATAATCAAAAAGCTAAAACAATTTTAAACACTTTAGCCTAATCTGCTAATAAGAGAATTCAAAGTCACAATGTGACATTTCTATGCAAATCAGAATATATAAAATAAAAAAGATGAAAAACATGACTCCCGTTGGTAAGTTGTAGCGATTGGAGATTTTATACACAGAGAATACCACTGTGTAATACTGTTCTTCAGTGCCTTTTAATGCAAGACTATAGAGCTAGCAATTTTACCCATAAGTAGCTATCAATCAGAATGTATGTATGTGTTTATCAAGTGATGATTCTTAAAATGTTCACAGTGTAGTAATATCTGAAAGAACATTAAAAAAGAAATATTACCAGTATTAAAAATGAACCACCTACATTTTATGCAAGGTTAAGGGTGAATATTACAAACAGAATGCTAAAACAAAGAAACTAGACCCCAAAGAGTATATAGTCAACAATCCATTTATATAAAGTTCAAAAAGAGGCCAAAAGCATGGGGGAGGGTGGTATGTATGCCAATAATGGATTTTTCATTTATGTGCTAGTTACATGTAGGTCTCATTTGTAAAAATTTATTAAAGTAAAATAAGTGATTTATAGCATTACAGAACTTACTGGGGTAATAGTCACCGAATTTTATGGTCAAGAATTCTAAGTATAGGCTTACTTTAGTCAGCACTAGTTTAAGCACACAGGTAAGCAGATCCTCACTTTTTACTAGTGTGTAGCAGAGGCCAATACTCACAGTAAATTTAGCTCTTTCTTCCATAACTTCGTAACCCAGGATTGTAGGTGTAGAAGGTCTATCTTCCCAATTCATTGTTTCAGGATTTTGTTCTTCAGTTTCTCTTGATCTAGTAGAATACTCAATGGATGAATCTGTACCTGTAAACTTAGTCCTAATGAGAGGACTGTTACACACAGACAAGGTACTATCCATCTGATCAGGAACAGTTGTCTGCTTAAAATTACCCACATTTGAATCTTCTAATTGGCCTTTGGAAGAGTTTGAGCTTGTTGAGATACTGCCAAAAGAAGAACTCCTTTGATTTCTGTTGGTTGCAAAACTGGAAGCAGAGTTTCCTATTGGCATAGGAACTGGGACATAAGGGGTTGCCATCTTCTTTGGTCTTGGCAACAAACTGGTACACTCGAGTCCGAACACTTAGAGGACCATTAATATACAATCCATTATTTTCTTCTTAGGTATTCACTATCTAAAAATGAGAGGGACATATTAAAAGATTAAGCTTCAATGTGGAACTTAATCCACAAAATGTTCTCTTTATGACACTCGACGATTTTATGAAAACATACTTCAAAAGTTCCTCTCTCTAATCTCAGTTATCTCTAAGGGCTCTTGTTTGCAAAGTGAAGAGAACAGAGCTACTTCACAACTCACAATACATATTACACTTAAAAAATAAAGTATCTATCTTTGTTCCCTTTAATTCCCGAAAGGTTCATTTTCCATTTAACCTGAAATGATCCCCAATATACACACACTAATTGAAAGAGGGTGAGGGAGAGTCCAGCAAGAGGTGTAAAGACCCTCCTGAAGTTTTATGTTTCTGATAAATACCATACAAGGTACATGACAAGAAGAATGGAAAAATTATTCCCAATAGTGGAGCTTTAATGACTTACAAAAACTGGTAACAGTTAATAAGAAGCTTAGACACTATGTGGGAACAACTGTTCTCTCTCTCTCCTCTCTCTCTCTCTTTTTTTTTTTGGTAGTTTGGGGGCTAGAACCTAGGATCTTGCAAATGCTAGGCAGGACCTAGCTGATCATAGGTAGCTCAGTTCTCCATTGAGCTATATCTCAGCCTTTTTTTTTTTTTTTAAACTTATGAGTTAATCTCATTTACTCAGGCTGACTTTGTACTTGCTCTGTAGCTTTAAATCTCTGGTCTTTCTGCCTCAGTCTTCAGAGTAGCTGGGATTACAAGCTTGCACCACCAGGTACAGCGACAACTGCTCTAAAATAACATTTTAAAAAATTCAGCTCAATATTATATTTGAAAAAGTAAACTCGACCAACTAAATGGGGAAAAAAAAACCAAACTGCATCAAACACAGTCTGATAAGACGAGATTATTAAAAATTTGTTTCAGTTTCCAGATCATCACTAAGTCTAAGTAATCTCTGTTGCCCAATGGACTAGTATATGTTGTGTCAAAATATTACAAAGAAGTAATGGCTTATCTTTAAATGGTTGATAAATTCCTAAGAAATTGTAGGACATACATAGCAAGAAAATGACAGAACTACACACAGCAGCAGGCAGATGTGCCAGCCCAACTTTATTTACATAACTCTACTGGGGAGAAAGATAGGCACAATCTACCGGATTTGGAAAGATGCTGAAATAGTATTTTTAACTGGGCACGTGGCTCCGGACAACCTTCCCTCTCACCGAAGATTCAAGAAAGTGGGGATTGATTCACCTGTCTTGGGTTCCACCAGCCCGCCTTCCCCCAGAGCAGTAAACAGCAAGGCACGACACCTCCGAGCGCCCCGGGTGGCTGCCCCGGCTCCCGCCGCCGAGGCCCCGGGCTGGGGGCGGCCTGCCTATCCCACGCGCGCGTCCACCCGCCCGAGCGGCCCGGCTGCGGGATGCTCCGGGACCTCCTCGGTCTCACCTGGGGCAGGTGAGGTGAGTGACAGCGCAGAGGGCGGAACGCAGGCCCCGACCCACCCTCGAGGGGGCAGCGGGGCTCCGCGCCGGCCGGGGGATCCGTGGGCTCCTGCGGCCCGGACCCTCAGCCCCCGCCGGGCCCCGCCGGCCTCCCGGGCGCCCCCGGGGCAGAGGCGCCCCTGCGCCGTGCAAGGGGTCGCGACTCCCGCCGCGTCTCCGCGCCCCCCGCCGGCCGTCGGGGAGGCAGGTGTCACCGCCCCACGGCCCCGGACCGCGTCCTCCGCCGCGTCCTACCTGGGCGCGCTCGGCGGCCCCGCTCGCGCGCTCTCCCGGGACGGAAGCCGGCTGTTCCCCAACAGCTGCCAGTCGCCTGCTCCCGGGCCCCGCCGCGCTTCACGTGACCCTCCGCCCCACAGCCGCCGCTCCGCGCCTCCGCCCCGCCGCCTCGCTGGGCTCCCGCGGGCAGGAGGGAGGGAGGGGCGGGCCTGGGATACTGCCCCAGGAAGTGACGTCACGCCAGGCACCACCCACCGGAAGCACGAGCTAGAGACGCAGGTACCCGAATGATTCTGTGACAGGAAATCGACAGTGTTTTCACGAGCTTTCTCATCAAGCGAACTCCTGAGAAATGTGGCTACACACCTAGCTTGTCCAACAGGCAACGAGAAGACTTCAGTTCCCAGGAGGGTGGGTCCGGGCTTCAGCTTGGCATCATGGGACTTGTAGTCAGCACCATCTTGGGTTAGATTATTTCAAATATATAATCGATCACTTTTCAGAATTAGCAGTTCTTTATAAAGGATGAAATTGACTTGAAGAATGGGAGGACAACCTTCGATGTTAGCTATTGAGTATCCGTCCTACCTCGATGGCAATGATTCCTGAGATTCTTTAGTAATTTCTTTTTCCTCTCTATGGAAAAATGTAGCCTAGATTGAATGCCAATTGTGCAATTTGATTTAAAGATTATTCCATGATTTCTAGAACTTTAGAGAAGTCCCAGAAGGGGAAAAACTGATAGTAGCAGTTCCAAAATGTAGATCATTTTCTTTATGATATAATTATAGTTTTGGTTTGATCTACAGTTCTACTAGTGAATGGAAGATAAAAGTAGAATTCTGTGGAACATGGGTAGTTTTCAGGATGAACCTGACAATTTTGATCTTGAATTATGCCAGTGAAAAAGGATCAGAGAAAGGTAAAGCAGAGAAAAATGGGTCTTGACATATTTTCCTCAATGCTTATTGGGCAACATGTAGTACCCAAAGAGATCTGTGAAAAATAAAGCCTGACAGTCCAATGTCAAAAAAGCCAAGGAAAATTAAACTTTGGAGAATAAACAGTTGTACTATAGCTAGAAGGAGGTGGTGATCTTGAAAAGATTGAAGTTATTCAGAAATAAATTTCTCCATAGGTTATTGAATAGAGCATAACAGAGTAGCCATTATTCTGTTAGTACATGTTTTCTTGTATTGATACATGTGTAGATTTTACTTTCTAGAAATTTCTAAATTGATTTACTAATTGTCATGGTTTAAATGTGAATTGTCCCCACTCAAAGACAAACCTCTGTAATACCTACAGTAATTGCAAAGATTATAAGCAGGGAGGAAAGGGGAAAGAGGGCCCCGCCAGAAACAAGGAGAGAGGGGATCATGCTACAGCAAATAGGCCTCCATCAAGGACTGCAAGTAAGTAATGAAACATCTGGTTAAGCTCACAGACTTTCCTTCCTGGCACTTGCATTTTTATCGGGTATGATCTCACCAAAGGGAGAACATAGAAGGTAACCATCCTGTAAATGGGAGACTGGCCCCCCTCACAGCGGTCTCCTACTCTTATTTCATCTACCTTTGAATATACTCTTATAATGACTCTATCTTAACAGCCTTTTATCTCTGGCCAGGGGGTGACATCCATTACCCATCAGGATGGAGCCAAGAGCAGTGCAGGAGCAACAAAACTGGAAAAAAAACCCCAACAAACTATAATTCAGAAAATCAGAGACTCTACATCAATCACCCAGAACCAGGCTAGCCTAATTTCTCCCCATCCTGAAGCTCAGAGAAATTTGCGGAAGAGGGGGTGGTGAGATTGTAAGAACCTAAAGATGGGGAGGAGCAATGATATGGAAGATACAGCATACAAGTTAGGGCCAAAGTAATCATAATAGGACTTTGCATGACCTGCGTAATAACCAGCATATCATTGACCCCCCAAAGTCTAGCATGGATCACAGGCATTAGGATCCTTAGAGGCAAGGGATTAACAGCCACAGTAGTGTTCCTGTACTTATGGGGAACACAAAAAAAGAGCTCTAGGCAATGCTATTGAGTCCTTACACCTCATCAGAGAGGAGGACCCAGAGGGAAGTTGGACAGACACACTAAAGGATGCTCCAGGAATGGGGGGGAGAAGGGGCACTGGGAAAAGGGGAGGGAGGGAAGGAAGGGAAGAGGAAAGAGGGGGAGGGGTGGAGGGAGGGAGGGGAATGGGTATCTATCAATTTTATATGAGTGGAAGAAATAAATAAAAAAAGAAAAAAATTGAAAAAACAATGTGAGTTGTCCCCAACAGGCTTGTTTGTTTGCATCCTAGCTGTTGCTAAGGTTTGGGAAGGTCTTGGTAACTTTAGGAGGTGAGGTGGTCCCAGTGGAGGAAGGCATGTCATAGGTAGAGGGTGGGCTTTGAGGTTTGGCAGCCCAGCCCTGTTTGCACTTGAAGTTGCTCTTGCTCTCTCTGTTTCTATGACAACAACTGTGACAAGAACCACCTCTAGCTTATAACTCTGTCATACTTTTTCCTCCATAATGGACAGTGTCTCCCTTCTGGAACATTAAGCCAAATAAATTTCCCTAAAGTTGTTTAAGTCAGAGCTTTGTCTCACGGTACCCAAAAGAGTAGCTACAATAGAAATTAAGAGAATATTGCATATAAAAGTTTCTACATTATTATAGACCATGTATGATGGCTATTCCTAATTAAAGAACAGAACTTTCATTTTGTATTCTGGATGCCTTTATACAGTGTGCACAATAAAACTGAATTATTACATTTAAACTTGCAGAATCACAGATAATAACTTTTCTGCTTTTATTATTTTTATTTTATATCCATTATCCATAGAAATGCATTTTGAACTCACTCAAGGTTTAATTTTATACAAGAAATACAGATAGTGACAACAAGGATGGTGGCAGAATGGGAATAAGGAAGAGTTTTTTTTTAATAGAGCAGAAAATAGGTACTTGAAATTGGAAGGCCTTGCTTGAAATGACTTACTATATCTCCACATTTCCCCTTCTAAGAAATTTGTCTACTATAAGGCTAAGGTTCTGATGAACATGATTATATTGCTATTAAAGTACATTTTCATTATACTTGGCTGTTCCAAGTAGAAGCTGTGTCCCACAGGTACTCTGTCCTAGGACTTAACATGTGGGCATTGACAAATGATCTGATTTGGATGTCACAATACTTAAATTCAAAGGAATGTCTGTGGTAAGAATTCCCTGAAAGTTCCACTACTAAGTTCTCTAGAATGAACAGTTCCTTCCTTCTTCTTGAATTTTCCCAGAATTCTATGACACAGCCTAATGTTATTTTCAAACTGTTAGCCTTTTGCTTAAACCAGAACAAAGTCTTGTTGCTTAAAAGTGAAAGTACAAGCAACATAGCAAATTGGAATCAGACAAACTGAAGATAATTAGTAGATGCCAATGAAATACTTGCACAAATTTAAATCTCTAAATAAAGTGGAATTTCATAATAGAATTAGTTTAGCTGCAGGGTATTTCTTTACCAAAAACTACTGGCTTGTTTATAAAAGAGAAAGAGAAAATGATTTCTAAGTATGCTATAATGAAAATGTAACAAAATAATTCCATTCATATTTTAAGTTTATTTTCATAGATTCCTTAATAGTACATGTTGCTTTCCATAGGCATGTTTCTTTAATCTTATTAGTTAAGATCTGTGTTGTGCCCACTCCCTTTTTCCTTCTTGTCATGCAAATGTGAGTTCAGAGAATAAACCTCAAAAGATCTATTTTTAGAGTGCTGGCATGTGATCAAAGTAATAGCCTGGCAACATGAGAGCTGAATTTGTCTCAGTGAATCTGTGACCTCTCCAATTTCTAAAATTCAGGGCAAGAGTGATAAGATGTTTATAATAGCACAGAAGTGACTGATATCATTGATCAATTTTCAGTTGTGGAAATCCTACTAGGAACATAATGGAATGATCAAAATTTTTCTCCAGAATCATAGATTTATGGCCTCAGAACTAAAGAGGACATGATGATTATAAGGAGAAGTCTCTCTTTTATTGCTAAGGATCCTGACCATCTGCTTGGAGTTACACAGCCAATTCATCCTTGCTCCAAAATTAGTAATCTCACCATCACAGCTGTGCTCTGTTCTTTTCTACATGTCTTTCACCTGCCAATACTTGTGGTTTCTGGTACATTCTTATTTAGTATATGATGTCTGGGAAGTAGCTAACCGCACTGGGCCTCTAGGGGTTAGCAGTTATTGGATAAGGAAAGGAGGGAAGTTGGACCCTCTGGGCAATGTGAAAGGCTTGTCAGAGGACATAGAAAAGTGTGGAATGGTAAAGCAGGGATAGGAGACAGCCTGTGGATACTGAAAAGAGTGTGTTAGGGAGCAGCAAAACATGATAGGCTTCTGATTGTCCTTTGAATCTCCTTCAAACACAGCCTCATCAGTAATGCTTTCCCTCCTTACCTCAGATAGAATAAAACAAGCCTGTCTTTTATTAGCCTTTGGCACTTGCTTCACAAATGGAAGTAGTTGTCATATTATATCATGAGTGCTTATGTGCCCAGTCTTATTGCTCACATAATGTATTAGAAATCTATGTGTCCAAGAAGCTCACAAATAAGGCATAGTCCCCACAGTTGTCATGTTTTTTCATTTCACCTCTGTGTTCATATTTACAAGATTTCTTAGACATTTGGAAGTTCTAATTTACAAAATAAAACTCAAATACATTGCGGAAACCTGAGTTCTTTCATGAACTTGACTTCTATATTTCCCACAAATAATCAATTAACCAGCTACTAATTAAAGACCTTCCATATGAACTGAATCTCAAATTCTAACTGTCCTATTTACTTGCCACTCTGCCCATTTTTTTTTCTCTTGAATCTAATTGCTGATGCTTTTCCCTGTGCTTTTCTTATTTTCCTCATCCCAATTTAGGGGCTCAGCTGTAGGTTGTTACTCTCCAAAACTTGATCCAAATTGCTTCCACCAGGTGCCCACATTTCTTTAGACAAGTGACTATGTGGCTTGAGTACCATATCCATTGGATACAGTTGTTTCAGGATTCCTGATCACAGTAGGAGTGAGAAGTTGGATTTTTCTTCCTTGTTGACATGCAAACCTCTGCACATGTGAAGTTAAATTTAGCAAGTGAATGAAAACAATGAATGAAATTTTTGACTTAGTTTAGTTTGATGGCTTAATCTAAATCTCCACACCTTGGAATGTACTTTGAAGAATCATTAAATGGAACTTCACTGTATATATAGTGGAACAGCTGTAGTTATAAAGAAAGGATCCCTTAAATTACTGAGGATGATTTGTAAACCACTGGACTGGTTAGATGATTTGTAAGATCTACTTACTTCAGATCAGATGTTTCACGAATTTATGTTACTTGAAGTCAGAACTAGATATCAAACCAAGTATAGTTAGCAGCATTAAGGTTCATTAAAAAAGCATTAAGAGTGTTGTGGAGAGGCTTTTGCCTCAAAAACAAAAGGATCCCCAATTCCATCTAAAAATGCCAGGTGAATGTGTTAGTAGCTTTCGAGTCTAGCCTTGAAGGTGGAGCCTGGGAAACTCCACAGCAAATAATAAGGTGGAAGACCAAGGTCACAGTTACACCTCCACAGGCACATACACTTAAGTGTCCTCTTGTAAACACCCAAGCACACACATATGTACACCTACCCACATGCAAATATACATGTATATGCAAAAAAAGCATTAGCAGAGAAAAAACAAAAAGCTATCCTGAAATTAAACAGACCAAGGAATCAAATTTTATTGTACAATTGTCTTAATGTAGAAAATGAATTATTTTTTTGAGTTCTCTGAAGTGATATCTGAAGTAAAAGACTCTTCCAAAAATGGAAAGCACAAAATCCAGATAAAAAGCAGGAACTGGGATGGAGCTTAAACTTTCAAACACTACACTGGCTTGACAGTAGTTAAAAGATGAGCCAGGAATTACTGGAACCCTCACTTTATCACACACATAGAGTGTAGCTTTTCTTTCTCCTGGACCATAGCTAGTTCTCACATAATTTATCCATCTTGTCTCTGTCTCCTAAAGGTTTTTGTCTTAACAATCCACTGTTATCCAGTATCTGCTCTGTCTTCAACTTTTTGTTTTTATTTAGACTTCTTCTTTGCTGTTGTTGTTCTGCTGTATGTTTTTTGTTTTTCTTGTTGAAAGACAGGGTGAACCAGAAAGACTGGAAAGTAGTTGACCAATTGAAGTATGCATTTGAAGCAGAGATTAAAGGTATAGTTGTGTAAGGCATATCCCAAGCAGGAGGAGGCAAAATGTATTCCTTTAAATTAGATATAGAGAAGTTTGAATTTAAATAAAGGCTTGCAGATGTAAATTCTTTCTTTTTCTTTCTTTCTTTCTTTCTTTCTTTCTTTCTTTCTTTCTTTCTTTCTTTCTTTCTTTCTTTCTCTCTCCCTCCCTCCCTCCCTCCTTCCTTTCTCTCTCTTTCTTTCTTTCTTTCTTTCTTTCTTTCTTTCTTTCTTTCTTTCTTTCTTTCTTTCTTTCTTTCTTTTTCTTCTTTTTCTCCTCCTCCTCCTCCTTCTTCTCCTCCTTCTCCTTCTCTTTCTCCTTCTGCTTTTCCTCCTCTTCCTCCTCCTTCTTCATGAGGCAAAGTCTCTCTATGTATCCTCAAACTTAATAACCTCCTCCCTTAGTCTCCCTAGTAGTGAGATTACATTTGCCTTCATGCTTGCATTTTTATATAAGTATATCAGACAGTCCTGGCTCTGTGAGGAGCCAGGTCTTAATTCTTATTCAATAAATATTTGTTGAGTGCTTACCATATTTGTCAGTTATTGTTTTAACCCTATAGGAATTTATTTACAAAAATATGCACAGTTGCAGTGCAGAAATGGAAATCACATTCTGGTGAATGTGCAGGGATAGTGAAAAAAAAACAGACAAAACTTCTTAGAATTTCACTGGATGTATTGTCTCTAAAAATTATAAAACCAAGTAAGATAATGAAAGTGTCAGGGAGAGAAGTGGAGAAACATAGGTCAGAGTGCAGAATCAAGTTTTCTGAGAAAATGTTTTGAATTGATGAGATTTTAAAGTCTAGAAGAAAACAACCTCTCAAAAATCTGGTGGATTATGGGCTGGAGAGATGGCTCAGGGGTTAAGACTATTGTAAAGAGTCTGCCTTGATAGCAGAAAAACCTGAGTTCTGATTCCAGATCCCACGAGGAACTCCAGGCAGAAACGGCGGTAGCCCATACTTCTGACTCTGGAAGACAGAACTTGGGAAATTCTAGAGCCAAGCAGAAAGGAGATAGTAGCAATCTAGGATTACTGCAGATATGACTTTTGGACCTCCAAGGGCATACACAGTGCCCTCCTCATGCACACTCAACTACCAGTCCCTCCCTCCAAAACAAACAAACAAACAAAAAACCCAAAAACTGGTGACAGTTTTTTTCGTGAACATACACAGGTAAGAAAGGAAACCAGGGCTGGAGAGGTGGCTCAGGGGTTAAGCCTCCGCCTTGCAGGCGGAAGGTCCTGAGTTCGGATCCCAGATCCCACGTATAGACGCCAGGCGGAAGCGGGGGCGTCCTGCGCTTCTGGTCCTGGTAGGGCGGAGCCTGTGAATCCCGGGGCAGAAGGGGAGGCGTCCATGGTGGTTCCCGAATTCGTCCGTGGTTCTACACACACACACACAGACGCACACACGCACATGCACACAGTTGAATAAATAATAAAAAAAAATAAAAAAAAAGAAAGGAAGCCAGTGCATTATTCGAATACTCCCTTTTTCTTGTCCTAAGTGCTCCTCCCATTTCAGATGTTTGTCTAGTTGCCAATGTGATCTGTGTGTCCCTGAGTCATCGGATTTTTAACATTAACACCTGATTCCTACTGGTTCCAAATACAAGTTTCTTTGTTAAGTGAATCCTGTCTGTTATCAATTTTCTCTTAAGTGAGTATTCCTAGAGACTCTTAGGTGAACTCAGTGCTCTAGGGAACCTGGTCTGGTTACTGTTCCCTGTTGCTGTTGCTAAATGCTGCTGTCACCGCCTTTGCCGCTGACCCAGTCATGCTTGTTTGACAAGTCTACACCAGTCTTTGAGCGAACAAAGATTAGAAATAATGAAGCTAAAACAGATATGCATTGTCCCTTGACTTCAACCCTGCCACTGCGCCTGCAAACTGGACATTTTCCAGCAGTGCTACCTGACTCCTCGGATCAAGAGTCCAGTGAAGCAAAGCTTTCGCTTTGGCTGGAATCCTGGAATCCTCAAGTGTCATAGTTTGGTAAGCAGACATTTTGGGTTTTGTTCATAGTCTTCTTTCCCCCAGGGAGTGCCATACCACATGGGTGGCTTGCGAAGAAGAAAAACTTCTGTAGCAGCATCATGATGGACCTTACTGACTGCCCACATTCAGAACCTCTGTATGTCTAGGCATTGCTGCCCTATGACTCATGTCAGAGCACACACCCACTCTCACATTCTAGAGAGCCTTAAACTTCCCTTCTTGGTCCCTGTGGGCATTGCTGATCAGATGAGCCACTGAACATTTTGCCATGTAGGTGTCTGGACTTAGGGTTTAAGCTCAGGAGTCTGGAGGTTTTCCTTTCAAGCTTGCTTCTGCCGGCATTATCCAAAGCTTTCTTGAATGTTGGTGAGCTGTTAAGTTTCATTATAAAAACTTAATTCTTAAAATACATAGAGCTTGCCTCATAGCAGGTCAAGAGAAAGTCTGAGACAAGGGAAAGACCTACATTTTGCCTTGGTAGGGGTGGGAATGTGTGTACCAGTTACTCTTCAGATGCTATGATAAATTCTCTGACCTGAGTTCGGATCCTAGACCCCACATATAGACGCTGGGCGGAAGTGGGGGCAGCCTGCGTTTCTGGTCCTGGTAGGGCAAAGTCTGTGAATTCCCGGGCAGAGTAAACAAGGAGGAGGTGGAGGCGGTCCATGGTGGTTCCCGAATTCGTCCGTGGTTCTACACACACACACACACACACACACACACACACACACACACACACACAATTGAATAATAAATAATAAAAAAGTATAAAAAACAAACAAAAATTTCTAACCTACATAAAAATTAATTTATTATTTTGACTTTAATTCTGGAGGAGAGGGCTGGAGATATGGCTCAAGGGTTAAGACTGCCTTGCAAGCAGAAGGTCCTGTGTTCAGATCACAAATCCCACATAAAAAATGCCAGGTGGAGGCTAGGAGGTGACATCCAATACCCATCAGGATGGAGCCAAGGGCGGTGCAGGAACAGCAAAACTGGAAAAAAAAAAGCAACAAACCATAATTCAGAACATCAGAGACCCTACATTGATCACCTGGAACCAGGCCAGCTTAATCTCTCCCCATCCCAAAGCTCAGGGAAATTTGCAGAAGAGGGGGCGGTAAGATTGTTAGAGCCTAAAGATGGGGAGGTGTAGAGTTTTCCACACACAACGTGGCGTCTCTACACACACACACACACACACACACACACACACACACACACACACTAGGGGATAACTCCAGGCCATCAGGATGAAGACAGGTAAGCCCTCAACTCCCCAGAGACTCGGAAACGGATGGGGAGTTTGTCAGAGCAAATTTCAATTTATTGGGGGGGGGATAACAACAGCTTATATAGACAAAGGACCACAGGGTGCGAAATGGGCAGCCAATTGTGTCAAAGGTCAACACAGCATCCAGGCCCTACAGGTCAGGCTGGACGTATCTCAGTACGGAAGGCAGGTCAATTCCTGAAAGCCAATTAGGGCTCTCTGAAATGTGATCAGGGTTATGCCCAGGACACTAGCTCTCAGGGCCATCTT
Source organism: Typhlomys cinereus (assembly GCA_023101885.1). Taxonomy (NCBI): domain Eukaryota; kingdom Metazoa; phylum Chordata; class Mammalia; order Rodentia; family Platacanthomyidae; genus Typhlomys; species Typhlomys cinereus. The sequence goes on along the minus strand of JALPQD010000016.1, from coordinate 2,167,849 downwards.
TGGTCCCATGTGCTCAGTTGGCCCAACAGGTAGGAGCAATAATATGCAAGATACTCCACACAAGTTAGGGCCGATGATGTAATCATAATAAGACTGCATGACCTGCGCAATGACTAACATGTCATTGACCCCCAAAGTCTAGCATGGATCACAGGCACTAGGATCCTTAGAGGCAAGAGATTAACAGCCACAATAGTGTTCCTACACTAAAGGGGAACACAAGAAAGAGTTCTAGGCAATGCCACTGAGTCCTTACACCTCATCAAAGAGGAGGACCCAGAGGGAAGTTTGACATGCACACTAAAGGATGCTCCAGGGATAGGAGGGAGGGGGCAATGGGAAAAAAGGAGGGAGGGTGGGGGAAAGAAAGGGGAAAAGGGGGAGAGAGCAAGAGGATCCAGAGAGGGATGGAGGGAGGGAGGGGATGGGATACCTATTAAGTTTGTATGAGTGGAAAAACAACAACAACAACAACAAAATGCCAGGTGGAAATGGCAGTGGCCTGCACTTTTGACCCTAGTGGGCAGAGCCTGGGAAATCCCAGAGCAAGACAAAAAGGAGCTAAAAGCAATCAGGGATGATTCTTGAAGTCACCCTTGGTCCTCCACAGGGACACACAGTGTCCTCTGATTCATACCCCACCAAAAAAAAATTAAAAAATTAAAAAAATAATCGTGGAGGAGGTAGAGTCTGTCATGACACAGAAAACATGGTAGCAGTCAAAGAAGGCAGGGTTGACTAGAGCAGGAGGCTGAATTATTATAATAAATGAGGAAATTGTTTGAAAAAGAAGGCATCCTTGTATACACTTGGCCAGACATGCTGGTCTGATGTATAAGGATTGTCTCTTTCTCTCAGCTGTTATGTGGATATGGTGTGGCCAGTTCCCTTAGCCCTTTGGTGATGGATCATACTCTTGTGCCAAGCTGGACTAAGAACTGTAACTGAACAATAGTAAGAGAAAATCAATCTTGTTCCTTTAAGTTGCTTTGTCATGATTTTATCAGCAACCATGGAGGGTAACTGCTACATATCTAATCAAGGAAGTACAGAGTTCTGAGTGTCTTTGAGCGTCATCTTACTATTGCAAAGGAGTCCAATTGTAATGACGCCATATGAGGATGACCACGCCAAAAGGAACAGCTTTTGGATGACAACCTTGAGCCTTAGTAATGGACTTCAAGTCCATTCTGGTTTTAAACTTAAAATTACCGTTTATATGCAAGTTTAAGTTGAGATCTTCTGTTGATCCTGTGCTACAGCAAAAAATACAAGTAATAATACCTAGCTATTAGTAAGAACTTAGGTTTCAGAAACTTTTCAATCATTCAACAAATACATATTAGATACCTACATATATTAATGATTTACTCTTTACAATAAATCCAATGCTTCAACATCAGCCATTTGTATTCAGCTCCATGTGTACACTTGCTCATAGGATATGCATGCAGAAGTACCTATAGAAATAGATCTTTACACAGGCATGCATATGGAGATATGTATAAGTATTGGTATAACTCTGACTGCAGACATAGATATAGCATAGTAGTATATGAACTGGTGATAAATGAGATTACTAATGTTGTTTAAAGTGGAAAACTATACTCAAAGTATAAGCTACTATATAGAACTAAGTACCTGTGTTCCCTGTATTCTTAGTTAAGGGATGCTGGTTCACCGAACTGATCCAGTCACCGTGCCCACACAGATTCTTGTAGTGGGGGCTTAAAGAAGAGAAGTGTATGCTTTTGGAGAGAACTATGTTTGTCAAGAGAGACCATTTCTTTCCCAACGCAAAATAATAGTTTAAACATCATTTTCACTCTCATACTCAGGGTGGCCAACTACTCATCCTGCCTTTCTTCATGTTTCTTTCAGTTCATTTCACCTTTTAATCTCAGGTTCTGAAATGAAAAACATTGGGGACGTAAATAATAGAAATTATTGCTGAAACATAAATAAGGTTATGGGCTCAATTACCTGAAAGGGCAGAAGTAGGAGAATTTTTAGGATTGTGTGGTGCTAAGACTTACTGGTATGGTTTGACTTTCTGCGACTCTCTACTAATCAGTCTGTGAATATAGGATGCATGTCCATGACTATTCAGTGCATGTATTGCCTTCTTTATTCTAGTAGGAGAACAAAATCTGAATAAATCATGTGCTCAGTGATGTACTAGCCACTTTATCTGAATGAAATAACATTTGCTTTCTTGAGTCCCTGTCTTACGCCCCTCAGTTTGGGGGTATAGGATTTCATGGGATGTGAAGGCAGGCAGGTGTCTGCACAGCAATACAAAAACTATTAGGAAGGGGAACCCTGCATAGATGCTAAAAAGACAATCAGCTTTTCTCAAGGAGAGTTACTGAGGGGTGGTCAATAATGGGAGCATGCTTAAGTTCTAGATATGAGGCACAAGAACCTGGAGAATGTCCCAGTTGATAGAGTAGACTTGTACAATCTTGGGAGAAAGATTGAGACAGTTTTGAAGATTTCTCCTGAGTTAAGACTCATGCACACATTTGTTGAAATCTGCATGCCTTAGCAGGATTAGAACCCGCTGAGCCAGGCTGTCTACCTACAGCATCCATTGGTACAGGTGCTAAATTCACCATGCTCTTCATTAGCAGCAACACCTGTCTGCTGGCAGCAGTGCACTTACAAACATTGTTAATGCTGACCTCCCCCAGCTTCTTCTTTCCCTGAAAGATGTATTCTGTGGAGAAGAAAGGAGAGGTACTTATTGCCATTGGCTGTTTAAATATTCTACCTGTGTGTCTCATTTACATTCTAAAAGCATAATTTTTTCAGCGTTTCTCTCCTCTATCCCTAGATGCTCCATCTCTATTTTTTGGTTGGTGATGATGTAGCTACCCACCTTAGCATCAAGAATCAAAAGATTTCTTTTCCTCCATTCCTTAATTCTTGTCAGAAAGGATCTCTATCAGTTGGTTACTAGATATTTTCCAAAACTTCTCTTTCTTCCATTTTCATGTTACGATTACTCATTAGCCATTCATATTAAGATGTTTCTTCCTGACACTGGTTTCCAGATTGCTGCTAGAGTGAACATTCTAGAGCACAGACCTCTCTGCATTATAATTCATCTCCTCAAAATTCTTTATTATTTCAGCCACTTAGGAGGAAAGATGCAAGACCCTCTGCCCTGGCAACTGGAATCCAAGGACTTCATGTAGTTTTACTTGGTGCCCTAACCTCATCGTCCTGAATTTTCTTTTCCTTTCTCCTTACTCTAGAATCTAGATGAATCATTACCATATATGCAAAATGGCTCTTTCCCTTACTTCATATAGTTTCTTCCCTTCCCTTTGAAAAGGCCCCATTTACAATTCTTACATTTTATGTGTTATTTTCTTTAACACTTTCTTTAGCTGACCTGACATTTCTTCTCTATGTTTCTGTTTGTCCTTTGTGTGGTTTTGACCTTTAGCACACTGTACTGAAATTGTTTTCTGTTTGTCTCCCTATTCATCCCATGAGCCCACATGTCTTGAGCATTTTCTATGTGCGGAGACTTTGGCCACATAAAAATGATTACATTATATTTGTTGATTTCAACCAACAGTTAGGTAGAAGCATTTAAATTAAAAAAATTAGGAAAGGGTTCTTGATACTTCAGTAAAATTCTCAATATGGTGTCTAATTAACATAAATAGAGAAACATTATTTGGAGTGGAGATATTTTTCCTAGGAAGTTTCATGTGTTTTCCTTTTGAGGAAATGAGGAGATTCAGTGCCTGAATCTGCCAATCCTCTGTGACTTTTAGATCAGGCTTGATTGGGAGCCTGGAATCTGAGATTATTGAATATAGGGAGGAGCTGCTTTGAGAGAGAGAGAGAAAAAGAGAGAGAGAGAGAGAGAGAGAGAGAGAGAGAGAGAGAGAGAGAGAGAGAGAGAGAGAGAGAGAGAGAGAGAGAGAGAGAATGAATATCTTGTGCCAGCTGCTCAGAAAAGGGGTAGGCAAGTGACATGCTTAGGTAGCTTTCTAAGGGATTCTGGTAGTACCTCTTTTAGAAGTCTAGTGTTTTTTTGTTTGTTTGTTTGTTTTTCTTCTCCCAGTGGGGAATGCTGCTTTATTGTAACATGCTCCCGAGAATCTGGGGAGAGGAGAAGAAAAAGTAGAGACAGAGAATAGAATCCCATAGATTGCAAGGTGGTGATTTGGCTGTGAGTGCCAGGTGACACTCTGGGCTGGTAGTCAGATGTGTGGTCGGCAACAAAGAAGGCGAAGCCATAGTCAACAGAACCTGCATGTGTTTTCTCAGACTGCACAGTGGTAGTTTCTTTGGGTTGCAGATAGCATCTTTATGTTGTGCTAGATCAAGACTTGGTATGTTTGATGGTGTCCTTGGGAAATGGAACAGTGTGGTTCAGGACAAAGCCTCAGAGTGATGATTTGAGGCACTGGAAACAAAGTTATCTCAGTGATGATTCCCTCCAGGCAGGAGTGGGGGACTGGGAGTAAAGACTAACCCGGAGAGAATCTAGAAGTCTTGTCTTATGGTTTACCTTATCCATTCAAACTTTCAGAGACAGACTTATGAATTTGTGGCTAGGAAACCATGTAGAAACTCAGCTCTGAGAGGCCTGTGGAGTTGCTTAGATTTCGGAAGGAAATGTAAGATGAAATAGGAAACATCGTTTGAACCCACCCCGCAGAGCATTGAGCCAGGAAGGAGGCTAGGGATAGAGCCCAGGCAAAAGTGTGGCAGGTTATCAGCGACCTGAAAACCAAGGGTGAGGAGCTCAAGTGAAAGCTAACTGTTGGAGAAAGGCAATAAGAAATAGAAAAGAGGGCTAGAGTTATATCTCAGTATAGAGTATTTGCTTAGCATGTGTGATGCATGGGATTCCACCCCTACCACTGCAAAAGTAAAAATACTAAAGCAAACAATAAAAGAAAACATGGAAAAAGATAGCATCAGACTAATTCTGAGAAATCAAAAGGAAAGCAAGATTGAAGGCAGAGTGATAGTTTGTTGGCGCAAGTATAATCATTGCATAGGAAGTATTCTTATAGTTGGCCCTTACTATTCATGAATTCTACACGCTACAAAAATATCTAAAATATTTAAAATTGTATCCATATCTATCAAACACATACTGATTATGTATAGATTGTCTTCTCATTACTATTTATAATCAATTACATCATAATGACTGTTAATAAGGTATTAAAAATAAACAAGATGATTATGTCCACAGAAAGATTGAATAGACTGTATGCAATTAATATGGCATTTTTCTCACAATGCTAGGGATTGAATCCAGGGCCAAGTAAGTGTTCTGCCACTGAGCCCCAGTTCTACTTCCAATATACCATTATATATAAGTGACTTGAGCATCTACAGATGTGGGTGTCAGAATCAATCTCCCACAGATGCTGAGGGAATATGGAGATTCCAGGTGCAGAAGGAAAAACTCAGGCATTTGTTTGGCAACAAATGCAGAGGATTAGGACTGGGATTAGGACTTTGGAGTCTGGATTCCAGACGTTTCCTTTTCTTAGTAGATTAATACTTCCCTTTGTAGTAGGCTGTGCTACCCTATGGAGGAAGAAACTAGGTCTTTTACTTTTGGGTTGTGATGTTTATTTTGTTATCCATTGATACATAACTAAGAACAAGAAGATTTAGAGATTAGAGCAACAAGAACAAGTTATTTTGCTCCCATATCTGGTTTTTAGCAGTCACAGCTCCGCCCTGTTCTCCTTGGGCATGGCCCAGTCAATGTGGTTCTTAGTTGCAAATGCTCCTCTCTATTATAGTCTGGATATAGGCCTGCTATCCTGTTGGATTGTGTGAATGCTTTGGGTTTCCCTTCAATACTCGCAAATCTATTTCTTAATAATTTCAAACATCTGTTCTTAGTAGCTTCAATCTATGAGCTTCCATCAGGAGTATAAATATCTTCTTTGATTTATTTTAAAAATTCATATAGAAACAATGGGTTCATACTTTTTTTTAAAATATATATATTTGTGTGTGTGTGTGTGTGTGTGTGTGTGTGTGTGTATCTGAGAGCATTGTGTGTCCTGAGGAGGAGCAAGGGTGACATTGGGAATTATCCTGGATTGCTTCAACCTTTTTTTTTGCTTTGCTCTAGGATTTCTCTGGCTCTGCCCACCAGGTCCAGAAGTGCAGACGGCCACCATTTCCATCTGGCATTTTTATGTGGGACCTGGGATCTGAATTCAGGACCTTCTGCTTGCAAGGCAGAATCTTAACCCCTGAGTCATCTTTCCAGCCATTTCATACATATTTTGATTTCTTAAAAAAATTTTATATCATTTTATGTTTTCATGTATACATTAAAGGTTAAATAACTTTGTTACATATTCTTGCATGTATCCTTAAAATAAAAAAAGTTGTAAAGCAGCATCATATGCATACTTTGGAGAGATATTCAGCACATACTGTCAAAATTAAAAAATTGCAAACAATTACTATTTTTACACTTGAAATATAAAAGACTATGTGTTAAAGAATATAAAAGTTCTCTATAGAACTATATATGAATATATTTCTATAATGAGTGTCATAGTCTTTATTATTTACTTGTTCTCTAGTGTCTTCCTCCATTCTCTCCCCTTCCCAGCCCCTTCCCTCCCTGAATTTATTCTGCTTTCATGAAGAACAAGACCATATTCTAAATAAGTAAGTTATAGTAGCAGCCTCTCTCTCTCTTTCTATCCTACACACACTTACCATACATACATGCACAGATTACAAATATATGAATTAGATTCTTTTACTTTCCTCAAACTATCTTTGTTTCACTAGTATCTGTCTTTAAAGAATTAAAAAAATAATAATATATTTTCTATGGGAGTTTTCTTCTTTTTTTTTTTTTTTTTGGTCACCTGATAGTTTTTCGGAAGAGCCACCTAGTGGCAAACTTTAGCAATATCACATTTATTTATTTAAGTAAAAAATGTTTTTAGAACAAAAGGGGTATATTTCTTTCTATTGGACTAACTGATACAGAAGACAGTGTTGTATGAATTGATAGCATGAATGACAAATAATACGAAAATATTTCATTTTAAATAACAAAAAGACTTACACAGCTTTTACTTGCAATACACTTGTTTGGCTGAATTACTGAGAAAAAAGCTGCAGCAAAACACCCTTCTGTTCTGACATGTGGAGACACATAGGAGTATAAACAATGTAGATGAATCCTCCATTACTAGTTGTCATATCATGTTACCTTTGTGTTCTGATATCACACGCATACTTGCCAATATATCTGGAAAGGGTTGCTATATCACAGTTACATATGAGTTCTTGGCAGGCAAAGCAGATGTAAGAGCAATTTGGAATGAATTTTATACCCTATTTAGAAGAAAACACTAATATTCTCTTTTTTTACTTCATAGTTTTTAATATAGTCAATATTTCCTTTTATAAACAAATTTTATTATTACAACAGAAAATTATTTTAATACTGACTTACAATTCATTATAGAAGCTATATTATAGCAAAAGCATGATAAGTTAACCACAGATAAGTAATACTATTTGAGAACAAAGATAAGAATTTTTACAATTGTCTCATCTAAAAGCACAAGCAAAAAACCAGCTTTTTAATAAAAATACATATTTTGGATTTTAATAAGATAATACATACATCTTGTTTGCTGATAGTTTAGTAGGAAGAGTTCACCTGAAAAAAAAAAAAAACTTTCCCATGTGACCCACAGTCTTGTCTCAACCGAGTCATCGAGGAAGTCTCTATCACCTTTCTGCCAATCTGGTGAAGATTTGTTTTCTTTGGTCTGTTGTTATGTGTTCACAAGCTTTTAAAACATTTTCCAAAATTAAAGTCTGCTGAATGGTTTTTGCCTTGACCCATATTCTTCCATTCATTCCAAATACAATTTCCAGTGGATGGAGTTTCCCGAGTTTCTGTATGATTTCACAATCTGGAGCTAATAGCTTTCTAATTAGGCACAAAATTACTTTAAAAAGCAGACCATCCTGTCCAATCACACCCATTCCATTAGCTCGTCCACAACTGTCAATACACACCATTTCTGGTTCCATATCATTGTTAACCACCACACATTGGCCATAGATGAGATCTCTAACTTGTACATTTGGTCTGTTTCTTTTAGTTGCACCTTCAAAGGCCAACTAAGACAAAGAAGCTGGTTCTCTTCCTCCAACATCAACTTTGAATATATCCCCAGATTTAGCTATCACGATGCCAATCACATGGTCTCCTTTCACCGGTACATACCGCTTCTGCTGCAAATCCACCCAGTAAATGCCACCACTGCTGCCGCCGCCCGGCTCCTTGTAACAAAGGCGGCCACACTTGGTGACCAGCAGGCGGTTCCCGCAGCGCCGTAAGCCCGGGTCTCACACCACGCGTGACCGCGAGTGCGCCCCAGCGTTCAGGCGTAATGTTTGCTCCCTTGCTCCGCCAGGGCCTGCTACGGGCTCCTGTTCTGGCAGCTCCTAGCCTGGGAGAACCGCCTGGTTTAACACTCTTCGCCCGCTGCAGCCGCTCCAGCCATTGTGGGCCTAGTATTCTCTTAGTAAGAGGTTTACAATAGGAAGATAGTGCCTGGAAGTTATCTTTTCACTTTGGTTTATTTTCAGCTTTTGCAGTTTACATAGCTGTTTGATTCATCTGCCAGAAAGTATTAAAGCACAAGATACCTATGGTTCCTTCAACATTTGCACTTTTCAAGTTTTACTATACTATATCCACAGTTCTGGAATACTAAACAGAAACCTAAATGGGCAACTCTTTTTTAAAATGCAGATGTCTATCACTAGATTTGAAGAAGACAATAAAGAATGAAGAAAAGCAAATGCTCATGTATAGGGAACATGGTTCAAGTCTTTGGATTTAAAAATAAGTTCCCTCAGAGAAGGTGGCTATCATGGAATTTCCAGGCAACTTCCTTTGTCTCCCAAAATGGACTTAAAAGCCCCAATCCAAGCTTTTGAAAACTACACTTATAAGATGCTATCAACGATCAAAACAGCTGAAGGGAGAGGGATTAATGTCTTCCATATTTATTTAAATAAAATTTGTAAACAGCTGAAAAAGAAATTCATTGAATAGTAAGTAAACTGGAAGGTGTTGATATTGTGAAGTCACAGATTGTTTTCTGAGATATGCAATGTTTTTTTTCCCTCTACTCCTTCTCTTCCCTTCCTTTTCCTTCTTCCTTTCCCTTCCCTTCTCTTCTTCCTTTCTCCCCTTCTTTCCTTCTTCCCTCCCCTCCCCTTTCTTCCCTTCCCCTTTCTTCCCTTCTCCTTCCCTCCCTTCCCCTCCCCTCTTTCCTTTTCTCTTCTGTGCTGAGAATCAGTTCCAGAACCTCAGGGATGTCTGGCAAGTGCGGAGCCATTGAGCTACAACTACTGCCCCAGCTTTGTTTATCCTGCTCTCCAAATCACTCTGTAACCCAGGTAGGCCTTGAGTTTGCAACTTCCCTGTTATAGACCTACTAGTTGGGCTCGTAGGTCTGCAGTACTAGTTCTATCTTGTATAGTATTGTTTTTTAATCTTAGCAATATTATCCAAAGATGCTCATTAAGAATTTTAAAAGCTAGGATTAAATATGCAGGAGATAATACACAAGTGATTCTCATTTCAAGACTTCTATTCTCTCCCAGTAATCTCAGTGTCAGCACTACTTTGAATGCTAAAAATGAAAACTTCAAAGATGCATTGATTTTGTTCTTTTCTTAACATAATATTTAATTTTAATAAAGTTAAATATATTCATTATGTCTTATAATAGTAATTATAAATGTATCAATAATCAAGAATGTTAAATTTTCTTTTTGATTCAGTTATTACAAAGACACCTATGTGATGCTTCCTAACTTTATTTCTGATAGTTTGGGAATTTACTGAAGTCTCTTTCCATTCCCTAACTGCCCTCTCATTCACAGAACTCCTTTTCCATTGAATACAGTGGTAAATTTGTAACTGTTAATGAGCATGTCCTACATACACTGAGGTGTAAGTAGCACTTATTTGTAGAACTCTTTCTTTTTTCCTTTCCTCTGGCACTTTAAAAATTTTCAGGAAGAGCAGAGGTTCATTGACCACCTCATCTCTCTCCTTTCCTGCTTGTTCTTACTTCAGCATTCAGGATCTACTAACTTCATCTGTTGTGATTTCTGGGTTGTCAGCTTCATTAACTTCAAATCTTGAATTGCTAAAAGAGAGAAATCAGAACAATTAAAGTTAGCAGAATTTATTTAAAAGAAAGAAAATTATCTCTGAGATCCTTAGGACCAAAGGAAATTCAAAGAGTACTTGCTTGCAGGAGTGCAAGGGGCAAGCTTTACATAGGTGAAACATGAAAGCTAGGTGGAGAAATCACAGGTTGGTCACAGTTAGACCTCTCTGCCTTATTTAGGTATAGTATAATCTATTGACTGCTCATGATTGGCTAAAATTTGGCTGCCTAAGATTTGCCAAGTTCAATTTTTGCTATGATACCAGGTGAACTTCAAGTTTGTTATGCAGTAGTTCATAGTAGCCTTAGTTAAATGATCTCTGCTTGTTTAACTTAATAGAATACATAAGGCAAAAGGAAGCCAATACAGTTTCTACTGATTTGTTCCTAAAGTCTCATTGTTCCTGGCTAAGCTGTATTCATTCCACTTTGAATTGTATTTTTTACAATGTCCAGTAAATTAATTTTGCTTAACAGGTAAAACAGGGAAAAGTATGAAACAATAGTCTCATGTTTTCTGGTTTATTTAAAAAAAATCTTTTGTATCTATGTAGAGAACAGGGTTTAGAAATAAAAGGGGGAAAAAGAACAGGGAAAACTAAGACCAGTTAAAATGTTTTAATTCATCAACTGAAAGATGCTGTCTGCTAGGTATGGTGGGGAGGATGGGGAGGAGAAGGGGAGAGCAAAGGAGGTATTGTATTTTTCCATATGCTCAAGAAGCTAGGGCAGGAATTCTAGATTTTTGGATCAGTCTGAACAATGTAGTAAGATGATGCCATCTTGAAAATAAAAATAAAATAAAAGAAAACAAAAATATGTTTATCTGTCATAAAAGTAAACATAATGACAGTGGAAGCACTACTCCACATACATTTCTGCTTATAAAAGTTATCAGCAAGACAGTTACTTACTTAGAAATCTTTTTTATCTAATACACATGAAGTGGGGCTGGAGAGGTGGCTCAGGGGTTAAGCCTCTGTCTTACAGGCAGAAGGTCCTGAGTTCGGATCCTAGACCCCATGTATAGATGCCAAACAGAGGCAGGGGCGGTCTGCGCTTCTGGTCCTGGTAGGGCGGAGCCTGTGAATCCCCGGGCAGAGTAAACAAGGAAGGAGGTGGAGGCGGTCCATGGTGGTTCCCTAGTTCGTCCGTGGTTCTACACACACACATACACACGCACACATGCATATACCCACAATTGAATAAATAATAATAAAAAAATCTAATACACATGAAATGATCATATACCATGTGTTTCTCACCTTATCCTGTAAATCCTCAAGGCCAGTAACTGTGGAGGCTGTATCATAGAATTATTAGTATTTACACAGTACTTGGCATAAACAAGTTGCTAAGTTATCTTCTTGTGAAGGAATGAATGAAGGGTTGGAGATATGGGGGATGGAAGAGTGAAGGAATGTAGAGAGAGGGGAAGAAAGGAAAAAAAGAGATAGAAGAGGGAGAAATGCAGAGAAAGAAAGGTTTAAAGCTTGTGCTCTGAATACCAACCAACTTGATTTATGATCATGCATGTGCTCATTTCAAATGGTGACTCATATATATATATGATTACATTTGTATGTGTTGGCTTATGGGACAACAGGAAATAATTATGAAGCAAGCGTTTTGCACAATTTTGTCTGCTTTGCTCACTGTTAGTAATTGTGCCTATTTCTGTCATTTCTGTTCTCCTTGTCAGCAAATTTAAAGTGTCTTGAAGACATTAAGGATGTCAGAACTGCCTGCCTAAAGCAGGCTACTAGTACAATGTGACTTCTAAAAGAATGAGGCTTATTTAGTTCTGTAATTTTTCAAAATACGAAGGTTTAGATTGGGTCTGGGCTTTTTTTTAAGGACAAGATCCTACTCTCTAGCCTAGGTTTTACTCTCTTTCATCCTCCTACCTTACTTCTGAGGGCTGGAATCACAAATGCATTTCACATGTATTGGGGCTAGACTTCTATAGCATGGGCATGGATAGAAGTGATGGCAAGATGATGAGAGGTATTATAAAGAGGATGGTCTTTGAGATACAATAGCATTTTTCTTGTGATTTTCAGTGTGTGTAGAACAATATTAAGCTCCTTGTATTGTCTCCTTTAATCCTCAAGTAATCCTCCCAATACTGTCTTTATTGTGTCTTCTTAATAGTGACAAAAAGCCACTTATGATGCTCATGGATTATTTGGGTTAGGAATTCAGACAGGAATGACCTGTATCTACTCAGTTGAGAGACTTGCAGGCAGAGTTGGCAATCACTAGAAGGTTCATCCCCATACATGTTCTTAAAGGAAATAAAAATTATAGCTAATTAAAAGCCCAATATTGGGAAGGTCCACAGCTGTAAGATAAGAGATAATGATGGAAAGTTAGGAACTACTGGGAGGATTGCCGGCTGCTAGAGCAAGGTCCAGGATATCTGTCATACAAAAATTGCATGTAAATTTTGGAAATTACCCATTCTTGTTCTGTTCCTGTGTGTCAATAGCTATATAGAAACCCATTGTAGCCTAAGAAAGATACTAACAAGCTTGGGAAAATAATCCCATGTTAAATGGCTAGCCTGTTAAACCTCTCCATCTCACAAAGGTGGTTTGGTCTTTTTTTTGGAGGGGAAGAGGCTTGCATCTCAATATTGGGGGGATCTGTACCCTCAAACTGTCCAACAGTTGACATGGATGGATGATGCTCAGGGTCCCTGTGTGCAATATTCTCCAATGAGTTACACTGAAGGAACTGAATTTCTTTGAAGCAATCTGAGCATTATCAAAGCATTAACTTCTACCTCAGTATATTTATTGAATTACTATGAATGATGCTTAATTTCAAAGGGAAGAAAAATTGATGTCCCTTGATGGTGAAGTTTTTTTTTTTTTTTAAATTTTCGCTCATACAAACTTAATAGGTACACTGATCCCTTGCCTCCCTCCACCCATCTCTGTACTTCCTTGTTCCCTTCCCTCCTTTTCTCTCCCTTTCCCCCTCCCTCCCTACTCCCAGTGCCTCCTCCCCCTCCATTCCTGGAGCATCCTTTAATGTGTATGTCAAACTTTCCTCTGGGTCCTCCTTTCTGATGAGGTATAAGGACTCAGTGGCATTTCCTAGAACTCTTTCTTGTGTTCCCCTTAAGCATAGAAACACTATTGTGGCTGTTAATCTCCTAGCTTCTAAGTATCCTAGTGCCTTTAGTCCATGCTAGACTTGGAGGGGTCAATAATGTGTTGGTCATTGTGCAGGTCATGCAAAGTCCTATTATGATTGCTTCTGCCCTAACTTGTGTGGTGTACCTTGCATATCCTTATTCTTCCTATCCTTGTGCTCTTACAATTTTACCGCCCCCTCTTCTGCAAATTTCCCTGAGCTTCAGGGTGGGGAGAGATTAGGCTGGCCCAGTTCCAGGTGGTTGATATAGAGTCTCTGATGTTCTGAATTATGGTTTGTTGATTTTTTTTTTTCAGTTTTGCTGCTCCTGCAATGCCCTTGGCTCCATCCTGATGGGTGTTTGATGTCACCTCCCTGGCCAGAAATAAAAAAAAAGCTGTTAAATTAGAGTCTTATTATAAGAGTATATTCAAAGGTACATGGAATAAAAGTAGGAGACTGCGGTGAGGTGGGGGATCAGTCTCCCATTTGCAATATGGTTAATTTCTATCTGCCAAACTATACGTCCTCCCCTTCTGGTGAGATCATAGCCCATCAGTTGCAAATGATGAGGAAGGAAAGTCTTTGAACCTAACCAGATGCCTCATTACTTACTTGCAGTCCTTGATGGTGGCCTATTTTCTCTGCTGTAACATGATCTCCTCTCTCCTTGTTTCTGGTGGGGCCCTCCTTCCCCTTCCCTCCTGTTTATAATTTTGCTATTACTGTAGATATTACAGAGATTTATCTTTAAGTGTATCTCTAAGTGGGTTTGGTACTAGGATCCACCTATTAGGGAGTACATATGGTGCTTAATTTTCTGTGTCTGGGATACTTCACTCAATATAATTGTTCCATCCATTTCCCAGAAAATTTCATTAGTTCATCATTTTTGATAGCTGAGTAGTATTCCATTGTATATATGTATCTTTTCCTTATCCACTTGTCAACTGTTGGATATTTGGGTTGATTCCATGACTTTGCTATTGTACACAGTGCTGCTATGAACATGGTCATACTTGTGCTGCTGCTAAGACTCTTTGTTGAGTTCTGGGTTGAAGATAACTTGACTTTTAGTTTAGTTTTAAACTCTGCTTGAGTCTGTTTTAACTGCTCTATCCCTATTTTTGTTTCTTGAACTGTTTTTCTCAACTCCTCCAAGTGTCTGTTGTGTTCCTCTTCAAGGTGGTTGATGTGGTTATTTAACTCCTCCTGGTTTTCCTCTTTCATAGTATTGATCATGGTAATGATCATGTTTTGAAAGTCATTATCTTGGGTCAGGCTTTCTTGGCTATTTTCTGTGGATTTGTTCTGGTTGGAGTCTATCATTATGAGGTTAATTCCTTCAGTGGGAGATTCGTTTTCTTGGGTTTTGTTTCCTTTGGATTTGCACTTTGACTTGGGCATTGTCATTTTATCTCTTAAGACCTTCTTTCAATTTCTGTGTGGTTTTGATTGAACTGAATTAATTGGCCTGGAGCAGTGCCTGCTCTGACTGGCTTGTGGGAGGAGTGGGGACTAGTGGGTTACCTGGGGCTTGGGGGTGAACAGGGGGTGCTTACCTAGGGTGCAGTGTGTCCTGGCTGGACTGCGCATGTCCTGGGTGGGTGGGGAAAGGGGATGGTGAAGTTGTAAACCTGGTGGTGAAACATTGCTGTGATCACTTTTAGAAATTATCTTTTACTACAAAAGGGCTCATAAGGGTAAAGGACTCTTACCATCAGCCAGTGAGTAGTACAGCCATGGCCAGAAGCAGATATATATGTCTACAGCTCAGCGTGCTTGCTGCTCTATAGTATTGTATAGCAGAATGTGGTAAAACTGATAGAATTTCAAGAAAAATGATTTAACAAATAATGACATTTCTATGAACAAATGAAGTTCATCATTATTACATCGGAGCCCTGAAATTAGGATTTATAAATTTCCAACACATTAATTTTTACCTTTTGCTTTTTAAATCATATCTCTTCACTCTTTATTTAAATGATGTTATTTTTGCATGTATGTTAATACCCACATTTCCCCTTACACATATACATGCTGATTTCTTAATTCTTATTTCTTGTGTTATTTTGACAAATTCACACAGATATATAGTGTATTGTGACCAAATTTATCATATTTCCTCTACTATCTCCCTTCTGCTCCTGCTGTGCCCCTTTTTTCTCTCAACTAGACCTCTCCTTCTTTCGTGTCTTTTTTGCATGTAGGTCTTGTGGATGTAGCTGAGGCTTTTGTGTTTTCATGACTGAATGGTTATGTCATGAATCCAGAAGACAGCATTTCATAGTGCTCTTTTATATTCTCCAACTATATTATACTCTTCCCTCATCTCTTCCATAATGTCTTCTGGGTCTTGCAAGGATTAATCTAGATGACTTCTTCAGTCACTTATGCTTTTGCTTATTTTATTCCAGAAATATCCTTGTTTACTTTGGTGCATCTTTCTCTTCTGACAACACATGATGTTAGATAGTCAACAAATGCTTGTAAGTGAAGAAATTGATTTCGTATTGATATCAAATAGTGAAGTAGCAGAACCATTACTGCTGAATTGCTCAGAATAGTAACATAATTGTAATAACGATAAAGGTTGGAATGGATGAGTAGAGTAGGATGAAAATGGTGTCACATATGCTTCATTATTCATATGTCATTGGGACATACAATTCTGCAGTTTATACATCTCTGAGAAAGACTAGGGCATATTTAAGACTAGGTCTTTTTTCTGCAACATAGGCTATGATATTCATACTTAAAAATGAAAATAAATGTAGTATTGGAAGGTAAGAATCTCTCCTCAACTCTCTGCTTGCCTCTTCTGCTCTTCTCCTTTCTCTCCTTCCCTCCCTTCCTCAATTCCTTTCACCCTTCTTCCTTCCCTTATTTCCTTTCTCCTAGACCTTCCCTGTTTTTTATAGAACTAACATTGAAACATCAGGAAACAGCATAAGAGAATGTCTCTGGGCTGTCTCCCTCTATCATCCTTCTGTCATTCATAATCAATTTGTATTTTTGACAGAATGACATAAATGAGATCATTTGATTTTAGTATTCTGGTTTGCTTTTATTCTGTATCTTACACAGCATTCTATATAAGCACCTGTAAACTTGACTTGTGTATTGCACTGCTACATACAATTCTGTGATACAACACACTCACACTATATTATATTGAAATATAATTATGGACATCAATTTTTTTATTTTTTATTATAATGTTTTCATTTCAATGAAATAATTGTGTGTGTGTGTGCATGTATGCTCAGGAGACTAGAAAGGAGATCATGATGGAAGGAAGAGGTCTTAAGGGAGGTGGAAAATGGAGAGAATAATGGGATACATGTAAGAAAAATACAAGATGGTGAAAGATTGGCAACTAGCTGGAGGTGGGAGGGACTATGAAGAGCCATTTTAAGATTTCTTCATAGCATACCCAAAGACCCATATACCTATCCTTCAGGGTCTTAATCAGTCACCCTCACACACTTTTTTTTTTTTCATTGTCCCATGGACTTTATTATTTTTATTTATTTATTTACATTTTTATTATTATTTCCACTCATACAAACTTAATAGGTAGACCAGTTCCCTCCCCTCCTCCTCCCCCCGAACCCCCTGCTCCCCCTCCCTCCCTCCCCATCTCCCAGTGCCTCCCCCCAATTCCCAGAGAGTCCTTTATTGTGTATGCCTAACTCTCCTCTTGGTCCTCCTTTCCGATGACGTACAAGGACCCAGTGGCATTTCCCTGAACCCTTTCTCGTGTTCCCCTTAAGCATAGGAACACTACTGTGGCTATCAATCCCTTGCCTCCAAGGATCTTGGTGCCTTTAGTCGATGTTAGACTTTGTGAGGTCAATAGTGTGATGGACATGGCGCAGGGCATGCAAAGTCCTATTATGATTGCTTCAGCCCTAACTAGTGTGGAGACTCTTCAAATCATTGCTCCTCCCATCCTTTTGCTCTTACAATCTTACCGCCCCCTCTTCCGCAAATGTCCCTCAGCTTCAGGATGGGGGGAGATTAGGCTGGCCTAGTTCTATGTGGATGATATAGAGTCTCTGAAGTTCTGGATTGTGGTTTGTTGCCTCACACACTTCTAAGGAACTAAAAACTGCCTTATCACACTTATATCTTCCCTATGACTACTAAACATACCCAATTTTATAATCTGATCTGATATTTAACCCAAACCTCACATAATAAACCTTGACAACCAATCTTAAACCTCCCTGTCAAATCTAGACCTAAATTCTGTCACTCTCATTAACCAGAGAATGGTTTACACACTTTTTCAGCAGGAATAATAATATTATCCATGAAATTAGCGTAAAGAAACCCTAAAGTGAAGCCTGTAATAACTTGACAAACAGTAGCAATAATCATGCAAGTGTAGTAATTCTGACTCACAACAGTTAAAAACACACACTAAGAAAGATACTAGAGATCAAACACAAAATACCCAAGTCATATTGTAAATTCAGAAGATACAAAACAAACAAACAAACAAACAGACAAACAAACAAAAAACCCTAAACCAAGACAACAAATCTCCTACAAAAAAAAATTGACCCCAAAATGATGGATTACAACCAGAATAACTCCTTAGATATTAGCCAATAAATCTTTAACTAAGGTAATGACTTTCAAAACCTGATTTTTAATATGAACAAAATAACAAAAAAGGAAATAGATTACAGAGAAGTGAAATAATCTGCATAAGCCAGTATGATCAGGAGTGCAACGGGCAAGTGGATGAGATGAAAAAGGCAGTTGAAGAAGCAAAGCAAAGCATACAGTAGTTGAAAAAAATCTCATGCAAAGATTAAAGTTGAAATTAAAAACAAGCTAAATATAATCCAAAACTCAACAGGGAGTCTTAGCAACAGAAAATAGAAAATCAGAACAAGAAGACACGATGGCAGAACAAATTGATTCAATCAAAGAGGTTGAAAAAGCCAAAACAAATTACTTGAGAGGAATATTCAAGAGTTATGGGATACCTTAAAGAGGCCAAACCTGCACATTCATGGAATGCCAGCACAAGACACCCAAAAAGCCACACTAAAAGATTTTCACACTATAATAGATGAAAAATATTCACATCTAAGGAAAGAGATCCCCATCCAAGTACATTTAAAGGTAAACCTATTAAAAACCAGCTGAGTTTTCATTGGAAATAGTAAAAGCCAGAAGAGCTTGGAAAAATATACTTCAAATCATGTATGAGCACAAATGTCAATCAAGGTTGTTATACTCATCAAAACTATCCAGCATGATTGAAGGTGAAAGAAACATTTTTGGAAGAAACTTTTCCATCATAAAGACAAGCCAAAGGTTTACAGGACAAGATTCTAGAAAAGATACTTGAGCTCGAAGAAAAAAGGACAATTATACCTGAGAGGGCAGAAGGGAAAAAGAATATTAACACAACATCTAAGTAGAGAAACATACACATAAAAATCACAAAACAAAAAATGTCAAGAAGCAACAGACATTTCTCAATTTTAAACCTAAACGTCAATGAAATTAAATCTCCAATCAAAAGACATAGGCTACAAACATGGATTAAAAAAATCACAACCCATCAATCTGTTTCCTTCAGGAAACACATCTCACCATGAAAGACAGGTACATTCTCAGAGCAAAAGATTGTTCAAAGTACTTCAACTAATGGAACAAGGAAACAAGCAGGAGGTACAATTCTGGTATCTGACAAAAAAGACTTCAAACCAAAAGAAATCATAAGAGACAAAAAAGTACTACATATTAGTCAAAGTAACAATTTATCAGGAAGACTTCATAATATTGAACATACCTCACCTAATACAGGCTCATCTACATCCATTAAACAAACACCATAAGATCTAAAACAACAAATCAACTCCAAATGATAATAGCAGGAGACTTTAACACCCCACCTTCACCATTGGATAGGTCAACAGGCCAAAAACTGAACAGAGTCACACTGAAGCTTAATCAAATGGATTCAGTGCAGAATTCTACTAGACATTTAAAGGACAACTAATGCCATCATTCTTTAAACTATTCCATAAAATAGCAAAGGAAGGAACATTTTCAAATTCTTTCTATGTAGTTAATGTTGCACTGATCTCAAAACCAAAAACAACTAACCAAGCCATCATTTTTGAACTTTTACTAGTTCCAAGGAATACACATTCTTTTCAGCAGCCCATGGAACTTTCTCACAAATAGACCACATATTGAGAAATAAAGCAAGTCTCCACATATACAGGAAAGTTGAAATTATATCCTGTAATTTATCAGATCACCATGGAATAAAGCTAGACATCCATAACAAAGTAAATGACAAAAATACACAAATTTATGGAAATTAAATACTGAATGAAGAATGGGATCAGGTAGAAGTCAAAAGGGAATTCAAAAATTCCCTAACAGTGAATGATAATGAAAGCACAATATATCAAAATCTCTGGGATACAATGAAGGCTGTTCTAATAGCTAAGTTTATAGCACTCAATGCCTATATTAAAAAGTGGAAACATCACAAGTAAATAGCTTAACAATACAACTTAAAGCTTTAGAGAAACAATAACAATCCAAAAAGCAGTAGATGACCCAAAATTATTAAAATCAGTGGAGAATATCTGAAATTGAGATAAGGAAAATGATACAAAGAATTGAACAGCAGCTGTTTCTTTAAAAAAAATCAACAAGTTGATTAAACCCTTAGCCAAATTAACCAAATCCAAAAGAGAGAAAACTCAAATTTATAAAATTAGAGATGAAAATGGAATTATTAGTACTGATACCAAGGAAATTCACAGAATCATAGAGTCATATTTCAAAATTTATTCCACAAAATTTGTTAATCAGAAAGAAATGGATGAATTTCTAAGCATGCACAATTTACCAAAATTGAAATAAGATGAATTGAATTAATTAAATTGTCCTAAAACAAGCAACAAAATTGAAGTAATTACAAATCTTCCACCAAGAAAAGCCCAGGACTGGATGGATTCAGTGCAGAATTTTTAGACATTTAAAGGACAACTAATGCCACCATTCTTTAAACTATTCCATAAAATAGCAAAGGAAGGAACATTTTCAAATTCTTTCTATGTAGTTAATGTTGCACTGATCTCAAAACCAAATAAAGATGCAATGCAAAAGAAAACCACAGGCCAATGTCATCTATGGAAATGCAAAATTTCTGAACAAAATTTTAGCCCTCACAACATCATACTCAAGGGAAAATCTATAATACCCATTAAAACAGCAAAGGATTATAACTAGGAGGTACTGGAAAGAAGGCCCTAAGAGAAAGGAGACAAAGGAACACAGTTTAATAGTTAAATAAGGCAACTGTTAAGAAATGTCCATAAATAGCAAAACATCTGATCCTGTCTACAGTCAGTTTCCTTCCTTTTCATTGATATTTGGACTGATATGAAGGGTTGGAAATGTGTTCCCTGGCATGGGTAGGGGTGGGTTGGTGTTAGCAGGAAGTTGGTTAGTTGCTTGGCAGCTGACCCCACTCACTACTCTGTCCTATTCCTGTTCTCCCCTCTCCTTTAAGTCTTTTTTATATAAAGGCCATTTTTTAAAACAGTTTATTATTATTATTTTTGGATAGGAGAGGATCCCAATACCCACACTTGATGCAGCCTTGTTCAGTGCAAAAACATCAAAATAGATAACAGCCCACCAGAATGCACAATACCAGTGACCCTACAGTGTTCTCCCAGAACCAGATCAGCCAAATTTCTCCCCATCCTAAGGCTCAGGGAACCTTGCAGATAGGGAGCAGTGAGACTCTAAGAGCCTAAAGATGAAGAGGACCATTGCTAGATAAGAACTCACTACAATGAGATTTAACCTTACCAGGTTACACAATGGCTCACATATCAACATGCCCTCATAGACTAATGAGAATCTCAGGAGAAACAATTTCAAGGAGTAGGATCCTTAGGGGTGAAGGGTTGGATGGGAGTGGGGGTATAGGGGAGGTGGGAGTACCATGTCAGTGGTGAGCCCAAGTAGGCCCTATTGGTCTACCACAGAGGCCTGAACTTCCACTAGAGCAGATGGTCCAGAGAAAACCCTGATGGACAGAAGGGAACAAGATGGATTCACAAAGGGAGAGGAGGAAGGGAAGGAAGAGAAGGAGGGAAAGAAGGAATGAAGAAAGGTAGTAAGGATATCCAGTCATTGAGTTGAAAAAAAGTATTTTTATAGCATAAGTTTCTAAAAGCTGATTACCATGTAAAAGGATACGACCACAAAATTATAACTGGTATTGGCAATATCCTCACTAAAATAGCTGCATGGCTATACTTTCAACATTTTCCTATACCTTGCCAAAGTTGGCTTTGATGAAACTGAATTGAAATTGCAGCATAGCAAAGACTTTCCACATCTATAAAAGGATCATTGATTGATATTTGCTTTCCCATTATGCTTAAGTAGTGGTGTGATCTTCTCTGATATTCTTTATTCATAAAATACAGGCAACAATGACAACTTTTCTGTATTATTGAAAGAGTAAAGGGAATAATGTACTTGGAGTCAAGAATTATTATCCAATTTTTAAAAATTTTCCCATCAAGGGGCTGGAGAGGTGGCTCAGGGGTTAAGCCTCTGCCTTGCAGGTGGAAGGACCTGAGTTTGGATCCTAGACCCCACGTATAGACGCCGTGCGGAAGCAGGAGCAGCCTGCATTTCTGGTCCTGGTAGGGCAGAGCCTGTGAATCCCAGGGCAGAAAAAACAAGGAGAAGGTGGAGGCGGTCCATGGTGGTTCCCGAATTTGCCTGTGGTTCTACACACACACACACACACACACACACACACACACACACACACACGTGCACACACGCACAATTGAATAAATAAAAAAAATTAAAAAAATTTTTTCCCATCGAATATTTATTTGCACATTTTATTTCTGAATACAAGTCCTGTATTGATCATATAGACCTTACTTTAAAATTTTGCATGGTTGATAAATCTCAAAAGAAGAGATTTCTTTTAAAATTATATTTTGAGTGAAAATAAATACTCTTGAAAGAATATACTTTGATTTTGTTGGCTTGAATCCCCATATATTAGCAGTCTAGTAAATTTTTAAATTTTCATTTTGATTGCTTTACTTTAGCATATAACAACAATAATATTTATTGATATGTCTGGATTTTGCAAAATATGTTCTGATAGTGCTATGAATTTTGACAGTATAATTATGAAGGCATGCACTACTTTTTTTCATAACAGATATACTGTATTGAGGAAATACTAAAAAACAAAACAAACAAACAAACATAAACCCTGAAAAATAGTAATGCCTAGTCATGCAAAGTTTTCCCAGAAAAAGTCATTAAACTTTACATTAAAACTTTACAATTATATTGTAATCCTTGATTGTTTTTATAAAAGTTTCTGTGCTGAATAAAATTATTCAGTTTATAATGAGTTTTAGAAAAATGAAAAGAATGAAGGTATTGGAAAATGAAATATGCCTTTTAATTGAAAAGAGACTATGATTGTTTTTTCCAATCTAAATCAAATTAGTATGGTAGGGCTTTCAGGCAATGGGGAAGAAGAATTGTTCTCTGGAAATAATGATCTCATTACACAGTCCAAAAATGTAAGTTAAAAAAACCTTTAGCTTTCTTTATGCTGTAACAAATGAGTGAAAAATCGAAAATATTTTTAACTTTTGCTTCAAAATACTATATATGTATTAGAAGAAAGATACTTAATTCCTTACTGGAATTTTTATTTATGTTACTGTGAGATGTAAATTACCTGGATAGGAGAAGTGTGACTATTTCTATTATATACATTGTCATGCTTCAAAATGTGAATGACCCCCCCCCCACAGACTCATGTGTTTGAATCTTAAGCTTGGGAAAGTTAGCTTTTCCCAAGGATCCCAAAGATCTTAGCCTCCTTGATAGATGTAACTTAAATGACCTCTCAGCCAGTCATGCCTTTCCCATCATAATGGATTGTGTCTCCCCTCTAGAACTCTAAGCTGAATAAATTTCCCTTACTCCAAGTAACTTAAATTTGAGTCTTGTCTCACAGCAACAGGTAAGAATAAGAGTAACTGGTACAGAAATTGGTACCAGAGAAGTGGGGTGTTTCTGTGTAAGATTTAGAGGATGTGGTACCAAAAAGTGAAGTTGTTGTTTGTGAAGCTGAGAGAAGTTGGTACTGAGATGTAAAGAAATATGATCATTGCTTTAGGAATTGTTTGTTGAGAGAGATATGGAAAACTTTGGGACTCTGTTCTTGGGACGTCTTTGGGTCTTGGAGATGGGGCTGAAAGGGTAGTAGTGAGAATTTAAAAAAGCCTACTGATGTTAGAAATGTGGACAATGGAGGTTCAGTTTGTGATAGTTTAGAGATAGAACTGTACAAAGTTCTACAAAGAGTGATGCATTTTCAGAAAGGTTGATGAAGTTTTGCTCTTATTCTAAAAGCTTGCTTAAAGTAAATTTGAGTGTTTGGTGGAAAATTTTCAAGATAATGTAGTCTTAACAGTGTGGCATGGCTGATTTTTATTGCTCTTACTCAGAGTTATGAGGGCAAAAGAGCAAGAAATAACACAAAAAGAAAAACTGTGAAGCTAGAAGGAAAATGTGAAGGCATGCTTTCAGAAAAGGCAGAGAGCAAAATGGCACCTGTTGTTAAGGAGATTAGTTAAATTTGTGAACCAAAGCCTGCTGTTCATTTGGATAATAGGAGAAGTTTCACCCTGAGGACAAAATCCTCAGGGAAGGCTCTCACTTATAAGAATGCAAATTATTTTGGAAGGGAAGAGCTCCAAGGAATTTTCTGGTTCTGTTCAACTAAATCAACTGCTCAAGAGAGATTCTGAGAAATCAGCTGTGAACGAAGGGGACCAATCTTCACCTGGAGGTTACAGACGAACTTGGTAAAGTCTTTCATATGGTCCTGGTTTTAGAGGCATCAAAGATGCAAGAGAGAGGAGGTTGTGGCTCTCTCTTCCAAGGCTTTAGAAAATGGCAGAATCCAGGCAGTATGTGGCAGGAAGCTTGCAATTTAGAAGCTTGCAAGGGCAGTTTTTGCTGTGGCATTAAAACCTGGTTTGCCATTGAGAAGTGAAGATGTTAGAGATTCTAGAGCCAACATGAGGCATCTGCAAAGGAAAGCAATGCATTTTGGAAGGAGTTGGCCCAAGAGTATAATGTGTTATACTGGCAGCTGTGCTGGAGGGGTGGAACTGAAGCCCTTTGGAATGGAGATGATTTTAAAAAAGAGTTTCGCCTGTTAGACATGTTGCTGCAGGATTTGGAGTTTGTCCTGCTGGTTTTCAGTGTTGTTATATATGGACTGATCTTTTCTGGATATGCTCCCATTCTGCCCTTTTGGACTGGGAATGTTTATTTTGTGCTATTAGTAATATGCAACTTTGATTTTACAAGAAGCTTTGGTCTTTGGATTGTTGGACGGTGTTGGGATTACTGATGTAGGCTACGGGACTTGTAAAATTGCACTGAGTATGGTTTTACATAATTAGATGGGGTAGAATATCATGGCTTGAAATGTGAGTTGTCTCCTACATGCTCCTATGCTTGAACCTTAGTTTGGGACAGTCATTGTGCCTTTAGGATGTGGAGCCCTGCGGAGGAAGGCAATCACAGAGAATGGGCCTTGAGGTTGGTTAGCCCCGTCTTGCTTGAGTGAGTGAATCTGCCCTGGAGCTTTCAAGCAGCAGTTCTTGGTCTCATGATGTCTGTAGTGACTTAGGTCTCCTGCAGCTTGCAGTTTCTGCCACAACTCTACCATTTCCATCATAATAGACTGTACCCCCCCCCCCCCCCCGAACTGTAAGTGAATAAATTTCCCTTTATCCCTTAAGTTACTTGAGTTTCAGTGTCTCACATCAATAGGAAAGAGTAACTACTATATAAATTAATTAAATGTATATAATCTGGTTCACTTTCATAGATGTTTCAATAAATTATTTTCTTAAATTTATAATTTGAGATGATTTACTTTTTAGGACTATATATTTTTATATATACTAACATAGCAGTTCTAATACATGAAAAAAATAAGCAAAGCAACACTTCCACTTTGGATATAGACCATCCTAAACACTGATGCTTGTGAAGGAAGCATGGACCATCAGTGCTATTGGGAGAAGCAACACTTTTAAGTGATCTACATGTAAGACTTTAGGGAAAACATTGTATTCCAAACTCTACTAGTCACTAGATCTTTAGTAATATAAAACACTTTACAATTTCAACCCCAAGAACAAATATTAATCGTCCAAATCCAGATGTTAGAATCAATTACTAAGGCCTTCAATCATTTTCTCTCTCCCATTTGCTGGTACATTAACCATATAAATCACTATTCTAGTGTAGCTTTAACTCTTGGAATTGTTTTTTTTAACTTTATTTATTCATTCATTTAGTGTGTGTGTGTGTGTGTGTGTGTGTGTGTGTGTGTGTGTATCAGAGGGCACATGTTTCCCTGTGGAGGTCCAAGAATGACTTTGGGAATCATCCTGAATTGCTTCTATCTCCTTGCTTCACTCTGCATTTCCCAGGCCCTGCCCAACAGGACTAGAAGTGCAGGCTGCCACCATTCCATCTGGCATTTTTATGTGGGACCTAGTATCTGAACTCAAGACCTTATGCTTGTGAGGCAGAAACTGAATCCCTGAACTATCTCTCCAGCCCAACCTTGGAATCATCATGATTGTGACTTCTACATTTTAGAAACTGAAGAATTTACAAAAATTGTAATAAAATTTGCCTGTGTGTCTAGGTATCCACTTTTCTAGTTAAAATATGTCAGTCTTTTCTGCCAATCTATCCATCCATCTCCCACTAATCTATCTGTGGAACATATATTGTATAGATTACTCTTCCTTTTGCTTAATGTGGATATGTTTCATTGCTATGACGAAATACCTGAGAAAGCAACTTAAAAGAGGAAGGGTTGTCTTTGATCACGTTATCAAAGTTTCCATGGTCATTTGGCTCCATAGATATAGATTAATGGCAGAGCAGAAACATGGAGAAATGACACAGTAGAGGAAAGTCATCTATCTCTTGTCATCCCGGAAGCAAAGAGGAAAGACAGGGAGTGGTCAAGGTACTCGGTTGTTGAGGACACACCATAAAGAGACTTATATCTCCAACTTGGCCTCACACCTGAAGTTTCTCAAAACCCTTAAAATTACCAGTTGGGGACAAAGCTTTCAGACATCAGTCAAGCCATAATGTGCTGTCATATCCTATACACAGGCTTCTTTTCTGCTCATTTACAAATTTAGTAGATTTGAGGGTGGGTTGGAGGTCTTGTCATACAAGCAAAAGGATCAGGTTATGCCAGGTGGCTGTGGAGGTTCACCTGTAATTCCATTTTAGGAAATTAGAGTCCGGAAATTCCCATAGCAAGCTGGCTAGCCAGATTAGTCCTATGGACAAGTTCTGGGTTTAATTGAAGACCCTGTTCAAATAAGTAAGTTTGAAGAGAATTAAGGATGATTTCCGATGATCAACCTTCTACCTTCATAACAATGTGCACTCAGGTACTCTGACATCCCCACCATGTGCCCACACATGAGTAAACATATGTACATACATGAATGTACACCATATGCACATACATGCAAATATGGAAAAAAAATCAGTAGATTGAAATTTTAGAAGATAGTATTTAGGATTAAATACTCATGGAATATAATCATCGGTTTGACTTAGATAATTTTAATTGTTTGAAAATCATGTCTACTGAGTCATGTTCTCATGTTTCCTGCCATACTGCTCTCCTCTCACAGCTTTTCCATTCCCTTCATCCAGCTAGCTCAGTCTTCCAGAACCCTTTGCATTCTGTCATGGACTTTTGCTTCAGGTACACTTCTCTAAGTCATCATGCCTGTATATATGTCCCTATTTGTGTGCATTTGCCAGTCCTTATTCTGATTGTTATTTTCCACAGGTCTTCCTTGCAAACAATTTTTATGTAAGCTATATGTATACTACTGTTCAGGTGCAATAAAATAAACGAGGTGATGAACTACTGAGATCGAAACAATCTCATCAGTCTAATTCTGGTTTTCTCTGTTTGTTACTCTCAAAGCATAAATCTTGTGAAAAAAAAAAGCCTTGCTTAAATCAATTTCTAAAATCTTTCATTAGATTCCTACTGAAGATTGAAGCACAGCTGCTGTATCAAGACATTATGGTTCCTTTAATCCATCTTGTCTACTCTATCTACCACTTTCCCTCATCAACACTATAGCAAAATAAGCTTGCTCATTATTCCCTGACAGGCAGGGCATTGTATAGGGCCAGGCTACCTGTGTTTCATCTTTGCTCTGCCATCCCTTGGCTGTACTTCTGTGTAAGTTAATTAATTTACCCAATTAACTAAATAGTTGCTCCTCACCATAAAGGAATAACAATACTATCTCCTTCACAGGGATACTTAATGAAGTTAATATGTTAATTCATGTAAGATCATATAGATTTGTGCATGATATATAAAAGTTAAGCATGCATCAACAAAAATTGTCAGTGTTTCTTATTGAGGTTATTTTTATGTATAGTTCCTTTTTCCTATAAAATCATGACTATTTTTCAACTTTGTCAAATCACTTTGGTTTTCAAGATACAGATCTTTTTTAATCCTTTCATAACTTGGGTTTATTTTTTGTATCATTGATGCAATGATTAGGAGGAGTGGTTGTAACATGAACACTATTGGTCATTATGTTGGGACCACAGGCATTAAACTGGAACCGATTTGGGCAAAAATAGATGATTAACTTATCACAGCAAATACCATCTTATGAATAGTTTTTAAGTCAGATCTCCCATCTACTTACTTGTCAGGAGGTAAGGATCATTAATAGGCGTCTCAATGGTTTCTGGCTAGTCCTTGATTCATCTGTTTAGAATCACACTGATGGTTTTCTTCTGTTCTACTATTTTCATTTGTTCCTCAGGGTCTGCCTCTCTGACCACTGCTCTGCCTGGTACTACATTGTACACCTTTTCTTGCCTTTGAACATACATACTTCTCTCTACATGCAACAGCGTCTTTATTAATTATCCACAGTATGGCTGAGACTGGGATAATTCTCATTTAGGTTTAACTAAGGCACCATGGAAAAAAGAAGAAGGGTTTTATATCAAAGCATTTCTAACAACTTGGCTCAAAATCATGTCCACAGCTGCAGTCATTTATTGATTTATAGTTTTTCTTGTTTTTTGCCTTTCTGTACCTAAGTGTCATCCAAATCTTTCCATTTGCATGGTTCCTTGAAGCCCAAACTTTTTTAATCAGCAATGTTCCTTCCACAGAAAGAGGCATGAGGCCTCTATACCCAAATTCTTCACTCTACTTCAGTTTTTCCTTTCTTAGGATGATGGAATATGGAAAACAGTTCCTGTATGAATCAACTCTTGTTTCCTCAAGGAGGTAGGTACGTTGATGGAATAATGATAATAGCCTGCCATCTTTATATTTGCCTATAACTGGGTACCTGTCACACAGTGTCCATTCTGTCATTGTTATTTATCATTTGTCTCTTCATTGATAAGTCATGTAGCCTCAGACAGATCGGTAATTCTTTTATTTAGTGACTTCCCTAATATTTGAGAATGTATTTATTTAACTTTTTGTGGTTGATGAGTGTGTTAGAAAGTGTTAAGTGTTACCATTCTTAGTCAAGGAAATAAATATTCTTTCCTCAAGTACTATTTTCTCATTTTTAGGTAGAAGTCTGTGTATAGATTCTTCCATGAATCTGAATTTTCTAGGCAGAAACAAAAATGATGGAGGAGTCAGGAAATAACAATCATAATGAAAAAAATTCTATCATTACAGTTAGAAGTTTTGGAAAATGTATTAACCAGTTTTGCTAAATATTTTAAAATATTCTAAGCAATAGCAGATTGAATTTGTTACTTGCTTTGTTGCCATGTAGCTTTAGTTCTTTGCATTTTACTGTGCACTATAGATTTTCCTATTTTTTTTTAAAATAAGTAATGAATTCACAACTTAATCTTTGGTGATATGTAGTATTATATATTAAAGAAATTATTGGAGAGCTACCAATTTTGATTTGAAATGCTTTTAATGTAATATTTGTTGGAGACCACAAATGCTTCCACTTTTTCTCAAGGAGTAAAGCAGATGGAAGTTCTAATACATAGAGCTACTGTTTCAAAATGTGTCTTAAATTTTGCAGATAAATATGATTATGTTTAAGCATATTTTGAAATAAACACATTTTCTTAACTAGTTGTAGCTGTTTAGACTAAGGAAGCCTGTTCCCCATACTATAAACTTAAGCAGGGTCCTAGGAATGTAACAATAGGACCTTGCATATTTTTTCTTCATGTGAGTTTTTTTAGGAAATCAGTGAAAGAGGTGGAGAAAGATTGGTAGCACCATGCAAATGGGATCTCTTTGCATCCAAGGGAATATAAAGAGTGCCAATAAATGTCTTTACCACAAAAATTTCCAAGGTGTTTTTGTTGTCTTAATGAATTGTGCTTGAAGTAGCAAATCTTCATTCAGATCAAGATGGCCAGTACTATTGAGGAAGGGCTTTCAGGATGATTCTTCCTCCACTTCTTTGAAGCCGTTCTGCAAAAATTGTAGCCATTGAGCATAAGTAACCACTATTACAATTGGTAAACATTATAGATGTTGTATTCAGAATACTGTAAAACAGGGTGCTTCAGTTACTCTTCTGTTTCTGATATGAATATGCAACTAAGAAATTTAGGAGAACATGTGGTGTATTTTTGAGGTTATAGTTTCTGGTTTTAGTTCAACAGCAGGCAGCAGAATTCATACTAATATTAGGAGTCCAGGGAACTGGCCACTGCACATCCACAGGAAGAGATTAGTGAGAAACGTACTTTCTCACTTGCTAGTTTGCAAAGTACTGAACCAGCTCTCTCATCTTACATACCTGAGCAGTAAATAGTTCCACTCATTGTGGGCAGGGTTTTCATATATCAACTATATAATCTTCCACAAGCTTGCTCAGGGCTTACTTAAGTAACTTTTCATAGATGTGTCCAAAGATGACTCATTCTTCAATTGCCAAATTGTCATCTGTGATTAACGGTCATTCAGGTGATAGAAAAGAGCTAGTAAATTAATGCCTTCAGGACATTCTGCAGGCAATGGTGAAATTTACCTGTATGTTACTTCCAAAATATGTTCAGCCACATATTGGAAATAGCTTGTTATAAATTCCTGAAAGAAGGCTTGGAGAGGATAATTCAGTGATAGTATGTTTGCCTGCTATACAAAGGATCACCAATTTACTACCAGAGATATAATTTTCTTATTATTAAGTTCTCTGGGAGAAAGTAACATTCCAAACTTAATTCTTTTTTTCATATTGTCCATTAGATCTTAGGCAGAAACAGGTGGTACACTGAAAGAGACATTGTAGATTTGTGTGGACAGGGTATATCCACACAACAAAGATGGACAGTATTCTGAAGTTACCATCAGACTGGAAGCTTATAACACTAAGCCTGAGAGGCCCGAGGAGGGAGAGAAAACAAGACTGCAAACAGCATAGTTATGGAGAATGTATTAGTTACTTTTTGCTTTATTATGACCAAAATACCTGAAAGAAAAATTTAATAGGGGGGAAAAACCCACTGATTTAGTGGATTATACTGTATTTTAAATGGGGGAGGGATGGTAGAGGTCATGGTGTCAGGACTCTGTGACAAAGACTCCTCATCTCATGGCAGACGGAAAGCAAGATCAGGGCAGGGAACCAAGAACCATGTATAACTTCAAAGGCCCGCCTGGCTCTCTTAGTGACCTATTTCTCCCAGTCTGATTCCGAATTCCTCAAGATTCCAAAACAGAGTTGCCAACTGGAGAATAGACATTCCATGAGCCTGTGGGCTACATTCCAGATTCAAATTGAAACAAGAGAGGGATGCCCTAAATATAAGGTTGCCATGGACTTGCAGTAATGAAAAAAAAAAAGTGGCCTGATCAATTTGTTCTCCTGCTTTCTTGCCCTTTTCGCTGTCTGAATCCAGTGAGAGGTCAGAGAAGAGGAGTCATTTAGTACCTGCATCAGAAGGCAGGTGGAGCATAAATCTGGAAGAGTAAGCCAAGAAAAACAAATCTATAAATTCGAGCTTAAGGAGAAGTGGAAAGGAAATAAAGTCCACAATCAAATTCTCTTGTTTTTGGGTTGGCAAATGCTAACGAAGTCCATTCATTTTAACTTGATATTCTGCTCAGTGGCAGCTAGAGGGTTTCTGAGGAATTGGTAGAATTGGGTTTAAAAGTAACAGCCTGGGAGATCTCTTAGTGAAAGGACACAGATCCTTCAGGGCCCTTCTTGTATTAGCCTAATGCTAGATGATTTGTGAGCTACAGCTTTAGAGTCCATCGAATAAGCAGGGCACACAGCACATGACTGCAGCTCTCAGCCCTACTTATTTTAGCAATCAATCAACCTCTAGAACAGTTCTAGAAGGCAAAATAATATTCTCAGAATCCTGAAGTTAGGATCTAGTCCAATCAAATATTATTCCTAAAGACAATAGTATATACTCCATGTTGTCTAAATGAAGGATTTCAGACTGAGAAAACAGTCTTGGCTTAGCTTTGCTACAATGCTAGCAGTTTTATGCCAGCTGTCACAATTTCATAAGCAGTTGGGTGAAATCAACATGAGGTTAATTCAGTATCGTCATTATGGAAGAAAATCTGCTACCATTTTACAAAGTTTATTAATTGTGAGTGGTAGATGGAAACTTCAGAAAGAGAGCTCATTTGAGAAGGTCTTTTCCAACACTATAGTCAAAGCCTTTTCTTTTTGTACTTTGTCTGTTCCTGACACTAATCATGTAAAATAGGTTTTCAAGTGCAATGTTTCATGTATGAAAGTCAGATGTAGAATGTGCTGTATCCTTAACATTGCAGGAACAAACATTGTTCGTCTTTTCATGCCTGATAGGCTTTTTTGGAAACTGACTGCTAATTATACTTGAACTTTATCTTGGGCACATCTGCTTAAGCAACTGGATCTGGGTGAACCAAGGTCAAGAAGCAAAATCCTATATCTTGAGCTTGCTCTTTGTCAGCTTTGTATCAAGTCCTCTGATGCATTTTATAAGCACACATTCCTGATGTCTGGCATTTGACCTGGAAAATCTAGTATTGTCCATAAAGAAAGGTGCTCTATGCTATGCTCAACATCATGTAAGAAAACACCATAAATTTCAAGACTTAAAGCCTTTCAAGGCAGTGTGGAGGAAAAATAAAAACAACTGCATACATAGATTAGGTGAAAACTGATGTGATGAGTAATAACAAGCCTGAAAGCCATCATTTATCTCTCTCTCTTTCCCTCTCTCTACACATGTCATTCTCTCAACTTGTATTATTTTTGATTTCTGCTAGAAGGACTGCAGTTGCACGTTATACCATTTAATATGCCTTAGATTTTTTTTCTGCAAAAATGATCATAGGTTTCCTTACCTTCCAAGGTCAGTTCTTACATTCTGACTTGGAACAATATAAACCAAATCTTCTGAGAGCAGTTTGGCCCCGAAACAAAAGTATTGAGGAAGAGCATCCTTGTTCCCCAGGAGCTGCTCTCAGGTAGTGACTGAATACTAGTAGGGGTGCTGCTCATCCCTACAGACACTGCTCAGAGGCAACTTTGGTGGGTGTGTCTTGTCAAACCTCTTTTAAAATGATACTGTAATTCATGACTCTGCTTACTCAAATTCTCTTCAGGAAGTAATTGGTCTAGCAGCATGTTTTGAAAGTTTTCTCTCCTTTTCTTTGGCTCATTTTGGGGCAGTATTT
Source organism: Typhlomys cinereus (assembly GCA_023101885.1). NCBI lineage: Eukaryota > Metazoa > Chordata > Mammalia > Rodentia > Platacanthomyidae > Typhlomys > Typhlomys cinereus. The sequence continues at coordinate 2,134,621 of JALPQD010000016.1, read as the reverse complement.
CCCATCTAAATCTTGTGTGCATCTAATCCCCCCTTGTACCTACTTCTTTTTTTTGTTTTCTTTTTTGCATTTAATTTTAGAATTATTTTTAATGTCTTGCATATGAATATAATGACTTTATAATATTTTCAACCTTTAGTCCTAAATCCAATCCCCCACCTTTTCCCCTTGTAACCCTTCATCTCCCATGCCACATTCCCTCCTATTTTCAAAGCTTTTCACTTGTGCAACCCACTGTATTTCATCTAGTCTGTGGTGACTTGTGCCTGACCTGATTCAGGCTCCAACAAGCATCCTAGATCAGTGGATATAGCATTGAGGAGAGTGTCTTTCTTTACTTCCCCATCAGCTTTAGTCCTCATCAGTCTCTCAGAGAGGTGTGGAGCTTCTTGAAATCTTTCTGATGTTATGGTGAGATGTTGATAAGACAGTTTCCTTGTAAGTCTTGGGTAAATATGCCTATCTGTCATGAAATCTTGTATATCACCACTATGTCATGTCCAGGAGACAATGTCTGGTCTACCATCTTCCCATCTCAGGCTCTTACAATGTTGCCATTCCCTGTTCCATGATATTCCCTGAGTGTTGTGGTGGTACTGGGTTTAGGAACAAACAGTCCACAGACAAATTATTTTATGCCTTTTGGCAAGCCATGCGTTTCAGTAATTAACACCTTCTGTTGTAGAAGAAGGCTTCTAGGCTGAGTGCTGAGGGCTCTTCCAATCTATGGTTATAATATCAGTGTACCTAATTCTCAGAGAGCTCCAACTAATAATTATTTCAGACTTATTGGATTGTTAGGTGATTCTGTATGTCTTTCTTAAGATTGAATAAGGAGAAGATAAAGAATACATGTGAGAAGCCAAAGTTCCTTTACAGGGAAGATGACATCAGAGTTAAGGAAGCACTTACCTTCTCTGTGGTTTCTTTAAGGCAAGTTGGAGTACTTAGTTGGAGTATTAGCTTTTCATCACTGTGACCAAATAGCAAAACAACTTAAAAGGGAGGAAGGATTTATTGTGGTTCACAGTTTGCAAGGATTCAGTCCATCATGGCAGGGAGGACATGGCAGAACAGTTCAGTTCACTCATGGAAGGCTCAAGAGAAAGGGACGGTCAAAGGTCAGATTCCACTTAAGTCTCCAGTTCATGGGATGGTGCTACTCACATTTAGGGCAGGCCTCTTCCTCAGCAAAGGCTTAGCTTACATCATCACAGCAGACACACCCAAAGTTATGCCTCTATCCCTAGGTAATTTTTAAATCTAGTGAAGCTGATGATGAAGATTAATGATTGTATATACATCAGATCTTTTATTTACTTCAAACAAATCTGTACAGAATCTGTATCCATGAAGTTTTGTAATAGGATGCTGATCAGACCCTTATGTGACCTCATAAAACTTATAGTCATGAAGAAACATATTTTATTGATTTAAGCAGTAGAATAAAAAGTCCATTTTTTTAAATATCAGATTTCAAATGATTGCATCTTGTAAATGCTGTGACCTCCTGATTATTTCTTATAGTTCATTTACAACTACTTTATTAAGCTTGTCAGCATCATCTGGTTGCACTCTAGTTACTGCCTAGCTCTCTGCCCTCTTTCAGTGTGCTCAATAAACTATTCTTTAAAACTTTAATCATCTTTATATTATTTGATTTTTCTAGTTTTACAAGCATATTGAGTACTGCCTCCATTCACCCCCCTCCTACCCATTCTCCTTCCCTTTCCTCCCTCAATCCATCCAACTTCCCTCACACCCTATTGCTTGTCTGCGTCTATAAACCCCAGATTTCCCTCTGGTTTTCTATTCTTTTTTATTTTTTCTACTTTTACAGGAATATTGAGTATTTATCCCTGCTTTTCTCCATCATCTCTCCCTCCCATCCCTCCATCAAACCTTTCTGTCTATCTGCTTCTAATGGATCCTAGAGTTGCTTCTGGCTTGTCTACTCTTGTGGGGTTTAGGCCTCTGTGACTTATCAAGTTGCCTCTTCTTGGGCCACTCCACTGATAGGGGCATTTTCCTGCACCCATCCAGCTTTAGTCCCTAAGGTTTCCTCTGTTTATTAGGTCTCTCTCTTAAGCTCTTTGATATTCTATGGGAGCATGTTAGTATGTTAGTCATTATGCAGGTCTGGTAAGGACACGTCTCATTGTAGATGCATCCTAGATGCAGCAGTCCTGCCTTGAGTGGAATGCCTTGTCCAAAAATGAACCTTATCTTTAGGTTCTTGCATTATCACTGCCTTTTATTCTGTGAGGTTCCCAAAGCCTTAGGATGGGGAGATTGGGTTGGTCTGATTTTGGGTGAGCCCTCTGAGTCACTGGTAATGTGCGTTATGGCTGGCCATTAGACTGCATCCTGTCAGGGTCTTGAGATTCTCTACTCTTGTAGGAGAAGATTTCTAGGCTGAGTACTAAGTTTTCTTTTAATCTATGAATATAAAAGTAGCTATTTACAGAGCAGTTTGGTATGTTGTTTTTCCTACTTATAGGTTCATTGGCTGTTTTTCCCTATTGATCTATTTCCTTCCTTTTCTTAAGTTCTTGTTTCAGCTAACAGTAACAGGAATGTGTTCCATTCTGACAAGCAGGTCTTAAGTCCAATCAGATAGCTGAATAAACTATTTTTTTAAAAATACTATCTGAATCAATCAAGTGGTCTAGCCTAGAAAGTCTGATTTCTTCATTTCCTTCATGGTTTGCAATCAGTCATCAAATCTTTCTGAATGCACTCTCCTAAGTTATCAGAAAACTTTGACCTTCACTCCTTTCCTTCTGATGCTGCCCTTGCCATCTCATTCAACCTACATAAGGTGCCTCAGTCTTAAGGCTTTTCTGGCTTCAGTGTCTTCATTAAGCCCAATGATTCTTTTCAAATGCATAAATCAAATTATATTATACCCTTTCTCAGAAATTACTTTCCATTACCTATCTCTAAGATGAATTTAAAACTCTTCATCATGACACTAAACGTCCTTCATAATCTGAATCTAACCTCTCCTTTGAGAATAACATTATGTTACTTATATTCCATGTCTTTGGCACATAAAATTATGGGATGTGCTACACATTTTGATGGTTGTTTCATTTTTCTGGGAAACTATGGATGTTTCTTGATTTTGAAATTTCTTTCTTTTTTTATTTTTTCCACTCATACAAACTTGATAGGTACCCCATTCCCCTCCCTCCCTTCACCCCTCCTAGATCCCCTTGCTCCCTTCTCCCTCTTCCCATTCATTTCCCCTCTCCCTCCCTTTCTCCTAATGGGGGGGGACCCCCATTCCTGGAGCATCCTTTAATATGAAGTCCCTCTTTAATATGAAGAACCCTCTGGGTTCTTAAGGCCACCTCCTCTCCAGCATTTGGTGTTGTTTGTATTGTGCATTTTTGCCATCTTGACTGGGGTGAGATGATATCTCAGAGGTTTTGATTTGCATTTCCCTGATGGCTAAAGATGTGGAGCATTTTGTAAGATATTTGTTAGATATTTCAATTTCGTCCCTGGTAAAGTTTCTTTTAAGTTCCAAGGCCCATTTTTTTAAATTTAATACATTTTTTATTATTATTTCAGCTCATACAAACTTAATAGGTACACCAGTTCCCTCCCTCCCTCCTCCTCCCCCCCAAACCCCCTGCTCCCTCTCCTCTCACCCCTCCCTCCCCATCCCCCAGTGCCTCCCGCCCCGATTCCCAGAGAGTCCTTTCTTGTGCATGCCTAACTCTCCTCTGGGCCCTCCTCTCCGATGACGTACAAGGACCCAGTGGCATTTCCCTGAACCCTTTCCTGTGTTCCCCTTAAGCATAGGGACACTACTGTGGCTGCCAATCACTTGCCTCCTTGGTGCCTTTAGCAGATGCTAGACTTTGTGAGGTCAATAGTGTGTTGGACAATGCGCAGGGCATGCAAAGTCCAATTATGATTGCTTCGGCCCTAACTTGTGTGGAGTATCTTGCAAATCATTGCTCCTCCCATCCTTTTGCTCTTACACTCTTACCGCCCCCTCTTCCGCAAATGTCCCTGAGCTCCAGGATGGGGAGAGATTAGTCTGGCCTAGTTCTAGGTTGTTGATATAGAGTCTCTGAAGTTCTGGATTGTGGTTTGTTGATTTTCTTTTGCAGTTTTTCTGCTCCTGCAGTGCCCTTCACTCCACCCTGCTGGGCATTGTATGTCACCCTCTCCAAGGCCCATTTTTTTAATTGGACCATTTATTTCCTTGGTAGTTTAGTTTTCTAAGTTCTTTGTGCACTCTGGATAATAGAGCTCTATCAGATATGTGGTTAGTGAAGATTTTCTCCCATTCTGTGGGTTGCCTTTGTGCTCAGGTTACAATCTCTTTATTTGAACAAAGCTCTTTAATTTCATAAGATCCCATCTGTTGAGTGTTGGTTGTAGTGACTGTGCTATTGGATTTCCGTTTAGGAACTGTTGGCCTAGTCCAATCAGCTCCAGGGACTTCTGTACTCTTTCAACTAAGGTTTTTATAGTCTCTGGCCTTATATTGAGGTCCTTGATACATTTGGAGTTAATTCTTGTACATGGTGACAAGTATGGGTCCAGGTTTAATTTTCTGCATGTGGACATCCAATTTTACCAGCACCATTTGTTGAAGATGCTATTCTTTTTCCATTGGATTTTTTGGGCCCCTTTGTCAAAGACCAAATGGCTATAATTGTGTGGGCTTATATCTGGGTCTTCAACCCTTATCCATTGATCTGTGTGTCTATTTTGGAGCCAATACCAGGTTGTTTTTGCAACTATGGATTTGTAGTATAGATTAAGGTTTGGTATGGTGATACCTCCAGCTGTGTTTTTGTTACTCATGATTGTTTTTGCTATCCTGGGTCTTTTGTGCCTCCATATGAATTCTGAGATTGTGTGGTAAACTTTTTTAAAGAATTGCTTTGGGATTTTGATTGGTATAGCATTGAATCTGTATGTTGCCTTTGGTAGGATGGTCATTTTTACAATGCTGATTCTGCCAATCCAGGAACATGGGAGGTCTTTCCATCTTCTGGGGTTTTCTGTAATTTCTTTCTTTAGGGTTTTAAAGTTTTCATTGTAAAGGTCTCTTACTTCCTTGGTTAGGTTTATACAAGGTATTTCATTTTTTTAGGGGCTATAGTAAATGGGATTGTTTCTCTTAGGGCTTTTTCATTTCTTTCATTCTGGGCATATAGGAAGGCCACTGATTTTTGATCGAAGTGGGAATGCTTCATGTTCATTCCTTTGCTATTTGATGGAACAGTTTAAGGAGTATTGGTGTTATTAGCTCCTTAAATGTCTGGTAGAACTCTGTGCTGAATCCATCTGGTCCAGGACATTTTTTGGTGGGAAGATTCGAGATTACTTCTTCAATTTCCTCATATGTTTTAGGACTATTTAAATTATACATTTATTTTGTATCCTGCCACCCTGATGAACTCCTGTATTAGTTTCAGGAGCTTCCTGGTGGAGTTTTTGGGATCACTCAGGTATACGATCATGTCATCCGCAAATAGAGATAACTTGACTTCTTCCTTGCCGATTTGAGTCCCTTTTATCTCCTTGTCTTGTCTTTTGGCTTCAGCTAGGAATTCATGTACAATATTGAATAAAAGTGGTGAGAGTGGACAGCCTTGTCTAGTTCTGATAGAAGTAGGAATGCTTCATGTTTTTTCCATTGAGTATAATACTTGCTGTTGGCTTGTTGTATACAGCTTTTATATATTGATAAAGGTTCCTTTCAACTGTCTCTAGGGTTTTGATCTTGTCAAAAGCTTTTTCTGCATCTATCTAGAGTATCATATGGTGTTGAATTTTGGACTGGTTTATATGGTGAATTACATTTATTGTTTTGCATATGCTGAACCAACCTTGTGTGCATGGGATAAAGCCTACTTGATCCCCGTGGATGATCTTTTGATATGTTTTTTGAATCTGATTTCCAGATTCAAATGAGAATCTTTTCATCTGTATTCATCAAAGAGATTGGCCTATAGTTTTCTCTTTTAAGTATATCTTTATTGGGTTTTGGGATTAAGACAATATTAGCTTCATAGAAGGAATTTGGTAGTGTTCCTTTCTTTGCTATTTGATGGAACAGTTTAAGGAGTATTGGTGTTATTAACTCCTTAAATGTCTGGTAGAACTCTGTGCTGAATCCATCTTGTCTAGGACATTTTTTGGTGGGAAGATTCGAGATTACTTCTTCAATTTCCTCATATGTTTTAGGACTATTTAAATAATTCACAAGTTCCTGATTCAATGTAGGTAAGTTGTGCTTACTTAGGAATTCATCCATTTCTTTTGTGTTGTCAATTTCACAGAATATAAGTTTTTGAAATATGGCCTTATAATTCTCTGAATTTCTTGGGTATCAGTAGTGATAACTCTATTTTTATTTCTAATTTTGTTAATTTCCGTTTTCTTTCTCTTGTTTTTGGTTAATTTAGCTAGGGGTGTATCAATCTTATTGATTTTTTCAAAGAACCAGCTTTTTGACTGGTTGATCCTCTGTATCATTTTCCTTATCTCAATTTCAGGTATTTCTCCCCCTCTTTTGCTAACCTCCCCCTTCTACTGCTTTTGGGATTGGATTGCTCTAGTGGAGAAATTATTTTTAACTCTGGACATTTTTTATGTTTAATGGCTTTTGTAAGTGTATTATCTGGCTTTTAGTTTTGGTGGTATTATACTTCCCTTCTGTTCTCCTGTATATGCTTGTTTTTTTTTCCTTCAAGCTTGAGTATCATTTCTAGCATTTTTTGAAGGCCTAGTTTAGTAGACATGAAAGACTTCAAGTTGTCTTTGTGCTGGAAAACTTTTCTTTCTCCCTCAAAAATGATGGATAGTTTTGCTGGGTATATCAGCTTGGGTTGGCATTTTTGCTCATTTAATACTTGAAATCGTCTCTCCAAGCTTTTCTTGCTTTCACTGTTTCCATTGAGAAGTCATTTGTTGTTTTAAGAGGTTTACCTTTAAAAGTGACTTGTTTTTTTTCCCTTGAAGTTCTCAGCACCTTTTCTTCATCTTAATGTGGAATGTTTTGACTATTATTTGCCCTGGCTAGTTTCTATTTTGGTCATATCTGTTTGGGGTGCATAATGCTCTTGTATTTGGTTGGGACTCTCATTCTTTAGGTGAGGGAAGTTTTGCTTGATAATTTTTAAAATTTCCTCAGGTGTGGTATTTTGGGATTTTTTCTCTGGTATTCCATGAATGTGCATGTTAGGCTTCTTCAAGGTGTCCCATAACTCTTTCTTGCACTGTTTTTCTCAACTCCTCCAAATGTCTGTTGTGTTCCTCTTCAAAGCGATTGATTCGATTATTTAATTCCTCCCTGATTTCCTCTTTCATAGTATTGAACATGATAATGATCATATTTTGAAAGTCGTTATCCTGGGTCAGGCTTTCTTGGCCTTTTTCCACGGGTTTGTTCTGGTTGGAGTCTAACATTATGGGATTAATTTCTTCAGTGGGAAATTTGTTTACTTGAGTGTTGCTTCTCATGGATTTGCACTTTGACTTTGGCATTGTCATTTTAACTCTTAAGATCTTTCAATTTCACTAAACTGAATTATTTGGCCTGGGGTTCTGGGGGTAGGCAGGGACAGAGCTTACCTAGGTCACGGGTGAGGCCCGGCTGGACCGCAAGAGCGTCCAGACCAGTGGAGCGGGGTGGGGAGTGGGAGGATGGGGGCGTCGGTGTGGAGCTATTTAACCCGAGGGCAGCTGGGGCGGGCCCGGGGGCAGGGGGAGGTCCTCCTCGTCCCTCCTCGTCCCTGCACGCGGCTCCGGCTGGATGGTGGGAATCGGAGCCGGGTCCCTTTGGGCTGACCAGGGGTTCTGGTGGGCGGGCGCCCAAGGTGTCCCATAACTCTTGAATATTCCTCTCAAGTATCTTTTTGGCTTTAACAACCTCTTCCATATAGCTGGTTAATTCTTCCACTTTGTCTTCAGATATGAAATTCTATTTTCTGCTTTGTTAGTTCTGCTGATAAAACTCTCTGTTGAGTTCTGGGTTGAAGATTACTTGTTTTTTAGTTCAATTTTAAACTCTTCTTGAGACTGTTTAACTGCTCTATGCCTATTTTTTTTTTTTTTTTGTTTCTTGAACTGTTTTTCTCAACTCCTCCCAAGTGTCTATTGTGTTCCTGTTCAAAGTGGTTGATGCAGTTATTTAACTCTTCCAGGATTTTCTTTCACAGTATTGATCATGGTAATGATCTTTCTTTGAAAGTCGTTATCTTGGCCTGGCTTTCTTGGCTACTTTGTGTGAATTTTTTCTGGTTAGAATCTATCATTGTGGGGTTAATTCTTTCGGTGGGAGATTTGTTTTCTTGGGTTTTGTTTCTCATGGATCTGCACTTTGACCTGGGCATTGTTGTTTTGTCTTTTAAGACCTTTCAGTTTCTATGTGTTTTTGACTGAACTAATTTAGTTGCTATTACTACTCTCAGGCAGTTATTACTAGTGTTTGCACTAGTGATTACAGTGATTAATAATTGAAAGGAGCAGGTGGTTTACTTATCTTGGGCTGGATGTGAAGGATCTCTCCCATGTGATAGGATGATTTTAGGGGATTTCAGATGTATAGCCTTTGACCCCTAGAGCTTTGTTTGGGTTTTCTTTGGATTCTGTTGAATTCTGAGAAGCAGGGTGTCCTCCTTGGACTGGAGCCTCCTGGGTGGGTGAAAGGGGCAGAGGGGAAGTTACTTTCTTTTTCTCATTTTTTCCCCACTTTTTACACATTCTTAAAGCCTGACTTGAAAAAAAACCACATCTTCTTAAGAGACTTCTAATGTTTTTTTCTGCCAGAATTAATCATTTCTAATATTTGCTATCTATCTATCTATCTATCTATCTATCTATCTATCTATCTATCTATCTATCTATCTATCTATCTACCTACCTACCTACCTGTCATCTGTCTCTCTCTATATCTGCCTTTCTACCTGCCAACTGTAGAACTCTCTCTCTGTCCGGTTTGAATGCAAATTCTAATGCGGGTAGGCAATTTTGGTTACCACATATTCATTTAAGGGAGAAAGTTAATATTTCATAGAAAACTTTGAAGTTGTCAGTATTAAAACATATTTCTTCACTTATTTGATAAATAGTAAACAAGGAGCAAGTAATACATAAATAATACAAATTAATAAAGGAAAGTCTTCTATACTCTAGTTTTCAACATCATGGAAGTTTAGCCTTTTTCATTTCTGTAAGTTGATGGCAACCTTGTATTTAGGACATTCTCTCTGTTTCAATTTGAACCTGAAATGTAGCCTACAGGCTCATATTTGGAATGCTTATTCATCAGTTGGCAGCTCTGTTTTGGGGAGAGTATGGAATCTTGAGAAATTCATATCCAGACTAGAAGAAATAGGTCACTAGGGGTGGGTGGGACTTTGAAGTTGTACATGGTTTTTTGTTCCCTCCCCTGGTCTCTGCTTTTTGTCTTGATGTGAGGAGTCTCTATCACAGATTCCTGCCATTGTGACCTCTACCATGCCACCCCCATCTGAAATGGAGTATAACCCACTGAAATCAGTGGTTTTTTTTTCATCTTAAGTTGTTTCTTTCAGGTATTTTGGTCATAATAAAGCAAAAAGTAACTAATGCATGGTTGTATCCAAGTATCTTTTTCATCACAGTTGAAAGGAAAAGCTATAGCTTAAGGTATGTTTGAGCCACATGTATAAAATTGATTGTCTACTTTATGTGGACTATATCTGGTTGTTTATTATTCTTTATTTAGCAACAACCTCATTAATAACAATAAAAAATTAATCTATACAAGCAAAAGCCAAGTAAATGTAGTTGAATGTGCTTGACGATTTTGAACTAACTTAACAGAGAAAATAACAAAAATATAGCCAATTACCAATGTGCATGTGCTTGTGTACGCATTATAATGAAATACTGATACTGGATTTGGATGAACTTTTGCTGCATTTAAGTTGTTTTTACAGAGAGGCGATACATTACTTATCTGGGTCACAATTTCTCAGCTGTAAAATAAAAGGATTGGAATAGGTTTATTTATTTATTTAAGAAATGCTTATATGTCAGGTGTTAATGCTGGAAATACAGAGACGCCAGTCTTTGTGGAGTTACTGTCTTCTAGTGACGTAAAAGATGTAGGTGAAAAAAATTGTGAATAAAATTATTTCCCCCTTTATTTTAGGTTCTTTTTCCTATTGCTGTGATAAATGCCCTCTAAAAGAGTAAACTTAAGATAGAAAATGGTTTAGTTAGCTCATATTCCCAGTTTGCAGTCTGTCATATCAGGGAAGTCAGTGTGACTGGAGCAGACAAACGTGATTACAGCACGTTTGTTTGCCAGTGCGCTGTTTTCCAGATACAGTCTAAAGAATACAGTGTAGGGAATGGTGCCAAACTTTAATACCAGCTAAAGACTCAAATGCACAAGATTAAGAGGGTAAACACATTCAAACCATGACACCTTCTAAGGTTGTATATGCTTATCCTAACAGTACAGATTAAATGAGAAGGAAATATGTCTAGTTAATGTTTACTTTGGAATTTATTACTACTGGTTGATTTGATTAAAAATTCTTATTTGTAGAACAAGTTTTATGGCTGTCTGTGATAAGCATGTTGTCATTATTTTGTGTAGTAATTAGCTCTTTCTTTGCTTTAAACCGAAAATTTGTCAATATATTGACCTTGCATACTAGGACTTAGTCAAATATAGGTGACTTAATTTTTAAACAGAGTTCTTTGGTTTGCATCGATTTTTTTTTAATTCTTCATTGGCATCATTGTCTATGTCTCTGGACATAATTAGGTAATGAGAATGGGATTTTTCTGCAGATTTCAATATGAGCAATCTAGCCAACTATTGAAATGAATATCAAATGATGAATTGGAAGGAAAGAAATAAGCAGACATTTGCTGTCTTAGGAAAAGCCCATGGGGGTTTTAGGAAATAATGACAATGATGTCAGAACACTTGAAAATAATTTTGAGTCTATAGTTTTGTTATGCAATATTAATTGTTAAATATGTATTTGTTAAGATCATGAAGGATTTTTCAGTATCAGACAGAATGTAAAAAAGGGAAGGAATTGATTAGTAGGGAAATAGCCAATAAACCTATAGTTAGGAAGACAGTATATCAAACTGCTCTGTAGGCAGCTGTTGTTATACCCATAGAATGGGAAATCACAGTGGAAACCTTTGGGTCTAAAACTGGATGAGTAAAGGGAAATGGACATATCAGTAGGGTTGCCTGAAGAGAGGTAACTTGTTATGCTATGGAGGCCTGAGCCCCACACAAGAGTAGACAAGCCAAAATGAACCATGAAGTCCATAGATGCATACAGGTTGAAGTTTGGGAAGGAGCAGGAGGGAATGGTGAAAGGAAGGGAGGGAAGGAAGATGAGGTGAATACTCAAATCGCTTGTAAAAGTAGAAAAAAAATAAAAATGGATAAAAGTAAAAAAGTACACAAAACATTTTAATCAAATCTAAAGAACTAGTTTTTAAAATATGAAAATCTGCTTTTGTTCTCTTTTTAATATAATTTTAATGTTTCATCCATGTTCTATTTCTGCTAAGTGAAGATACAAGCTAAGTGTATGATAATATCATACCATTATAAAGGAGGTGACATTTGGCTTATTTTTCTAATTAAAGATCAGAAAAATTCAGTAGTTCTTAGTATGAGGGAAATGATATATTCAAAGTCTTACAATAATGTGAATTATTTTCTTAGTAATTTTATGGCCTTCATGTAAAAAGCCATGCCTAGTACCTAAAATTATATTATTTTCTCTTCAGTCTAGGAAAGATATCTTCTTTACTGTTGAGGCTGAGCCATGAGGTTGAATGTCCTCTGGGAAGAAAGAAGATGTAATGATATTGTGGGCTGGAGGGGAAGTAGAAGTAGGTAACCTCCTTTCCTGCTTTGTGTACTTGGAAAAGGAGAAAAGAGACATCTATTAGCAAAGATGTCTGCTTACCCACCGTCATAATTTTGGGTTAGAATCCACATGTGTGGTACTGACATTCAGTTATATGCAGGAGAATAGGATCATATTGCAGGGTCTAGGGAAGCAGCTTGAAGAGCATGCAAAACTCAGGAAGATTGTCCTATTTGGCATTATCACTTATGACAAAGGTAAAAACACAGGTATAGTGAAGGGAGTTGGCAGATAGGGGATGTGAGGCAAAATTTTTGGTTTTCTAGGTATGCATAGAGTGGGAGTGGATTCAGAAACTTCATTAGTTTCTGTGACAGAATGTAAAATCTGTGAATGTTAATGGATCATCAGAGGTTCAAAGTGGGACAAAGAAGTCCCCATGTGGGGATGTCATGACCAGAGTTTACGGTCTAAAAACCACAATTCCTCAAGGCAAATCTCATCATGGTACTGCAATAGATGCATCTTACGGTATTAGACACTACTTTAGATCAGACTTGTAAGATTGTGATAAACTAGAAAAGATTCAGATTACAGTGCAGAGAGGCTTGTCATCTTCTCAGGACCATGCCTCAGGACCATGAGCTTATATCTAGGGTATCTAGATCCACAATTATAACAAGGTGCCTTTTGCAGTTACTCTTTCTGCTGCTGTTAGATAGCACTCAACTCAAGCAATTTAAGGGGAGAAAATGAGAGATTTATTTGGCTTATGGCTCCAAAAGGGAGATACAGTCCATTAAGGTGACACTCTTATAACAGAAGGTATGATAGGAAGCAGAAGCTAGAGGTGGCTCAGGTTATGTAACTCAAAAGGCAGACAGAGAAAGCAAGCAGCAATCTGTAAGAACATACTGCTAGCGGAAGCAAGGTGGGGCTATTCAACCTCAAGACCCACCCTCTGTGATATGCCTTCCTCCAGGAAGGTTTCACCTGCTAAAATTGCCAACGATTTGCATCAACTAATAATGCAAACGCATAAGCCTGTGAGGGAAAATTCATAGTTCAAAAGTGCCCAAAAACTTACTAGTGTAAAGCAAACATTTTATTATGCTTTTAAATTTTGTGATTAGAGATTTGAACACGGCACTGTAAGGGTGATTTTTTTCTCTCTTATATTATGTGTATAATCTCATGCAGACATATTTACTGTCCAGGAATGTTTTAATGGCTAGGACTTGAATAGGTTGAGTAGTAGTGTCCAATATTGACTGTCAAACTATGAACTATGGAGCAGAGAACCTACATATCTCCTTTACCTGTGGGCTGGACTTTCGAATATGGAAGTCTTAAAATATCTGTGCTGAGCACTTTTCTCTCTCAATGGCTGTTTCTTTGGTAACAGTGACTCAGCATTACCAAAGAAAGTGGTATGGTTGATCAGACCAAGAATATATTGTCTTTTATAATATGATATTTTTTTCTCTGCGTTATTTTGGAGTAATTGTGAGTCATATAGTTTTAGATATTCCATATGTATAAATATGTATATATTTCATACTTTTAATATATCTGTTATTAAAAAATAAAATAGTTTCATGAGGCATCCTGGATACTCTTTGGATTTAGATGGTGTCATTACATTCTCTAAAAGAGAAAGTGAAATCTCTGGAAAACATAAGATGAATGTATAGATCGTCTTTCCTTTTAGGGTAGTGCTATAAGGTGAGAATAGATTAGTTAAGAGATTAGTGGTGATATTTGTCTGAAAGCTAAAATTTCCCAGTTCTTCAGTCAAGTGCAACTCATGGAAATGATTGTATTTGTTTTCTGTCTCATGTAGTGGTGGCAGTATGTATTTATTTTGTATTCCCACTGCTAACTTAATTGACATGAGTTAAGCGGGCACTGTATTTTCTACTAATGACATTTTAATTGCTTGCCTATATCATCAGTACTTAATCTCTGTCTCAGCTATCCACTATCAGGAATTTTTCCCTTGATTGGTAGCCACACAGGCTTTTGATGATTACTTGTTTCCTGGAGAACTCAGGACTTGTTTACCTTCAACATGTCTCTAACTTGTTTAGGAACACTTCTCTTTCAATTGTGAGCACATTTTCTTCACTTATAAGTTTGCTCATAAATTTTTGTTGTGGAGTAGACAAAGTCAAGCATGATGCCAATATATGATCTTAAAAAGAACTTCTACATCTGACTTCTTAGGAATGTTGAGTCAAGCGTTCCACAGCAAAGTGATGGCACACAATTGTGCCATTGGGAAAAGAAAGTCAAGAGGCTGTCTGCTTCTTTGTTTTGTCTGATCTGAGAGAAATTTCAAAAGGAAGACTTTTAAAAAATATTTTATGTACTCTTGTACAGGCCTCTGAACCTGAACCTGGGGTCCATAGAAGCATACAGGCAGGAGGGTGGGAGGGAGTGGGAGAGATTGATAAAGGAATGGGAGGGGATGAGAGGAAGGAGGGATAGAAGGGAGCAGGGACGAATGCTCAATATGCTTGTAAAAGTAGAAAAATAGAAAAAATTATTGCAGAAACGGGAGAGAGAGAGAGAGAGAGAGAGAGAGAGAGAGAGAGAGAGAGAGAGAGAGAGAGAGAGAGAGATCATGGAAAATAGGTGGAAATGAGAGGACAGCTTTCAAAAACTGATTCTGTCCCTCTACTATGTGAGTTCTGGGGATTGGACTCAAGTCACTAAATTTGAATGTAGGCCATTTTATTTCCTGTTCCCAACTCTCTAGCCTCAAAAATGGGAATTTTAAATATCCTTAGTTTCCATGTGACGTGTACTGGTGGTATTTACTATTTTAACTTTAGTGCTTATAATTAAGTATTCCTGTAATCTTATAAATGCATTTAAACTGTATGTATATAGTGTATTTTAGTGATTGCTAGAGAAGACAGGAATTCAAATAAAGTAATTGTTACCTGTAGTACAATTTCACCCCAGCTAGAAGAACAAGGCATTAAAAAAGATGAAAAAGACCAGATTCTGATGAGGAGGAACTCATGCGTGGTTGGTGGGATTATGAAGTGGTATTATCATTAAGGAAAATAGTAGGTTGGTTCCTAAAAAATAAAGCAAATTAAAAAGCTAAAATCATGTGATTCAGCTATCCCACCACTGGCGATACTTCAAAAAAGAAATGATAATGATATAACAAAAAGTTATCTGCATTTCTGTGCTTATAGGAACTTTGTTCATAATAGCCAAATATTGAGTCAGCTCAATGATTCACTGACAGATTAATATATAAAGAAACTCTGAGAAATGCACACAATGGGATATTAACCGCTCAAATATAATGAGATGGATGACTCTGGAGAATATTAAGTGAAATAAGCCAGGTGCAGAAAGACAAATGGTGTATTTTTGCTTATATGTGGAAAATTAAAAAAAGTTGCTTATAGAGTTGACTAAACATTGATTAGTTATGAGTTGGCTTTGGGTTGTCCAAAAAGTTCAGGAGTTGAGGGCTTGCTTCAAATCTGGTGGTGCTGTTGAGAGATGATTGGATTAGGAGGATGCTGAAGGAGCTATACTAGGAGATGAAGTAGGTGAATGGGGCTGTGCTTTGGAAGGGTCTATCTTGCTACAGACTCTTCCTATCTCTCTCTGCTACTTGCATACCTTGGGAACAACTTGCACAACCACACACTTTCAGCATCACAGAAGTCAAGACAGGGAAGTGGAGGAAGGTCAGATAATGAGCATCGACCACAGTAAGCTTATGTGCTCTATTACACATAAGGGTGACTATAATGCACAACAATTTAGTACATATTTTATAAAGACTGCAGAGAGGAGTTCACAGATTCCCATAACAGGGAAATTACGTTTAAGAGAAAGAAATGCTAATTGTCCTTGTTTCATAATTTTCTGTTACATATATCACAAAGTAAAACACATGTATAGTTACTATTTGTCAGTACAAATGGAAAAACTCATTTCCTTATTTTACACACATGAGCACAAACACATGTACTCCCTATCCGCTGTGTAGATAGACATATGAATGATTATAAATTATATTCAAGGTGCTATAGTAGAAAGGCTTGACACAGAAGACTGTGCTAGACAGAATTTTACTCTTAAACAGAAAATCATTTCTCTTTTCTGGACATTTAACTTCCTCATACTAAATTATAGAAAGATATTTCAGATATAATACAATTTTAAAATTTCTGTCTCATGTTTAAAGTTACCAGTTTATTTTAATTTAAGGAAGGAATGAAGAATAATACAGAATCTATAATTTAACTTTGTAAACAATGATTCTCATGAAAATCTACTTTTTAGCCAATCACACACTGACATTTACAAAGAAGTCATATAAGTTGATACTGTCTATTTCTTATGTATTTAAGTTTTAATAGATTTTGGAGGATTTTGATGAAATTGTCAAAGCAGTTTTTATTGCAAAGTTGGAAACATTCCTGAACAATAAATTCAAAACACATTTAGAAAAACTACAAGTGAACAAATCAAAATTAAATTATCCTTGAACTCCAGGCATAAGGCATAATTTAATTTGCTGTATAATGCAAATTCTTTATTTCTATTCATGTGGAAGAGCAGAAACAAAAACTAGAAAAGTTTCTAGATTGCTTTGGAAAGAAAATAGTCATTTTACATGCAAATAATGACATGTCATGCATCAAATGTAGTTGTTTTAGGAAAAGGCTTGTAAATAGTTAATCCTTTCTCAAGTGAGTATGTTAAATTGTCTTGTGCCACAGCTTAAATGTTCTGCAATATTTGATTACATTTGAAATTTCTCTTACTATTTCATCATGTAATCAGTAGTTGAACATACTTAAATCACATTATTTTGCAAACCACTAAATATAATGACCTCTTTTTAAAGGATCAAGACTAGATATGGTTTGAAGTATTTTCCTTTTATAAAAATATGATTCTCGGGTGCCCTAGCCCCCATGTCACTCAAGGTGCCGTGGCCTCTTTTATTGCTGCCTACTTCTCATGGGGGCTCCCAAGCTCCTCATGGCACTTTTTAGTGCCATGAGCACTGTTTCATGTCTGCTTCTCATGGAGTTGCCCTAGCCCCTCATGGTACTCAAGGTGTCATGAGTTTCTGTTCCAGCTGCCTGCTTCTCATGGAGGCACCTCAGCCCCTCATGGCACTCCAGTGCCATGAATTCATTTCTAACTCCTCGCTCCTCTTGGATTCCATGCCTAGGCACCGTGAGTTCTCCAGGGTGTCCTAGCCCCTCATGGCACTCCACGTCTGCAGTCATGAGTTCCAACCTTTCTCTTCTCTAATAAACTCTACCTTAATCTTCTACACTGTGTTCTGGTTTCAATCTTCAACTCCAGAACACAAGAACCTGTAACATTGGGACAGTTGAGACTGTTTCCCTGCAACAGTACCACAACGTGAAGCTGTTTGTGAAGCTGAGAGAAGTTGGTACCCAGCAGTATGGCTAATGCTGTGATGTGGCCAGTGTGCCTTTGGAACTCTTTCTTGGGAGAAATGTGAAGAACTGTGGGACTTTGTGCTGGGAAAGTCTTTGCATCTTAGTGGTTGGGCCAAAGGGGCCTTTCTCGTCAGAGCTCTGAAGAGAGCAATGCTGTGAGAGAGGAAGGCAGTGGAAGCCCAGCTTGTGATGGTCCAGAGGGAAACAGAGACTATGTTTGCAACTGGACAAGTGGCACATGGAACCATGTGTTGGCTGAAAGTTTAGTGAAGTTTTGCCCTCATCCTGAAAGCTTGTTAAGACAAGCTGGAGTGCTTGGCAGAGGAAATTTCAAAGCAATATAGTCCTGACAATGTGATATGGCTACTTTTTAGTTGTCTTTAGAGTTATGAAAAAAAGCAAAGAATCAGGCAGGAAGAAGCAAAATCTGTAAGATCTGATGATGAAAAATACAATGCCAAGCTTAAAGAGTTGAACCAGAAGAAGCAGAGAATGAAATGGCTGGTAGAGATAAGCCCCATTTGTAAATCAAAGCCTGGTCTCAATTTGAATAATAGGAGAGGGCCTAACTTGAGGGCAAGATCCTTAGGGAAGGCTCCCACTCATAAGACTGCAAATCCTTGTGTGGAGTATCTTGCACATCATTACTCCTCCCATCTTTGTGCTATTATAATCTTACTGCCCCCTCTTCCGCAAATTTCCCTGAGCTTCAGGATGGGAGAGAGATTAAGCTGGCCTAGTTCCAGGTGGTTGATATAGAGTCTCTGATGTTCTGAATTATGGTTTGTTGATTTTTTTTTTTTCAGTTTTGCTGCTCCTGCAATGTTCTTGGCTCCATCGTGATGGGTATTGGATGTCACCCCCTGGCCAGAGATAAAAACCTGTTAAATTAGAGTCTTGTTATAAGAGTATATTCAAAGGTACATGGAATAAAAGTAGGAGACTGCAGTGAGGGAGGGGTCAACCACCCATTTGCAAAATGGTTACTTTTTTTCCTTTTAATACATTTTTTATTATTATTTCAGCTCATACAAACTTAATAGGTACACCAGTTCCCTCCCTCCCTCCTCCTCCCCCCGAACCCCCTGCTCTCCCTCCTTCACCCCTCCTGCCCCCCCCCCGTGCCTCCTGCCCCAATTCCCAGAGTCCTTTCTTGTGCATGCCTGACTCTCCTCTGGGCCCTCCTCTCCGATGACGTACAAGGACCCAGTGGCATTTCCCTGAACCCTTTCCTGTGTTCCCCTTAAGCATAGGAACACTACTGTGGCTGTCAATCCCTTGCCTCCAAGGATCTTGGTGCCTTTAGCAGATGCTAGACTTTGTGAGGTCAATAGTGTGTTGGACATTGCGCCGGGCATGCAATGTCCAATTATGATTGCTTCAGCCCTAACTTGTGTGGAGTATCTTGCAAATCATTGCTCCTCCCATCCTTTTGCTCTTACATTCTTATTGCCCCCTCTTCCGCAAATGTCCCTGAGCTTCAGGATGGGGAGAGATTAGTCTGGCCTAGTTCTAGGTGGTTGATATAGAGTCTCTGAAGTTCTGGATAGTGGTTCATTGATTTTATTTTGCAGTTTTGTTGCTCCTGCAATGCCCTTCACTCCATCGTGATGGGCACTGTATGTCACCCCCTGGCCAGAGACAGAAAGCTGTTAAACTGGAGTCTTATTATAAGAGCACATTCAAGGGTAGATGTAATACTTATACCCAAAAGTGGAATCGCAGGGTCATATGGCATTTGGCAATGAGAGGGGTCAATCACCCATTTGCAAAATGGTTACTTTTTAATCTGCCAGACTATATGCCCTCCCCTTCTGGTGAGTTCATACCCCCTTAGCTGTAAATGTTCAGGAACGAATGTCTGTGAACTTAACTAGGTGTCACATTACTTTCTTGCAGTCCTTGATGGAGGCCTATTTCTCTACTGTAACACGGTCACTTCTCTCCTTGTTTCTGGTGTGGCCCTCCCACCCCATCCCTCCTGTTCATAATCCTTGCAATTACTGTAGGTAATACATAGATTTACCTATGAGTGTCTCAAGATGGGCTGGGTGGGTTTGGAATTAGGAGCCACCTATTAGGGAGTACATATGGCGCTTAATTTTCTGGGTCTGGGATACTTCACTTAATATAATTGTTTCTAATGACATCCATTTCCCGGCAAATTCCAGTAATTTATCATTTTTGATGGCTGAGTAGTACTCCATTGTATAGATGTACCACAGTTTCCTTATCCACTGGTCAATTGTTGGACATTTGGGTTGATTCCATGTCTTTGCTATTGTAAACAGTGCTGCTATGAACATAGTCATGCTTGTGCTATCGAGGTGAACCTCTGCTGTATGGGGGGTTATACCCAAAAGTGGAAAATGGTTACTTTTTATCTGCCAGACTATATGCCCTCCCCTTCTGGTGAGATCATACCCCATCAGTTGCAAATGATGAGGAAGGAAAGTCTGGGAACTTAACCAGATGTCTCATTACTTACTTGCAGTCCTTGATGGTGGCCTATTTTCTCTGCTGTAACACCTTGTTTCTGGTGGGGCTCTCCTTCCCCATACCTCCTATTTATAATCTTTGCAATTACTGTAGGTATTACAGAGATTTATCTTTGAGTGTCTCTAAGTGGGTTTGAACTAGGATCCACCTATTAGGGAGTACATGCGACACTTAATTTTTTGTGTCTGGGATACTTCACTCAATATAATTGTTTCTAACTCCATCCATTTCCCAGGAAATTGCATTAATTCATCATTTTTGATGGCTGAGTAGTATTCCATTGTATAAATATACCACATTTTCCTTATCCACTCATTAACTCTTGGACATTTGGGTTGATTCCATGGCTTTGCTATTGTAAACAGTGCTGCTATGAACATGGTCGCACTTGTGCTATCGAGGTGAACCTCTGCTGCATTGGGGGTTATTCCCAAAAGTGGAATAGCAGGGTCATATGGCATTTCAATCTTTAATTTCTTTAAGAATCGCCAGACAGTTCGCCAGAGTGGTTGAATGAGCCTGCATTGCCACCAGGAATGTAGGAAAGTTTCCCTCTCTCCACATCCTCTCCAGCATTTGGTGTTGTTTGTATTGTGGATTTTTGCCATCTTGACCGGGGTGAGATGATATCTCAGGGAAGTTTTGATTTGCATTTCCCTGATGGCTAAGGATGTGGAACATTTTTTAAGACATTTGTTAGACATTTTAATTTCATCCCTGGTAAAATTTCTTTTAAGTTCCACGGCCTGTTTTTTAATTGGCCCATTTGTTTCCTTGGTGTTTAGTTTTCTAAGTTTTTTTGTGCACTCTGGATAATAGAGCTCTATCAGATATGTGGTTAGTGAAGATTTTCTCCCATTCTGTGGGTTGCCATTGTCCTGGAGTTACAATCTCTTTATCTGAACAGAAGCTCTTTAATTTCACAAGATCCCATCTGTTGAGTGTTGGTTGTAGTGACTGCTATTGGATTTCCGTTTAGGAGCTGTTGGCCTAGCCCAATCAGCTTGAGGGAGTTCCTTACCCTTTCAACTATGGTTTTTATAGTCTCTGACCTTATATTGAGGTCCTTGATCCATTTGGAATTAATTCTTGTACATGGTGACAAGTACGGGTCCAGTTTTTATCTTCTGCATGTGGATATCCCAGTTTTGCCAGCACCATTTGTTGAAGATGCTATTCTTTTTCCATTGGATTTTTTGGGCCCCTTTGTCAAAGATCTAATGGCTGTAGTTGTGTGGGCAAGATACTCCACACAAGTTGGGTCTGAAGCAATCATAATAGAACTTTGCATGACCTGCTCAATGTCCAACATATTATTGACCCCTCAAAGTCTAGCATGGACTAAAGGCACTAGGATCCTTGGAGACTAGGGATTGACAGCCACAGTAGTGTTCCTATGCTTAAGGGGAACACAGGAAAGGGTTTTGGGAAATGCTGCTGAGTCCTTGCACCTCATTGGAGAGGAGGACCTAGAGGAGAGTTTGGCATGCACATTAAGGGAGGGAGGGGGGAAAGAAGGGGGAGCAGGGGTGTCTGAGGTGTGTGGAGGGAGGGAGGGGACCAGTATACCTGTTAAATTTGTATGAGTGGAAATAATAAAAAAAAAAAAGAACGCAAATCCTTTCAGAAGACTGGAGCCAAAGGGTGGAGTTCCAAAACAAGAGTTGGTTTCTCTTACAAAGCAACTGCCCAGGAGTTAAAGAAATGGTCAACATACAGAAGCAGAATCAGCTGTGATTCAAGAGGGCCAGTCTTGGCAAAGTCATCTGCATGTTTCTGATTTTACAGGCATCAAGGATGCAAGAGGGAGGAGATAGTGGAGTCCTCCTCCAAGATTTTGATAAATGATGGAAGCCAAGCAGCATGTGGCAGAAAGTCTGCAGTTTAGCGGCCCAAGAAGGGCAGTTTGTGCTGTGGAGTTAAAACCTGATTTGCCACTGAGAAGTAAAGTTGTTAGAGATTCAAGAGACAATGTGGGACACCTGCCAAGGACAGCTGTAAACCCTGGCAGGAGTCAACACAAGAGAGCAACATATTTTATGGGCCGCTGCATTGGAGGGGTGGAACCAAAGCCCTTTGGAACTGAGATGATTTCAATAAGAGGCTCACCTGTTGGACTTAGAGCCACAAGATTTGGGATTTGTCCTGCTGGTTTTCAGGCTTGTTATGGACCGATCGCCTGGATATTCCTCCATTCCTTCCTTTTGGAATGGGAGTGTTTATTCTGTGCCATTGTATGTTGGTATGAATGGTAAACTGAATAAATCTCCATTTCTCCTTTAAGTTGCTTGACTTTGAATGCTCTCTCACAGCAATAGTTAAGAGTAACCATTACAGGCTTATTTTCTTTTATGGTCATCTTAGGCATTTAACTTACTTCAGCACTGCATGCATTTGTTTTGGCCAGTTTCTGTGTTGTAATAATACTCATGGCACTGGACATTTGTGGAAAGAACTGAATGGTTTCTTCTCAGTAAATGTTTTATTGATAATGAGGCCTAAATTACATATAATTAATATTTTTTATTATTAATTAATAATTAATTAGTTAATTTTGGGACTGGGGACATGGTTCAGAGGTTAAAGCTACTGCCTTGCATACAAAAAGGACCTGTGTTTGGATTTTGTGGGTAAGAGAAAAAAAGAGGTGGAGGGAGCAAAGACATATAAATTCAGTCTGTTTGTATATGGAAGTTTCAAAGAATAAAGGAAAAAAATTGATGGACAAAAAAAATATGATTCCCTCACTGTGGTTTCCCACTTTTATTACATCTACCTTTGAATGTGCTTTTATCACAAGACTCTAACAGCTTTTTGTCTCTGGCCAGGGGGTAACATACAATGCCCACCAGGATGGAATGAAGGGCATTGCAGGAGCAACAAAACTGCAAAAGAAAATCAACAAACCACAATCCAGAACTTCAGAGACTCTATATCAACCACCTAGAACTAGGCCAGCTTAGTCTCTCCCCATCTTGAAGCTCAGGGAAATTTGCGGAAGAGGGGGCGGTAAGAGTGTAAGAGCATAAGGATGGGAGGAGCAATGATATGTAAGATACTCTATACTAGTTAGGGCTGAAGCAATCATAATTGGACTTTGCATGCCCTGCGCATTGTCCAACACACTGTTGACCTCACAAAGTCTAGCATCTGCTAAAGGCACCAAGATCCTTAGAGGCAAAGGATTGGCAGCCACAACAGTGTTCCTATACCTAAGGGAAACACGGGAAAGGGTTCGGGAAAGGCCACTGGGTCCTTGTACATCATCGGAGAGGAGGGCCCAGAGGAAAATCAGACATGCACAAGAAAGGACTCTCTGGGAATTGGGGTGGGAGGCACTGGGGGATGGGGAGGGAGAGGGGTGGGGAGAGGGAGCAAGGGGTACGGGGGGGAGGAGGAGGGAGGGAGGGAACTGGTGTACCTAATAAGTTTGTATGAGCTGAAATTAAAAAAAAAAGAAAAAAAATATGATTCTCTTTCTGTCCATAGCATCCTGAA
Organism: Typhlomys cinereus; assembly: GCA_023101885.1. Classification (NCBI taxonomy): domain Eukaryota; kingdom Metazoa; phylum Chordata; class Mammalia; order Rodentia; family Platacanthomyidae; genus Typhlomys; species Typhlomys cinereus. The sequence goes on along the minus strand of JALPQD010000016.1, from coordinate 2,111,289 downwards.
TGTATCAGAAGATCTCATTTAATAATGTTTTATGCAGTTGTAAGCAGAGGATTTCCCCTAAGCAAAATTTCACATAAAGTACAATTCATTAATAAATTTAAAAATTGATTAGTATGGTGCTGATGGACCATGCTATAGTTTGAGTTCAAAATATCCCCTTAAGACTCATAGGTTAAAGGTGTCATTGACAATCTCTGTTGTTGGTAGTAGGCCTATTGCAAAGAAATTAGGTCAATGGGGTATGTTGGGAAAGGGATAACAGATCCCAGCCCTTCCTCTCTTTGCTTCATGGTATCATCAGGCAAGCAGCTTTATTCCATCATGAGCTTCTTAGCATAGACCCTCAAACAATTTGCCCAATTTACCACAGAGTGAAACTTTTGAAACTGTGAGCCAAGGTAAACCTTTCTTCTTTTCAGACTGATTTTCTTAGATTATTTGTTGTACAAACAGTAAGACAATCTCTGAGCCCATCTCCTTGGCCTCCTTATATATCCATAAATGCAGGCTATTGGGAAAGTAGCTTGACGATCAATACCTTACTGAGCAAAGTTGTATTAGTTTATACATATAAATGGTAGCATTAACTATAACATGATCAATGTTTGCAAAAAGACAAATAGTATTAACTTTTCATATATATAAATACAAATAATTATTTAATTGCAAATGAATAGCAAATCCTTATGTCTCAAGAAACTAGTATATGAAGGAAAGGTAAGCTGGTTCACAATGGTATAGGTATTGAATGAACTAGGACGATTTTAAGTAGTAAAGCAATGATTATCCTTCAATAAGTGAGATAAAGCATTGCTCCAAAATTTGTTCAAATCACTGCATTAAAATTATGGAGAGAATCAGATGTTTGTGAAAAACACAACAGCATTGATTTATCATAATACTAGAAAGCATATTTTATTTTGAGCTATTTTTATGGGCTGTCTCACTTTTGGAGGATTTAAGACGGCTTCTCTGTATAGTAATGAGTTGTTTAGATTTACTCAGAAGACTTGTGGGGACTGGAAATCTCTCCAACATATCTGACGGCATGCATATAATGTGTTTGTCTCTCACAAAATGTCACTGAGCATCTTTGGTTAAAGCAGTCGATAAATACTTGACTTACAGCACACAGAGCTACTAAGCTAACAGATGTCTTTGTTGACAGTCTCAATAGAGCAGAAGCAGTTAATGTCTGTAAGTTTTCCTATCTTCTTGCTTTCTGTCATGTTGGGTCATAAACTCTTGTGCCTTCTCCTCTGAGTATAAACTCAGAGTCACTTCACTTTTTTCTCATTTCGTATTCTAGTCATCGGGAAATCAAGAAACGTTATCATCCCTCTTACCCCACAAAGCCATAGCCATATTTTTCAACCAAAAAAGCCATTGTTTTTGAATGGGAATTATATTCCACACATGGAAGCTGAATAAAAGAGAACTGGTTTTCAGATTACTTTGTATTTTTTGAGGAAGGGTGAACCTACAGCATCCAATTAAAGCAATTTGTAATGTCTTCACACTGGATGTCACTGATCCTTGAATGCTTAAGGAAGCTTGGGGGTACAGATGAATCCCTGAGCAGTTTTGATCTATACATTTCTGTTCATAAACCAACATGATCTTCACACTGTGTCAGGTACTACTTCAGAAAAATCAAACATGGTCTTCTTTGTTACGGACCATTAGAATATTTAAAGGATGGCATTGTGTTATGGCTAAGAACACAGACTTTTAAACCAGGTTTCCTAAGTTCAAACCTCTCTGATTATTAGATCTCAGCCTAGGTTAGGTTATCTAACATTTTGACTTTTTATTTTTCACATCTTAAATGAAGACTTGTAGGGATAAAGGGCAGTAAAATAAGAGAGGATGGAAATTCGAGAGTGAGGGGGTTGGAGTCATCAGAATGAACTGTATACATTTATGAAATCGTTAAAGAACAAATTCAATAGAAGTTATTAAAAAGGAGAGATGAGAAGCTGAGATTGAAGCCAGCGATTTGGTATCTGTTTTCGATCAGGATTGTTAAGAATGAGCATGAAAGATCAGGATTAGAAAACTGGTAGAATTATCACTCCCAGAGTGATCTGAGTTTTTAAGAAGTCAAGCAAAGGGCATTGTAAGAAGCTGAGAATCTTGAGTGGGAATTTGTGAACAGCAAACAGAGTTCCTTTGGAGTGTTTCAGGAAGCTTCTGAAGACTGGCTTTATTGATCATTCATCACTTACTCCACTCTAGTGTACTCACCTAGTTCAAGTAGATCAATACATTGTTAACACTGAGCACTTAAACAAAAACAAACAGAAAGGAAACTCATTTAGTGGGCATGTGACCAAAATAGCAAAAGCTGAAGAGCGAGTAGTTAGTTATCCAGGCTCCATTCCTTCAGCATCATCCAGAGCAGAAAAATCCTCAGGAAGCTTTCTGGCCTTTGGGGAGAGACTAGTTCAGCTAGCTTCAGTGTGAACCACCCCTTCATGAAGGTGGCTGAGTGGATGGGCATCTATCCTTACAGTCCTGGGAGTGATACCAGAGAGTCAGTTTTGGTGGATGAGTGCCACCAAGTGTAGCAGTGGATTTGACAGACCTGTTGGTGGGAGTTCCCCTCTGACTTCCCAGGCACTCCTGTCTGTGAGCACAGCACAAAGGCCTTCTTTGTCCTGGATTCCCCAAGGCTGATTCTTCAGGCCTCACCTCTTCGATTTACTTCTCTCTTCTTTTTCATCCTGAATTCAACCGTGTGTACCTCTTTAGATCTTTCTATACAATTTCCTCCATATTTTTGAAGAAACTGTTTCTACTTCCTGTCTTTGCTTTACTGGTTTTACATATGAATTGACTTCTGTCTCTATAGTTAAGGATACTTCCCCATCTGCCTGCTTCTTAGTGGTTTCAGCACTCTGTTTGGATTTTATCATCAATGTTTAGACTGTTGAACTCTCCATGGATATTTAATAATTGAATTTTAAATCTTTTTCCCACATGTATATGTTTATTTTTATTTAACATTTATATTACTTATCTTGAATTTTATTTTAAAACTGATTTGCATATCTATATTAAAGAGAGTATCATAAATTACCTTTAAATTTATATAATGATTGTGTAACAGTTTCTCAACTGTTGGTCATAAATGGATGACCCAAGAGCTGGTTATTGAGGCTGAACAGTTGGCAAACTTTCCACTTTTCTAAAAGCTAGTTCTTTATATTAACTAGATTTTCTTCTGAATCTTAATAATTTTAACTTTCTGCTTATATAAAATGAAATTCCATTATAAAAATTTGAGATTTTTCAATTGAAGAAACTGAAATCTTCAGAATTTTATTTTTTCAAAGTAATCTATCCATTTATCAGATTTTACTTATCATTTTAACAGAAATGAAGTTGACCTTAACGGTGGCTGTTGTTTGCTTATAGTTTTGATTAGTTTTAGTGTACTAAGTGTGCTGAATGGTTAATGCCAATATAACAGAGTCACATCTTTGAATATTTAATTGACATTTTTTGCATATGACTCTCGACTTTCCTGCTTTTCTTGCTCTTAGGGAACTTATATTTTCATTTTTTTCTGTAGATTTTGAGAAACTTATTCTTGCTTTGTGAACGTGTGTCAGTTTCTGTGGTTATTGTAATAGGTTGCTACAAACTGGGTCACTTAAGCAGGAAAATATACCTTTTCTTTGCTCTAAGGGGTCAGAAGCTAAAATTGGTATGATTGGGCTGAAATGAAGGCCTTGACAGAGATGGCCCCCTCTGGAAGCTCTAAGGCTGATTTCAATCCCTACTTCTGCCAGACTGTAAGGTACTATGAACATTTATTTGTGCTAAACATTTAAAGGATCTTAAGAATAAATGAGCAATGAAGTATATGTGGGAGCAGACATTCCTTCCAGTTTCTGATGGCTGCAGAATTCCTTGTATCATGACCACATCACTCCAACCTGTCTCTAGGGTCATGCTGCTTTCTCTGTCTCTGTGTGGTTGTTTATCTGCCTGCAATATGAGGACAAATGTGCTGCCATCCATCTTGACTAAAATACCTGACACAGATGACTTAGAAGTGTTTATTTCGGTTCATGATTTCAAAAGGCATAGTCTCTTATGGTACAGAAGACACAGTGGCAGAAGACATTTCATGTATAGTGATAGAAATACTAAGCTATGATTGTTCACATCATGATAGGATGTACAGAAAGCTAGTTGGAACCAGTAGAGGTATAATCTTCAATGACTTGTCCCTAGGGTCCTGCTTTCTTAATCACAGCTCCTTCAGGCATCACAGCCTTCTAAACAGTGCCCTGAGCCAGGGGCTGAGCATAAAATACAGGAGACTTCGGTATGTGGGGAAGTGTGTTTGTGTGTGTATGTGTTGGGGGGTGCATTTCAGATTCAAACCATAATATCCATTCCTGGTCATCAAAGACTCATGGTTATCTCATAAAGCAAAAATACATCTTCTAATTTCAAAGAGTTCCCATATTAACAGTTTCAACATTGTTCACATTTCCAAAGTCCAGAATGTCTTTTGATACTCAGGGCAAACTTCTCAAACTTTTATCTGGAACCTCTTATTAAAAAATACATTCTTTTCATATATAATAATATGTATTAAACATTTCTATTCTAAAGAGGAAGGCGGGAACATAGCAAGGAAAGATTAGATGAAAGCAATGCCAGAATTCTTCATGGCAAACACCAAGTCCTACACCTCCATTTCTGGCACATGGGGTATGTGGTGGCATCACTGAGGTGGGGTCCCATTCATATCATCCAGTCATTTGCAGAACACATGGCCTGTCTCCTGGGCTTGCTCTGTTTGGCCCTTGCAAACTTTTCTTGGCAGACCCCACATTTCTAATATATCCGCCATCCTTAATTTAGCTACATCAGTATACTAGTAAAATGACACTCACAGGTTTCAGAAATTAGAATTGTTGTGATGCTGGCATTTATCCTATGAAACTGCACTGGTTTGTTATGTGTCTGTTAAGTGCACGTCTCTTTTTTTTTTTTTTTTTAAATTCAGATATTTTTTGTTTTTGTTTTAATTTTTTTTATTATTATTATTTATTCAACTGTGTGCATATGCGTGTGTATGTGCACGCGTGCGTGTCTGTGTGTGTGTGTGTGTGTGTCTGTGTATGTGTAGAACCACGGACGAATTCGCGAACCACTATGGACGCCTCCACCTCCTTCTGCCCCGGGATTCACAGGCTCTGCCCTACCAAGACCAGAAGCGCAGGCCGCCCCCGCTTCCGCCTGGCGTCTATACGTGGGATCTGGGATCCGAACTCAGGACCTTCCGCCTGCAAGGCGGAGGCTTAACCCCTGAGCCACCTCTCCAGCCCCAAGTGCACGTCTCTTAAAATGTTCCTGCATCTTAGTAAAGACTCTAAGTTTATAAATTCTATTTTTTATCCATAAAATTTTTTCCAAAAACTCTTTAATGTTTTTGTTATTGATTTCTTCTGAGCTAAAAGTTATTAATTATGTACCCTAAGTTATCATTGATTTCTTCCTTGTGATGACTTTCGATATATTCTGTCCTTTTTAGAGATTTATTTTCCTCGAGATATTTGAAGACAATTCTTGGGCTCTCAAAATGGTTTCTATATTTCATTAAACTACTTAATATTTTGAATAAAAAAAATTTGGGAAAAAAATCTATGTTTGGGCCAGTGTGATAATAGCTCAAGAAATAAAGACACAAAGGAAACCGAACATAAACCTGTCCTGTTTCTCTTTCTCTTGCTCTCTCTTTTTCTCTCTCTCTTCTCTCTCACTCTCTTTCTCTCTCTTTATCTCTCACTCCCCTTCTCTTCCCTCCCTTCCTCCCTCCCTTAAATAAATAACTAAAGTAACAAACAAACAAACCAAAAATCTGTTTGGGGGAACTGTAAAAAAGGCCCATGTTCAATCCCCCAATTTCACACAAAATAGCCAGGTGTGATAGTATATGCTTGTAATCCAGCACTGTGGAACCAGAGATAGGAGGATCCCTAGAGCTTGCTAGCAAGCTAGTTTAGTTGAATTGGTGAGCCTCTGGTCCCAGTGAGAGACTGTGTCTCAACAAAAAACTGGATGGCTTCTGAGGAATGACCTCACACAAAATGCACACATGCACATAGATGCACAAATGTGCATTCATGTGCACATTTTTAAACTTCTATAAACAGTTCTTTCTTTTTACAAAGTCTTTTGTTGGGTTTGAAAGATGACTCACTCAGTAAAGGGCCTACCATGCATATTAAGGATCTGCTTTTGAATCCCTAACACCCACATAAAAGATAAGCTTGGCAACCTATGTCTGTAACCCCAACATCTGAGGTGAGGGTGTAGAAATAGGAGGATTCTTGGGGCTCATTGATTAATTAGCCTAGTCAATCCATTAACTTCAGATTCAGTGAAAAACTATTTTCAAAGACTATGGTTTTGGACAGTGTTGAAGAAGTTACTCAACACCAATCTCTGGTTTCTTTTTTTCTTTGTCTTTTTTAAAATCATGCATTTTGTTCATATGTGTGCAGTCACACATATATGTCCGTGAAAGTCCAAGATTGATATTAGAAATCATTTTCAATCTCTTTTTCCACCTTATTCTTTTTTTCTTTTCTCTTGACAAGGTCTCTCAATGAAACCCAAGATCACTGATAGTGTTAGAGATGCCTGGCCTCGAATATTGAGTTGGAATTATAGCCATCATATCCACCTGATATTTTATATAAAGCCTAGGGATTTAAACTCTGGTCTTTTGCCTTGGCAAATACTTTAACTTCTGAGTCATCTCCCTAACTTAGACTCTTGTTTCTGTGCATACATGTGCATGTTTGCACACACACACACAAACACATACATACACAAAATAAATAAAAGCTAAAATAAAAATATTCTTTCTTTCAGTAGTGCTTCAGCATATTGATAAAAAGAAATCAGTAATTTTTTTCCCTCAGTCTGCTGTTCCAAAAATTGGAGCTTATTTTCTGTAATATCCAAAGATATTCAATTAAATTTTTCATTATATTTCTTTTACATTAGTCTTCTTTTCTCTCTTCAAAGTCACCATTCTCTTATCTTTCTTTATTTCTAAATATATCATCTCCATCACATTCAACTGAATTATCTAATGTTGTGCTGGACCTCTTTTTCACTTTATTGAAATTTAATTTTCTCTATTTGTTTCTGTTGTTGTCCACTGGCAATCCAATCTTCGAGTGATAATATGCTTAAGCTGTTGTGGGGTTTTGGCTCAGTCATTGTGTTTATAGGCCCAAGTATCACTTCGCCCAGTGAATGGAGATTTTTTCTGACATTTTCTTCATTATTCAAAGTCTCTGCTGATTTTCTAGTATTCTACAAATGTTAGGAAAATACACTGCTAGATCCACCCCTTCTTCAGAGACTGGGGTCACCTGTTCTTCACTTCAGAGTTAGCATTCCCCCCTTTACAGAAACATGTATATGGCATCACCCCAAATTTCTCTTTTTAATAAATGAGGCCAGAATAAGCACTGGTAGCTGCATTTAGTTTCTTGTTCTCAGGAAAGGGTAAATTACTCCAAATGCCTCAGTTCATTAGAAACTGTTTACCAAAGAGATATTTAACTGGACCATGGAGATTCTGGGTCTCTGTGCATTTCAGCTTTTCATTGGTAATAGCTGTTCATTTCACGAAACTCTTCAGTTTAATGTCCAAATCATGTAGAAGCTTGCACTGGTCTTCTTCAATTCCTACAACTGCCTTCTTTACTGCTTTATTTCCAATCAACATTTTCAGTCCATGGGGGAAAACTGACAGAGAAGTAATGCAAACAAGTTAGCATTTATTCTCAGACATACACAACTCAAGCCGGATACTGCTCTGCTTTGTGTCCCTTCTTTGTACGTGTGGCCATTGCATGCCAAATGCTATCACGTCTCCCTCAGACAGATGCATGCTAATATGTTCTGATAAGAAAGTGTAATCACCAGTTTCGTGACTATAAACAATAGCCCTAGTGAGAGCTAAGAATGGGAGATCATCTTCAAAAACACTCTTCTAAAAGCATGACTTTCTTTCATCTACAGTATATCTACAGTACATAATAAAATGCTCAGAAAATATTCACGGTGATGGGATTGTTGCATTTTCATGCATTTAAAAATATCCCTGATAAAAGAAATAGTTCAATGGGTCTTATTGTCTAGCTTACTGACCTGTGAAGTACCAGGGTCCACAACCCAGGCATCTAAACGAGACACCAACAAAACCAACTATTCTCACACTACAGCAAACATACCACATTTGTTTTTAGTATGTTGCTCCAGGTGACTTAATTGTCTTTGCACTCTTTCTGACTCATCTAATAATTTTGATGTTGTGAAAGTACTTATTTTTTATTTTCATTTTATACTTGTTAGATATTTGCTTATTTCTTCACTTATTTTTGCCCTTTTTTAGGCATGTACCATTCTTTAAAAAAAATTTGTTTGATGATTTTCTTTTGCAGTTTTGCTGCTCCTGCAATGCCCTTCACCTCATCCTGATGGGCACTGTATGTCACCCCCTGGTCAGAAACAAAAAGCTGTTAAACTGGAGTCTTGTTATAATAGCACATTCAAGGGTAGATGTAATAAAAGTCGGAAACCTCAGAGAGGGAGGTGTCAATCACCCATTTGCAAAATGATTACTTTTTATCTGCCAGACTATATGCCCTCCCCTTCTGGTGAGATAATACCCCCTCAGTTGTACATGATCAGGCACGAAAGTCTGTGAACTTAACCAGGTGTCACATTACTTACTTGCAGTCCTTGATGGAGGCCTAGTTTCTCTGCTGTAACATGGTCCCCTCTCTCCTTGTGTTTGGTGTGGCTCTCCAACCCCATCCCTCCTGTTCATAATCCTTGCAATTACTGTATTACATAGGTGTACCTTTGAGTGTCTCAATGTGGGCTGGGTGAGTTTGGTACTAGGAGCCACCTATTAGGGAGTACATACGGCGCTTAATTTTCTCTCCCCATCCTGAAGCTCAGGGACATTTGTGGAAGAGGGGGTGGTAAGATTGTAAGAGCAAAAGGATGGGAGGAGCAATGACTTGCAAGATTCTCCAACTGGTTAGGGTCGAAGCAATCATAATAGGACTTTGCATGCCCTGCGCAATGTCCAACACACTATTGACCTCACAAAGTCTAGCATCAGCTAAAGGCACCAAGATCCTTGGAGGCAAGGGATTGATAGCCACAGTAGTGTTCCTATGCTTAAGGGGAACACAGGAAAGGGTTCAGGGAAATGCCACTGGGTCCTTGTACGTCATTGGAGAGGAGGACCCAGAGAAGAGTTAGGCATACACAATAAAGGACTCTCTGGGAATTGGGAGGGAGGCACTGGGGGATGGGGAGGGAGGGTACAGGGAGCAGGGGATTTGGGGGGAGGAGGAGGGAAGGAGGGAACTAGTCTACCTATTAAGTTTGTATGAGCAGTAATAATAAAAAATGTATTAAATAAAAAAATAAAAAATTTTGTTTGAGGGAGAGAGAAAGATAGGGAGAGACAGAGACAGAGACAGAGAGAGAGAGAGAGAGGGGAGAAAGAGAGAGAGAGGAAGCACACATATGCATACTCTGGCACATAGGTCATATACCATGTGAACGTCTGGGGATCAAACTCAGGTGGTCATGTTTGCAGATAGGTGCTTTATCTGCTGAGCCATCATCTTCCTGGCCCTGCACACATCATTTATGGAGCTACTGAATGAACTTAGATAGATCAAAACTCTAGGCCACTTTCTTCTTTTATGGTCTTGTGTATAATGAGTAATTATTGATTAAATACTAAACATGGAAAAATATTGTTCTTTTGAAAGGTGATGCTCTGATCTGTCAAATTGTTAATTTACTGATAGGATAATCTTGTCTTTAAGCTTAATATGCTTTAGTAGGAGTATGGAATGGATCCTATCTTTAACAAGTGTATCTTGGCTCTCAAGACAGTTTTTCTAAACATTTGCAGAATCCCTGTGGGACTAGCAAGACTTCTCCACTCTGAATAATAGGATTTCTATTTTTTTCAGCATATTGAAGCTATTTTAAAACATAACAGTCGTTCTTTACAAGATTGTCTTTGGTATTAACAGGTACATATATACAGGATTTGAATTTAGCCAAATTTAAGAAAACCATTTTATAGATTTGTGAAGTTTTCATTTATGCAACTCTCTAGTCCCTAGCATCCCATCTTGCAAACTGTAGCCTCATCAGTATCTTCAAACTTTGTCTTCTCTAGTCAGAGATGCTGCTTTGCTCTGCTGAACTCCTCTCCATTGCTTTCATTATAATTTAGAAAGTTTTCCCAGAAGAAGTTCAGGGCAATTGTGGGGTTAATTTTATGATTTTGCTATTTGGAAGGGGTCAGGGTTAAGTGCTATCCCTTTACCAGTGTTTTATAACATTGTTCTGCATATTAAACCCAATTTTATACTCATTTCTGAAGAAAGGAATAGTATTGCACCAACTACTATTTTGTGTTGAAATTAATTTTCCTAATGCTAACTTGATATCTTCACTTACATATTTCAAAGGAATTCCAAATGCAACATGTCCAAGAGCAATATCATAATTGGTGCACTTAAAAAGTCAGTAACGAATACAAATCTTTGACATCTCCATCTTCCTTTCCTCTTTCACTCCAGGAATCATCAGATTTTTCAGAAGCTTTTTAAAAATTTAATTGAATATTTTTACAATTCTAGCTTCACAAGTACAATGAGTAATAATCCCTGACTCCTTCTTCCCTTCCTCTTCCCTCCTCCCACTCTTCCTCCTTATTTCTCTTTCGCATTCTCCTCCCTTCATCACTCCATCCCACCCACTCCCACCTGCCTATCCCTCTGTTTCTATAGTTCCTGGGGTTCCCTCTGCATAATCAGGTCTGGCAGGGGCAGGGGGTATCAAGGACCTATCTAGTGCTATCCTCTAAGGTTCCTACTACTTGAAATTATTTCTCCTAAGATCCTCTCTAGTCTATGGGGGCATGTTGATTTGTCAGCCATTATGCAGGTCTGATAAGGACAGGTCTCCTTGCAGTGAGTTTCTGGATGCAGCAGCCCTGCCCTGAGTGGAATGTCTTGTCCAGCAATGGACTTTCCTGTCTTCAGAATTGTGCAATCTTGCCACTGCTTTTTACACAATGTTTCCTGAGCCTTCGGACGGGTAGAGATTTGGTTGGACTGATTTTCGGTGAACATTGCAGGGTCACCAGTACTTTGCAATCTTGCAGGCTGTTGTTGTCTATCGAACTGTTCTTCCCTTGCACTTGGCTATATCCCATCTGGGTGTTGAGATCTTTTCCTACCCAAAGATAAAAAAGCTGTTAAAAATCCTATATATAAGAAAAGGCTTAAAGGAGAGGGAAGAACAGGAATGGGATACAGTGGAGAGTGGGATTGTCCTCCAGATAACCAACTACCTGCTTGCTAACCCCCATCCCCTTCTATGATAGAAAATACATGTGCAACACTGTAAACAAGTCTAAACAACAGTAGATGTCAAGGAAACTGACAGTGGACAGGATCAGGTGTCTCAATACTTACGGGCTTTTCTTTCTTTTTTCTTTTTTTAAACATTTTTTATTATCTCCGCTCATACAAACTTAATAGGTACAATAGTTCCCTCCCTCCCTCCTCCTTCCCCCTCTGCTCACCCTCCCCTCACCCTTCCCTCCCCACCCCTCAGTGCTTCCCCTCTCCCAATCCCTGGAGAATCCTTTAATGTGCATGTTACGGGCTTTTCTTATTTATTTAACTATGTTCCTTTGTCTCTGCTCTCTTGGGGTCTTCTTTTCTCTGCCCCCTGAATTATGTTCCTTTACAGTTATAATGGATAATGTAGAGATTTCTCCATGAATATGTCATTGTGAGGGCTTATCCCTGTGTCTGGGATACTTCTTCCAACTCCATCCATTTACCAACAAATTTCAATAATTCGTGTTTTTCTTCAGTAGCTTTGATTTCAACTTTGCTCCATCTCCATCACTCACTTGCTAGATCAATTTCTCCATTTGAAACATTGTCCTAACTGATTTATTTAACTTGTGCCTTCTTTTCTACCAATCTATCTCTTCATCAAAGTCATGTATTTTCAACCAAAAGGAAACCTGTTGTTTTTTTCCATCCTGTATTAGCTGTTAGAATATTTCAATGAACTATATAATGTGGGCAGAATTTTTTCACATGGTCTTGTACTTTCTTTTTCAGCCATCAAAAAGTTCTGTTGAGGATTCTTCATCTCACTCTCTTCATGGGTTTTTGCCTATTTTGTTCCTGTCTTCAGAATTATTTTTTTATATATTTACTTGTTCTCATCATTTTAGACTCAGTCCAGTGATCTCTTAAGAGAAAGTTCCTTGAGCTCTTTGTCTTGACTAATTGCTCTGCTAATGTATGCACATACTATGTATGTATCAGTTTCACATTGGTGTGATTTATTTTGATGAATCTCTTCATCTTTTACTACAGTAAATATCATAGAAAACTCTTTTGGGACTAGTGAAATGGCTCAGTAGGTAAATGTATATGTCAACTTGACTAACAAGAGTTATATCCCTGGAGCCTACCTGGAGGAACCAGAGAACTGACTTCTGAAAGATGCCCTCTGACATCCACACATGTGATATGACATGCATACACTCTATCTTTCTCTCCCTTTCAATCTCTCTGTCTTATAATATAAAATATTAAAGAGCTACTTTTTAAGTAATTTTATTGTTCATACTTAGCAAAATGTCTGAAATAGGAATCAAGTAGTACTGGTTGAATAAGCAAATTCACTGTCCAAAATCAAGAATATGATATTTGTTAAGGATCTCAGTGTTCATACCTGTTGACTATTCATAAGAATTGTGAGACTTGTAGGCCTAGTATCTACAGTAAATATGAAGCTCGTCTGTGTATCAGTGTCAGAACTATCATAATACCAGTTTCTAACTGAATGAAATTATCCTATTTATATGAGTTCTATATTTGAAAATTATAAGTTAATATTATTTTTTTTGCTATTGTGACCTTTAAACACTAAAGTCCCAAAGGGATGTGCAGAAATATCACTAAGAACATGAAATTGTTTTCATAGAAAATTAATAACACTATTCTAGTTAACATTAGCTTCTGTGGTAATTTATATTAACTTTTCTTGGTTTGCTTGTATGGCAGACACTATTCCAAATGATTTATAAGCATTGGCTCATTTCATTATCACAATGAGATTAAAAGGAATTTTTATTTTATAGATGGAGAAAAAGTGGCAGAAATAATGCTAAATAATAGACTGTTTATGGTTTAAATTTTCAATGTGCCCCACAGGTTCATGTTTTGATTGGTCCTGAGTTTGTGATTTCATTTTGAAAATGATGGGGCCTTTAAGAGGTGGGACCTGGTCTGTGGAAAGACACTGGTGGGGATATCTTTGAGGATGTAACCACCAGTAGTTCAAGCCAGTGATCTCTGCTTTTGTGTCTCTCACAATGTGAACTAAGCACTGTCTGATGCTTGTGCCACAGGGATGAGGGTGCTACTGCAGCTCTGCCTTCCCAGCCACAATACATGGAAATTTCTTTTGAACTAAAATAAGCCTTTCTTCTTTTCAATAGTGCTTGGCAGATGTTTTGGTCAGCGTGATGAAAAGTAACTAATATGGCCTAATGTATTCCTTTCCAAGAATGAAATCTGGGTTCTGAACACAGGTTCTTTGGCTTAAAAGGGTTTCATATTTACCGAGACTTCCTTTATGCAGCTTCCATAGTCTAGTTGGGAACTGAAAAGACATATTGATAGTAAATCTTTTACATTTCTATGAAATAGAGTTTTATTGTGTTGGGTCTACTGTAGATTTAAAAAAATTGCATGAGTATTTATGTGAAGATAGGGTAAGTTCATTGCTAGCATTCTGTGAATTATGTCTTGTGCCTCAAACTTTCCCTCAAACACTAAGTTAATTTTTAAATATATGCAGGGCTTGGGAAATGGCCAAAATATAAGAATTTCAATGTGACTCATTAGATTAGATGGGAGCAGCCAGAAAATTAGTTAAATATAGTCAATTTTGTAAATGGTCTGTCCTACGATTCAATTTAAAAAAATTCTTTTAAGCAGAATTTGGATTTTTGTAGATTTGGCAAGGTTTCAACTCATATGAAACATTTAGAGGTTTCATTTGTACAGTGGCCTCAGAATGGTTTCCATTTAATGAAAGTTAAAAGATAAAAGGCCAAAATTGAACTAGGGCCTGCCTTACTGTTCTACAAATCTGCCAGTTGCCACATGATACCATACTGGAAGCCTGAAAAATAATGTTAGGCAACCTACTCAGGAAGCCCCGATTGGTCTTAGAGTCCCTAGAGAAGGAAACAGTAATCTGGGAACATCAAGAAATGAGTCCAATAGTGAAAAACAAACAACACTAGACCTTCAAAACAAATATAGGCCTAAAACAGAAACCAGATGTTTAACTGAACAAAGATATGTTATCTCTGAGGACATTAGAATTTAGCTAAACAAGAAGCTATAAAAATGAGTAATAGCTCTGAATGCTTCTATACAATAAGGGGCAGGTGGGGTTATTTTCTATAAATACTGGTGACTACTAACACCTTTAAGGAATAGAAAATAATACCTTTGTTTTACTTAAGACTTATAGTTTGGCACACAATGAGTCCAGTTTTACACTAATTTGAAGGAGAAGGAAATTATGGTCAGAGACTTGAATTTTGTTCTGGAAATTTAGAACTACTAATATCTCAACCGTTGGATATCATTTATTGGAGATATTAGAGAAATTCTACAGATCTTGTAGAATTATACTTTCTAATGCAAGTGGTTTAATTAAAATTATGTTTAATTTTCTTTAATTATATTCTATTTTTTCACTTTGCATGTATATACATGTGTATGTGTGTGTAGTATCCATTCACATATTCACACTTGTGGATGAATGTGTGAAGTGTGGTCTGAGACTGTTGTTGGAAATCATCCTTGATTGCTTTTCCACTTTACTCCTTGAGCTGGGCTCTCTAACCAAAGCCAGAAGTTGCAGGTAGAGCTAGTATTGTTAGCTAGTTTACTCTGTGCTCTCTAGCATATGCCTTGTGAGGCTAGAATTATGGGAAGGCTGACACGCATATCCGGAATGTATATGTGGGATCTGAGGATCCAAATTCTAGTCCTCATATTTGTGTGTTAGGTGCTTTGATCACTTAATATCTCCTGAATCCATGCTTTAGACATATTTTAATTGCTCAATAGTCATGTTGGCCAGTCACCCTTCTTTTGGATAGGAGAAATCTAGGACATTCTTATTAGGATATATTTTTAGAATATCAGAGAGTCACAGATACTGAATATTCCCATCACTGTCTGTTTGGATCTGTGTGAATCTTTGTGGTCTATTCATTCTGAACATATAAGTTCTGAACTTTCTAAATGGTTATATTATAGTGGAAATACATTTCCATTCTTCCTTTCTAAAAAGTCAAGTTTTCAATCTGTAGGGACTAGGATTTCACTTACAGTGTTCTATGAACAATGAAAATAAAGTGACAGAAAACTATATGACATTAATAAATTCTGAATAATCACTTTAGTGCTTTTTTAATAATTTAATATTTTTTTCAATGACAATAAATCATAATTTTTTAGAAATAAGGCAGCATTTTTTGGAAATAATATTAATAGAATAAAGATATAGACTCAGATTTAGAAAAAAGAGTGTTTTGACTTCATTGAGGTTCTAGTACTCTTTTGTTTTCTTTTAAAAATTGCTTATTTATTAGTGTGCATGTTCCATGTCATACATGTGGAGATCAGAGGATCCTATGTGGAGCAATTACCTCTTCCGTCTTTACATGGGTCCTAGGGATGTAATTTAGGTTGTCAGGTTTGTCTGCCAAATACCTTCACCTAATGAGATACCACATAGACCCCTCTGCTTTCTTATTTTTATATTGCTGCCTTGCTATGGTGCTTCTTGCTCAGTCTTTGGCCTCACTTCTCTGTCATTATGATCAGGTGTTTGATCATTGTGTATTTTTCAGGCTATAGCTTCTGTACTTGTCCATTTACCATCAATATTGGACAAGGGAGTAACAAGTGATAAAGTGGTACAATTACATGCCAATCAAATGTCTCCCTGTCTCTGTTTTGTAGTTGTGGTCTTACTTCCTTCTGGCGATCCAGCTCAATTACTGTCATTTAGCCTTGCTTGCTGGTCCTTGCCATGTGAAACTCAGCATAGCTGAAAGTTCAATGCGACTCTTGTTGATTCTCTTGGCATAAAGAAGCATTTATCCTTGGAGAAGTAGGACTTCTCAGCTCACAGGAGCCCAGAGTTATGAATCAGATAACCATAATTCTTCAAGTGACTCACTGGGAGTGGTATAAGGGAGATCAACCCCTCTTCCATCCTTTGACTCTGAGACCTAAGAATTTACCTCTTGGGGACATAAGACCTTTATCTAGACACATGCATGATGTGCCCACAAGAGCATATCAACCTTGCATGTTTTTGGTTCTGTGCTATAGGCTCTGTGTTAGTGCCTTCGCTGTCAGCTTGTGAGGTCTTGGTTTGTTCTATGAATCTGGCAGATTTCGTATAGTGCAGTGTCATGGTTGGGCACAAGTGTCAACTTGACTGTTGAGGGTTTCAGCTCTGGGCATGTTTGTCTCTACATGGTGGTTGGGTTAAGCCCAGAGCAAACCTGCAAGAAATTGTCTAGCCGATGGGGAAGGCCCAGCTATAATGGGTGGGACTAGACCCTGAACAGATGAATAAAATACTGAGAGTCGGTTGAGGAAGTTGGCATCCTTGTGGACACTTGGCCAGACATGCTGGTCTGGCAGGTAAGGATCTTCCCTCTCTCAGTCATTATGTAGAGATGATGTGACCAGTTCCCTCGGCCTGTTGTTGGTGCGTGCTCTCCCATCAAGCTAGACAGACTGTAACTGGACTATCAGTAAGAAAATAAACCCCTTGTTCCCTTAAGCCATTTGATGGTGATTTATCAACAATGATGCAGGTGAATTGCAACATGCATCATGTGAGAAGTTCCCTGAATCCCAGATTTATGGGTCTCCTGCTGCTGCCACACCATTGTTCTCCTGTGATTTTGTGTGAGGTTACATGTTGATGGACACTCTTTATATTTTTGATAGTGAAACAGACTAAGGCCCTATGGAAAGGACTAGCAAATCTTTATCTAAATGAATACTTACAGCAGAAAATAGAAATCATTGCCCTTTTGAGGAAGAAGATGCCAATTTGCCACAAAGTTTCTCACTGATTCCTTGAAATACTGTCTGTTACCCTTGAGTCTTCAATTGCTATTTAATCATTTCATCTACTTATTGTTTTTGTTCTAAAGAATCAATTGTCTGCTGATTATTTCAAGCAACAGTAATCTAATTCCATGCTATTATATTTGCCCATTTCTCCAATTAGTGTCCCACTCTGAGATGTGTTCTTTCACCTGTGTGTTATCTCAGCACCTCATCAAAGGTCAGTATTTGCATTGTTATTCTACTGTCTTATATTGAATTGTTTATATTTATCTCTCTTCAATCACAGATCCCTCATTTTCATATACCCAACAGGTATAAAAATTTCAAAATCTAGGTCTGGGGAGATGGTTCAGTGGTTAAAGTCTGTGCCTTGCAAATAAAACGACTTGAGTTTGGATCCTCAAATCCTATGTAAAAATGCTAAGTAAATATATCAGTGGCCTGGGATATATTCCCAGTGCCTGAGAATCCTCATAGCAAAGCAGTAAGGTAAAAGAACAATCAGGATGATTCCTGACATCAACCTTTGACCTCCACAAACACATACTCAAGTGTACTCCTTTTTTTTTTTTATTTCAGCTCATACAAACTTATTAGGTACACCAGTTCCCTCCCTCCCTTCTCCTCCCCCCGTACCCCCTGCTCCCCTTTCCCACCCCTCTCCCTCCCCATCCCCCAGTGCCTCCCACCCCAATTCCCAGAGAGTCCTTTCTTGTGCATGTCTGATTTTCCTCTGGGCCCTCCTCTCAAGTGTACTCTTATATACATATCTGCACACACACACACACACACACACACACACACACACACACACACATACCTGCACACATTCTCATATGTATATGAAAAGAAAAAAATTCCAAAATCCCAAATCTAGTAACTGTTGCAGGTCAGATTTCCTGATAGGTGACCCTGGGATATGAACAGTGTGAACCAAGTTTACTAGATAGTAAACTAGAAGATGATTAGTTACACTTAAAGTTTGGGAACCCAATGAATTGTTTTAGTGTAAATGTACTGAATGAGGCATAATTATCTAAAGTTTAAATTTGACTAGATGTTCTGCATTTCAAATGAAAACTCTGTGCAGGGAAAGAAGGCAGTAGGAATAGATTCAGAAAGAGGTTGAACTGATCCTTTAGGATCATGGACACAGTTAGTTGGGTTAAGTGACAGGATTTCACATCTTTGCATTGACAAGTCATTGGATACAGATGGTAGATAGAAGAAAATTGCAGTGTCAGGAAATCAACTTTTCCAAGCTGAGATTAATTTGCTGAGACTGTTGGCAGCTGGGGTGTGTCACCTAAGAGCCAGATCTGAAGCTAGAGATAAAAGGTCCTGGAGAGAGAGAGAGAGAGAGAGAGAGAGAGAGAGAGAGAGAGAGAGAGAGAGAGAGAGAGACAGAGACAGAGAGACAGAGAGACAGAGAGACAGAGAGACAGAGAGAGACAGAGAGACAGAGAGAGACAGAGACAGAGAGACAGAGACAGAGAGACAGAGAGACAGAGAGACAGAGACAGAGAGAGAATGCATACATGCCTGGAGGTCAGTGTTTATTTTCAGAAGTCAGTTCTTTCCTTCCATCATGTGGGCTTCTAGGGATGGAACTAAGGTCTGGGTGACCTTAGTTCATGACCTTAGATCGTGAGCAGACACCTTATCCATAAGATATCTCATAAAAATTCAATGTATCTAAAGAGCTTTTGGAAGGTTTTCAAAACACTTTATTTTGCTTTTCTTTAAGAATTTCTGATGTAGTAAATCTGAATAGCAGCTCTGAAATTTAAATGGAAAAAACTGACCCCTAGGAGACTGTGTTGTAAATGGTAGATAATGTCTGGATAGATGCGAGCATTGTGTTCCATGCCTAGGAGACATAGATTTTTAAGTTGTGGCTGGGGAAATGTGGTACAATAGCGGATTTTGTAGTTGTACTTTAATTGCACAAAGAAAAATTGAAGCCTGGAAAAATAACACTTAGAGAACTCTTCTTCTGAAATAAAGAACTTCTATCAACTGTGCTAATTTTAACATTCCAAATAAGCTTTAGTGTCTAGTAACTGGTGGAGACTGAGTGCAATGAACATTATCATAGGCGCTCAGTAAAGAAAACAGAAGGAAGTATTTGCTGCATTTTAAAATCTGTTCTCTAGAGAAGAAAACATTGTTCCTAAAACTTTTATTGGGTTGGGAGCACTTGATCCAGGAGGAACAAATTGCCACTGGAAATTGGCAGATAAAGACTGGTGGGAAAACATTGTAATTGAGCCCAGAAACAAGTATGGTTAAGAGCCCAGTTCCCCAGCTCACTGTAGCATTCTAAATATTATATTGAGTCAGTTACTTAAGGGTGTTTTAGAGAATAAGCTAATGGGCAGTCTTGTCATATTATATTACATGAAGCAATCACACACTATCAGAGGGCCATGTTGGAGAGAAACTTTTAAAAAGCTGAGCCAGCTTAAAGACTAGGAAAATTAATCAAGGAAGTGTTTTTACTTATGAAGGTTAGCAGCCATGAAAGTTCCTACAAACATGAAATATTGCATTTGGTCCCGGGTAATATACAAAGAATTTTTCGAAAAAGAATTGAGAATATTTTATTGTGGATTTTAATTAATTTATTTTATTATGGCTAAGTTTTTGATATAATGACTTACATTGTACATTCACAAGTTCTCAGGAAAGGATATATATTATTGCCAGCATTTATCTATGTATCTATGTATCTATGTATCTATCTATCTATCTGGTATCTATCTGCTATCTATCTATCGATCTATCTATCTCTATCATTATCATCATCTATATCTATCACCCATTTGCATCTCTATTTTGTCTCTCTGTATTTCTAATATCGTTTATTCATTTTTATTAAGAATTCTCCTTTTATACAAACATAATGAAGGGTTGTCCAATCAACCCCCTATTTCTCCCCTTCCTTTCTATCTCCCTCCCCCCTTTTTTTCCCTCCCTAGTCTCTCTTTACCAATCCAGCTGTCTCTCTCCCACCCTGGTACCTGTTTACTTGTGTAGGCCACTGGATTCCCTTCAGTTTGTCTGTTTTAGTAGGGGCTCTGGCCTCTATGGCAGTTTAATCCTTCCTTGGGTATGGGTAGATCACTGGTAGGGAAGCTCCCTTTTACTTGTCTAGCCCTTGTCTCTAAGTTTCCCACTGCTTGTAGTTTTCTTTACTGGTCCATAAGGAGTGTTGATAAGTCAACCATTATGCAGGTCTGATGAGGATAGATCTCAGTGCAATGAGATCCTGGATACAGCTATACTGTCATGTCCATTGTGACTTGGCTGTAAATGAATCTCCTCGCTTTCTAGCTCTTATGATCTTACTATCTCCTCTTCCACAACAGTCACTGAGCCTTAGGATGGGAGGAGGTTTGGTTGGTCTGATTTGGATTGAATGTTTTAGGGTCACTGACACTCTACACTCTGCACAGGTGTCAACTTGATATTTGAGGGTTTGATCTCTGGGCACATTTGTAGAGAACTAGTTGTTGAGTTAAGCCTAGAGCAAACCTGCAGGAGATTGTCTAGCTGATGGGGAAGGCCCGGCCAATGTGGGTGGGATTAGGCCCTTCAATAAAATATAGAGAACTGATTGAGAAAGTTGGCATCCTTGTGTATACTTGGCCAGACACGCTGGTCTAGCAAGTAAGGATCGTCTCTCTCTCTCAGCCATTATGCAGAGATGGTATGGCCAGTTCCTTTGGCCCTGGTGTTGGTGTGAGTTCTCCTGACAAGCTGGACTGAGAACTGTAACTGGACAATCATAACAGAAAATAAACCCCTTGTTCCCTTAAGTCATTTGATGTTGATTTATCAGCAACCATGCAGTCTGACTACTACACTGATGAATTGTTATTTGTTTACTGTCTATTCACAGTTCTTCCATTGCAATAGGCTTCATCTCGTTTGGGCATTGAGATCTTTCCTTATTCAAAGATACACTGAGAGATTTTTAGATGGTGGTTTGCTATCAGGTGCTTTGGTTAAAACTGAGACATCAGATCCTGTCTACTTTGATTTTTCTCCCCTTCCACTATTTGTTGAAATTGGTTTATATTACTGGGTGTGTGTTCCCTGTCATTGTGTGTGGGGGTTAGGGACTTGAAAGTAAATGGTTCATAACCTGGAGGCTAAACCCTACTCTTACTGTGTTTTATTCTTATTCTTTCCTCCTGTTTAAGACTTTTCTTATATAAAAGCCTTATTTAGCTTTTTGTCCAAGTTCTTTTCTTTCCACCCTTTGGAATCTTTTTTCACCCACCGGCTTGTGTTCCTTTGCATTTGTGAGTTTTTTGAGTTTGTTTGATTATATCAAACTGAAGGATCCACTTATAAGAACATATGGCATTTGTCTTTCTGTGTCTGAGATGTTTCTTTCAGTATGATTTCTTTCAGTTCTTCTATTTACTGGTGAATTTCATGAGTTCCTTTTTCCTGATAGCTGAATAGTATTCCATTGTAAATATGTAACATATTTTCAATGGCTATTCATCAACTGTTGGACAACTAACTTGATTCCATTTCTTTGCTATTGTGAATGCTCTATCCACAGATGTATACATGACTTTTGCCAGGTGCAGCAAGTGTCCTTTGGGAATTTTCCCAGGATTGCATGGTATTTTAATTTTTAACTTTTTTATGATCCTCAAAATTGATCTCCAAAGGGGTTGTATGAGTTTACATTTCTACCAGCAATGTATGAGGATCCCTTTCCGAGCTCTTTTAGCTTTTACTATTTTCATTGAAAAGTTAATTGTTATTTTAATAGACTTGCTTTAAATGTGACATTGTTTTTCTTTCTTGTAGCTATCAGAATATTCTCTTTGTCCTATATCTATGATGTTGCTGCTGTTATTTGCTGTGCTCTGTTCCAATTTTGGACCTATCTGGATAGTATATGATATGCATCTTGTGTTTGGATTGGGCTCTCTTTCCTTGGGTGTGGGAAGTTCTCATTTATGAAAGCCTGAAAGATCTGGGTTGGAGTACTTTCTTGGATTTCTTATTCTGTAATTTCATAAACGTGAAGATTTGGCTTCTTCATGGTGTCCCATAGTTCTTGAATGCTCCTTTCATACTTTTTTAAAAAAGTGTTTTCAGCTTCTTTAATTGAAAGATCCTGTTCTTATCTTCTAGATATGATATTCTATCTTCCGCTTGTCCCATTTTGCATGTTATACTTACTCCTTATTGGTTTTCAGTTTCAATTAGCTTAGCTTTGAATTCCACTTTAATTTCAACTTCATTTTCTAGGTTTTTTGCCTTCTAAGCTTGCTCTTATTTCCTCTATTTTCTTTTTCATCTCAAATAATTTTTTATTATTTTCCTGTTCATATGCTTCTTGACTTCCTCTCTAAAATTCTTCACTTTTCTCTTATTATTTGTTATGTTCCTTTTGTAGTTCTTCCCACAGTTTGTTGATCATATCATTAATATTCCATTGGCAGACATTATCTGGAGTTTTATTTTTCTGGCTTGTATTTGCGAAGTTATTCTGATTGAAATCTATTGTAAGGGGGTTTGGTGTTTTTGTAGGAGATACGTTTTTCTGTCGGTTAGTGTATTTTATGGTTTTATAATGTGACTTGGGCATCTTATGTTACGTCTTTGACTTCTTTCTTTGGTATATGTTTTTAGCTCTCCTGAGTCAGATGGGGTTGTCTGACTTAGGCTGTTGTTGGGAATTCTTTTCTGGATTTGAATGGTGTCTTATGGTTGTATAATATTGCTTTCCTCTGTTGAATAGCATGGATCTTTTGGTCTTCTATTGGTTGAGGTAGTCTACCACTCCCTTTGGTGGTTTCTACTTTATTTATTTTATTTTAGTTTATTGCAGAGATTGTGGGGGGGGGTTAGGATGTGCAATTCATGTGATGCTTTACTGGTCAGTTGTGGGTCCTCTTGGGCTGGGAGCAGCTGGGCAGGGCCTCCCTTCTCTCCACATGCATATTTATGTTTTTTTAAAACAAAAATATCAAGACGATGCTATTTTAATTCTCAATAGTTCTAAAACATTCTCTTCCAATTTTATGAGAGAGTAAAACAACCAATACTGGTTCACCAGATTGTTAATATTTCTTTTCCTCTTTCAACAACTAGCAATCCATGTTTTTAGATACCTTAGATGTATCTTTTAAACCAGCTGTAGTAAAATCTGCCTGCTAGTTCTGCATTTAATGCGTGGATCTTCTCATTGGACTATGTAACCAAATGCTAAATTCCAGGCCTGGAATTAGACTATCCAGCCTTAAATCTCTATATTATCTCTTGCTGCAAATGGCCAGATTAGGTATCCATTATTAGTTATGTTTTACTCATCTATAAAATTATTTGAGTTTTTAGCTTTACGTGTGTGTGTGTGTGTGTGTGTGTGTGTGTGTGTGTGTGTGTGATAGAACACTGTGTGTCCTTGTGGACGACCAAGGGTGACTTCAGGAATCTTCCTGTATAGCTTCTATTCTTGTGGTTTGCAGACTTTCTGAGATTTCTGCACTGTATTTCTAATACACTTTCTCTGCACTTGATTTAGAGGAACTAGCAAATTCATTTGCTCAGGTAACCTTGAACTACTTACCTCTCTTTATAATCCAGTATATCAACTGACTATATATGGTATCTCCTACCTTCTTTCTAGTAATTTTGGGAGCAGCTGCCTTTCTAATACTCTGGACACATGCATGTAGAATACAAGCAGCACAAACTATTCACTTCTGTCATTGTACCATCTCTAATGCAGCAGAGTTTGGTATAGAATAGTTTTAAGGATACATTTTAGTAAAAAGCTTCTGTAGAATGCTTATACACTGTTACAATATCAAACAGCTCCTAAAGTGACCCCAAGAAGGTTAAATTTTTCTCCAAATTATCTTGGGCTGGAGATATGGAGGTCAGATAGGACATGTAATTACTTTTCAAGGTTGGAGTCATGCACAGACTTGGGATCCAGAAGTGAGTGTGTACTGATGCACACCTGGGGATTTAAAGGTATGATTGAAGGTGAATCCAGTTTCTAATAAAGAGTGTTGAAGTTGAGGAGACTGTAAGATATTCATATTCTCAGGATTTAAGCTCATTGAGTAATACAAAATTATAAACTTCTAAATTTTATCCTCCTATGTTTTAAAGTTTGATATCTCTAAAACTTGAAGTAGTTTGAGTTTTGTCTGGAATAAAGGAGAGAAAAAAATCTGTGAATCCTAAAATCATTATCTTTGAGGTAGAAATATCCTTTATTATATTACTTGGTGTCTGATAAACTTCAACTGAGACATTGTGAATGGCTCAGCAATTCTGTTGACGATTATGTTGGCTAGTATTTTTAAATAAGGTGCTACCTTGTTAAATTAGGCGATACCTTTCAACTGTACCTATAGTTCTTCATTTTAGATACTGTGGCTAGTCAGTTTCCCCAAGGAATCCTTGCCTCTGCCTTCTGAACACTGGAGTAGTAGGGTGCGGGCCTCTACCTTCACCTAACATTTATGTGGTGTGCTGGAAATCTAACTTTGGTCTTTTGTGGGCAAACACTTTATCCACTGATTCACCTCTCCTCCCCTTGAATGAACATTAAGCCTTGCCTTTGACATGAGGTGAGCAGACTGCCTTTGCTCAATGTTTTCTCTGTGATGCACTCTGCTGTAAAAGAACCAAATAACAGGGCCAAGAGACCATGGACTGAAATAATAAGCACAGATACATTTTTTCTTCAGTGTAAGTTTATTTTCTGGTATTTTGCCCTTGAGTTTAAAGCTAACATAGTATGTTTTGCAGAGTTTTGTTAAATGCTTGTTTTATTGGTCAGATGGATGTTTTCAGAGGTGACTAAATAATTCGCTGTTTTGGTTCTTTGCATTTCTTTTAGCACCAATGTCTGAATTTTGTAGGCATTACCTTTTCTTTCTAAAGTATTTTTTACATTCATTTTTTCTCTCTCAAAGAGAGAAGGGGAGATAGAGAAAGACAGACAGACAGAGAGAGAGAGACAGAGACAGAGACAGAGACAGAAACAGGGACAGGGACAGAGACAGAGACAGAGGACAGCTTGCAGAATTGATTCTGTCCTCTACCATGTGGGTTCTGTGATTGAATTTAGGTTCTTATGCTTTATAGAAAGTGTCTTTCTCCATTAACCCACCTTGTCAGTCCTACATTATCTTTCTTACCAGTATTCAAAATTATTGGCATACATTCATTGTTATCTTCTTTTAGTCTTCAAAACCTACATTGACTGCTGTGTTTTCCATGTTAATGTTGATAATTTTTATTATTATTATTTCCACTCATACAAACTTAACAGGTACACCAGTCCCCTCCCTCCCTCTACCTCCCCCTGACCCTTCTGCTTCCCCCCTCCCCTCTCCCTCCCTATCCCCCAGTGCCTCCCCCCCAATCCCCGGAGCATCCTTTAATGTGCATGCCAAACTCTTCTCTGGGTCCTCCTCTCTGATGAGGTGCAAGGACCCAGGGGCATTTCCCAGAACCCTTTCCTGTGTTCCCCTTAAGCTTAGGAACACTACTGTGACTGTCAGTCCCTTGCCTCCCAGGATCCTAGTGCCTTTAGCAAATGCTAGACTTTGTGGGGTCAATAATGTGTTGGACATAGCGCAGGTCATGCAAAGTCCAAATATGATTGCTTCGGCTCTAATTTGTGTGGAGTATCTTGCATATTATTACTCCTCCCATCCTTGTGCTCCGCAAATTTCCCTGAGCTTCAGGATGGGGAGAGATTAGGCTGGCTTAGTTCCAGGTGCTTAATCTAGAATCTCTGATGTTCTGAATTATGGTTTGTTGATTTTTTTCTCCTTCGGTTTTGCTGCTCCTGCAATGCCTTGGATCCATTGTGATAGGTATTGGATGTCACCCCCTGGCCAGAGATAAAAACTTGTTAAATTACAGTCTTGTTATAAGAGTATATTCAAAGGTACATGGAATAAAAGTAGGAGACGGCAGTGAGAAAAGGGTCAATGACCCATTTGCAAAATGGTTACTTTCTATCTTGCAGCCTGTATGCCCTCCCCTTCTGGTGAGATCCTACCACATCAGTTGCAAATGATGAGGAAGGAAAGTCTGTGAGCTTAACCAGATGTCTCATTACTTACTTGCAGTCCTTGATGGTGGCCTATTTTCTCTGGTGTAACATGGTCTCCTCTCTCCTTGTGTATGGTGAGGCCCTCCTTCTCCATCCCTCCTGTTCATAATCTTTACAATTAGTGTAAGTATTACAGAGATAGGAGCTGGGTCGAGTGGGCTGCCTGGGTTTGGGGATGAGCGGCGGGGGTGGGGGGAAGCTTACCTACGTCACTGTGAGTCCGTCGCTGTGAGTCCGTCGCTGTGAGTCCCGTATGGACTGCGCGCGTCCTGGGTGGGTGGGGAAAGGGAGGAGGTGGCGGTGGCAGGGAGCTATTTAACCTGGGGGGCTGGGGCGTGGCCCAGGACGTCCTCCCTGGCCCAGCACAGAGCTGGCTACGGCTGGCTGGTGGGAGGAGCTGGGTCCAGGGGGCTGCTTGGGGTTTGAAGGTGGGCAGGGGGAGATTACCTAGGTCATTGTGAGTCCCTGCTGGACTGGGCGCGTCCCGGGCGGGTGGGGAAAGGGAATGTTGATAATTTGTATTCTCTTTATTTTCTAAATTTCTGGATCAGTATAACTGTATTCATCAATATTTGTCAACATTGTTATTTTTGCAAAGAAAATTACTTTTGGCCTATTAAACTTTAGTCTGTTATTAGTTTTCTGTTTCTGTTGTGTCTTTTCTCATAATCATTATTTATTTGCTTTCATTTATTCTTAATTTACTTTTGTTTAGCTTCTGCAGGTAGGCTAGGTTTCTGGATTTAATAATTTTTAGTCTGGCTTTATTATCTAATATAGTATTTACATTTCCTTGTCTTGGTTGCATCCCATGTTTTCACATGACATATTTTCATCAGTCAGTGCATTGGTGGGTTTGTACTCAGTTCCATAATCTATTTGGTGTTTGTATATTCTCCCAGTCCTCCACAGCCCATATACTTCTTACTAATTATGTCTTTCCTTTATTTCCTGTTCTTCTCTTTTTTAAAAACATTCATCTCTGTGAGAACCATGGTAAATTTTTAAGAACAATTCTGTTTCATTGGTACGTGTGGCTCACCACTATTTAATTTCATTCCTTGGTTTCCTGTATCCATTCATTGTTTCCTCTTCCTCATCTGATTTGTTCCTCTTCTTCATTCTACCTTCCACCTTTTGGCTAGTTGTATGCTTGTTTAAATTCCATTTGTAGCTTGGCTATTAGAATTCTAAGTATATGTTCTGTATTACATTTCAAGTGTTTGGTATAAGAACCATAGTATATACTTTATACACTATCAAAATTTGTTATTTACTGAAATATTTCATATACTGTATGGGATGTGTTTCCTCAAGCAGAAGAATATGTTTCAATATGAAAAAGAATGCCACAAAAAACCTTATCTACAAACAACTGTTACAGGCATTGAGCTGTGGGAGTTTTATGGACCGTCAAGGAGAGAAGGGATGAATCTGACTAGGTTCATGGATGTACTTTTATCCACACAGTGAGCCAGCCACATGACAGTCTTAAGAGAATTGCACTAATGGAAGTATCAAAAATTTGGACTGAAGGCAAACCAGAGTGAACAGTGAAGTCCATAGAAGCATAGAGACAGAAGGGTGGGAGGGAGAGGAAGGGAATTGTGAAGGGAAGGGAAGGCATGGGAGGAAGAGGGGATAGAGGGAAGCTTGGACAAAAAGTCAATACACTTGTAAAAGTAGAAAAAAATAAATAAAAATGGGAGAGAGAAAAAGAAGTGCAGCAAAAACAAATTGGACTGAGGATTGAAATAAGTGAAAAAAATGAAATTATGAGGCTTTGGACTTCTAAATAGATGGCTAGAGATTAGACAAAGATATATACACTTTGTTTAATATTAGTTCTAGGTAGGACATTGATAAGTACATTTAAAATTTATTATTGGAATGTGCCATGTTTTACTTGATTAAGTCTGCAATTGAGCACACATCTTTAAGCCACATTTTTTTTTTCAGTTTAAAGCAGACTACCTAGTAGAATGCATCGCTGAATCTATTTGAAAGGACAAGAATTCAATTTTCTTAATGGATTTTTTACTAGATCTTTACTAATGACATCTAAAAATAAATAATGATAAACATACTAGCTGTAATTATAAGTATCACAGCATACATTTGAAAAGTTTCAGAACTATTTGTAAACATTTACTAATTTTGGTTGTTTAGAACCCAACTTTTCCAGAGTCTATTAATGAGATACTGAATGAACAACAAAACTGTCATATATCTTTTGGGAAGATTAGAAATATCCATTAATTTGCTAAAATTAGTAAGGAAAGTGGAGTACTGATTATTAAATAAGTTTTTTATCTTAGTGAAAATGTTGACAACATTTTTGGGAACCATCTGAAACATTTGCTGAAATCTTTCTTTCTCTTAGTGACAACTACACAACTGTTTTATTTTGTGCCATGTAATTTTTTAGACTCTTACTGAAGTGTTCAGTGATATCATTTGGCTGTGGACCAAGGCATATGCTGAGACCTGGCTACAATGTTCTGCAACAAAAATGAAACCTGATGAGTGAATTCAACCATTGTTGGATGATATAATCTTTATTACTTTGAATTAAGGAATCTATAAGGAAAATATGACTTGATTGGTCCATCCTACCAATACATGTAATTTTATGTTGACTGACAAATTTTTTCCTATAGATGAGAATAAAGAAAGATGGAAGGAACAAAAGAGTTGGTATTATTAAGCACAATAATCATTAATAATTACTAGTTTAAAATTTTTTTGATTGACAAGAACAGGTATCTGCCAAATATCTCTCTTAAAAAATCAGATAATTCTATATGTAGACACTCATTTTTCCAAGCACCATTTGTGAAAGACGCTGTCCTCTTTCCAATGTGTGTTTTGTTATCCTTGTCAATACCAGATATCTGAGGTGCACAGGCTTTTATTAGGGTCCCCGATTCAGATCCACTGATGTGTCTGTTTTTTGTGCCAACGTCATGTTGTTTTTGCTACTATGACTCTATATAAATAAAATATGGTTTGAAATCAGGTACAATAATGCCTCCTATAGTGTTTTGATTGCTTAGGGTTGTTCTATCTGGGGCCTTTCGTGCTTCCATATGAATCTTAAGATAATTTGTTTTCTGATTTCTGTCAGATGTCTCACTCTACATGAAAATTGACTCCAAATGGATCAAAGACTTCAGTAATGGACTGGAGATGCTGAAACCCTTTGAACAAAGAATAGGGACTACTCTAGAACTGATAGGCCTGCATAAAGAGTTTTTAAAATAAAGCCAACAATGAACAAATTGGGTCTCATAAAATTAGAAAGCTTCTGTTCTGCAAAAGAAATTGTTAAATGTGCAAGGGCAACCCACAGAATGGGAGAAAACTTGGTAGCCATATTTCTAGTAAAGAATTAATATCCAGAGTATATATACAGCTACAAAAACTAAATACCAAGAGATCAAGCAACACAATTAAAAAATGGACCTCAGAAGGACTCTAAATGAAGGGAAGTAATGGAACACAAGTAATAAGATGATAGGAGTAATAGGAGGATCATTTCAAGGGGGGTAAGTAAAGGAATAGGAGCTATGAGGGTGATTAAAATTAGTATCAGGAACATAAAATGCTCTTGAGAGAAACCTTGTAGTTTACCCATCAGTAGATTACTGACTCCCAGGTGTGTGCTCAGGCACTAATTAGTGTAGGCATCCTAGAAGGGACCCAGATGATCACACACTCAGGGAAGTGTGGGAGGGGGAGGCAAACTGGCTGAAGCAGATAATGGTGCGGTGGGATCGTGGGTGATGAATACATAAATTTGCTGTTAATATAATTAAAAGTAAAAATTGCAACAAAAATGAATAAATATTTTAAGATTCGTAGGACAAATGGTTGCTCTCACAGTTATTCAACTCTGTTGCTAGAGCATAAACACAACTACTGAATAGTAGCTGAATACATGAGTAAATGGACATGGATGTGTACCCAAAAAGTTGCTTACCAAGCATATAATGTTTTAATTGGTGTACAGATCATAGTTTGTCAATACCTGTCCTAGAACACCAGCAACATACTTCATCATTGTGTCCCTCTTTTTACTCATAGCCTTGCTTCTCTTCCCTGGACAGTTGTGACTCAGATTTCTGTCTTGAGTTTCCATTTAGCTACAAATAAATGAGTACCACTTATTTCTTGAAAACATAGATTATGTATATATTTTAGATAAATAATGCATATTGTTTAGCTTAATTTTTGAACTTTCTATATTCTTAATTATATTCTTTAAGTTTTATTCATTTATTTAGCACACCGTGTGTGTGTGTGTGTGTGTGTGTGTGTGTGTGTGTGTGTGTGTGTGTGTGTGTATCAGAGGGACTGTGTGTCCCTGTGGAGGCCCAATAGTGATTTCAAGAATCATCCTGTTGTTTCCCTGTAGAATTTCCTAGACTTTGCCCACCAGTGCTGGAAGTGCAGGCCATTATGTGGGACCTGGAATCTAATCTCAGGACCTTCTGCTTACAAGGCAGAGTCTTAACCACTAAGCCATCTCTCCAGGCCTTTTTGAACTTTCTAAAATCATATCTTGCTTTTACATGAATTACTTCAAGAATATTGAAAAATCACAAAAGGATTTTTTTACTTTATTTTTGTGCGTGCCCATGTTTGTGTGTGTGCGTGCGTGCGTGCGTGTGCGTGTTTGTGTGTGTGTGTGTGTGTGTGTGTGTGTGTGTGTGTAGGCACTGCGTATCCTTGTAGAGGGCCAAGGGCAACTTTGGGAGTCATCCTGGATTGCTTCTACCTCCTTCTTTCTTCTCTCTGGGATTTCCTAGGCTCTACCCACCAGGGCCAGACATGTAGGCAGCTGCTATTTCGGCCTGGAATGCTTACATGAGACTTGTGATCTGAACTCAGGACATTCTGCTTGTGAGGCAGACTCTTAAACCCTGAGCCATCTCTCTACTCCTATAAAAGGATATTAAGAGATGTTCTTGTTCGTGACACAATTAATTAGTAGAAATCACCTTAATTCTTTGCATTTGGATCCCTTTTACTGCTCACTTTTGTTTAGTTTAGCCAAAAAATGACAAATAAGTAAATAAATAAATGTGTATTTATGTATTCTTTATATTTTTGTACTTTATTTTAGAAAAAATTGTTCAATTATCATATGACTCCAAATAATTTTAAAGTATATATAGAAGTATAATATGTTCTTATTTTTCTAGTTTTCTTCACTGACAAATTTTGCTCTTTATTGCTCATTTTTATTATTATTTCATTATTATTACTTTTACCTCTGTCTTCTATTATCTTCCTCTTCAAATCCCATCCCATTTCCCCACAAATCTTCCTTCCATATTTGTGCCATTTTGGTTTGTTTTGCTTTGCTTTGTGACCTGCTGGGCTTAATCACTGCCTTTTAGGTGATCCTGGGTTTGAAACCATTTTTTAGAGTCCAACAGCCTCTCCTGTGGGTAAGCAACTACGTGTGTTTTCAATAAATATATTTAAATGACTGATAATCACAGTATAATAGAATACTTTTTAAAGCCTGCAATAAATTCATCTCAAAATAGAATCATTTATTTGAAAATGTTCAACTGTACATAAGTAGATTGCAAAGTTAGATTTTGATTGTGTTCATTTTTGCTTTTGGTCATAACCATAAGTTAAGCTTTCTTTAACTGTTTTGTGATGGGTGTCCTGAAGTATCAATTTCAAGTGATATAGTGATAGTGATGTGAAAGAACTCCAAAGCTGGCTAAATTTCAATTCATTAATAATATACTCCTTTACCAAACAACTCAAAGGATCCTAATTCATGTTTTGGTTCTCGAATTCATTTATATTTAGAAATTATTCATGCTTCCTCCTTCACCTCTTCTTTTCCCCTCCCACACACAAAGTACTTCAGTTTAGTATGTTATCATGCTCATGGGTAAGAGCTGGGGCTGTCGAAGGTGATTTTAGTCAATGTGAATATTCAGAAATTAAAATTAAATACAACAACATAAAACTTCACGCATTTATTGGCAAAAGATAAAATATAATTTCTATTTAGATATAAGTAACTACGAAGGCCATACTATCTATGACCAACTGTTGGACATTACAGCAGTGAAAACATATAAATCAAACGTAATTGATGTAGAAAATATGTGACCACAATGGAGTATTAACACTCCCTGAGTGACAACTTTAAATAACTTCTCTAAATTGGCCTGTTGCCATCGGGTTAATAACAGCTCCATAACTATGGATGGGTAATTTTACAGCCTTTCCACGTTCTGTCTGCAACATTTAATGGGATTTCTGTTTTAGGGCTCTGATCTCCTGCCTGTGAATAAGTAATGTGAATGCATAAATAGATTTTAACAAAAGTATAAAATAGCATGTGGCAAATTGGAAGATTCATTGGGGAAGGGTTGGGGGGGGTCATACAGATTGCTAATGGCTCTAAAAACAGTTTTCATTCAGTTAATTTGTTCTTGAGTTGTTTTCCAAAAGAGCTAAATGTGTAGTCATTTCCCAAGATCTGGCTTTCTAAAATATTGTTGTTAAAAAAATGAGATAATTTCTCTTCTTGGTTTCAACTTGAAAGCATTTTCCAGCTAACTTAGAGACAAAAAGAGATTTTGCTATTAAAGATATTAGAAGAATTCTGATTTTTCCCCCTTTTTTCAGTACATTTCAGAATATGTAAAAAAACACTCTGTGTCTGTAAAAATTCCCTCTTTATCAGCTATCTGATCTTTGACATTTTATAGTTAGAAATTCCCCGTAGATATTAGCCACGGCTAATATCTACTTAATACGTCTACATGTTTCATATACTTCATCTTATGCTTTCTAAATTTTTATGTTATGGGCGTATTAATTGGTATTCTCATTTTTGCAAATGAAAAAGCCCAAGTTTGGAGTGAGAAAGCAACTATCTTGTCCAGGTCACAGAGATAATGAGAACCAAAGCTGAGGCTTCATTTCAGGTCTATGATATTAGCATTTGTCCTCTTACATACACAATGATTAGGCATGTCAAGAAGTCAATTTAGTGTACTATAAATTACAGGGGGGCTAGTGACATGACATTAGGTTTTGTTAAAATATGAAGTCATTGCTATCACAGGAGTCAAACAATAGTAAGATTAAAGCTTAGAAAATAAGAATTCCCCAGGATATTTACTCATAAGTATGTAATCCTATAGAGAATTTTAGGGGTGGTCTCTTCCTTATCCACCCCACTGCTCTTCCATTGTATAGCAGTGTTCAGTGTGAGGGATTCATCATAGCTCCAGGGGAAACGCTGATTGATTTGAGCTAAGCATTGGAACTCTCCCCAGCATTCCCATCATAATTGTTTTAGGCTCCAAAGCCCAAGTCAAACAGTCCTTTAAGATTCCCTAGAGGAAGGAGTTATATAGCCAGCATGCTAATGAATCAAATAGAAAGAACTGAAATAGAGTGCAACATAGAGCTCCTTAGCAGGAACAGGACATGCTAAGTGTAACAGAGGGGCCTCTTGGAAAATGGTCGACCAGAAAATCAGCACAAGAGATGTTTATTATAAATGTATAATCTTGACTAGGTAGATTTTTGCTCTTTTGCCCAATGGTGACTTTCTGAATTTAAAGTGCACATTAATAATAATTAATGCCTATAAAGTTCTGTCTCTGTGCCAGAGACTCTTCTAAAATGTTATCTCATTAATTAATCACAGGAAATCATGACTTAAGGACTCTTAGTCTCATTTTACAGATGAAGAGATGGGCAGAGTAAGTAATGTGCCCAACATCCACAGCAAGTATGAGAAGAATCAAGATTTAATAGTAAGCTTTTGCATCTTCAGTGAATGCTTTTAACAACCTGCTAAACTGACAATCACAAAAATGTCATTGGTGTATCAATGGTGCATATCAAATTCTACAACAATACAAAAGGAAGGAGACACTTTTATTTGGCAAATTCTGAGGTTTTACAACTGAGTTTTATTGTACTTTTTACATGTGTTTTGTATGTGGTTGGGCTTGTGTGTGTGTGTGTGTGTGTGTGTAGCATAAGAGTATAGTTGAGACTGTTTGCTTATGGAGGTCCAAGGGTGACTTTAGAAATCATCCTGGATTGCACCATCTTCTTACTTATTTGCTTTGGGGTTTCCCAGGTTCTGCCTTCCAGGGCCAGAGCTGGATTAGCTCCTGTTTTACAGCAAATCTTATTGTGAGAAGATTTTTCACAATGTTTCCTCCAAGAACCAGAAAACCATTAGGGAAAGAGAAGTGCAACTGGCCATAAAAGTCACAATCCCAACGCAGGCTGCATGGAGAGGACTCACATGCATGCTTTAATTTGTATTTGAATAAATCCACAAAAACTAGAAGGGGGTTAATCCTATAAAGCCTATTTAAAAGCATACCCAGGGGCTGGGGAGATGGCTCACTGGTTTAAAGCCCTTGCCTCACAAACAAAAGGACTTGAATTCAGATCAAATTCCACATAAAGGTGGAAATGTTTGCCCTGCATTTCTAGCAGATCTGAAGATGAAGAAAGAAGTGAGAGAAGTGGAAGCAAGTGAAGGAAGAATGCCATCCCATCATTTTTTTTTCCAAAACACAAATTTCAGTTGTGCCAGTCTCAGCCTGAACCCACACAAACAGGGAATCTTGGGAAATTCAGTTCCAATGTAGTTAAATTTAGTGTAGTGCAATTCTCATCACTCACCTTTGATTTCTTCTAAGCTTCATCTCCAAGGTGATACTTGTGTAAATGCAGTGCTAAAATGAATATCACTTCAAATATAATTCTGTCAAAGTATAAAACCCAATAAAAATGAAAAATCCTATGATTATGGGTAATTCTTGCATATTAAAACTTAAAACTCAAAATTTAATATACTTGAGTTCATAGCTTGTTAAACTTGCTAAACTCTTTTCAAGAAAAAAAATCAGGCAATTTCTTAGTTTTCTTATTTTTTTTCCTTAGTTTTTTAAATAGTAAACAATGTAAGCTTTTATTGAAAATAAATTTAGTTGTTGTGAGCTGAAAGAGAAATGACTCATCAAAATGCTAAAAAACTCCTTTCCAGCCAGCATATAGGTAGAGTGCTTGGGATTTTTAGTTATTAAGTTAAATTCTTACTAGGTTAAAATTAGCTTACCTATTAAACATCTAATATTTTACAGCATAAATTGTTACAGAGTTTATAGAAGCAATACTATTTACAAGAATAAAAAATAATATAATTTATTTGCTCCAAGTCAATGGAATCATCTGTTTTTGCCAGTTACAAATTTTAATCCAGAGACATAGTGAAAATGGTTCTATGAAAATTTGTTGCT
Organism: Typhlomys cinereus; assembly: GCA_023101885.1. NCBI lineage: Eukaryota > Metazoa > Chordata > Mammalia > Rodentia > Platacanthomyidae > Typhlomys > Typhlomys cinereus. The sequence goes on along the minus strand of JALPQD010000016.1, from coordinate 2,075,557 downwards.
TTCAAATTTTAATTTACCAGTAACCTGGGCTAGGGAAATGGCTCAGATAGTGACATCCTTACTGCATTAACATGAGGACCAGAGTTCAGATCCACAGATCCCAGAAGAAAGCTGGATAGAATGACTTAACTGTCTGTATTTCCTGTTTACCTGTGAAGTGGGAAGAGACCTGAAAGTATGTAGAAATCTCTGGCCAAGTGACATGACTTGCATAGCAGTGATGAAGAGTAAAGTGGAATAGCAAGAAATGATGCCTGAAAGTTATCCTTTGACATTCACTTGTATGTGTCTACTCACATTGCATTATACATATGCATGCGTGTGCATGCACGCGAGCACACACGCACACACACACACACACACACACACACACACACACACACACACACACACAGTTTATCCATTACTGGGCAAGATATGTTTACGATATTAGGAAAGTTTCTTGCTGATTGACAAACACACACGCACACATACACACACATGCACACAGGAGACAAATGGCAGAACAGTAGAGTTTTTTTGTTATTTGACAATGTTATTTGTCATATCTGGAAAATTAAACATGGTATCAGTTAAGAGTTGAAATACTGGAATAATACTTTTGAATTCTTGATAAGCTAAATTTAAAGATGAAATAATGATCAATGATAAGTTTCAAAAAGTAAACTATTTCTGAGATAGCACGAGACACTACTGTTACTGTGCATGAAGCTCAGGAGTAATTACTAGGGTTGTTTTCTACTCTTTCTTGCTTTAATTTGCTTTGTGTTCACACAGGAGGTGGAAGTCGGAGTCACGTGCCTGCTAGGCCAGTGCTCTACCCCAAAGCTGCACCCCATCCTTTTGCTGTAACCTTTTATGACAATTCAAAATAAAACTGAAGATAGCACATTTCAATTCATCTCTAGATACTTTCAAGAGAGAGTTGAAAGATTAAACCACCATTTAGATTAAATGCTACATGGGATTCTGAAAGTCTTGAATAAACAGTTGAGCTAAACTCAAGACAAACAAATATTGTAGCAGCTCTCCACTTATACTTAATGACCATGATACTTGAAATTGGATGAATTTGGTTTAACGTCAAAGAATTTTCTCACTATGCAGGGAGCATTAATATTATTACTATTTACAATGATCTGTGAACATAAATTAGGATTTTTCTAGTAAAACCTGATAGAAAAAAAAAAGAAACAGGCTCAGAGTGAATCAGGTCATCATATATCCCTGTTTATGTTTCTTCCTCTTAGACTGAACTAAGAACTGGAATGTGCATCTGTGATATTTAATGAAACCATCCCCAAAATTTATGTTGTTTATATCATTTTTATATATTTTTTACCATGTGTGTTCGATGTGCATATATGTGTTTTTGTATGTGTGATGTGCATATATGTGTTTTTGTATGTGTGAGCATGGCATTGTGTGTGCCATGGCATGCATGTGAAGGTTAGTGGACGACCTTGGATGTCAGATTTGCCATTCCACTATGTTTGAAACAGAGTCTTTTGTTATTTGTAGCTGCCTATGCCATACTAGGCAGCCCATGGACGTCTGGGGATTTTCTTGTCTCTACCACCTATCTTTCTATGTGAGTGTAAGGACTGCACACATGTGCTACTATATTCAGCTTTCTGTGGATTCTAGGTTTTCAAACTCATATTCTCATGCTTGCAAAGCAAGTGCTTTAACTATCTCTTCCTGACCCTCAAATGTATGTTTGTATTGGAAGCTATTTTTTCATTTATTTATTTGCATGTCTGTGTCAAAGTGCACTATGTATACCTGGGGAGGTCCAAGGATGACTTCAGGAATCATCCTATATGTACAGCAGAATGTATAGTAGTGCATTCTTTTCATTTTTGCTTGGGGGATTTTCCAGGCTCTGTCTTCCAAGGCTGGAATTGAAGGCCGCCACCATTTCCACCTGGTGTTTTATGTGGGATGTGGGATCCAAACTCAGGTCCATTTGTTTTTGAGGCAAAGATTAAACCCTGAACCATCTCTCCAACCCCTAGAGGCTATTTAACACACTGCATTTAAATTATTAATTACATTGTATTAGATGCTAACTTTGTTCTGTACTTTATCACATATAGTTGTCGAATGATTTTTTTGATTTTCAACTTCATATGTAGGATGTTTTTGTATATACTTATATCAGTTTTTTTTGTTGCTATGATAAAACACTTAACAAATGAAGAAAGGGTTTACTTTGACTCACTGTTTCAGGCTATAGTCTATAAGGGCAGAAGAGATACAGTGCAAGGGCTACTCTAGCTGTGGCAGAAGTAGTATGATGTATTTCTCATATTGTGTCCACAGTCAGATTCATAGAGATGACTGAAAATACTTAAACTTGTTTTATCCTTTTAAAAAGTGTGAAACCACTAGTATATAGGATCATGATGCTCACATTCAGGTTGAGCCATTTCTCCTAAAATAAACCTCCCTAGAAATACCATCATATATACACTCAAAAGTATGTCTGCTAGGGATTCTAAACCCTGTTTAGTTAAGAATGAATATTAATCATGGAAGTACTATTTTTATCTTTTTAATATGGAGCCTTCTTAATTGCAAACATATGCATAGCTGTTCCTGATCCCCTCACTCCCTCCCCCTTCCTTTCTCACCTTTCTCTTCCTATAACAATTCCATCTCTTTCCCACCCACCTTCCTGCCTATCTCCTTGTGTGAAGGATAGGGTTATCTTTGAATTGACTGTATTGGTATGGGCTCAGGTTTCTGTGGCAGATTAAATGTCCCTTCTTTGGGTAGGAATAGGTGTATTCTCCTTTACCTGTCGAGACCTAGCTCATAAATTCCATCTTCATGTAATCATTTCTCCTGTTCATTGCTAGACTATGGGGGAATGTTGATATGTCAGACATAGTACAGGCCTGGTGAAGATAAATTTCATTGTATTGTAGTAAGTTTCTGAATGCAACAACCCTATCTTTAGTGGAATGACTTGTCCAGCCGTGGACCTTCTCATCTTTAGGCTCTTGCAATATTAGTGTCTTTCTTCCTCACGTTTCCTTGAACCTTAAAAAGGGGTAGTGGTTTGGTTGGCCTGATTCTGACTGAGTATTTTAGGGTCTTTTGGCAGTACGTTTTAACAATAAGTTGTCTATTTACAGAGGACACCACAAAAGTCAATAAAATATTATAAAGCATCATTGTAAAAAGTATGTGGACAGAGAAAGAATCTGGGGAGAGAAGAGAGACCTAAAATGCATAGTGACTTTGTTTTGGTTCAAATAAGATTCATGCAGATAATAATGAAGTAACAGAACACTGAAGAATGGGAAATGGGAGTAGGTCATGACTGAAGCTGGAAATTACATCTGGAAGATGCCCACAATGGTAAGAATCTTTCAGTTCTACAGTGAAGCTCAATTTTCTGTCTAAAACACAAGCCATATGTGCTGATGGGGTAACTAGGCCCCCTCAGTTAAACAGAATTAACTGTGGAAACATGGTTGCTTTTAAGGCCAGTAGGAGAGATAAAAATCTACTTTCTCCACTTTATCCTTAAGATTGTTTGGTAAAATTGACATGAAAGAAAATGCATATAGCTTTCAGGGCACTCTATTCTACAGAATATGAGATTAAAGACCAAGTAAAATTTTTTTCTACTAATGCTTGCTCATTGTGAGGATTTTATTTACCTAACACATATGGTGATGGAGAAAAATAAAATCTTTGAATGTCTAAAATCTTATGTCTAAAAGTCTTCTTTTAAACTGTGCTTCATTTTATTTATCCCAAGAATAGGAACCACTAGGAAAATGTCAATAAAAGTTTATTGCATCCTATTAACTGAGATTAAAACCTTTGATAATGAATGTGTCATATAGAAACACTGTGCACTATCTTGTTACATGATCACAATGGCACACTGAGATGGATGGTATTATCTTCATCCTATCCAAGAGAAAATTTAACTCTAAGGAATACAGTATGAATTTGACACTCTAGGTATTTCTAATTTTGCATTATCAGGATTGGATCTCGTGTTCTAAATGATCATTATATATAATGATTAATGATGCAGTTTTTTTTTCAATCATGTTACCTTTAAACCCTATTTAGCATCAATGTCCAAACAATAGCTCATTTAACTCTCAGAGTGGCATTCCTCAGTTAAAACCCCTGTTGTAACAAATGCTTCAGCTACATTCATGAATTCTTTAGTTTTTTTTGAAAGGAAGGCAAAGGTATACAGAGAGTAATTCATTAGTTCCTTCTATGCTTTGAGGAGCAAGAGAGAACCAAGAAGCAAGCTCCTGCCTCTGCTGGTATGTCATTCCTTATAAAAAGTAATAAAATTCATGTTATGAGAATCTTTCTGCTAAATATCTTTAATAATTGTTTTTTCTAAATTTCAAATGATTTTAAGCTTCATAGTTTAGTAAAAGGAGTGATCATCTTTTAATGGGTGACTGTGGTTATAAAATGAGAAAACATTAGTCTAATCGATAGACAACATTATGATATATAGGCAAGCAAATGGCTTTAGTCTCATTTGCAGTTTGCAGTAGAAATTGATGGAGAAAATGTTGCGGCCGTTTTATGAAACAGATACAAATAGTGTTATAAATGATATACAGAGAGGGCCAGATCATTGCGGTAATGAGACTCTGACTCTAGAAATCTGTTATTCAAAGTATACAATTTGACTTCAGGATAAAATTTGGCAAGTGGTAATAAATCAGATGTTCAGACAGGAAGTTGTTTGTTGGACTGGATTAGGCCTGGATAAGGATGTCTGATGTTCTGCTTTCTCATCAGTATCATTTCCCCGTTCAGCAATGTGGTGGGCTAACTGGTGACATAAATGACAAACATGAGCTTGTAATGGTTTTCTTTTTCAGTAAGCTTTGCTTACTTCAGCAAATGTAACTCTCAGATTTGGTGAAGAGTGCATAGGTGTCCAACATAGTTAGCACAGAAATGGAAGCAGCAAAACAGAATAACAGCACAACAGTTTCCACTGATCCTTAGGGACATAGTCCAGTACCCCACCAGATGTCTTACTGGGTAGTTAGTACTGACCCCTAGAAACCCTGTGCTCTGTAAGCATGCAGTGCCAATCAATGTGTCCTTTTATGCTTAATGCCCTGGCATCTCCATTGGCATCAAACGCTTGTGCTTTGGAGCTGTTTATAAATAAAATGTGAGTGATTTTAATGCCTGTGCTATAAGACTAAAACAATTCTTTTAACAAACCCCATTTTTTTCTCTAGTGACATGGTGGGTGGTCAGATGAGCCCGATTGTGGCTGTGTGGGATGGAAGGATGATTCTCTCCTCTGGTAGGATGGAGTGGGTTGGTGGAAGAGGCATGCTGCTACTCAGTGGCATGCAATTTAAAACATGTAAATTGTTCATTACAGGAATTTTTCATAAATATTTTCAGATCACTATTGATCATGTAACTGAAGTCAAGAAAAGCACACCCATGAATAAAGGATGAGGAGTAAAGAGTGTATGAGCCTACCTTGCTCTTGATTGTTCCGTTTGGTGCATAGGCCTGGGTTCACAAGCATGGATAGTCATTGCAGGCCTGCTAAGGCATTTCAGTTCCTCAGCCCTGTTACTCTTAATGTTATCTCTCTCCATTCATCTTATAGAATAATTTAGAGAATGAGCCTGTGTTGAGGGTCTTCTGGAGTTGGATAATTACTACAGAGGAAGATTTTTCAGAGAAAGGTATGCCTCAGAGATAAAATCTTGTTCAGCCAGCCAATGATTCTGATGGACCTCTGTAAACACTTGAAATTCTTAACAGGTGAGTCAAAGAAATAGGTGAGTCAAATAAAATTAAGGAGTAAGCTAAAGTGGGGCAATCGCTCATTTAGAGTGTTCATTCAGGTTGAGAACAAGAGCACAAGGCCATCCTCACAAATAGTAGAGTGGAAACAAAATAGCAAATTTGTCAATATGCAAATTGAAATAAAGGGGAAGGCCCATTTTTTTGCTTCTCAAAGTTGAAGATATTTTTCTAAAAAAGAATTACATACCACTCAATGCTAATAGAAGCATGGAATGAAAGAAATCTCCATGCATTTCTGATGGAACTGTAAGTCAACATAAAACATAGAGATAGAGTTATATACTGAGCTCAACTCAATTGATTGGCTGCGAAAACTCACAAATCTCTAATCTTGATATATGAGCTATGGAAATAATCTTGAATATTAAATAAAGATTTCTTCCATGGTTATTTTGATGTTTAAATGAGATATTAAAGCAGTGCACTTCATAGTATGTATATGCAGAAACCGAAAGTGATCACTATGGCTCAAATATGAAATATATCCAGTCACTTACGATACTTAGAGCATCACACTCCAGGCAATAAAAACTGAAGAAGTGGGTTATACTTAAATAAGGAAGAAATTTTAATTATATGTTTTATATTGATGAAAGTTCTGTTTTATTGATTTTTTTGTTTATTTGCCTTCTTGTTTAACTTTGGCAGAATAAATGGAGAAAATTTCCAAAGGAGCTGGTAATATAAACTAAAAACTGAGTTTTTGGAAAAAAAAAACTTGACTCACTATATTCTATCATCCAAAAAATTTTTTCTTGAGATAATTTGACAATTATGACATGAAAGGACACATTTTGAGATACTTTTGTATGTAGAAGAGTCCTTTTATAATGATTAATGACACTTGACTATTAATGAAAAGTGATGAAACTTTAAAGAGAGAAACTTAAAATGAAAAGAAAACCTGCTTGAAATTTAATAAGAAAAAGGGGAATGGTACAGTGGACTCTTGAACAAATATGTGCTGTTATCTGAAATTATCTTAAAATGGAAGAATTAAGTGAGACTTGAGGCAATTTTCCTCATGGTCAGGAGGTTGTAACCTAGCTGGAAGCAAGAGAGTAGAAAGCAAAATTATAACCGAATGATGGGTAATAGCTTAAATTGCACTTTTGGAAGCGGCATGAAATCCAAGATTTGGGATAAGTCATTTTTATTTTCCTTTCTATTTGAAATAACTTTCTCAGATTTAAAACTTCATAATGAATCAGACTAACTCAAATTACCAGCAAATGGCGATTGACATTTGGTAAAATATACACAGTTGCAAGTTTCAATGTTCAAGACTAATTTTCGTTTTGAAATGCATTTGTCCTGAAGAACTGTGATGTGCACAGCATGCCACAGGATAAAGTGGAGGAGAGAAATTGAACTGTTAGATTGGCTCTCACCTCTGCACTTACTAGAAAAGAATGCACCTGCCTTCATTGTTAGAACTTGGAGTTATTTTGAACTTGAAATGTTCCAAAGGTGGACAGAGGAAGGGACAAAGGAGGAGTTGCTGTTCTGAGATCCGGGTGGCCTTCTCCGTTCCCTTACTGCCCTTTCTCCTTCCTTTTTTTTCTTACTTTCTTTAGTTCTATGCTTTCAGCTTTGATACTTTTAGCTTAAATGATGCTATGTTAGTCTTTATGTAGAGAGTTGAAGAGGTGAGAACAGTTATGGACATCTCTAGATATCTGAAAGATAGTTTGATGCCAAGACATTATTCTTGTGAAATGAGCATCGACTTTAGAGCAACATAGGCCTACTGGCTCCCAGCTCTACTGAAAATTAGTTTTGTGATTCTTTCTAATTCATAGAATGTCTTGTGTCTTGTTTTCTCAATGATAAAGAGATTGTATAGGCCAGGTTTTCAAGGCTATGGTAAATATTTTGTCACAGTAAATGTTTGGTAATAGTTTTCATTTATTTTCATACCTCTGTCATACAATCACATCTCCCAAATGAAATAAAACAAAAACCAATGTCTCTTGAACTTCACAAGTGATCTGGACCATAGATTAATGGAAGGTATCTATGCTCACCACTAAACCACCACCACTTGAACCATAGATTAATGAATGTTTATCATCTAATTGTGCCTCCATGGTGATATGGCGTGGCCTTCATCCCAGAAACTCACTCCAAAAGGGTGAAAAAAACACCTGTAATTTCTAGTTCTAGCTATATCCTTTTGTCTCTCATTTTAAGAAAGTATGCTAGAATGCAAAAACATTAAAGCTGCAATATTTCCAATGTAATCTTGAATGTAAATAAAGTTTTGCTTTGTTATTGTCATACTGTGCAACTTGCCACTGATTCCATGAAAGAAACATAGTGATAGAGAACTACTTCACTTGAGGGTATTTCTCTTCAGATTTCTGTAGGTATCTTCTTGTCCCATAATTTTTTTTGTTGTTTTTTTAACGTGGGACCTGGGATCTGAACTCAGAACCTTCTGCTTGTGAGACAGAGTCACAACCCCTGAGCCATCTCTCCAGCCCCACATTTTTTTTTGCTGAAGAGCCATTGACAGAAGAGGAGAACAGCAAATTTTGAGGTATATTCTTATCGAAGAGAATGAACATGCCACTTTAAAGAAAACAGGCAAGCTGTGAATACAAATGTAAAAAACTACATCTGGAATATAAATTAAGGTGCTACTTGTTCTAGCTCTACATTCCAAAATTATTTTTAGGATAAAGAAAGGAGGAGGATCAGGAAAGAGAATGGATAGTGTGGAAAGAGGAAGTGAAAGTTTGTCCTTACTACATGACTTAATTTAAAAAAAACTTGTAAGAATTTATAAACTTCATTATAATTTGATTCATTGTTACCACCAGATGCTTTCAGTTTTGTGTTAACCAACACTACTTTATCATACCTGTATTTTCCCTTACAGATAGATAACAAATAAGTTTATTGATAACCTATCATTGTTGTCATGATACAATCTATATCCATGTTGTTATTCAGCTACTGTAGTCTCACTTTTTCATCTACTGGTTGAAATGACAGATCACATGATATTAACTGGCATGCTGCAACATTTCATGTTTCTATGAAGATGAACATGTTTAGAGAGGAGTCCTGCAGTTGAGCTACTGTCTAAATCACAAATAGGAACACATAACTCTCTAAAGAGATGGAAGGTGGAGGTCGAGGTGACAAAGGGAATGAGCAGGTGTTGGTGTGTTGTATACTCGTCAGCAAATTACTTAGTCAATATCAGATTTGTTACTTCTGTTTCATAAAGTGTTTCAGTGAGATGAAGTATATGAAGATGCTTTTCGACAGTAAAACTATAATTGTGATCTGATGTCACAAGATGAAAAAGTGCATAATTATGAATTCCAAGAATTAATTAGGTTAACAAGATAGCAAAGAAGAGTATTTTCATTCTTATTCTAACTTGCAGTAAGTAGAAGAGATTCTTCATATGTAAGAAAGACAGCATTCCTTTTAGGAGTGTTGTTAATTTACATGACTAGTAAGTTGTGACAAGCATTTTAGAAGAGATAAATATTACCACAGAGAATATTTCTTATTAGAATATTCAGTTATAATAAAAAGGTTTTCAGTTATTCATTTGTTAAGGTACTTGTAGGTGTATAATATTACTTTTATGAGGACTCATTATTTCTCACTATTGTCCTGAGGTAGCTTTCATTTTCCCTCCCTTCTTCTCTCCCTCCTTCCTGCCCTCTGTCTTTCCCTTCCCGTCTTCCTCCCTTCCTTCTTTCCTTACTGCCTTTTTTTTTCCCTCCCTTCCTTTCTCTCCCTAACCCTTCTGTGTTGTTTAAGCTTAGCCTTTCATAGCCTCTTGGAATTCTTGAGAGTCAATGATATGTATATGCTTTCCATGTCTATCCACTCTAGTCTTCACCTTACATACCACATTTCCCATCACCTTCTGGTTATATTTAACTGTATTGCACATTAACTTAAACTCACTGTGGATGTGTTACTCTCTTTAAGAGCTGATAATATTTTCTGGATCTTACTTCTTTTCCTTACTATTAATTGTCTTACAGAAGGACTTTCAACCTTTTTGTTATATTTGCATTCTGTGGAACACTTTCTCACATTTTTATATGTATTTGTTTTATTCAATTGTTGTATGTTCAAAGATTTCTTAACTAATTCCTCTATCTGTAATCATTTCTTTAATTTATTTTATAAATTATTGTGAGGTAAATATAGAATCTTTGTACGATAGATTGCAGAATTTAAAAAGATTAAATTAACTGAACTATTATTTTTCTTTTTCTATTTTCATGATTATATCTAAGTTGTGTGGCACTTTTTCCTTTGGGCAGCTATCTTAAACTTTGCTCCATTCTCATCAAAATAACCAACTCATGGGGAATTTCAGGAGGTTTCTGAAAGTGATGAGCTTGGGGAGTGGCTCTCTCCGTGACATAATAAGATACAAGGGACCATTCAAGTAGTTTCAGATGATTTGAAGAAGATCCTGAAGAAGTGAAGTCTGGAAGAGACTGTTGAGAAATCTAGTCAAGGAGAGAGAGAGAGAGAGAGAGTGGAGAAGAGAGAGAGAGAGAAGTGAACAGTCTAGCAGTTAGCCTGGAGTAGTCCAGACCTGAATGAAGACACTTCTGGCAAATCATACAGGAGAGAGCTCCTAGGGGTGCAGCTTCTGAGAGTCTCATCCATGCTAAAGGAGGATGTTTAGTGATGTAGCTGCCTTTGAATTATCTGTACTCCTTTAAGTAACCTTCACCCATAGTCTTGTAAGTAACCCCAATAACTTTATTAGATCAGCAAGTTGAACCTTGGCATGATTGTTACTTTGGTCTATGGTTGAACTCCCATTTGGGGTGGATAGACAGTCATGTGGCATTTCCCCAAGAAAAGTCTCACACAAAATGTACAGTGTGTGTGTGTGTGTGTGTGTGTGTGTGTGTGTGTGTGTGTGTGTGTGTGTGTAGGTTGAGGTTGACATTGGGAATCTATTTTTCCACCTTACTGTTTTAAAGCTGGGTCTCTAATTAAACTCAGTAAATTACGGGGTTAGTTTTCTCTGAAGAATTCCTTGCTCTGCCTTCATGAGATGGAATTGCAGGCCAGCTGGTTTATTCAACAGCATTTTACTTGGGATCTAGGAAATCTGAACTCTGATCCTTTCCTTGCATAATAACAGTGAGTTTATTTCTCCAGCCCCAATTAATTTACCTTTTTTTTTTAACTTTTTTTTAACCTTAGGTTTTTACTTTTGTGTGTACTTACCTTCTATATTTCAAGTCAAATCTGTGCCTAAAAACTTTATTGCACTGGGCATGGTAACACTTGTAAATGTAGTGCTTGGTTGGAGAGAGCGAGGCAGGAGGATTACCAATTATTTATTAGTCTGAGCTCTGAAATGAGCTGCAAACCAACCTGGACTGTGGGATGAGAACCTCTCTCAAACAAAATAAACCTGAATGAAATTCATTTCTAGCTCTACTCTTCAAAAAGAACCAAACTATTTTTGTGTTTTTTTTTTCTTTCTGCTTTTAATCCCCCTCCCCCAGCTGGTTGAAATCTATGGTTGAAATCATCCCTCTTTTGTCTTTTGTCTACCCCTGGAGCCATGTAGAAAATCTAATTCCTTTTCCACAGGTCAGGATTTCAAGATTGGTAGGTAGTTATTCTGTGTGAAAGTATAAAAGCTCTCCATCAAATTAGGGTTTAGAAACCTGTCAGGAACATTGTTGCTTTAAATCATCCATGTTGCAAACTTCTTCAGGGCGAATATAGTGAACTGCAAGTAAAGCCGCCCTAGCTGTTTAAATTCTTTTGGAGGCTGTGATGGAGATGGAGAGATAAAATATTAAAGACAAGAACTCCTAAAATATGTAATATCCACTCAGAAGCATCTAAAATGATTTAAAAATACAATGATAGAAGTATAATTTATCTCCAATACTTTTATTTTATTTTGTATTTAATTGACACATTCTATAGTTTGCAGAAACAAAAATTTTCACTTAAACACATAGATTAAAAGGTAAATGAAGAAAATATATTTTACAACAAATAGCACAAAATACAGCTGAGAATTTTTTATTTAATACAGAAAAAAGTCATATTCAAATATTAAATTCCTTTTAAAATTTGGTTTAAACCAATTAGCAAATTTATCTTTTGTGTAACTTACAAGGTCATAAGTATTCTGAATCTCAAATTTATTTGTATCAGCAGAAGGGGAAATAATTATAATACAGAAGCTGAGTAACAAAGGAAATTTATGTCAAAGTGACTTGTTTTACAATTTTCCCTTCAGTCAGACAAGGTGAACTGTATTTTTAAGTGAGCTGTGAAATTTCTGATTTCATGTTGTTTTTTATCTGTGCAAACCATTCTTCATTTCTTTGGCCATTATTCATGCTAAAGAGTTTCAAGATTTTCCTTGTCCTGATTATTTTTGTCCTAAAAAGACTCATTGTGCTTATAACTAAATGGCTGCTGGTTCTCATGATCCCCAAGGTACTAAAGTTCCTATTTATAGCATGGTACTGTCATCAGGATTACTTATAACTCCTAGCCAAGGGCTTTCTTAGTCTGGCTTTTAAAAAATAGCTTTTATTTTTTATGACACACATATAGACACACACATATCACACACAGACCCACACAGACACCCCCCCCACACACAGGGGGGAGAGAAAGAGAGAAAGACAAAGAGAGAGAGACAGAGACAGACAGAGACAGAGACAGACAGAGAGCCTTGGTATATGAATTTTCAGAAGTTGTTCTGTCTGTCCATCATGTGGATTTATGTAGATCAAACTCAGGTTTCTAGGTTTGCAAGTAGTCACCTTTACCTGATGTGCCACCTCACCAGTCTATTAGTCTAGTACTTTTAAAATCAACTCCTAAAAAAAAAATCAACTTCTGAATCATTTAGTTGCATTTTACTCCTAACTCATGGCTCATTTCTGGGGAAACAAATTACACCATTAAATCACCCTCTTGTGAATGTCCACTGGAATGATCTTTCCTTTCCTTGTATAATTAGGTGCAGACAATATTAAGATATCACATTTTTTGATAAGCTGTTAGGATTTCTTCTTCATATTTTGTTTAAAAAATAAGAACACAAAGTAATGGATCTCACTGTGGTATTTTCATTCATGAATGCAATTTTATCTTGTTCTTACTAATCACCTTCTCCTTTCCTCCTGTCCCCATCTTTTGGGGCCCTGTCTTCCCCCAAGTAGTCCCCTTTCTACTATCCCTATTCTCCAAATTGAAACATTCCCTTCGAGAGGAAGAAGGGAAGCTCCTAAGACCTAGGGACTCCGCTCATGAAACTTGTAAGGCTTAGAGACCTCAGAAAGCTAATTAATTCTAAAAGCCTCTCTCAAGGTTATATAAACAACAAATAGCTGGGAGAGGACTACACTCTTTGGAGGAATTCCCTGAAATTTGTATAGGAATACAGCTTTATGAGTCATCATCTTGTGTGTGTATGGGGCAGGGTAGGCTTTCTGGTGACATATCCTTGAGTCACCCATGCTTCCTAAGTAGCACCAATAAACTTATGGATTCACCAGGCTAGAATTGGGCAGAATTGTTTCTTTGATGTGTTGATAATTTCCTGCCTAGAGTAAGTAGACATCTGGATACATTTTAGGAAATTTCACACAATACATATGGATACAATTCTGATTTTTTCCCCCTTCTTCAGTACCTTAAGAACTCTTTCCCCCTTCACATTCTTCTGTTTTCATGATCCCCCAAATGAATATAATGTATATGTATTTAAATATCTTATTTTTAATTATTATTATTCCCACTCCCTCCCTCCACCTCCCCTGGACCCCTCTGCTCCCCCCTCTCCTCTCCCTCCCCATCTCCCAGTGCCTCCCCCCATAATCTCTCCTCTGGATCCTCCTCTCCCATGAGGTGCAAGGACCCAGGGGCATTTCCCAGAACCCTTTCTTGTGTTCCCCTTAAGTTTAGGAACACTACTGTGACTGTCAGTCCCTAGCTTCCAAGGATCCTAGTGCCTTTAGTCCATGCTAGACTTTGTGGAGTCAATAATGTGTTGGACATAGCACAGGTCATGCAAAGTCCTATTATGATTGCCTCAGTCCTAACTTGTGTGGAATATCTTGCATATCATTACTCCTCCCATCCTTGTGCTCTTACAATCTTACCGCCCCCTCTTCTGCAAATTTCCCTGAGCTTCAGGATTTGGAGAGAGTAGGCTGACCCAGTTCCAGGTGCTTGATCTAGAGTCTCTGATGTTCTGAATTATGGCTTATTGATTTTTTTTTTTTGGTTTTGCTGCTCCTGCAATGCCCTTGGCTCCATCCTGATGGGTATTGGATGTCACCCCCTGGCCAGAGATAAAAACCTGTTAAATTAGAGTCTTGTTATAAGAGTAGATTCAAAGGTACATGGAATAAAAGTAGGAGACCGCAATGAGGGAGGGGTCAACCACCCATTTGCAAAATGGTTACTTTTTTTTTTTTTTTTTTTTTTTTTTAATTTTTTTTATTATTATTATTAGTTATTCAACTGTGCGTATGTGCGCGTCTGTGTGTGTGTGTATGTGTGTGTCTGTGTATGTGTAGAACCACGGACGAATTCGCGAACCACCATGGACGCTTCCACCTCCTTCTGCCCCGGGATTCACAGGCTCCGCCCTACCAGGACCAGAAGCGCAGGCCGCCCCCGCTTCCGTCTGGCGTCTATACGTGGGATCTGGGATCCGAACTCGGGACCTTCCGCCTGCAAGGCGGAGGCTTAACCCCTGAGCCACCTCTCCAGCCCGCAAAATGGTTACTTTTTATCTGCCAGACTATATGCCCTCCCCTTCTGGTGAGATCATACCCCATCAGTTGTAAATGATCAGGAAAGAAAGTCTGTGAACTTAACCAGATGTCTCAGTACTTACTTGCAGTCCTTGATGGAGGCCTATTTTCTCTGCTGTAACATGGTCCCCTCTCTCCTTGTTTCTGGCGAGGCCCTCCTTCCCCATCCCTCCTGTTTATAGTCTTTACAATTACTGTAGGTATTACAGAAAGTTGTCTTTGAGTGTCTCTAAGTGGGTTTAGTACTAGGATCCACCTATTAGGGAGTACATATGACACTTAATTTTCTGTGTCTGGGATACTTCACTCAATATAATTGTTTCTAATTCCATCCATTTCCTGGCAAATTCCATTAATTCATCATTTTTGATGGCTAAGTAGTACTCCATTGTATAAATGTACTACATTTTCCTTATCCACTTGTCAACTATTGGACATTTGGGTTGATTACATGACTTTGCTATTGTAAACAGTGCTGCTATGAATGTGGTCGTCCTTGTGCTATTGAGGTGAATTTTTGCTGTATGGGGGGTTATTCCCAAAAGTGGTATAGCAGGGTCATATGGCATTTTAGTCTTTAACTACTTAAAGAATTGCCAGGTGGCTCGCCAGAGTGGCTGTATGGGCCTGCATTCCCACCAGCAATGTAGGAGAGTTCCCCTCTCTTCACATCCTCTCCAGCATTTGGTGTTATTTGTATTGTGGATTTTTGTCATCCTGACAGGGGTGAGATGATATCTCTGGGAAGTTTTGATTTGCATTTCCCTGATGGCTAAGGATGTGGAGCATTTTTTAAGATACTTGTTAGACATTTCAATTTCATCCTTGGTAAAGCTTCTTTTAAGTTCCAAGGCTCATTTTTTAATTGGCCCATTTGTTTCCTTGGTGATTAGTTTTGTAAGTTCTTTGTGCACTCTGGATAATAGCACTCTATCAGATATGTGGTTAGTGAAGATTTTCTCCCATTCTGTGGGTTGCCTTTGTGCTTGGGTTACAATCTCTTTATCTGAACAGAAGCTCTGTAATTTCACAAGATCCCATCTGTCAATTGTTGGTTGTAGTAACTGTGCTATTGGGTGTCCGTTTAGGAACTGTTGGCCTAGCCTGATCAGCTCGAGGGAGTTCCCTACTCTTTCAACTATGGTTTTTCTAATTTCTGGTCTTATATTGAGGTCCTTGATCCATTTAGAATTAATTCTTGTACATGGTGACAAGTATGGGACCAGTTTTAATCTTCTGCATGTGGACATCCAGTTTTGCCAGCACCATTTATTGAAGATGCTGTTCTTTTTCCATTGGATTTTTTGGGCCCCTTTGTCACAGATCAACCAGGTCTTCAACCCTTATGCATTGATCTGTGTGTCTATTTTAGAGCCAATATCAGGCTGTTTTTACAACTATGAATTTGTAGTATAGATTAAGGCTTGGTATGGTGATACCTCCAGCTGTGTCTTTGTTACTCAGGATTGTTTTTGCTATACTGGGTTTTTGTGCCTTCCTATGAATTTTGAGATTGTTTGGTCAACTTCTTTAAAGAATTGTTTTGGTATTTTAATTGGAATAGCATTGAATCTGTATATTGCCTTTGGTAGGATGGTCATTTTTATGATGTTGATTCTGCCAATCCAGGAACATGGGAGGTCTTTCCACCTTCTGGTGTCTTCTGCAATTTCTTTCTTGAGGGTTTTAAAGTTTTCATTGTAAAGGTCTCTTACTTCCTTCATTAGGTTTATACCAAGGTATTTCATTTTTTTAGGGGCTATTGTAAATGGGATTGATTCTCTCAGGGCTTTTTCATTTCTTTCATTCTGGGAATATAGGAAGGCCACTGATTTTTGTACATTTATTTTGCATCTGCCACCCTGTTGAACTTCTCAATTAGTTCCAGGAGTTTCCCGGTGGAGTTTTTGGGATCATTCAGGTATAAGATCATGTCATCTGCAAACAGAGATAACTTGACTTCTTCCTTGCCGATTTGAATCCCTTTTATGTCCCTTTCTTGTCTTATGGCTTCAGCTGGTGATAGTGGACAGCCTTGTCTAGTTCCTGATCGAAGTGGGAATGCTTCCAATTGTTCCCCATTGAGCATAATCCTTGCTGTGGGCTTGTTGTATACAGCTTTTATTATATTGATAAAGGTTCCTTCCATTCCTACTGTCTCTAGTGTTTTGATCATAAAAGGCTGTTGGATCTTGTCAAAGGCTTTTTCTGCATCTATCGAGAGTATCATGTGGTCTTGGACTTTGGACTGGTTTACATGATGAATTACAATTATTGATTTGCGTTTATTGAACCAACCTTGTGTGCCGGGGATGAAGCCTACTTGGTCCCCGTGAATGATCTTTTTGATATGTTTTTGAATCCAATTTGCTAAAACTTTGTTGAGAATCTTTGCATCTGTGTTCATCAGAGAGATCGGCCTATAGTTTTCTGTTTTAAGTGAATCTTTATTAGGTTTCGGGATTAAAACGATATTAGCTTCATAGAAGGAATTTGGTAGTGTTCCTTCCTTTGCTATTTGATGGAACAGTTTAAGGAGTATTGGTGTTATTAGCCCCTTAAATGTCTGGTAGAACTCTTTGCTGAATCCATCTGGTCCAAGACATTTTTTGGTGGGAGATTACTTTCTCAATTTCCTCATATGTTATAGGACTATTTAAATAATTCACAACTTCCTCATTCAATTTAGGTAAGTTGTGTGTACTTACGAATTCATCTATCTCTTTTGTGTTGTCAAATTTCACACAGTATAAGTTTTTGAAATATGACCTTATAATTCTCTGGATTTCTTGGGTATCAGTAGTGATAACTCCATGTTCATTTCTAATTTTGTTAATTTGGGTTTTTTCTCTCTTGCTTTTGTTTAATTTAGCTAGGGGTGTATCAATCTTGTTGATTTTTTTCAAAGAACCCGCTTTTTGACTGGTTGATTTTCTGTATTGTTTTCCTAATCTCGATTTTGGATATTTCTCCCCTTATTTTGCTAATCTCCTCCCATCTACTGCTTTTGGGATCGGATTGCTCTAGTGTCTCTAAAGTTTTAAGCAGCATTGTTAAGTTATTTATTTCTGATGTTTCCATTTTTTTGATGTAGGCATTAAGACCTTGAACTTCCCTCTTAGGGCATCTTTCATTGTGTCCCAGAGATTTTGGTAAGTTGTATTTTCCTTATCATTCGCTTTCAGGAAATCTTGAATTTCTTTTTTAATTTCTTCCTGAATCCAATTCTCATTCAGCATCATACAGTTAAGTTTCCAGGATTTAGTGTATTTTCTGTTGCTTGTTGTGTTGTGGATGTCAAACTTTAGGCCGTGGTTGTCTGATAAGGTACAGGCTAGAATTTCAACTTTCCTGTATATGTGGAGATTTGTTCTGTGGCCCAATGTGTGATCTATTTTGGAGAAAGTTCCGTGTGCTGCTGAGAAAAATGTGTATTCTTTGGTGCGTGGGTGAAAAGTTCGATAGAGATCTGTAAGGTCCATTTCTTTAAGGGTTTGATTAAGTTCCAAAGTGTCTCTGTTAAGCTTTTGACCTGTTGATCTATCCCTTGTTGAGAGGGCGGTGTTGAGGTCCCCAAGAATTATCGTTTGGGGGTTGATTTGTTGCTTTAGATGCTGTAGGGTTTTCTTAATGAATGTGGGGGGGGCCTGTATTTGGTGCATATATGTACAGTATTGTGAAGTCTTCCTGGTGAATTGTACCTGTGACTAAAATTTAGTATCTATCTGTGTCTCATGATTTTTTTTGGTTTGAAGTCCACTTTGTCCGATAGCATAATGGTTACCTTTGCCTGTTTTCTAGTTTCATTAGCTTGCAGAATTTTTGACCAGCCTTTTATTTTTAGGATGTGCCTATCTTTTGTAGAGAGATGGGTTTCCTGCAGGCAGCAGATTGATGGATTGTGATTTTTAATCCAAGTTTGTAATCTGTGTCTCTTGATCGGTGAATTAATTCCATTGACATTTAGTGTTATAATGGAGAAACTATTTTTAATTCCAGACATTTATTATGTTTAGTAGTTTTTGTAAGTATATTATTTTGCTTTTATGTTTTGGTGGTATTATACTTCCCTTCTGTTCTCCTGGATATGCCTGTTTTTTTTCTTCAAGATTGAGTATCATTTCTAGCATTTTTTGAAGCCTGGTTTGGTGGATATGTATCCCTTCAAGTTGTCCTTGTACTGGAAAATTTTTCTTTCTCCCTCGATCATGACAGATAGTTTTGCGGGGTATATCAGCCTGCATTGACATTTTTGCTCATTCAATACTTGAAGTACGTCTCTCCAAGCTCTTCTTGCTTTTACTGTTTCCATTGAGAAATCATTTGTTATTTTAATAGGTTTACCTTTAAAAGTGACTTGATTTTTTTCCCTTGAAGCTCTCAGCACCATTTCTTTTTCTTGAATGTGGAGTGTTTTAACTATTATTTACCGTGGCAAGTTTCTATTTTGGTCATGTCTGTTTGGGGTGTGGAGTGCCTCTTGTATATGGATGGGCCTTTCTTTTTTTAGATGAGGAAACTTTTCCTTGATGATAGTTTGAAAAATTTCCTCAGGTATGGTATTTTGAGATTCTTGTTCTGGTATTCCATGGATGTACATGTTAGGCTTCTTCAGGGTGTCCCATAAGTCTTGAATATTTCTCTTGAGTATCTTTTTGATTTTAATAACCTCTTCCAATGAGCTGGTTAATACTCCCACTTTGTCTTCAAGGTCTGTGATTCTATTTTCTGCTTTGTTAATTCTGCTGATAAGGCTCTCTGTTGAGTTCTGGGTTGAAGATAACTTGTCTTTAGTTCAGTTAAGACTCTCTGTTGAGTTCTGGGTTGAAGATAACTTGTCTTTAGTTCAGTTTTAAACTCCGCTTGAGTCTGTTTTAAGTGCTCTATGCCTGTTTTTGTTTCTTGAACTGTTTTTCTCAACTCCTCCAAGTGTCTGTTGTATTCCTCTTCAAAGCATTTGATGCGGTTATTTAATTCCTCCCAGATTTCCTCTTTCATAGTATTGATCATGGTAATGATCATGTTTTGAAAGTCGTTATCCTGGGTCAGGCTTTCTTGGCTATTTTCCATGGGTTTGTTCTGGTTGGAGTCTATCATTATTGGATTAATTCCTTCAGTGGGAGATTTGTTTTCTTGGGTGTTGTTTCTCATGGATTTGCACTTTGACTTGGGCATTGTTGTTTTAACTCTTAAGACCTTTCAATTTCTGTGCGTTTTTCACTGAACTGAATTATTTGGCCTGGAGCAGCTCCTTCCAGCTGGCTGGTGGGTAGGAGCTGGGACCAGTGGGCTGCCTCGGCTTTGTTGTGGGTGGGCCTGGGGAGCTTACCTAGGTCGCCACGAGTCCCGGCTGGACTGTGTGCATTCCGGATGGGTGGGGAAAGGGTAAACATCTTGAATAAGAGGAAATGCAATATTTGTCTTTCAGAATGTGGCTTATTTCACTTAATGATCTCTTATGGAATTTTTATTCCTGCAAATGTCATGATTTAATCTCTCTTTACAACTCTAGATTTCATTGTGCATATGTGCTACAGTTTCTTCTTCTATTCATTTGTTGATAGACGTGCAATTGCAACATTTTTGTCTGTGTAAGTATGGAATATTAATATATAGAATACTCAAAATAACTCATGAATTGAAGCAAAATATTTTATAAGGTTTGAAAATCCTCTTTAACTAATGCGTTGGGCACTATTTGATTTAAATATTTTTCTTTTACTTTGGTTTCTTCTATCTGCATACCACAAGAAAATGAACAAAAGAAAGCTTCTTGCTCTTATGAGACTTGACTTTCTAATGAAAATGTAAGAAAAACAATAGAAACAAAAGATAAAAAAATCATAGATGGATAATTATTTCTGTGATAATTGCTGATAGCCAAAGAGATGAAGTAGATCAGGATAGGGGAGTAGGAAGCAGGTTGTCAGGTGCATAGGGATTGAATAGTTAGTGCTGAAAAAGTGAGGCATAAGCAAATTTAGATGCATTCTTAGAATTGATGGGCATCCCAAATTAATGTTGGGACTCCCATGGATACAAAATATCCTAAAATGTGCAAGCATCTGTATAAAATAGTATATCATTTGCATATAGCTTGTCGAAATCCTGCTGTTGAACTCAAATTGTTTTTAGATTAATGCAGTATCTAATAAAATGCCAATGCTATATAAATATTTGTTATTATATTTTCTAGGGAATAACAACTAGAATAAAAGTATCTATGCATGTTCGATGAAGACATGGCTTTTTAATTTTTAAAAATTTTCTACTTTTACAAGCATATCGAGTATTCATCCCAGTTTCCCTTCTTCCCCTCTCCTTTTCCTTCTCTCCCTGCCCTTCATCGTTCACTCCCACTCCTTCCACACTTCTGCCTGTGTGCTTTTATGGATCACTGGGTACACTCTGGCTTTGTCAACTCCTGTGGAGGCTCAGGCCTCTGTGATATATCAAGTTACTACTCTTTAGGACACACCACTGGTTTGTGCATTTCCCTTCATTCATCCAGTTTTAGACCCAAAGGTTTCCCCTGCAAGTGCCCATTCCATGGGTATAATAACAGCTACCCACAGAGCAGTTTGGTGTACTGTCTTCCTACCTATGGGTTTATTGGATATCTTTGCTATTGTTCTTTTTACTTCCCTTTTTTAGGTTCTTGTTCTAGTTTGCTGTAACAGGGATGTGTACCATTTTGACAAGCAGATCTTGAGTCCAGTCAGAAAGCTGTTGATTGTCTCCTTAATAGTCATGACACTATTACACTGGTGGTCACCTGTTGCCATGCTGATTTATATTACAACTTACAGCTCTCATGCCATTGATGGGGCTTGTGATTATTTCTCTTCCCCGTCAGCTTCTATAGCATTCCTTGGTACTGTGTAAGCTATCTGGCAAGGAGAAAATCTTCAGATCAGTTCAGCTGGTATATTTTTGTCATGTTCTGTGATCCATTTGTAGTGCATCTTCGATAACAGAGTCTTACTGAGAGTTTTTGGTGAGCAAACAAGAGCTATGACAAAAACCTATTTTCCTCACTCTATGCTTCTGTGCATAGGGACTGCACATTCTTGTCCCTTTCTTTAAAACACATTTTTAAACTGTAGTCTGGTTTATTTTTTATCCATTACAAATGTATAAAAGAGCCTCACTCACATGCTGCTAAACGCAGCAAGAACATTGAGAAATATAGCATTGGTTTGCCTCAGAAAAGTAACACATTGCACTGTCAAAGTTTATAAAATTGGCCCAAAACATTGTTGCAATGTTACAATACCAGCTTTTAAAGTTCAGTAATGAGTGGGGGAAGCTTAGGTGTATACATGCAGAACTGTAAAAGCCATCCAATTTAATTAATGTTGCACGTAGACTGTAATTCTATATAAACCAAGACTCAGACAATCTCTTAAATCTGAATTAACACTGTCAGCTCATGTCATCTGGAGAGATCATCAAGGAAAGCCTAGAAAGTTCTCTCATTTATGCAGAGAAGAGAATTAAGTCCCTTCCCCAGCTCTTCACTCCACAAGTAATAGTATGCAAGTAACAGTATATTAAAAGCTAGGTGTTCTTTCCACTGTCAACATTTATAGGACAGCTGCAATGAGGTCAAGCTGGGGGTTTAATTTGTATTAACACAAAGTAGTCCCAAAGTTAATGATCACATGACTTTCACAGTGAATTTAAAAATGCAAAATAATCCTTCTTAGAATAATAGAGGAGAACATCCAGCCACAGATCTAAGAGAGTCTGATCAAAACATGGCCCCATAAGAATTACATCACCCCCAAAATAGCCCCCAAATAAAAAGCAGTTCTGAAAATGAGAAAATATAACTTAAGATATCTTGGGAAAAAAATGTGAATACAGGTTCAAAAAATAATTAGGAGATATGTTTTCATAAGACTACCTAGGGTTAGGTGTGTAAAGTATTTTACTATTTCAAGTGTAACACTAGTTTCTAAGCATTAATTTACAAATAATATGTTCATTTTGTAAAACACATTTTTAATACATATTATTAGCATAGGAAGTGCCTTTTGGGTTACTTCCCACAATCTTGGGGTTTTCATATAAGTCCTTCTGTCCCTCCTATCTCCCATGTCCCTCCTATCTCCATCCCCTCATTCCTTGCTATGTATTTTTCCCCAGTTATCCCCCGCCTTGTCCTGGTATCCTAAACCTCCCCTTTAAAAGGTTTCACCCTAACCATCCCTTCCCACTCATAGGTCTTTTTCAAGTTTTATGGTTCTTACACTGTTTCAAATCCAAGTACATTGACAAGATATCAGTTCAGTTATCCACATAAAAGAAAGAACATGCAGTACTTGTCTTTCTGTGTCTGAGATACCTCACTCAATATTAAAGTTTCCAGTTCCATCCATTTACCAGAAAATTCCATCATCTCTCATCCTTTTTTAAATGTTTTTATTTATTTTTTCCACTCATACAAACTTAATAGGTATCCTGGTGCCCTCCCTCCTTCCACCTCTCCCTGAATCCCCTTGCTCCCTCCTCTCTTTTCCACTTCTTTCCCCCCTCCCTTCCTTTCTCCCAGTGGCTCCCCAAACCCTGGGGCATCCTTTAGTGTGCATGTCAAACTTCTCTCTGGTTCCTCCTCTCTGATGAGATGTAAGAACTCAGCAGCATTGCCTAGAGCTTTTCCTTGTGTTCCCCTTTAGTATAGGAACACTATTGTGGCTGTTGATCCCTTGCCTCTAAGGATCCTAGTGCTGTGATCCATGCTAGACTTTGGGGGTTCACTGATGTGTTGGTCATTGCGCAGGTCATGCAAAGTCTTATTATGATTACTTCAGCCCTAACTTGTGTGAAATATCTTGCATATTGTTGCTCCTCTCCACCTTTAGGCTCTTACAATCTTGACGCCCCCTCTTCCTCAAATTTCCCTGAGCTTTAGGATGGGGAGAAATTAGGCTGACCTAGTTCCAGGTGATTAATGTACGGTCTCTGATGTTCTGAATTATGGTTTGTTGTTTTTGCTGTTCCTCCACCACCCTTGACTGAATCCTGATGGGTATTGGATGTCACCTCCTAGCCAGAGAAAAAAGGCTGTTAAAATAGTCTTACCATAAGAGTAGATTCAAAGGTAGATGGAATAAGAGTAGGAGACTGTGGTGGTGGGGGGTCAGTCTCCCATTTTCAGAATGGTTACCATCTATCTGCCAGGCTCTATGACCTCCCTGACTGGTGAGATAAACCCAATCAGTTGCAAGTGACCAGGAAGGAAAGTCTGTGAGCTTAACCAGATGTCTCACTACTTACTTGGAGTACTTGATGGTGGGCTATTTTCTCTGCTGTAGCATGATCCCCTATATCCTTGTTTCTGGTGAGGCCCTCCTTCCCCTTCCCTCCTGTTTATAATCTTTGCAATTACTGTAGATATTATAGAGATTTATCTTTGAGTGTGTCACTAAGTGAGTTTGATACTATGATCCACCTATTAGGGAGTACATATGGTGCTTAATTTTCTGTGTCTGGGATACTTCACTCAGTATAATTGTTTCTAATTCCATCCATTTCCCAGCAAATTTCATTAATTCCTCATTTTTGATGGCTGAGTAGTATTCTATTGTATAAATGTACCACATTTTCCTTATCCACTTGTCAACTGTTGGACATTTGGGTTGATTCCATGTCTTTGCTATTGTAAACAGTGCTGCTATGAACATGGTCGTGCTTGTGCTATTGAGGTGAATTTTTGCTGTATGGGGGGTTATTCTCCAAATTGGAATAGCAGGGTCATATGGCATTTCAATCTTTAACATTTTTAAGAATCGCCAGATGGCTCACCAGAGTGGTTGTATAAGCCTGCATTCCCACCAACAATGTAGGAGAGTTCCCTTCTCTCTACATCCTCTCCAGCATTTGGTGTTGTTTGTATTGTGGATTTTTGCGATCCTGACAGGGGTGAGATGATATCTCAGGGAGGTTTTGATTTGCATTTCCCTGATGGTGGAACATTTTTTAAGATACTTGTTAGACATTTCAATTTCGTCCCTGTTAAAGTTTCTTTTAAGTTCCAAGGCCCAATTTTTAACTGGGCCATTTGTTTCCTTGGTGTTTATTTTCTAAGTTCTTTGTGCACTCTGGATAATAGAGCTCTATCAGATACGTGGTTAGTGAAGATTTTCTCCCATTCTGTGGGTTGCCTTTGTGCTTGAGTTACAATCTCTTTATCTGAACAGAAACTCTGTAATTTCATAAGATCCCATCTGCTGATTGTTGGTTGTATTGACTGTGCTATTGGATTTCCATTTAGGAACTGTTGTTCAAGTCCAATCAGCTCAAGGAAATTTCCTATCCTTTCAACTAAGGTTTTTATAGTCTCTGGCCTTATATTGAGGTCTTTGATCTATTTGGAATTAGTCTTGTAGATGATGACAAGTACAGGTCCAATTTTAGTCTTCTGCATGTGGACATCCAGTTTTGCCAGCACCATTTGTTGAAGATGCTGTTCTTTTTCCATTGGATTTTTTGGGCCCCTTTGTCACAGATCAAATGGCTGTAGTTGTGTGGGCTTATATCTGGGTCTTCAACCCTTATCCATTGATCTGCATGTCTATTTTGGAGCCAGTACTGGGCTGTTTTTATAATTACGGCTTTGTAATATAGACTAAAGTTTGGTATGGTGATACCTCTAGCAGCGTTTTTGTTTCTCAGGATTGTTTTTGCTATCCTGGGTCTTTCGTGCCTCCATATGAATTTTGAGATTGTTTGATCAATTTCTTTAAAGAATTGCTTTGTGATTTTAATTGGAATAGCACTGAATCTGTATATTTCCTTTGGTAAGATGGTCATTTTTATGATATCGATTCTGCCAATCCAGGAACATAGGAGGCCTTTCCACCTTCTGGTGTCTTCTGTAATTTCTTTCTTTAGGGTTTTAAAGTTTTCATTATAAAGGTCTCTTACTTTCTTGGGTAGGTTTATACAAGGTATTTCATTATTTTTAGGGGCTATAGTAAATGGGATTGTTTCTCTCAGAGCTTTTTCACTTCTTTCATCTTGGGCATATAAGAAGACCACTTCTTTTGGTATATTTATTTTGTATCCTGGTATCCTGCTGAACTTCTGTATTAGTTCCAGGAGTTTCCTGGTGGAGTTTTTGGGATCACTCAGGTATAGGCATCTGCAAATAGAGATAACCTGACTTCTTCCTTGCCGATTTGAATCCCTTTTATGTCCCTTTCTTGCCTTATGGCTTCAGCTAAGACTTCAAGTACAATATTGAATAGAAGTGGTGAGAGTGAACAGCCTTGTCTAGTTCCTGATTGAAGCGGGAATGCTTCAAGTTTTTCCCCACTGAGTATAATCCTGAATATAATAAGGAGTATTGGTGTTATTTGTTCCTTATGTCTGATAGAACTCTGTGCTGAATCCATCTGGTCCAGGACATTTTTTGGTGGGAAGATTACTTCATCAATTTTGTCATTTTATAGGATTATTGTATACCTTGTTGTATACCACTTTTATTATATTGATAAAGATTCCTTCCATTCCAACTGTCTCTAGGGTTTTGATATTTTCAAAAGCTTTTTCTGTATCTATCGAGAGTATCATATCGTCTTGAATTTTGGACTGGTTTTTATGGTGAATAACATTTATTGATTTACGTATGTTGAACCAACCTTGAGTGCCTGGAATAAAGCCTACTTGATCCCCCTGTATGATCTTTTTGATATGTTTTTGAATCCAATTTGCTACAACTTTGTTGAGAATTTTTTCATCTGTGTTCATCAAAGAGATTAGCCTGTAGTTTATTTTTTAAGTGTATCTTTATTAGCTTTTGGGATTAAGATGATATTAACTTCATAGAATGAATTTGGTAGTGTTCTTTCCTTTGCTATTTGATAGAACAGTTTAAGGAGTATTGGTGTTATTTGTTCCTTATGTCTGGTAGAACTCTGTGCTGAATCCATCTGGTCCAGGACATTTTTTGGTGGGAAGATTACTTCATCAATTTTGTCATTTTATAGGACTATTGAAATAATTCACAACTTCCTGATTCAATTTAGGTAAGTTGTGCATACTTAGGAATTCATCCATTTCTTTTTGTCATGTCAAATTTCACAGAGTATAAGTTTTTGAAATATGACCTTATAATTCTCTAAATTTCTTGGATATCAGTAGTGATAACTCCATTTTCATTTCTAATTTTTGTTAATTTTGGTTTTCTCTCTCTTGCTTTTGGTTAGTTTAGGTAGGGGTATATGAATCTTATTTTTTGAAAGAACCAGATTTTTGAGTGGTTGAGTCTCTGTATCATTTTCCTTATCTCTATTTCGATATTTCTCCCCTGATTTTGTTAATCTCTCTTCTATTGCTTTTGGGATCAGATTGCTCTAGTGTGTCTAAAGCTTTGAGCTGCATTGTTAAGTTATTTATTTGTGATGTTCTATTTTTTTGATGTGGGCATTAAGAGCTACGAACTTACCTCTTAGGACAGCTTTCATTGTGTCCCAGAGATTTTGTTAAGTTGTATTTTCATTATCGTTCACTTTCAGGAAATCTTGAATTTCTTTTATAATTTCTTCTTGAATCCAGTTCTCACTCAGCATCATAGTATTTATTTTCCAGGAGTTAGTGTATTTTCTGTTGTTTGTTGTGTTGCAGACACCAAGCTTTAGACCATGATGGTCTGATAGGGTACAGGCTACAATTTCAACTTTCCTGTATGTGTGGAGATTTGTTTTGTGGCCCAATATGTGGTCTATTTTGGAGAAAGTTCTGTGTGCTGCTGAGAAAAAATGTGTATTCTTTGGTGTGTGGATGAAAAGATCTGTGAGGTTCATTTCTTTTTTTTTTTAATTTAAAAGTTTATTTATTTATTTATTTATTTTATTTCAACTCATAGAAACTAAACAGGTACACCGGCCCCCTCCCTCCCTCTGACCTCCCACTGCCCTATGGCCTGCTCTCCTCTCTCCTCCCTCCCTGTCCCCCAGTGCCTCCCCCTCCCATCCCCGGAGCATCCTTTAATGTGCATGCCAAATTCTCCTCTGGATCCTCCTCTCTGATGAGGTGCAAGGACCCAGTAGCATTTCCCAGAAAACTTTCCTGTGTTCCCTTAAGTATAGGAACACTACTGTGGCTGTCAATCCCTTGCCTCCAAGGATCCTATTGCCTTTAGCAAATGCTCGACTTTGTGTGGTCAATAGTGTATTGGATATTGAGCAGGGCATGCAAAGTCCAATTATGATTGCTTCGGCCCTACCCTGTGTGGAGTATCTTGCATATCATTGCTCCTCCCATCCTTGTGCTCTTACAATCTTACCGCCCCCTCTTCAGCAAATTTCCCTGAGCTTCAGGATGGGGAGAGATTAGGGTGGCCTAGGTCCAGGTGGTTGATATAGAGTCTCTGAAGTTCTGGATTATGGTTTGTTGATGTTTTTTTATCAGTTTTGCTGCTCCTGCAATGCCCTTCACGCCATCCTGATGGGTATTGCATGTCCCCCCCGCCCCGGTCAAAGATAAAAACTTGTTAAACTAGAGTCTTGTTATAAGAGTATATTCAAAGATAGATGTAATAAAAGTAGGAAACCGCAGTGATAGAGGGGTCAATCACCCATTTGCAAAATGGTTATTTTTTATCTGACAGACTATATGCCCTCCCCTTCTGGTAAGATCATCTGGTGAGTTGTAAATGATCAGGATGGAAAGTCTGTGAACTTAACCGGATGTCTCATTACTTACTTGCAGTCGTTGATGGTGGCCTATTTGCTCTGCTTGGCATGTAACATGTTCCCCTCTCTCCTTGTTTCTGGTGTGATCCTCCTACCCCATCCCTCCTGTTCATAATCCTTGCAATTACTGTAGGTATTACAGAGATTTATTATTGAGTGAGTTTAGTACTAGGAGTCACCTATTAGGGAGTACATATAGTGCTTAATTTTCTGTGTCTGGGATACTTCACTCAGTATAATTGTTTCTAATTCCATCCATTTCCCGGCAAATTCCATTAATTCATCATTTTTGATGGCTGAGTAGTACTCCATTGTATAGATGTACCACTGTTTCCTTATCCACTCATCAACTGTTGGACATTTGGGTTGATTCCATGTCTTTGCTATTGTAAACAGTGCTGCTATGAACATGGTTGTGCTTGTGCTATTGAGGTGAATTTTTGCTGTATGGGGGGTTATTCCCCAAATTGGAATAGCAGGGTCATATGGCATTTCAATTTTTAATTTCTTTAAGAATGTCCAGACGGCTTGCCAGAGTGGCTGTATGAGCCTGCATTCCCACCAGCAATGTAGGAACGTTCCCGTCTCTCTACATACTCTCCAGCATTTGTTGTTGTTTGTATTGTGGATTTTTGCCATCCTGACTGGGGTGAGATGATATCTCAGGGAAGTTTTGATTTGCATTTCCTTGATGGCTAAGGAAGTGGAGAATTTTTTAAGATATTTGTTAGACATTTTAGTTTCATCCCTGATAAAGTTTCTTTTAAGTTCCAAGGTCCATTTTTTTAATTGGGCCATTTGTTTCCTTGGTGTTTACTTTTCTAAGTTCTTTGTGCACTCTGGATAATAGAGCTCTATCAGGTATGTGATTAGTGAAGATTTTCTCCCATTCTGTGGGTTGCCTTTGTGCTCATGTTACAATCTCTTTATCTGAACAGAAGCTCTTTAATTTCACAAGATCTCATCTGTTGAGAGTTGGTTGCAGTGTCTGTGCTATTGGATGTCCGTTTAGGAACTGTTGGCCTAGCCCAATCAGCTTGAGGGAGTTCCCTACTCTTTCAACTATGGTTTTAATAGTCTCTGGCCTTATATCAAGGACCTTGATCAATTTAGAATTAAGTCTTGTACATGGTGACAAGTACGGGTCCAGTTTTAATCTTCTGCATGTGGACATCCAGTTTTGCCAGCATCATTTGTTGAAGATACTGTTCTTTTTCCATTGAATTTTTTGGGCCCCGTTGTTAAAGATCAAATGGCTGTAGTTGTGTGGGCTTATATCTGGGTCTTCAACCCTTATCCATTGATCCGTGTGTCTATTTTGGAGCCATTACCAGGCTGTTTTTACAACTATGAATTTGTAGTATAGATTAAGGTTTGGTATAGTGATACCTCCAGCCGTGTTTTTGTTACTCAGGATTATCTTTGCTATCCTGGGTCTTTTGTGCCTCCATATAAATTTTAAGATTGTTTGGTCAACGTCTTTAAAGAATTGCTTTGGGATTTTAATTGGTATAGCATTGAATTTGTTTATTGCCTTTGGTAGGATGGTTATTTTTATGATGTTGATTCTGCCAATCCAGGAACATAGGAGGCCTTTCCACCTTCTGGTGTCTTCTGCAATTTCTTTCTTGAGGGTTTTAAAGTTTTCATCGTAAAGGTCTCTTACTTCCTTCATTAGGTTTATACCAAGGTATTTCATTTTTTTAGGGGCTATAGTAAATGGGATTGTTTCTGTCAGGGCTTTTTCACTTCTTTCATTCTGGGCATATAAGAGGGCCACTGATTTTTGTACATTTATTTTGTATTCTGCCACAATGCTCAACTTCTTTATTAATTCCAAAAGTTTCCTGGTGGAGTTTTTGTGATCACTCATGTATAAGATCATGTCATCTGCAAATAGGGATACTTGATTTTTCCCTTGCTGATTTGAATCCCTTTTATGTCCCTTTCTTGTCTTATGACTTCAGCTAAGACTTCAAGTATAATATTGAATAGAAGTGGTAAGAGTGCAAAGTCTAGCATTTGCTAAAGGCACTAACATTCTTGGAGGCAAGGGATTGACAGCCACAGTAGTGTTTTTATGCTTAAGGAGAACACAGGAAAGGGGTCTGGGAAATGCCACTGGGTCCTTGCACCTCATCAGAGAGGAGGACCCAGAGGAGAGTCTGGCATGAACATTGAAGGATGCTCCAGGGATTGGAGGGGGAGGCACTGGGAGATGGGGAGCGAGGAGCGAGGGGAAGGGGGCATAGGGCAGTGGAAGTTAGAGGCAGGGAGGGAACTGGTGTGCCTGTTAAGTTTGTATGAGTGAAAGAAAAAAGATTTAACTTATAAAAAAGTGGTGAGAGTGGACAGCCTTGTCTAGTACCTGATTGAAGTGAGAATGCTTTAAGTTTTTCTCCATTGGGAAAAGCCTTGCTGAAGGCTTTTTGTATAATGCTTTTATTATATTGATAAAGGTTCCTTCCATTACAACTGTTTCTAGGGTTTTGATCATAAAAGGCTGTTGGATCTTACCAAAAGTTTTTTCTGCATATGTGGAGAGTATCATGTGGTTTTGGACTTTGGATTGATTTATATGATGAATTACATTTATTGATTTGCGTATGTTGAACCAACCTTGTTTGCCTGGAATAAAGTCTACTTGATTCCCATGAATGATCTTTTTGATATGTTTTTGAATCCGATTTGCTAAGACTTTATTGGGAATC
This sequence comes from Typhlomys cinereus, assembly GCA_023101885.1. NCBI lineage: Eukaryota > Metazoa > Chordata > Mammalia > Rodentia > Platacanthomyidae > Typhlomys > Typhlomys cinereus. The sequence goes on along the minus strand of JALPQD010000016.1, from coordinate 2,044,498 downwards.
TTTGCATCTGTGTTCATCAGAGAGATTGACCTATAGTTTTCTTTTTAAAGTGAGTCTTTATTATGTTTTGGGATTAAAACAATATTAGCTTCATAGAAGGAATTTGGTAGTGTTCCTTCCTTTGCTATTTGATGGAACAGTTTAAGGAGTATTGGTGTTATTAGCCCCTTAAATGTCTGGTAGAACTCTGTGCTGAATCCACCTGGTCCAGGACATTTTTTGGTGGGATGATTCGAGATTACTTCCTCGATTTCCTCATATGTTATAGGACTATTTAAATAATTCACAACTTCCTGATTCAATTTAAGTAAGTTGTGTTTACATAGGAATTCATCCATGCCTTTGTGTTGTCATATTTCACAGAGTATAAGTTCTTGAAATATAACGTTATAAATCTCTGGATTTCTTGGGTATCAGTAGTGATAACTCCATGTTCATTTCTAATTTTGTTAATTTGGGTTTTTTCTCTCTTGGTTTTGTTTAATTTAGCTAGGAGTGTATCAATCTTATTGATTTTTTTCAAAGAAACAGCTTTTTGACTGGTTGATTTTCTGTATCGTTTCCCTAATCTTGATGTCAGATATTTCTCCCCTTATTTTGCTAATCTGCTCTCTTCTGCTGCTTTTGGAATCAGATTGCTCTAGTTTCTCTAAAGCTTTAAGCTGCATTGTTAAGTTGTTTATTTCTGACGTTTCCATTTTTTTGATGTAGGCATTAAAGCTATGAACTTACCTCTTAGAACAACTTTCATTGTGTCCCAGAGATTTTGTAAGTTGTCTTTTCATTATCGTTCACTTTCAGGAAGTCTTGAATTTCCTTTTTAATTTCTTCCTGAATCCAATTCTCATTCAGCATCATAGTGTTAAGTTTCGAGGAGTTAGTGTATTTTCTGTTGTTTGTTATGTGGTGGATGTCAAGCTTTAGGTCGTGGTGGTCTGATAGGGCACAGGCTAAACTTTCAACTTTCCTGTATATGTGGAGATTCGTTTTGTGGCCCAATATGTGATCTATTTTGGAGAAAGTTCTGTGTTCTGCTGAGAAAAATGTGTATTCTTTGGTGCGTGGGTGAAAAGTTCGATAGAGATCTGTAAGGTCCATTTCTTTAAGGGTTTGCTTAAGGTCCAAAGTGTCTCTGTTAAGCTTTTGACCTGTTGATCTATCCCATGTTGAGAGGGCGGTGTTGAAGTCCCCAAGAATTATCATTTGGGGGTTGATTTCTCGCTTCAGACGCTGTAGGGTTTTCTTAGTGAATGTGGAGGGACCCCTATTGGGTGCATATATGTTCAGTATTGTGAAGTCTTCCTGGTGAATTGTACCTGTGACTGAAATGTAGTATCCATCTGTGTCTCATGATTTTTTTTTGGTTTGAAGTCCACTTTGTCCGACAGCATAATGGCTCCCTCTGCCTATTTCCTGGTTCCATTAGCTTGCAGAATTTTGGACCAGCCTTTCATTTTTAAGATGTGCCTATCTTTTGTGGTGAGATGAGTTCCTGAAGGCAGCAGATTGATGGGTTGTGGTTTTTAATCCAAGTTTGTAATCTGTGTCTCTTAATCGGTGAGTTAATACCATTGACATTTAATGTTATAATGGAGAAATTATTTTTAATTCTGCACATTTTTTATGTTTAGTGAATTTTGTGAGCTTATTGTTTGACATTTATGTTTTTGTGGTATTATACTTCCCTTCTGTCCTCCTGGATATGCTTGTTTTTTTTCTTCAATTTGCGTATCATTTCTAGCATTTTTTGAAGGCCTGGTTCGGTAGACATGTATCCCTTCAAGTTGTCTTTGTGCTGGAAAACTTTTCTTTCTCCCTCGATCATGACAGGTAGTTTTGCTGGGTATGTCAGTCTGGGTTGGCATTTTTGCTCATTTAATACTTGAAGTACGTCTCTCTAAGCTCTTCTTGCTTTTACTGTTTCCATTGAGTAGTCCTTTGTTATTCTAATAGGTTTGCCTTGAAAAGTGACTTGTTTTTTTTCTCTTGAAGTTCTCAGCACCTTTTATTTGTCTTGAATGTGGAGTGTTTTAACTATTATTTGCCGTGGCGATTTTTGGTCATATCTGTTTGGAGTGCGAAATGCCTGTTATATTTGGTTGGGCCTCTCATTCTTCAGTTGAGGGAAGTTTTCATTTATGATATTTGAAAAATTTCCTCAGGTGTGGTATTTTGGGATTCTTGCTCTGGTATTCCATGAATGTGCATGTTAAGCTTCTTCAGGGTGTCCCATATCTCTTGAATGTTCCTCTCAAGTATCTTTTTTGGCTTTAATAAGCTCTTCCATTGAGCTAGTTAATTCTCCCACTTTGTCTTCAAGATCTGAAATTCTATTTTCTGCTTTCTTAGTTCTGCTGATAAGACTCTCTGTTGAGCTTTGGGTTGAAGATAACTTGTCTTTTAGTTCAATTTTAAACTTTGCCTGAGACTGTTTTAACTGCTCTATGCCTATTTTTGTTTCTTGAACTGTTTGTCTCAACTCCTCCAAATGCCTATTGTGTTCCTGTTCAAAGTGGTTGATGCGGTTGTTTAACTCCTCTTGGATTTCCTCTTTCATAGTACTTATCATGGTAATGATCATACTTTGAAAGTGGTTGTCTTGGGTCTGGCTTTCTTGGCTGTTTTCTGTGAATTTGTTCTGGTTGGAATCCATAAAGGCGTTAATTCTTTCGGTGGGAGATTGGTCTTCTTGGGTTTTGTTTCTCATGGATCTGCACTTTGACTTGGGCATTGTTATTTTCTCTTCTATGGCTTTTCAGTTTCTGTGTGTTTTTGACTGAACTGATTTAGTTGGTATTACTATACTTGGGCAGTTATTACTAGTGCTTTCCTTGGAGTTGAGTATGTTTGTCTTTTGTTATTGTTTTTTCCTAGTTGAGGTTATTAGGCTGTTAGTACATCAGTTAAGTCAGGTTAAGTAGACAGGGGGTGAATATTAGTATGGTAGTGCACTTTTACAATTTAGTATCTTGGTGAGTTGTGAGAGTGAGTGGTATACTCCCTGGAGTTGTATATGTTTTTGTGGTGGCTATATGGAAAAGTTAATCTACAGTGATTAATACTAGAAAGGAACAGTAAGGTGAGAAAAAGGAGGTTTTCTTATCTTTAAAGGGCTGGATGTGACGAATCTATCCCATGTGATAGGATGATTGTAAAGAGCTTCAGATGTATGTCCTTTGTCCCTTAGAGTTTTGCTTGAGTTTCTTTTGGAGTCTATTGAATTCCGAGTAGCAGTGTGTCTTCCGTGGACCATGTCCGTGGGTCCCCTGTGGGCCGGAGAGGCAGAGGGGTGATGTTGATGTCAGAATTCTTCACCTGGGACTTGGGAGTTGGCATAGTGGACCACCCAAGCTCCATGGATTGAGGAATGTGAGCAAATCCTGCCTGGTCCGGCAGAGAGGCTGGTGGGAGGAAGCAAGGGGCTGGGGCCCAGGCAAGAGGGGAGGCAGCCTGGGTGCCGCTGGGACACGGGCCACCTGGAGGGGGCTGGGAGAACTCATCTGGGGATGGAGGACTGGGAGTAGCAGTGGGGTGGAGAGGCGGGCGGGAGGAAGCTGTACGGTTCATTTCAGTAAGAGTTTGATTAAGTTCCAATGTGTCTTTGTTAAGTTTTTGACCTGTTGATCTATCCCATGTTGAGAGGGTAGTATTGAAATCCCCAGGAATCATCGTTTGGGGTTTGATTTCTTGTTTTAGAGGCTGTAGGGTTTGCTTAATGAATGTTTAGGAGCGCGCATTAGATGCATATATGTTCAGTATTGTGAAGTCTTCCTGGTGAATTGTACCTGTGATTAAAATATAGTATCCATCTGTGTCTCTTATGATTTTTTTTGGTTTGAAGTCCACTTTGTCCGGTACCATTATAGCTACCTCTGCCTGTTTCCTGGTTCTATTAGCTTGCAGATTTTTGGACCAGCCTTTTAATTTTACATGTGCCTATCTTTTGTAGAGAGATGAGTTTCCTGCAGGCAGCAGAATGATGGGTTTTGATTTTTTTTTGAACTTTAAAGATCAGATTTATTTGGAGAAAACAAAAAAAACCCATAACCCAAAGGATGGGATTTAACATCTCAAGACATCTTCCAGGTAATGTCTACAGATTACAAATCATTTTCATAGAAGATATTTTTGTACAAATTTTACATGTTCAGGAGTGGGGCATAAGTCCACCCCTGTTTTTATTTTAACAGAGGAGCGAAGAGGAGAGTGGGATAAAACAGCTTTTGTAGTTTTTGGATGCAACTATTTAGAAGGAAAATAGACACGAAGAGGGCAAACTACCTTCTCACTGTCTATAACCAATGGGTTTAAAAAAAACCCAGTCAACCTTGGGTATCTCTCTGAAAGTCCACTTCCTAGAAACTAGCAAATGGAGCCCACTGGATAAGCGATGTGCTGTGCGCACTGCTGCCGCACACAGTGAACAGCACCCTGCATGGCAGACAGGACTAGCCTATGACTTGTAATTAAGGCCAGTGCTATCTGCTCACAATTGGGAAGGTCACCACCTCTGGCGCTGACCCAATCAAGGTTGTAAGAAAAGCTGCCAATTCAACTATTCCTATTGCTGCACACATATTCAAACCAGTCCATCATGTAAGATATTTTGATCTACAGAAGTGGTCAAAACAACAGTAGGAGGCATGAATAGAAGGAACAGGAATTAAAAATCACAAAGCTGTTTTGCTTGAGACAAAGTGATTCCTCAGGTCACACAGTTGCTGGTGGCTAAGGTGAGACAATTGTGAGGACAGGTAGGTAACTGATGGAGACTTTTGGGAGGTAGGAATAGTATCAAGAATGCAACCTGACAAGAGTGAATATTAAAAGGTTCAAGGTTTCAGTAGAATATGGGTATGCATGAACTCCCAGAAAAGACTGTGCTTAGAAGGGGCAAAACCAAGGTAGACTAGTATTTCCCACAAACCCTGTGCTTCTTCCTCCAGGAAGCCACTGTTCATGTGTTTATTAGAAGTTGTATCATTTCCCCTAAAGTAATCTGTCACCTTCCAAAAGCTTTCAAACCACTATTGAACTTCCCTTTCGTTTTGTTCCCCAAGCAGTCTTGTCAGTGTTCTGTAGACTCACTCCCAGTTACTTTCCTGGGGGGTAAAAAAATAAAAGATCCCCCCCCAGGCTGGCCACAATAGTTGAGATTAAAATAAAAGGGCCAGCAGCCTTCTGGAGACTAACATGGCCAGACTAAATCTATCTACTTTCCCCAGGATGGGAAATTTATTCAGATGATGTTTGGAAATTTATAAATGCCACCATGTGATAAGAATTCAAAGTAGAAACCTCACTCTTTCTAGTAGCTCCCCCACTCCCCACGTGATTGACAAGGTTTCACTTGCCAATGCCATTTCTGATGAGTGGAGCCCTGGGCACTAGTCACGCAGCAGCTTCTTGATATCACAACATCCCACAACTTGCTCACTCAAAAGTTGTAGCCACTATCTCTCTGAATACGATGGTGATTCTCCAGTTACTTCAATACTTAAAAAAGTCTGTAGCAGCATGCAAAAGAATTTCATTTCATTAAAAAAAAGTTAAGAAAGGTCTTCAGGAGATGGTGAGTTTTATTTTGTCTTGTCTGGATAGAGGTTCGATTTGCTCTTGAATGTTCCAGGGTGGAGAGACTAGGAGAGAGCTCAGAATGTAGAAGTCTACTCAGTGTAGTCTCCCTCGTTCTCATCTTTGCTATCCACAGAAAGAGCAGCATACTTGCTTGCAGAACTGAACTTAGAGGCTAGATTTTTCTCAGGTTTCTTTGGCTCAGGTGCAGATCTGGAGTCTTGATCCTTTTACCATCTTTCCTATCGGACTCCTTACAGTGGTCTTTGTTCCCTCTATCTCCTGGAGCTTGGCTAGAGTTCCCAAGTTGACCTTTTGGGACACTCACTCCATCTATTTTATTTTCATCTTTCCTTGCTGGTCCTTCCTCAGATGGCTGAGCTGGAGCCAGTTTCCCCCCACCACTGGGAGGGAATTGCTGCTCTGGGTCTGAGCTCTGTGATTGAGCAGGAGAATTAGAGCACACACATTCTCCTTTGGTGGAGGTGGTGGCATTATCTTTAGAGGCTGATCGGATTTAGGAGGCTTAGAAGTTGGAGAGTGACAGTCTTCTTCTTTATTGAATGTTTCAGTTTTCTAGAGACTTCTCACTCTCTCTCCTTCGTGTAGCCTGGTCTAACTTACTTCTGCCAGATGTGGCTGAGGTTCCAGTCTGTGACAACTCACTTCCTGTTCTCAACCATTCTCATTCCTGAGTTTACTTCACTTCGCCAACTTGGGCGTCTTTCCTGGGGCGACAGTCTAGTTTTGGCTCATCCAGCTGGCGCTTCAATTTCTCCTGCTCCTTCTGCAGCCGCTCTTCTACTTCTCTTTCTCTAGCAGCTGCGTCAACAGGCTTTGTCCCACCAAAGATAGAAGCCGCTCGACTGGACTGGGAGGTGCTAGCAGAGGAATCATCTTCCTTAGGAGTACTCCGAGGCTTTGGATTCAGTTTGGGTCTTTGGGGGGAACCTCTATCATCACGCCTATAATCATCCCGAGAATAATCATCTCTGGAGCTCCATGATCGATCGTCCCGTCCGTCATACCGGTCTTCATAGTGGTCCCCACCTCCTCTGTAGTCATCTTCCCTACGGTATCCACTGCCAAATGCTCTTCTGCCACTCCCTGTCCTCGAGTCACAGCCTCTGTCATAGTCTCTGCTGCCTCGGTCATCATAGCGATCCCCTATATCGATCCATATCCCAGCGTGGACCAACACGATACCGATCTGAATCGTAACGATCTCAATACTTGTCTCCAAAGCTATCATCACCTCTTCTAGGCGGGTAGTCGTCAAAGCTGTCTGTGGCAGGACGGGCCGTCCAGTCTGTGTCTGTTTTGTCAGAATCCCGATTTATATCTTGGCCAAAAGAATGATCATCCCTGTCTTTATCCTGTGCTTGATCAGCAACATCCACTCAAATTCTTCTGTTACCTGAAGACTCTTCATTGAGACTCAGTGCACTGAGCAGGGAATCCAGATCCTCAAACTCAGCATAACCAAAACCTTTCAACCGGTCTGGATTACTGGGTTCACAAGGTAAACGGACTGCACTGATATTTAATCCGCTAAAGAATTATTTAATGGAGTCTTCTGTCACATCATAGGGCAGGTTCCCTAGGAAAGCAGTGTAGGATGGAGATTTGGGAAGACGGCTCCAGTCGATATTGGGTTCCTGAGCAGCCGGTGGAGCAGTGGGAAGGACAGAATGGTCAACTGGAGCTGCCCTATACATCCTCATTGTTACTATGACAAGTTGTTGACACCTCTCCTTCCAGGTCATCTGTTTCATACAGATGGGGGGGGACATACGTGCTTCCTCCACCAGTTCCCCCATCTTCAGCCAGAAAGTCTGTTAGGGAAATAGTTTTCCCCTTATTCTTCTTTTTTGTTGAGGCTGCCATGTTGGGAAAGGGAGAGAGAATGCAAAGGGGGGTTGTGATTTTTTAATTCAAGTTTGTAATCTGTGTCTCTTGATTGTTGAGTTAATTCCATTGACATTTAATATTATAATGGAAAAATTACTTTTAATTCTGGACACTTTTTATGTTTAGTGGCTTTCATAAGTGTATTATTTGGTTTTTAGGTTTTGGTGGTATTATACTTCCCTTCTGTCCTCCTGGATACGCTTGTTCTTTTCTCCAAGCTTGAGTATCATTTCTAGCATGTTTTGAAGGCCTGGTTTGGTAGACATGTATCTCTTCAAGTTGTCTTTGTGCTGGAAAACTTTTCTTTCTCCCTCGATCATGACAGATAGTTTTGCCAGGTATATCATCCTGTGTTGACATTGTTACTCATTCTTTACTTGAAGTACGTCTCTCCAAGCTCTTCTTGCTTTTACTGTTTTCATTGAGAAGTCATTTGTTATTTTAATAGGTTTACCTTTAAAAGTTACTTTTTTTTCCCCTTGAAGCTCTTAGCACCATTTCTTTGTCTTGAATGTAGAGTGTTTTGACTATTATTTGCCGTGGCAAGTTTCTATTTTGGTTATATCTTTTGGGGTGTGGAATGCCTCTTGTATTTGGATGGATTTCTCTTCCCTTAGATGAGGAAAGTTTTCCTTTATGATGAGTTGAAAAATTTCCTCAGGTATGGTATTTTGGTATTCTTGTTCTGGTATTCCATGAATGCACATGTTAGGCTTCTTCAGGGTGTCCCATAACTCTTGAATATTTCTCTCAAGTACCTTTTTTGACTTTAACGAAGTCAAAAAGTCTATCATTGAGCTGGTTAATTCTTCCACTTTGTCTTCAAGATCTGAAATTCTATTTTCTGCTTCATTAGTTGTGCTAATAAGACTCTCTGCTGAGTTCTGGGTTGAGGATAACTTGTCTTTTAGTTCAATTTTAAACTCTGCCTGAGACTGTTTTAACTGCTCTATGCCTATTTTTGTTTCTTGAACTGTTTTTCTCAACTCCTCCAAGTGTCTGTTGTGTTCCTGTTCAAAGTTGTTGATGTGGTTATTTAATTCCCACAGATTTCCACTTTCATAGTATGATCATAGTAATGATCATGCTTTGGAAGTCGTTATCTTGGGCCTGGCTTTCTTGGCTATTTTCTGTGAATTTGTTCTGGTTGGAATCTATCATTATGGGGTTAATTCTTTCAGTGGGAGATTTGTTTTCTTGGGTTTTGTTTCTCATGGATTTGCAATTTGACTTGGGCTTGTTATTTTATCTCTTAAGACCTTCTTTCAGTTTCTGCATGTTTTTGACCGAACTGAATTAGTTGGTATTAGTACTCTCTAGCAGTTATTACTAGTATTTGCCTTGGTGTTGGGTATGCTTGTCTGTTGTTATTGTTATTTCCTAGATGAGGCTATTAGACTGCGTGGATTAAGTCAGGTTTAGTGGACAGGGGGTGAATATTAGTATGGTAGTACACTTTTATGATTTAGTACCTTGGTGATTTGTGAGTGTGAGTGGTATAGTCCCTGAAGTTGTAAATGTTTTGGGGGTGGCTATATGGAAAAGTTAATCTACAATGACTAATAATTGAAGGGAACAGGATGGTAAAGAGGGGTTTACTTATCTTTGGTCTGGATGTGAAGAATCCCATGTGATAGATGATTTTAGAAGACTTCAAATGTATAGTATTTGTCCCCTAGAGCTTTGCTTGGGGTTTCTTTGGAATCTGTTGAATTCTGAGAAGCAGTGTGTCCTTCCTGGACCATGAGCTTCCCTGGCCAAAAGGGCAAAGGTGGTGATTACTGGCACTTCAGCTGGGACCTGGGGTGTGGCCTAGTAGTCCTCCCTAGCCAGGAGCAGACTTGGTGCTGCTCTGGCTGGCTGGTGGGAGGAGCTGGGACAAGCAAGTGACCTGGGGGCTGAGGGAATTTACCTGAGAAGCAGTGTGTCCTCCCTGGACTGCGAATGTCCTGGGCGGAATGGAATCTCATCCTTTTTTATGGCTGAGTATAATATTCCATTGTGTAGATGTACTAAATTTTTTTACATCACAACATTGTTTATTATGTGAACTTTTTACAATACAAACAAAAAATATAGATATGCAACATATCAATATAGCTAAATGCAAAATGGTGACTTTTTCTCTCTTCAAGAGGCCATGTTCCAGTAAAACCACAAGGCTGAATATAGGTAGAAACAGATTGGCTTCACAATTAAATGAGATTTTTGGCTAAAAGGGCACTAACAGAATAATATATATATATATAAAAGAATCCAAAACAAACAGACAAAAAAGTTGTTATAAAAAAGCTCTAAGTGCACTGCAAGCATGTAGGTTTTTTTTCCATGTGTTCTTTTAAACATGGAAGTGTCAAAAAATAGGGTCCACTGTGTTAGAATATATTGTGGAATACTATATTGTGGAACAATGAAACCACCAGAATATGATTGTACAACAGTAAAATGTTCTCTTGCATTAAACTGAAGACATCTTTTTTAATTTAAAAAAAGGAAAAGAAAATGTAGAAAGGTACTTAGAGCTGTTAATTTCTTTTTTTTTTTATTAAAACCAGTAAGAGTTTATTGGCATAAGGATCTTTTAAATCACTTTTTTCTCCAATGAAATAAATAGAGCTTGTGATACATCATGGGCTAGAAGATAATTAAAGTCTCACCAACCTCTCCTGTTATGGGAATAGAGTCAGAAAGCCTGGTCATCAGGATAAGGGTATATCTGAATACCTCAGACAATGCAGAGCTACATTTAGGATTGTTGCTCACACAGTACCAGGACTTCACTGACCCCCAAAAGGAAGTTATCTAGTCACACAGCAGTATTCTATCAGCTTTCTGATAGCCTTCTTTAAGGAACTTATCTTCAGAGTACCCAAAGACAAGCAACATTGACTATTTTGTGTCCCCTGACCAATTGAAAATACAGAAATTTAGAATTTGGTTATTTAGCAAAATATGAGTTGCTAGAATAAGGAAATGAATACACAAAATATATTTTTTACACAGAATATTTTATAAAATTAACATACACTGCTAAACAGTTGTGTTAGTTAAGGACAGTTCACAGTATAAACCTTGTTTCTAGAGAGAAGCTCAAGTCTTTTTTTTTTTATTTCAGCTCATACAAATTTATTAGGTATACCAGTTCCCTCCCTTCCTCCTCCCCCCCCCCCCGTACCTCCTGCTCCTCTTCCCCACCCTTCTCCCTCCCCATCCCCCAGTGCCTCCCGCCCCAATTCCCAGAGAGTCCTTTCTTGTGCATGTGAGATTTTCCTCTGGGCCCTCCTCTCCGATGACGTACAAGGACCCAGTGGCCTTTCCCTGAACCCTTTCCCATGTTCCCCTTAGGTATAGGAACACTGCTGTGGCTGCCAATCCTTTACCTCCAAGGCTCTTGGTGCCTTTAGCAGATGCTAGACTTTGTGAGGTCAATAGTGTCTTGGACAATGCGCAGGGCATGCAAAGTCCAATTATGATTGCTTCAGCCCTAACTAGTATAGAGTATCTTATATATCATTGCTCCTCCCATCCTTTTGCTCTTATACTCTTACCGCCCCCGCTTCCGCAAATTTCCCTGAGCTTCAAGATTGGGAGAGACTAAGCTGGCCTAGTTCTAGGTTGTTGATATAGAGTCTCTGAAGTTCTGGATTGTGGTTTGTTGATTTTCTTTTGCAGTTTTGTTGCTCCTGCAATGCCCTTCACTCCATCCTGGTGGGCATTGTATGTTACCCCCTGGCCAGAGACAAAAAGCTGTTAGAGTCTTGTGATAAAAGCACATCCAAAGGTAGATGTAATAAATGTGGGAAACCATACTAAGGGAGGGGTCTATTATCCATTTGCAAAATTTTACATTTTATCTGCCAGACTATATGCCCTCCTCTTCTGGTGAGATCACACCCCCTCAGTAGTAAATGATCAGGAACAAAAGTCTGTGAACTTAATCAGATGTCTCATTACTTATTTGGGTCCTTGATGGAGGCCTATTTTCCCTGCTATAACATGGCCCCTTCTCTCCTTGTTTCTGGTGTGGCCCTCCTACCCCATCCCTCCTGTTCATAATCCTTGGAATTACTGTCTCTAGGTGGGCTGGGTGGGTTTGGTACTAGGAGCCACTTTCTAAGTACACAATATTGTAGACAATTCAAGGCATCTTAATCCGCATTAAGAACAACAACAAAAAATAATTTTTGCCATGCTGTTAAGTCCATCATCATGGATAAAATTGGTGCAAATTGGTCAAACAGATCCAACAAGCACCGATGTCCAAGCTGACATATTGGCAACTAATTAATAACTGGCAGTCAATGAAGTTTAAAAGATTTTTCCTTTTTTCTTGTTCTTTTCTAAGGTTGTTGAGCTTCCCAGTTTGCTTTTTCCTCTTGAAACTGATGATGTTTTTTTCTCTAATTCTTTGTATTATGCGTCCAAGTTCTTTTTCATTTGCTCATGGCGCTGGTGGAGCTCAGCTTCTGAGTCCTTCAGTTTTTAAGCTTTTTCTTTAACCTTCATCTCAACACCTGTTCCATCTCCATCTCCATCTTCTTCATCTTGGGTACATGCTCCCTTCTTCTTCCATTTGTGCCCGAGGGCTCTTAGTAAGTTGGCCTTTATTCTTGTTGTTATCCACTCCATTGTAAGTCACAGCTGCTAGTTTTCTGCTTTTGTAGTTCTCGTAGTGTACATTATTAGTAACATCTTTCAAGTCTTACATATGTGTTCTTATTAACATATTTTTTAGAATTGTAAAATCACAATGCTCACCATTTTCAACTTTGACCACACCCCAAGAATACTGGCTTCCTCTCTCCCTTTTGCCATTAACTTCAATGGTAGTATTACTACCTACCACAGCAAGAGGTAGTTATTTTTTTGACCAGCTTATTCTCTTCTTCATCATATGTTTCTGGAAATTCATATATATTTAATTTTTTCTTGGATTTCTTTCATTAACTGTTCTTTTCTAAATTGTTGGCATTCCTCTAAGGTGAGTGTGTCTGCTTTAGCAATTAGTGGGATGATATTTACTTTTTCATGCAAATGTTTCATAAATTCAATATCCAATGGTTTAAGTCCATGTCCTGAAGGAGCGATGAAGATGCCTGCATCTGTCGTCTGTTCACTGGAGATTCTGCATTTAAGTAATCTTCAAATTTATGATCAATGTAGTCAATAACAGGCTGCCAGCAATTACTATTATCCACTGCATCTCTAAATCCTGGAGTATCAACTATTGTAAGCAGCAACTGAATACCACCTTCTTTGATTAACGCTTTGGATGGCTTCACCTGTACAGTCTTTTCTATCCTATCCTATGAGTATCCTGGATACTCTGGAGAATACAGGTTTGTGAGGAATAATGAGTTGATTAATGTTTACTTTCCCAGTCCAGATTCACCTACTACCATAAGTGTAAATTCAAACCCTCTTTTCACTGATTTTCTATATACTTGATTTGGGGCATTGGCAAATCCCACATAGCCTTCAAGGTTCTTCGGTTGAGCTACTCCCAGCCGCCCCACTCCATCTCAGCCATGACTTCACTGACATCAGCGCATCAATTTGCTGCTGGTGCTTAACTGCCAGGTTTGTAGCTTGATCGCATTCGGCTCTTCCGTGGTCGAGGACAGTCGGGTATCTTCTGAATTCTCTTTTCAACACCACTCTTCACTTAGCCACAGTTACTTTTGTGGGTGAAAAATCGTGGGGACTGTGAGAGGGAATGGCCCCAGGGATGCGTGGGTGGGGCCAATGTACTACATTTTCATTATCCATTCTTCTGTTAATGGGCATGTTGGCTGATTCCATTGTTTTGCTATTGTGAATAACACTGCAAAGACATAGATGAGCAAGTGTCTTTATAATAAGGTGTAGAGTCTTTTGGGAATATTCCAAGGAGTGGTACAGCTGAATCATATGGCAGTTCCATTATTAGCTTTCTGAGGAACCTCCACACTGCTCTCCATAGGGGCTGTATCAGCTTACACTCCCACCAGCAGTAAGTTTCCCTTTATCTCCACAGCCTTGCCAGCAATTTCTGTTGTTTGTGCTCTTGATGTTAGCCATTCTGACTGGGGTAAGACGGTATATCAGGGTTGTTTTGCTCTGCATTTCTCTGATAGTCAGGGAAGTTAAGCATCTTTTAAGGTATTTGTTTGACATTTCAATTTCTTTTTGAGTGGAATCCTTGTTTAGTTCCAGGGCCCATTTTTAAATTGAAATGTTTACTGTTTTGGTGTCTAATTTTTTTTTTTTTTTTGCTCCTTGTATACTCTGGAGATTAATCATTTGTTAGATTTATAGCTACAAAGATTTTCTCCTATTCTGTGGGTTTTATTTTTGCACATTTAACGATTTCTTTTGCAGAACAGAAGCTTCTTAATTCCATTAAGTCCCGTTTATTGATATTGATCTTTGTACCTGGGCATTTGTTGTTCTTAGAAAGTCCTTACATAGACTTATCAATTAAAGTGTACTCCCTACATTTTCTTCTAATAATTTCAGAATTTCAGGTGTAATAACGAGGTTTTTGATCCACTGGGAGTTGATTTTTGTCTAATGAGAGAAGCTACAGTGAATTTTTATTCTTCTGTATGTAGATGTCCAGTTTTCCCAGCACTTGTAGAAGATGCTATCTTTTCCCTAGCATGCATGTTTGGCACCTTTGTCAAAAATTAAGTGGCTGTATGTGTAGGAGTTTTTATCTGGGTTCTCTGTTCTGATCCATTGGTCAATATATCTGTTTTTGTGCCAGGGCCAAGCTGTTTTTATGACTATAGCTTTGTAATATAGTTTGAAATCTGGTACTGTGATACCTCCAGCAGTCTTCTTATTGCCCAAAATTGTTTTGGCTAACCGAGTTTTTTTTGTTGTTGTTGTTCTTCCACATGAATTTGAGATTTTTTTCCAGTTCTGCGAAGAATTACATTAGTATTTTGATTAGAATTACATTGAATCTGTATATTGCTTTGGGTAGGATAGTCATTTTCACAATATTGATCCTACCAATCTATGTGTAAAGAAAGTCTTTTCACTTTCTAGTTTCTCCTTTAATTTCTTTCAGTAATTTCTTTTTTGGTTTCCATTATACAGGTCTTTTATTTCCTTAGTTAAATTTTATTCCAAGGTATTTTATTTTCTTTGTAGATACGGTAAATGGGACTGAATCTCTAATTTCTTTCTTAGCTTGTTAGACATGGCTTATTTTTCATGATATTTAGATCCAAAGTTGTGGATTCATTGGATTGGATACCCGAAGATATGTGGAGTCTACTCTATTTATAAATGGGTACTGTAGTTGTCAGAAATGTCCTCTTCAGGGTCATTGTATTAGGTCAGGGTCTTCTAAAGGAACAGAAATGATCTAGTACATATATGCATGAATTATTAAATTACTCACAAATTATTAAATTACTCACAAAATAAAATCAGTGTAATCCAATAATAGCTGCCTGCAACTGTTCAGTTTTTGAACTGAATATTTCAGAAGACCAAAGGATCCTTAGAAAGTCTTGAGCTTCAATCAAGCTGGAGGGCTGACAAGACTGGGCTCTGATGTTGATGATGAACAGCAGCCAGACCAAAGATGCTGGGCTCCAACAGTCATGAGAATAGTGGCAAGGCCAAAAAGGCTGAGCTCTGATGTGAGCCAAGAACAGCATCAGCATCAGCAATAGTAGCACAAGGAAAGCAGCAAAACACCAGTAACAAAATATCCAGCTTGCGTATATAGGCAGGAAAACTGGAAGTCTCTCCTTCTTGCACTTCCTTTTATCCACTCCACCACTGGAAAGCAACTATGGGCTGTGTCTTTTCTTTCAATTAAACAGTCACCTGCAGGCTTTTTTTAAGAGCTTGCCATAACCATCAATTCAATTGTCAAGTTGACACCTGATTCTAACTATCATAGTTGGTGTGTGTGTGTGTGTGTGTGTGTGTGTGTGTGTGTGTGTGTGTGTTATGTGTAACTTTTTATGTTGGGATCAAGAATCAGATCTTTATATTCATGAGGCAAACACTTTATTATGTAAGTCATCTCCAAAGTTCCAGGCTCATATTTTGAATTTTTAGTTCTTAGATAGTGGTGCTTTTTGGAGAGACTGTGGAACCCTTAGGAGTTGGGCATGGCTGATGGAAGGAAGTCATTAAGGCCCTGGAAGGTTGTGCTCCATCCCTGTTCCTGTTATTGTCTCTGCCTTTTTGTCATATGAACAACCTCTGCCTGGTGCTATTGTTACCATAAGCTGAGTCATTCTTCATAATTTCCATGTCATGATGGACTGAAATCTGAGAACCTCAACCCAAAGTAATCTTTCCTCCTTTGTTTCTATCAATTACTATGAGATTCAAAAACAACTGGTTTGTGGGGAAAGGACCTAGTCAAGGGAACATGGAAGTATTCCAGGCTGACGGATTTTCTAAAACAAGAGCCCTAAAACATAAACAGAGCTGAGGCAGTCAAGAAAAAGTAGGGAGGAGGACAGCGGTATGGAACAGAATAAATAAGAGGACTTCATGCATTAGGTTGAATGGGGAACAATGGGGAATAAAGTCTTAAGGAAGGAGTGAGATGAAAGGACAATGAAAGGCTGGGATAGTTATAAATAGTATTAATATTATAAAATACAGGACAGAAACCTCTTATAAATATATGAAAAGCATACTCTTTTTCAAAAAGAGTGTGGACAAACATATCCTATATGGGAATAGAGAGAGAGGAAGATAGGGTATAATGAAAAATGCTCTGTGGTGTTCTTACCAAAAGTAATAGGCACCTAAACTAAGTTTTCAATATCATGTATGTGATACCTTTAATAAAGTGTTGATCAGAAAGGTCTCAAAGACTTCCCCCCCAAAAAAATGGTATAGACTTTTTCCATTGTTCTTGATTGCTCTCTTACACTGAGAATAAGATTAAGAACCTATTGTCAAAGATACTATTCCCATGGATCACAGGACATGGAAAAAATAAGCTGAAACTGAAGCTTCCTCCTTGATGACCAACTTACATAATACTGGAAAGTACTATGTAAACTATTGGAGGAGAAAAGCAGTAACAGTCCCATTATCTGTGACAGCTACAAGCTACCATAACAATCATTTCAGGAAGAGGTGACCAGCAGTGGTGTGAATATTAAGGAGGCAACCAACTGCTTCCTGGTTTTATTTAAGGCCCATTTTTCAGCAGGGTCACATTTCTTATACTGTATACCAGACCACTGTAGTTTAACTATAAAGACTTTACATCAAACTGCATTCACAACATTTATTTTTATACCCATAGATTAGAGGAACACTTGGAAATTAGCCTAGAAGCTTCCTTTTGCAAAGAAATGTGTTTGTTACAGAAAATCTCAAGTACCCAAATTTCAGAAATAAGTAATTGCCGACTGTTTGACCTTAAACAGGATATCTAAACCACCCCCAACCCCAAGTTTCAGGGAACATAGGGGAAGAGGGGTGGTAAGAATGTAAGAGCTTGAAGCCACAGACAGTGTCTAGTGGAAATGGCAGGGCTGTTGCATCCATGAAAACAATGAAGTTATGTATACTTCTATAATATATGCACAGGATTTGGCTTCAACATTTCACCATGAAAGGACAAAGATCTCAAATAGCCACATGATTACGTGAGAGATTGTTGAGAATTAATGCTGGATGGGAGTAGGGGCTTCCCTCAGTGGTCTATCCCTGATACATGATTCATGCTTCATTAAGTGGCAGGCACATGACATCAAAGACAACCCAAATGAAACTTGGTTTGCCACACATAAGAAAAGACATGAAAGTAGGAGGGACACTCATAGGAAAGAAGAAAGATTTTATTAGGAAGAGGAGGGGAATGATGTTTGGGATTATGGTGCAAAACTGTCATAAATAAATGGTATCCATGTATGAAACTCCAAAAGAACAAACCTTAATATGAAAAGAACTTTAGCTCTCTCACTGTAACTGAGATGTGAAGCAGCAAATATCAAAGATAGAATGTAAATATTTTATGACTTATGTGTTTGCATGTGTATATATCCACATATCCACACACAGGTATACAAATGCTTTAGTACATGTGTGGAGGTCAAAGGACAAATTGCAGGAGTTAGTTTTCCCCTTCTATCATGTATGTGGGCTCAAAAAATTGAACTTAGACTATCAAGCTTGGCAGAAAGCTCCTTTATCCACACAGTCTTCAAAGAGCCTAGTTTTTATTTTTAAAAAGTCACTAAGGCTTCAGTATCAAATACTGCAAGATCAAATATAAAAGCACAGAGAACAATTAAGAGGATTTTAAAAAATGTCAGGTCCTCTCTTTAGATTTCATGGTGCTTGACTCAGCGACAGTGGTGGAAGAGATGATAAGTCTTTGGACTTTCCAAAAGTACGTTTTTTTATTTTTCCCCAATCATACAAGCTTAATAGGTACCCTAGTCCCCTCCCTCCCTCTACCTTTCCTCAGTCCCTCTTGCATCCTTTCACTCCCCTCCCTCCTTTTCTCCCAGTGCCCCCTCCTCACCCTTCCCATTTCCTTTTTTGTGAATGCCTAACTTCTCTCGGAGTCCTCCACTTTAGTGAGGTGTATTTGAGTGGCATTACCCAGAGCCCTTTTTTGGGCTCCCCTTTAGTATGGGAACACTATTATGACTGTTAATCCCTTGCCTCTAAGGATCCTAGCGACTGTGATCCATGCTAGACTTTGGGGGGTCATTGACATGTCAGTCATTGCAGAGGTCATGCAAAGGACTTTCTGAAAGTTTGGAGCAGTTACTATGCATTTGCTGGGTGTGGCATGAAACAGAAGTCAGATGACTTAAAGTTCTTGTCCCAATCAAATAAGAGTAAGATGGAATTGCTTTTGAGAACAGAAGAAATATGTAGAACACCACTTCCCCTCCACTCCGCTGCCCGGGATGCGCTTGCGCGCGGTCCAGCCGGGAATCACCACGTCAGCGACCCAGAACTCCACAGAGAGTCTTTTCAGCAGAACTAACGAAGCAGAAAACAGAATTTCAGATCTTGAAGATAAAGTGGGAGTATTAACCAGATCAATGGACTAGATTGTTAAAGCCAAAAAGATGTTTGAGAGAAATATCCAGGAGATATGGGACACCCTAAAGAAGCCCAACATGCGTATTCATGGAATACCAGAGCAAGAATCTCAAAATACCACCCCTGAGGAAATTTTTCAAACGATCATCAAGGAAAACTTTCCTCAGCTAAAAAAAGAGAGGCCCATCCATATACAAGAGGCATTCTGCACCCCAAACAGATATGACCAAAACAGAACCTCGCCACGGCAAATAATAGTCAAAACACTCCACATTCAAGATAAAGAACTGGTGCTGAGAGCTTCAAGGGAGAAAAAACAAGTCACTTTTAAAGGTAAACCTATTAAAATAACAAATGACTTCTCAATGGAAACACTAAAAGCAAGAAGAGCTTGGAGAGACATACTTCAAGTATTGAATGAGCAAAAATGTCAACCCAGGCTGATTTACCCTGCAAAACTATCAGTCATGATCAAGGGAGAAAGAAAAATCTTCCAGCACAAAGACAACTTGAAGGGATACATGTTCACCAAACCAGGCCTTCAAAAATGCTAGAAATGATACTCAAGCTTGAAGAAAAAAACAGGCATATCCAGGAAAACAGAAGGCAAGTATAACACCATTAAAAGCGACACAATATACATATAAAAACTACTAAACATAATAAATGTTTGGAATCAAAAATAATTTCACCATTATAACACTAAATGTCAATGGAATTAATTCACCGATCAAGAGACACAGATTACAAACTTGGATTAAAAAATCACAATCCATCAATCTGCTGCCTGCAGGAAACCCATCTCACCACAAAAGATAGGCATGCCCTAAAAATGAAAGGCTGGTCAATAATTCTACAAGCTAATGGAAGCAGAAAACAGGCAGGGGTAGCCATTATGATATCAGACAAAGTGGACTTCAAACCAAAGAAAATTATAAGAGACACGGATGGATACTACCTTTTAGTCACACGTACAATTCACCAGGAAGACTTCACAATAAGGAACATATATGCACCCAATACGGGCCCCTCCACATTCATTAAGAAAACCCTACAGCGTCTAAAGGAAGAAATCAACCCCCAAACGATAATTCTTGGGGACCTCAACACCGCCCTCTCAACATGGAATAGATCAACAGATCAAAAGCTTAACAGAGACACTTTGGACCTTAATCAAACCCTTAAAGAAATGGACCTTACAGATCTCTATCAAACTTTTCACCCACACACCAAAGAATACACATTTTTCTCAGCAGCACACGGAACTTTCTCCAAAAATAGATCACATACTGGGCCAGAAAACGAATCTACACATGTACAAAAAAGTTGAAATTCTAATCTGTGCCCTGTCAGACCACCACGGCCTAAAGCTGGACATCCACAACACAACAAACAAGAGAAAATACACTAACTCCTGGAAACTTAACAATATGATGCTGAATGAGAACTGGATTCAGGAAGAAATTAAAAAGGAAATTCAAGATTTCCTGAAAGTGAATGATAATGAAAATACAACTTACCAAAATCTCTGGGACACAATGAAAGCTGTTCTAAGAGGTAAGTTCATAGCTCTTAATGCCTACATCAAAAAAATGGAAACATCAGGGGCTGGAGAGGTGGCTCAGGGGTTAAGCCTCTGCCTTGCAGGCGGAAGGTCCTGAGTTCGGATCCCAGATCCCACGTATAGACGCCAGGCGGAAGAGGGGGTGGCCTGTGCTTCTGGTCCTGGCAGGGCGGAGCCTGTGAATCGCGGGGCAGAAGGAGGTGGAGGCGTCCATGGTGGTTCGCGAATTCGTCCGTGTTTCTACACAAACACACACACACACACACACACACACGCACACATACGCATATGCACACAGTTGAATGAATAATAATAAAAAAAGTTTTAAAAAAATGGAAACATCAGAAATAAACAACTTAACAATGCAGCTTAAAGCTTTAGAGAAACTAGAGCAATCTAATCCCAAAAGTAGTAGAAGAGAGGAGATTAGCAAAATAAGGGGAGAAATATCTGAAATCGAGACAAAGAAAACGATAGAAAAAAATCAACCAGTCAAAAAGCTGGTTCTTTGAAAAAATCAATAAGATTGATACACCCCTAGCTAAACTAACCAAAAGTAAGAGAGAGAAAACCCAAATTAACAAAATTAGAACTGAACATGGAGTTATCACTACTGATACCCAAGAAATCCAGAGAATTATAAGGTCATATTTCAAAAACTTATACTCTGTGAAGTTTGACAACACGAAAGAGATGGATGAATTTCTAAGTAAACACAACTTACCTAATTTGAATCAGGAAGTTGAGAATTATTTAAATAGTCCTATAACATATAAGGAAATTGAAGAAGTAATCTCAAATCTTCCCACCAAAAAATGTCCTGGACCAGATGGATTCAGCACAGAGTTCTACTAGACATTTAAGGAGTTAATAACACCAATACTCCTTAAACTGTTCCATCAAATAGCAAAGGAAGGAACACTACCAAATTCCTTCTATGAAGCTAATATCGTTTTAATCCCAAAACCTAATAAAGATTCACTTAAAAAAGAAAACTATAGGCCGATCTCTCTGATGAACACAGACGCAAAGATTTTCAACAAAGTCTTAGCAAATCGGATTCAAAAACATATCAAAAAGATCATTCACGGGGACCAAGTAGGTTTCATCCCCGGCACACAAGGTTGGTTCAACATACGCAAATCAATAATTGTAATTCATCATGTAAACCAGTCCAAAGTCCAAGACCACATGATACTCTCGATAGATGCAGAAAAAGCCTTTGACAAGATCCAACAGCCTTTTATGATCAAAACGCTAGAGACAGTAGGAATGGAAGGAACCTTTATCAATATAATAAAAGCTGTATACAACAAGCCCACAGCAAGGATTATGCTCAATGGGGAACAATTGGAAGCATTCCTACTTTGATCAGGAACTAGACAAGGCTGTCCACTCTCACCACTTCTATTAAATATTGTACTTGAAGTCTTAGCTGAAGCCATAAGACAAGAAAGGGACATAAGAGGGATCCAAATCGGCAAGGAAGAAGTCAAGCTATCCCTATTTGCAGATGACATGATCTTATACCTGAGTGATCCCAAGAACTCCACCAGGAAGCTCCTGGAACTAATTGAGAAGTTCAGCAGGGTGGCAGGATACAAAATAAATGTGCAAAAATCAGAGGCCTTCCTATATGCCCAGAATGAAAGAAGTGAAAAAGCCTTGAGAGAAACAATCCCATTTACTATAGCCCCTAAAAAAATGAAATACCTTGGTATAAACCTAACCAAGGAGGTAAAAGACCTTTACAATGAAAATTTTAAAACCCTAAAGAAAGAAATTGCAGAAGATATCAGAAGGTGGAAAGACCTCCCTTGTTCCTGGATTGGCAGAATCAACATTGTAAAAATGACCATCCTACCAAAGGCAATACACAAATTCAATGCTATACCAATTAAAATCCCAAAGCAATTCGTTAAAGAAGTTGACCAAACAATCTCAAAATTCATATGGAGGCACAAAAGACCCAGGATAGCAAAAACAATCCTGAGTAACAAAAACACTGCTGGAGTTATTACCATACCAAACCTTAGTCTTTACTACAAATCCATAGTTATAATAACAGCCTGGTACTGGCTCCAAAATAGACACACAGATCAATGGATAAGGGTTGAAGACCCAGATATAAGCCCACAAAAATATAGCCATTTGATCTTTGACAAAGGGGTCCAAAGAATCCAATGGAAAAAGAACAGCATCTTCAACAAATGGTGCTGGTAAAATTGGATCTCCACATGCAGAAGATTAAAGCTGGACCCGTACCTGTCTCCATGTACAAGACTTAATTCCAAATGGATCAAGGACCTTGATATCAGGCCAGAGACTATAAAAACCATAGTTGAAAGGATAGGGAACTCCCTTGAGCTGATTGGGCTAGGTCAACATTTCCTAAACAGACATCCAATGGCACAGACACTGCTACCAACTCTCAACAGTTGGGATCTTGTGAAATTAAAGAGCTTCTGTTCAGATAAAGAGATTGTAACACGAGCTCAAAGGCAACCCACAGAATGGGAGAAAATCTTCACTAACCACACATCTGATAGAAATCTGCTGTCCAGAGTGCACAAAGAACTTAGAAAACTAAACTCCAAGGAAACCAATGGCCCAATTAAAAAATGGGTCCTGGAACTTAAAAGAAACTTTACCAGGGATGAAATTAAAATGTCTAACAAATATCTTAAAAAATGCTCCACATCCTTAGCCATCAGGGAAATGCAAATCAAAACTTCTCTGAGATATCATCTCACCCTGGTCAGGATGGCAAAAATCCACAGTACAAACAACAACAAATGCTGGAGAGGATGTGGAGAGAGGGGAACTCTCCTACATTGCTGGTGGGAATGCAGGCTCATACAGCCACTCTGGCGAGCCGTCTGGAGATTCTTAAAGAAATTAAAGATTGAAATGCCATATGACCCTGCTATTCCACTTTTGGGAATACCCCCCCCATACAGCAGAGGTTCACCTCGATAGCACAAGCACGACCATGTTCATAGCAGCACTGTTTACAATAGGAAAGTCATAGAATCAACCCAAATGTCCAACAGTTGACGAGTGGATAAGGAAACAGTGGTACATCTATACAATGGAGTACTACTCAGCCTTCAAAAATGATGAATTCCTGCAATTTGCCGGGAAATGGATGTCATTAGAAACAATTATATTAAGTGAAGTATCCTAGACCCAGAAAATTAAGCGCCGTATGTACTTCCTAATAGGTGGCTCCTAGTACCAAACCCACGCAGCCCACCTAGAGACAGTAATTGCAAGGATTATGAACAGGAGGGATGGGGTAGGAGGGCCACACCAGAAACAAGGAGAGAAGGGACCATGTTACAGCAGAGAAAATAGGCCTCCATCAAGGACTCAAATAAGTAATGAGACATCTGATTAAGTTCACAGACTTTTGTTCCTGATCATTTACTATTGAGGGGGTATGATCTCACCAGAAGAGGAGGGCATATAGTCTGGCAGATAAAAAGTAACCATTGTGCAAATTGGTGATAGACCCCTCCCTCACTGTGGTTTCCCACTTTTATTACATCTACCTTTGAATGTGCTTTTATCACAAGACTCTAGTTTAACAGCTTTTTGTCTCTGGCCAGGGGGTAACATACAATGCCCACCAGGATGGAGTGAAGGGCATTGCAGGAGCAGCAAAACTGCAAAAGAAAATCAGCAAACCACAATCCAGAACCTCAGAGACTCTATATCAACCACCTAGAACTAGGCCAGCTTAATCTCTCCCCATCCTGAAGCTCAGGGAAATTTGCGGAAGAGGGGGCGGTAAGAGTGTCAGAGCAAAAGGATGGGAGGAGCAATGATACGTAAGATACTCCATACAAGTTAGGGCTGAAGCAATCATAATTGGATTTTACATGCCCTGTGCATTGTCCAACACACTATTGACCTCACAAAGTCTAGCATCTGCTAAAGGCACCAAGATCCTTGGAGGCAAGGGATTGGCAGCACAAGCAGTGTTCCTATACCTTAGGGGAACACGGGAAAGGGTTCAGGGAAAGGCCACTGGGTCCTTGTACGTCATCAGAGAGGAGGGCCCAGAGGAAAATCAGGCATGCACAAGAAAGGACTCTCTGGGAATTGGGGCTGGAGGCACTGGGGGATGGGAAGGGAGGGGGATGAGGAGGGGGAGCAGAGGGTACGGGGGGAGGAGGAGGGAGGGAGGGAACTGGTGTACCTATTAAGTTTGTAAGAGCTGAAATAATAATAAAAATGTATTAATAAAAAAAAAGAAATATGTAGAACACCAGTGGGTTGAGGCTGGATTGAGAACCAGGAGCTGAATTGTAGAATGTTAAATTTAACTTGTGAGATAAATAAGTATTTAAAAAATCAAATGATGCTGTGAATCTGCATATGGTTAACATATCCCAATTCAAGTATTTTCATAATTTATTGTTTTTTGTGTACAATATAAATGATAGTTTGTTTAGGCAAGAAGTTGAGCCCTGAACTTGAGTGGGAATGTCTGGAAGTTCATGAATTAGATATGCTGAAAAATAATTTATGAAAAACAAGCTGAAATATAGCATTGGGCATATCATATGTAATGTACTCACAGACAAATAAATCAAGATCAACTTAAAAATAAAGCTTCAGAATGATGTCTATCTATAATTTGTTCCAGGTGAACTTCTTTCTTCTTTCATGATAGATGGTATATTCATTTTTTTGATATTAGAGGAGAGAGAGAGAAAGAGAGAGAGGAGTAAAATGTGATAGAATGTTTTCTACCAACAATATTAGGGGAGAGAGAGAGAAAGAGAGAGAGGAGTAAAATGTGATAGAATGATTTCTACTAACACCTGTGGCCTTAGTACACATAGAGATAATTTCACTAGCTTACAGCTGCCAGATTGTCACAGATGAATGTAGGGTCCATTTCTCCCCACACTGGCATAGAGAGCTGAGTAGCTTTGGTAGCTTCTACCTTTGGTACAAGGTCATCAGCAATACTGCGAAGGTCATGATCTAGGAAGCACAGCACTGTCAAATGTGAGGTCCTAGAACTGTGGTGCAATGATACTTGAGCATAGATGCTATGGGCTGTATGTTTGTATCCCTCCAAGTTTGAATGCTGAAGTCCCAATTCCTAATGTAATGACATTAGGAAGTGAAGTTTAAGGAAAATGATCAGGTCATGTCAGAATTGAGCTCTCAAGAATGGGATCAGTGCTTTGTAAGAAGAGAGGAAATAGATGATCTCTCTCTCTCTCTCTCTCTCTCTCTCTCTCTCTCTCTCTCTCATTATCTCTCTAATTCTTTCTCTCCTTTTTCTGCTATAACACAATAAAAGGAGGAAGCAATTTACAACCCAGAAACAGGACCTTTACCAGATCATGCTTCCACTCTTCAAATTGTGAGGAATAAATATTTGTAGCTTAACTTACAAGTTTATGATACTGGGCTATAATATCCTAGACAGACTTGAGATAGGAGGTTCTTAAACTTGAATGAGATTTTCAATGGAGACTTACCAGCAGTTTTTTTCCTCTGTGTGTGTGTGTGTGTGTGTGTGTGTGTGTGTGTGTGTGTGTATGTGTGTGTGTGAATTTATGTTTGGTGTATGTGCATATATGTGTGTATGCATTTGTGTTCTTGGCTGTGCATATGAATGTGTATATGGGTTTGTTTATGTATGTGTTGTGTATATGAATGTGTTGGGTATATGTGTGTATTTATGTATGTGAAGTTGTGTGTATGAACCATGAAGCTGTTTTCCATAAAAGTAGATGGACTTCAGACTCAGAAATAAATATTTATCACCAAAGTTGTTCTATTTTGACTCCAGCATGGAGTAAATTGAATGAGTTCAAATAACTTTTTGAAAAAATATCTTTTATTTTTTCTTACTCTTGAATCTGTAGTCTTGCTGGGGTAGTTCTTCAGTCTTCAGATCAATAAAGTGACAGTGGTTAGGATTGGGGTCAGGTCTGTGGGTATACCTCATTTTGGATGCACTGGGATATACTTTTGTCATATCCATCTGAAATGTTCAGTGAGACTACATGAATTTTAAAAAATGGTGGGATTATCTATTATATAGCCACATACATTTTAGCCATAGTCATGAGGCCAAGCTCCCTACCAGAAAAATAAGAAAGTATCACTTCAGAACGAAGAACTGGGACAACACATGACTAAAGGATTAGATTCATAGCTTTCAAGTGATCAGAATCAAAAATTATATTCAATCCAACATAATTCTGCATCATGCTACTTCTTCTGAAGGCAAATTTGTTGCTCCAATACCTATATTATCTTTTGTAAGTATATTATCTTTTGATAGTAGCTTAAAAGTGCTATCCTGCTAAATGAAGATGTACAAAACACAAATTATTAGATCCTAATTTTTTTAAACAACCTACTGAAGTAACTGGGCAGTACAAATGCATGTTTCAACTTGTACTGCTTATGTGTGTTTCTCTTTAATGGAGACAAAATTGAATTTAAGCATTACCATCCATGCCAAGTTGGGTCTCTTGGAATTGTGAGACTTACTCCATCCTTATTTCATAATTGATAACTTGTTACAAATAAAAATATTATATTGTGTAATACTTAATCTCTTTCTATTTATCTTTTAGGCACTAAAAACAATTGGTTGACTTAATAAAGTCAGAAGAACAAGATATTCTAAAAATTTATGGTGTCTCATAGATATTGATGTAGTTACTCTGTATGCTTGCTGATAAAGTTATGAGAAAATGGCTTAAAGGAACTTATTTTCTCATATGATAGTCTGATTACACTTGTTTGTTCAGCTTGGCAGGAGTGCCCACACTATGGACTGAAGGAACTGGCTACACACCATATCCACATTAATGGCTGAGAGAGGAATGATCTTTACTTTCCAGAAGAGCACATACGGCTAAGAGTACAGAAGGATGCCATTTTCTCAACCAGTTTCATCTATCATATTCACCTGCCCAGGGTCTGGTCCCAATCGCCATGATCATCATCATCTAGACAATCTCTTGCAGATTCACTGTAGGCTTAACTCATCTATTCTCTGCAAATGTGCTCAAAGCTCAAACCCTTAACCATCACGCTGACAACCCTATGACATATACTAAAAAAACTGCTCTTGATCTTTTTCCTATATTTCTATTGCTGATTGTTGTAATGGCTTCATGTTGATAATTCTTGGTTTATAGTTCTGAATCTCCTTCTTACTTGAATATTATTTAGCTTCTAATTCTATGAGATTGACATTTTCTAGAAAGTAAATGCTCAAGTCTCCTTTGTTCATTTGGATTCTGAAACTTAGTGATATATCCATCAATATTCATTTAGCCTTTGGGAGGTATCCTTCCTACATATCCTGCTTTTGTGGTCTGTCTGAATGATGGTAGAATCTGCCAACTGATTTTTTTCTACATTTCTATGCATATGGTTGTAATAGCTTCATGGCGTTAATGCTTGGTTTATGGTTCTGAATTTCCTTCTTACTTGGACATTATTTAACTTTTTAATTCTATAAGATTGACATTCTCTGGAAAATGAATGCTAAGTCCCCATTATTCATTTAAACTCTGCCACTTAAAAGTACAGTCACCAATATTCACTTAGTCTTGGGGGGTATCCCATAGTCTGCTTGTGGTCTGAATGATTGTAGAATCTTCCAATTTAATCTACAATCCATTTAAAAGAGACTCATAGCAAGATTTTTGTTCTTTATTTGTATTTTTATCTTTTGTTAGGTGTCTTTGTCAAGAGCACACCATGGTGGAGCTGGAAGTAGCTACAAAGGAGGCACAGAGGAAGCTTCAGTTACACATCTCACTTCTTTAACATTTCTTTCCAGCTTTCCTTCAAAGCATCTGTCAGGGAGCTGTTGAAGCACACGTGCTATATGCTGTGAAAAACTGTTCACCTTTGATAGTCAAGAGTAGAAGCCGGTTAAAGGTGACCTTTTCTTCTATTTTGCTGCTCTGCTGAGGAGCTCACCTTTTGAACTTTGATGACTTAGCTTCTTCCACCACACAGTCTCCCAGTAGCCAATATGTGAGGGCTCAGCATGCAAGTTAATTACTTCTTATTGTAAAAACTGGTAAAGTTCACTTTTCAAAACACAGCAAGTGGTGTAGTGCAAGCCTTCAAAAGTCAGAAAGCAGTTCTAGGGACCAAAAATCAGCAAACTCATTCATCTCTCTTTGTACTTATGGATAGGTACTGAGATCAGGGATTTGTGTTTCAGCTTTAAAAGGAGGTACCCATCTTGCAGGCATGGGGTCTAAGACTCAGAAACATGCTTTGCTTGGGGTTGCATAGCTACCAAATTGGAGGAAGCAAAGGTCTCTGACTTCAGAAGTATGTCTGTAACCAAAAGTTTTCAGACCCTCTCTCATTTTAGCTACTATCTTGGATTTCATAGTACTTGACAAAGATCCACAACAAATAATTAGATGTTTCAATTTTAATGTGCGTGTGTTGTGTGTATGTGCATGTGAGTATGTGTGTGTGTGTGTGTGTGAGAGAGAGAGAGAGATACAGAGAGAGAGAGAGACAGAGAGAGAGAGACAGAGAGAGAGAGATCTGTATAGGAGTAAAGGAAATTGTGTCATCCTAGAATGTTTTGAGAACAAAGAATCAGGGAAAACAAGGATCAAGACTACAGAGGGAAATTACTTGAATTCTTATCCTGATTCTGCCTTCTTAGATGCATTACCTATGGAAACTACCTTATCTGCCAGATTTGTACATAAACCATATGTACAGATCTGTTGTGATTAGTAAAGTGAAGGCTCATACCCTGTATATAGGGAGTCAATGAGTACTTCTTAGCATAAAATATGTGTAAATATGTGTAATCATAGTAGATTTCCGACACTGAGAGGGAATGTCTTCTGTTGAGAAAATGGATGTGCCTCTGTGGTGTGTGTGTGTGTGTGTGTGTGTGTGTGTGTGTGTGTGTGTGTGTGTGAGTGTCTTTGTATACCAGAATATGGAAGGTGCTTGCTTCATTATTTTGGTGTGTATATCAATTTGAATTTTGAAAATATTTTATAATTTAGGAGTGGTTGACTAGTAATCAATTCTAAGGAGAACAAAACATCTCAGAAAAATACTTGTAATAGTATTTGAAATAATTTTTATTGGATCAAACATATATCAGAACTGTACATATGTGGGGCTGGAGAGGTGGCTCAGGGGTTAAGCCTCTGCCTTGCAGGTGGAAGGTCCTGAGTTGGGATCCTAGACCCCATGTATAGTCGCTGGGCGGAAGCGGGGCGGCCTGCGTTTCCGGTCCTGGTAGGGCGGAGCCTGTGAATCCCCTGGCAGAGTAAACAAGGAGGAGGTGGAGGCGTCCATGGTGGTTCCCGAATTTGTCCATGATTCTACACACACATACATACACACACGCACACACATGCATACATGCACAATTGAATAAAAAAAGAAATATATATACGTATATGAAATTCTAATATGGTTACCTTATAGTATACCTTTCATCTCACTTGAGGTAGTGTATATGTGGGGTGTGTGTGTGTGTGTGTGTGAGTGTTTGATGTTTAGTGTATGGGAATGTGGTGTATGTGTGTGTGCTTGCGCAGGTTGCAAATGTCATGCATGTACATGTGGAGGCCAGAGGAAGACTGCAGGTGTCCTGATCTAACATTCTATGTCATGTTCTCTTGAGCAAGGTGGTCAGGATGTCTCCCTGAACCAAGAGTTAGGATGGCAGCCAGGAAGTTTCAGTGATCCCTCTTGTCTACATTGCAAGTGGTGCTGGGATTGCAAGCTCACATGAGGATCATGCCAGGCTTCTTATGTGAATGCTGGGGATCTGAACTTGGGTCCTTTGGGCTTAAATAGTAAGCACTCTTATCCAGTGATTTACTTCCCTATCTACACTTGATGACTGTTTCCAGGGACTTTATTATCACATTTTTTTTTATTCTTGTAAGAATAGTAGTTCTTTATTTGGGAAATAATAGTGAAATGAAATAAGTCTATATAGCCTATTTTTCCATGTATACAGTCCCACGGAGCAAATTTTATATTTACAAAAGGAAAAATTCAAATATAAATTAAAGAAAAAAGTTACACATGATCAATTTGTACACAATTACCTAGAACAGCTCTGGAATTCTGAAGATCAAATGACATCTGTTTATTTGTTTGAGATTGTATGCTATCATTTCTTGAGAAAAAAATCTCCTTTACTCCTCCATAAACAGGAATTTATGAGCAAAAGTTGCAAAGACTGCTTTCTAAAATATTTTTTCATTGGAATTTGGAAAGGTAGTAGAGTAATTTACTGGGACATGGAAAATTCCACTGAAGTCTCAGAACTTGGCAGCCCAGTCTTTCACATCTGGATGCTCACTGGGCATTTGCAAATAAGTGGGTTAAAGAATTGACAGTAAATTGTAAGTTGTCTCTACTCCACAATGTGAATTGAGCAAGGGTTGACCCAAAAGGAGTTCTTCTTCCATAGGCCTGATAGTGGGGCCAGGTAAATTTCCTGATTTTCTTATTTAATGATGCATTAATCTGACGTTGACAAAAATAGACCTTCAAACACTACTAAAACTTTGAGCACTGGGTAGCTTATAGTGTTTTAGGGTTGGATTAGCAATTGTGAAAAGGTTCTAATATGTCAGCTGGTGAGATTTTTCCAACTACATGCTTTGTCTCCCATAAAATCAGATTGCCCATGCTTGTGGTTTTGATCCTGTAATTTCACTACTCACATTTACAGCTGTTCCCTGGCCAGGTGTAGGTAAATATCTCCTCCTGCTGATTCATGGTTACCCAGCCTGGCCTCAGAAAGGACAGAATGGAATTTCATACAGCACTTTGGCATGTCTCTCTCCATCATTTCTCAGAGACTCTGAGCATAAATAATTTATTCATTCAGAATGTGCAGCAGTAGGAAGAGGAGTGGCTGATGAGAGAGTGAGTCAGGAGACATTATTAGGCATGGACAAACTGATGGAAGATTTAGGATGCTGGAGAGTTTAGAGGGCATTTGACAGTGGAAAATGAAATCCTTGAGCACTGCAGCACTGTAATGAAAATGTCTTATACAGAGTCCTTGCTGCAGAGTCTCAGACAAGCTGGAATGAGGGAAGAAACAGGCATAGACAACAGCAGCACAGATGTGTGATCACAAACTTTTAATTGTTATCTTAAGAATCAGATCAGAGGTGGAATATAAATAATGCTATTCTCCTTGAATTTCTTAATAATTAGAATACAGACTTAGATAGTCTTGAAAAAATTAAGGAGTGATTTTAAAATTCTGATTTTTTTTAGCTTCCATTATCCTGGATTTTCTGTTCTTATCCGTTATGACAGCGAAGTCCCTATCCTTAACTAAATGGTTTAGAAGTGATTGCAAATTACTGTGATTAAAAAATTTCACTTGAAAGAGAAAATTGAGGTAATGCATGGTAATTATCTGCCTATGCATCCTATATTAACCTACCTCCCTATCATCTACGTATTGTCTATCTACATTTTTCTATAGGTATAATATTCTATAGGAATGAATAAAACACAATTCATTTCAATAAGAAGAATGCAAATCATGAAAATTTAGACGTTTATTCAGCATCCCTTTGCTTATAAATTCAGCAAGCATTTATTTCATGAAGTTGTAGTTAATATTTATATAATATTGAAGGATGACTTTGAAAGGCAGACAAGTGGAATTTTGACCTTGCTTTCTGAGTTGCACTTATAGCTCACTAGTTAAATTATTTAATTACTAGATAAGAGAGCTGTAATCATATAGATCACCCTCAGTTGTTCCTAGGGACTGAAACAGATGAAATATGTACTCAAAAACATATGTTAGGCTTTGCTATACCCGGCAGTACTTTTCTGTATTTCTTGTTCAGACATATGTTCATTTAAAATGAACAATGAAACCCAGCTTGTTATTATTTTATATCGACTCTCTGGGTTTTGAGCTCAAGAGCTAGCCTCCAACCAGATATGGCTAGTCTGAATGAACTGTATAAAATATACATTGGATATTGAAGATTGATCCCCAAAACAATGTGAAATATACTAACAATGCCTACCTTGATTTTATCTTAAATTATCTGAAATATTGAATCAAATAAAATGTATGATTAAATCACTTTATTAATTTATTACTTAAAGCAGCTACTAGAGACAATTCTAAAGTTTAACACCCAGCTCAGATGTGTTTGTACACAGCACTGTTGTGTCCTAGATTAAACACTTTGCAGAGTTGCATAGATGAGTAGGCCTATCAATTGCCAGCTTTTCCTTTATCCTCAGTAGACACCGTATTTGCTGGGTTTGAATGTCTTCACACCCAGTGACCCCCATGCCATTAGGTAGGAAAGCAAAAACATCTGCTTGACGTAAGTACTGATGTGCACTGACTTCCCTGAACACCAGACAGAAGCACAGGAAGGAGAGGCAACTGCTCCTGAATTTTAAAAAGGCTTACTGATTCATTTTTAATTGGCCTGTGCTTGTTCTGTCTTGCCAGTTCTGGCTCAGTTCAGTGAGTTTGAGATAATCCTGGAGGACCTCTGAGTCTGCTAAGGGCTATCACATTTCACTGAAGTATGAATCTTGGGCAAGTTATACAAGCTACATGATCTTGGCAATACAAACATGAGGCTCTAAAGAAGGAAAATCTTCCCCCATCTTTTTTTTTTTTGACTTAAGATTCCTTCTTATAGCCTTCACCTAATGATACAAATGTTTGGGACAGTTATGGGCTCCCTCGGGTGGACCAGTTGTCCTTCAGATTTTTTTGTTATTTTAATTTTTAAATTTAATCTAGTTTTTATTTTTTCCTTGTTTACTTATATAGCTCAATGGGTAGGTATCCTTGCCAATTTCCTTCACCCTCCCTTCTTCCCTCTTTTTCTTCTTCCCTCCTCTACTCTCTCTTCATGGATTCAGCCTACTCCCTCATAGCCTCCTGTCTATCGACTTACATGGGTCCTGGGCTTCCCTCTGGATCATCTGCTGTAGTGAAGGTTTAGGCCTCTATGGCAGACCAAGAGGCACTTCCTTGGGTGGATCATTGATATGGGTACTCTCTACACCTGTCTGACTCCTTGTCTCTAAGGATCCTATTGTTTGAAATTTTTTCTCCTGAGATCCATGATAATCTATGGGGGCATGTTGATATGTATGATATCAGACCACTGTACAGGTCTGATAAAGTCAAGTCTCATTGCTCCATCTTGAGTGGATTTTCTTGTTCAGCAGTGGACCTCTCCATTTTTACACTCTTACAGTCTTACCTCCCCCTCTTATGAAAGATTCCCTGAGCCTTCAGATGGGGAGAAATTTGGCTGGCATGGTTCCAGGTGAACATTGCAGAGTTGCCAGTATTCTGCATTCTGGTTGTTTCTTGCTGTCTCTTTTGCTGTTTTTGCACTGCATAAGGCTGCTTCCTGTGTGGATGCTGAAATCTTCTCTTATTCAGTGATTTTAAAAACTGCTAAAAAAAGGCCTTTGTATAAGAAAAAGCTTGAAGGAGAGGAAAGATCAAGAATAGGACACAGTAGGGGCTGGAGAGGTGGCTCAGGGGTTAAGCCTCTGCCTTGCAGGCGGAAGGTCCTGAGTTCGGATCCTAGACCCCACGTATAGACGCCGGGCAGAAGCGGGGGCGGCCTGCGTTTCTGGTCCTGGTAGGGTGGAGCCTGTGAATCCCGGGGCAGAGTAAACAGGAGGAGGTGGAGGCGTCCATGGTGGTTCCTGAATTCGTCCGTGGTTCTACACACACATACATACATACATACATACATTACACACACGCGCACACATGCATACACGCACAATTGAATAAGTAATAATAAAAAAAATAGGACACAGTAGTGAGTGTGGTCAACCTCCAGGCAACCATCTGGCTACCTACTAACCACTACCTCTTCTCCCACATGAAGGGGAACGCATGTCCAGCACTTCCACAAACACCAGTTAACAGGAAGGAAATGGACAGTGTACAGGATCAGATCAGATGTCTTGCTTCTTCTGGGCCTTTCTGTGTGTGTGTGTGTGTGTGTGTGTGTGTGTGTGTGTGTGTGTGTGTATCAGAGGGCAATGTGTTTCCCTGTGGAGGACCAAAGGTAACTTATGGAATCATCTTATATTGCTTCTGCCTCCTTTTTGCTTTGCTTTGGAATTTCCCAGGCTCACCACTATTTCCATCTGGCATGTCTTTTTTTTTTTTCTTTTTTTTTTTTGTGGAACATGAGATCTGAACTCATGACCTTCTGCTGTGACTGCAGTCGTAATCCCTGGGCCATCTTTCCAGCATTTATGGGCCATCCATTTACCACCAAATTTCACAAATACCTTTTTTATGACTGAATGGTATTCCATCATGTATATGTGCCATATTTTATTATCTATTCATCAACTGTCCAGCATCTAGGTTGATTTTATTATTTTGCTATTGTGAATAGTGTGGCAATGAACATGGATGAACGTGTGTCATTATAATAAGATGAAGCATTTGGGGGGGAATATTCCAGCAGTGGTATAGCAAGGTCATATGACAATTCAATTTTTAATTTTTTTAGAAACTGCCATACTGATCTCCAGAGTGATTGTACAAGTTCCACCAGCAATGTCTGAAGGTTCCCTTCTCACATCCTCTCCATCATGTGTTGTTGTATGTATTTTGGATTTTTGCTATTCTGACCTGGGCACGATGATATCTCAGGGTAATTTTGATTAACATTTCCCTGATGACTAGGCATGTGGAACATTTTTTGAGATATTTGTTGGACATTCCAATTGCATCCTGGTAAAAATTTCTTTTAAGTTCCATGGCCAATTTTTAATTATGCTGTTTACCTCCTTGGTGTTTAATTTTTTTTAGTTTTTTGTGTGTTCTGGTTATTAGTTCTCTACTGGATGTGTGGTTCATGAAGATTTTTTTCCCATTCCGTGGATTGTCTTTTTGCTCGCTTAAAATATCTTTAGCTGAACAGAAGCTGTTTAATTTCATGAGATTCCATTTGTTGAGTGTTAGTTCTATTTCTCTGAATTTGCTTGTTATCAGTTGTAATAACTACATTTTCATCTTCATTTTATTAATTTGAATTTTTTCTCTTTTGACTTTGGTCAGTTTGGCTAGAAGTTTATCAATCTTATTGATTTTTTCAAAGAACCAGCTCTTTGGTTTATTCTTTGTATCTTTATTTCAATTTCAGATATTTCTCTCCTGATTTTACTCAGTTCAGCTTGTCTATTGCTTTTGTTTCCTCTCTCTAAAGCTTTAAGTTGCATTGTTAAGTTATTTACTTGTGATGTTTCCATTTTTTTTTTTTGATGTAGCCATTGAGTGTTATACACTTTCCTCCTAGGACAGCCTTAATTGTATCCCAGAGATTTTGATATGTTTTGTTTTCATTATCATTCACTACTTTGAATTTTTGAATTTCCCTTTTTACTTCTGCCTGAACCCATTCTTTATTCAGTATCATGGTATTTAATTTCCAAATGTCTGTGTGTTTTCTGATATTTGCTTTGTTATGGATGTCTACCTTTATTGCATGATAGTCTGATAAGGTACAGGATATAGTTTCAATTTTCCTGTATATGTGGAGACTTACTTTGTTTCCCAATATGTGGTCTATTTTGGAGAAAGTTCCATGGGGTGCTGTAAAGAATGTGTATTCTTTGGTGTTGGGATGGAAGCTTCAGTGGAGGTCAGTCAGGTCCATTTTAGTTATGGTTTGATTAAGCTCCAGTGTGTACCTGTTCAGTTTTTGGCCTGTTGACCTATCCAATGGGGGCATTGAAGGTCCCTGCTATTATCATTTACAGGTTGATTTGTTGTCTTAGGTTTTGTAGGTTAATGAATGTGGATGAGCCTATATTAGGTATGTGTATGTTCAGTATTGTGAAGTCTTCCTGATGAATTGTTCCTTTGACTGATATGTAGTATCCTTCTGTGTGTCTTATGATTTCTTTTGTTTTGAAGTCTATTTGTTAGACCTCAGAATCGCCACTCTCATTTCTTTTTTCAGTTAGCTTGAAGTAATTTTGATCAGACTTTTGCTGTGAGAATGTGCTTATCTTTCATGGTGAAATGTGTGTCCTGAAAGCATCAGATTGATGCATTGTGATTTTAAGCCATGTCTGTAGCCTATTCTATTTTGATAGAATTAATTCCATTGATATTTAGGACTATAATTCAGAAATATCTGTTCATTCTTATCATTTTCTATGTTTTGTGGGATTTATATGTGTATTTCTTTCCTAGGAAATTATGTTATTATGTTTATCATTTTCTTTGAACT
Organism: Typhlomys cinereus; assembly: GCA_023101885.1. Taxonomy (NCBI): domain Eukaryota; kingdom Metazoa; phylum Chordata; class Mammalia; order Rodentia; family Platacanthomyidae; genus Typhlomys; species Typhlomys cinereus. Next base: position 2,008,123 of record JALPQD010000016.1, on the reverse strand, counting down.
TGAGTATGTTTTAGCATCCTTTTAGGCCTTGTTTTGTGGTCATGTAAGCCTTTAGCTTGTCATTATGGCGGAAAATTTTTCTTTGCCTTCCATCATGACTGATAATTTTGATGGGTTTAGCAGTCTAGATTGACATTTGTGCTCATTCATGATATGAAGTACATCTTTCCAAACTTTTCTGGCTTTTACTGTTTCCACTGAAAAATCAGCTGTGATTTTAAGAAGTTTACCTTTAAATGTGACTTGGTTTTTCTCCTTTGAGTCTCAGCACATTTTCTTTTTTGTGTAATTGTAATGTTTTCCCTATAATCTGCTGTGGTGAATTTCTATTTTGGGCATATCTGATTATTGTATGATATACCTCTTTACTTGGATGGGGATCTCTTATTTGTGGAAAATTTTCATTAACTATAGTATGAAAAACCTCTTCTGATATGGCTTTCTGGGTTTCTTCTTTTGGTATTCCATGAATGTGCTGGTTTGGTTTCTTAAAGGGATATTCCTCACAAGTAATTTTTCATTTTTTCAACATCTTTGACTGGACCAATTTTTTCTGCCATCTTGTCTTCTAGTTCTGATATTCTATTTTCTGCTTCATTAGTTCTGCTGATAAGACTCTCCATGAGTTTTGGATTATAGGTAGCTTGTTTTTAGTTTTGTGCTTACTCTGCATGAGATATTTTTCAACAGTTCTATGCATAGTTTTCTTTCTTCAGTTGCCTTTTTCATTTCCTTCAGGTGCCTGTTGTGCTTCTGTTCATACTGGCTTATGTGATTATTTAACTCCTCAAGGATTTCCTCTTTCATTTTTTTTAATATTTCTTCTTTATTTTCCCCAATCATATAAGCTTAATAGGTATTCTGTTCCCCTCCCTCTCTCCACCCCTCCTCAGTCCTCCTTGTACTCTCCCCCACCTTTTCCCTTTCCTTTCACCTTATTGTGTGAATGTCAAACTTCTCTCTGAGTCCTCTATTCTAGTGAGGTGTAAGAACTCATTAGCATTGCCTAGAACTCTTTCTTGGGTTCCCCTTTGGTATGGGAACACAATTTTTTAAAAATTTTTTTATTATTATTATTTATTCAATTGTGTGTGTGTATGTATGTGAACACACATGCACATGTGTGTGTGTGTGTGTGTAGAACCACGGGCGAATTCAGGAACCACCATGGACGCCTGCACCTCCTCCTTGTTTACTCTGCCCCAGGATTCACAAGCTCTGCCCTACCAGGACCAGAAGTGCAGGCTGCTCCCGTTTCTGCCTGCGTCTATATGTGGGGTCTAGGATCCGAAATCAGGACCTTCTGCCTGCAAGGGAGAGGCTTAACCCCTGAGCCACCTCTCCAGCCCCGGGAACACTATTATTACTGTTAATCCCTTGCCTCTAAGGATCTTAGTGCCTGTGATCCATGCTAGACTTTGGGGGGTTGTTGACATGTCAGTCATTTCACAGGTCAAGCAAAGTTCGATTATGGATACTGAGGCCCAAACTTGTGTGGAGTATCTTGCATATTGTTGGTCCTCCCCATCTTTATGCTCTTACAATCTTGCCTCCCCCTCTTCTGCAAGTTTCCCTGAGCTTTAGGATGGGGGAGATTTGGTTGGTCTGGTTCCAGGTGATGAATGAAGAGTCTCTGGTGTTCTGGATTATGGTTTGTTATTGTTTTCAATTTTGGTTTTCCTGCACCACCCTTGGCTCCATCCTGATTGGTATTGGTTACCTCCTAACCAAAGATAAAAGGCTGTTAAAATGAAATCTTACTATAAGAGGAGATTCAAAGGTAGATGGAATAGGGTAGGAGACCTCAGTAAGCCGGGGGGGAGGAGGGGGACGATTAGTCTCCTCTTTGCAAGATTGCAAGATGATTACCGTCTATCTGCCAGTCACTATACCTTCCCTGATTGGTGAGATCAAACTCCCTCAGTTGCAAGTGACCAAGAAGGAAAGTGAGAGTGATTTTTTAATCATAGGAAAAATAAGCCTTTGAAAATCCTTGCCATGGTTACTGAATTCTTATGTAATACCAAGAAGTTATTCTGGTAGGGTATCCATCATTATGGGGTCAACGTTTTTTATAGGAGAGTTGTTGTCTTGGCTTTTGCTGTTTCTTGTGGATTTAAATGTAACTTGGGCATCTCTAATATCTTTCTTGGTATGTGTTTTTGACTGTTATGAGTCAGACAGTATTACTGCACTTAGAAGATTATTGCTGCTGTTTACCTAAGTGTTAAAAAGTGTTAATCTAGGGTTTCTTGGTGCTACATTGTGGGTAAGATTGTTATACTACCAAAATGTAAATCCTGCTCTGGTTCATGGGGCAACGAAATTTAGGTCTAGATTTGACTGAGAAGTTTAAGATTGGTTTTCAAGTTTGTTAGGTGTGGTTTGTTTTAAATATCAGATCAGCTTTATTTTGTAAAATCTGGTGGGTTTTAGTAGTCAGGGGGTAGAGATAAGTGTGATGTGACAGCTATTAGTTCCTTATAGGCATGTAAGGATGAATGAATAAGACCCTGAAGAGTGTGTGTGGGGGGGGATTTGGGTGTGTTGTACAGAAGTCATAAACAGTGGTAGTATCAATTGAGATTAGAAGATAGGTAAAAAGGTTTGGATGTGAAGACTCTGTTCTGTTTTATGGATGATTTTTCTGGTTCTCATTTGTAAGGTATTGGTCCCCTAGTCCTTAGCTTGTGTTTTCCATGAACTCTCTTAAACTTCAGAGGAGGGGCGCAGTGTTTCCAGGGCACAGATGTAAGTAGGATAGTCCTGTAGCAAGGCTCCTCTGCTGGGTGGAAGGATCAAGGACATAGAGGACAGGAATCCATCAGATTTCTTATGTTATTATGTCATAGATAGGAAAATTTGGGTTTAAATCAGTGACAGCAATCTAAAAGGGAAAGGACAGGAAAAATGAATTTAATGCCAACTATGTACAAGTTACTGAAGATTATTTTTCACACTTATCCTTGGCTTGTTCTTATTTCATACTCACTAACTTGTTTATACCGAGGCTAGAATCCATTCCAGAGCCATGTGTATGGTAGGCAAGAGTATTACGAATCTTCTTATTTTTTAAGAAAATGTAGATTCCTGAATACTGTGTCTAAAATTACTTCTGAGTCTACATATCTTTTATTTGTGTTATTATTTTACATGAACAAATTTATTAATTATTAATTTATTAGATCGTTTTTGATTCATTTATTTTCATTTTCTCTAATTATAGTTTGTATAGAAAAAATCTGATTTTTAAGTTTTTTTCTTTTTAAAAAAATTAGTATTTCCTTTTTTTTAATTTCTTCCACTCATACAAAGTTGATAAGTACCCTATTACCTTACCTCCCTCCACCTCTCCCTGGATCCCTTTCTCCCTTCCCCCTTTTTCCTTCCTTCCCCCCCTTTCTCCCAGTCCTCTCCCCCCTCCCCCTTCCTGGAGCATCCTTTAGTGTGCATGTCAAACTTCCCTCTGGGTCCTCCTCTCTGATGAGGTGTAAGGACTCAGTAGCATGACCTAGAGCTCTTTTTTGTGTTCCCCTTTAGTATAGGAACACTATTGTGGCTGTTAATCCCTTGCCTCTAAGGATCCTAGTGCCTGTTATACAGGCATCACCATGATACTATTTTTCATTTTCATGTTTGTGTGTGTGTGTGTATGTATGTGTGTGTTTCTGTGGGTCTGTGTAAGAAAGACAGAGAGCAGAGAAGAAGTTTAACATGTCAAAATTCAGAGGTAGGTGTCTTGAGTTTGACTTTGGTTCTTCTACTTCACAGTCATTAACCTTCATATTTTTATATAGTCTTCATATTTTTAAAATGAGAAAACAGTACCTACAATCTCAATTATTCAAATAATTAAATGAGAGAATATATGACAAGTGTTAGACACTTTTCTTGGGATGTGGTCACAAGTATAGGTGTGTGTGTGTGTGTGTGTGTATGTGTGTGTGTGTGTGTGTACATGCTCACATGTGTGCTGGACATTATTTTAGGTCACTTAATTTACAAATGAACACAAGTTATTCATCATAATTAAAATCAGTATGTAGACTATGTACAAATTGTATTATGACTTGTTTATCTACTCAAGGATTTATTATTTTCTGTATGCTGAGATATAATCTAGAAACTAATGTATGCAACAATTAGCAAAAATTACAAATTTCTTGATCTCAGGGAATTTCATATAGTGGAAATAGTCAGGATAGAAAATTGAAAATGATTATTTTATATGCACAAAATGACTGAGGGCAGTTTTTTTTTTAAGTGGGGAGTAAGATAAAGCTTTTCACTTCAGAAAAATATAAATTAATGTCTATAAATCAAATGCCAGCTCCATTTTCCAGAAGAACAGGATCTACTAGAGAAGTACCACAGAAGATCAAGAGGAATTGAACGCGGTTGTAATAGAGATTTATTTTTTTAACTGATTCAGAAATTACTCTTTACTTAGAAAGATGCTTGGGTGATATGCTTGCCTTTGTCAGCAAGGAAGTATCTTCCCTAGAAGCCAGCTGACTATTTTCTCCTAAAGTTCATTGGCCAGATGTGGATCACACAGACAGCAGTGTGTGTACCTGGTTTAATAAGACTCTGAAGCTTCAGGCAATCAAGGAAGACAAGGAGAAACATTTGTTCTATTTGTAACATGGGGTTTAGACTGATGGATAACATCTGGAAGAGACAGGGTCTCACTATGTAGCTTTGACTAACCTGGAACTTGTTAGATCAAGCAGTTATACCTCAAAGTTGTGGTAATCTTCATCCTTCTTCCTTCCAAGTTCTGAAAGGGAGCTAATAGTTAATGGCCAGCTAGTAACAAAAACATTCAAAGTTAAAAAAATTGCTTTTTTCATCTATAACTTGGAAAATATATACATACATGTGTATGTACAGATAATAAATATTCAATCCATTTAAATTTAACTCGAATTTATTTAGTTTATAATAAATATATAGCCATTGTCTGTCTTTCTGTCTTTCCTAGGCCTTGATCTATCAGTTCAAAAGGTAGAACAAGATGCAGTAATGGAAAGAGGAGCCACAGAACCAATTTCTTCTAAGCTGCAGCACACCATTTACAGGGCAGTGACAAGAATCACTCTGAAATCACTAAGATCATTGGGTCCTAGGGTTAAAAACACCCAAAGTGAAGGGAAATCGCATCATACTCTCAGTGTAAACAGGATGTGGAGGCTCCTCAAAGTAAGCTGGATTTTTAATTCTTTGCTGTATTTGTGTAGCTTTGTCTTATAGTGTTCTGGCAAAAAATTCTACTTGCTATGTGATTACTTTGATATGATTGACAGTCGAAATATACATCAGATAAACTATATCTTCAAATACGAATTTTCCTTTACCTTAAAAAATGTGATCAAAGTTTATTAGAAGCTCTCAGTGATAGTAAGAACATTCTTTTCAAAATAAGCAGCAATCTGCAGAATTTTTTTTTTTTTTCTAAAGTAAGTTAGATTCTCATGATTTAGTTTTGGAAATGATTTCTTGTGTATTTTTCATTAATCTGAATGTAGAAAATGATGAGGATTTAACTGAAAAGAACTAATTCATAGTCTTTCTTTTTAATGTTTATGTGCTTTGAAATGTTAGCATTATATAACTCTTTCTGATTTTGAAATCGAATGCGTAATATTTTAATTCAAATATAATGCTTTTGCATTTGACCTTCTTAGAAAATATAAACGCAATATGGTAATATAAATAATATAAATAAAAATATAAAGGCAATCTTGAAATTGGTTGCTACTTTGCTAATGAAGCCCGTAGGTACAGAGAACAGAAAGCCTGCTGACCAAGTTCATTCCCTGAGGATTTCCAGGTTTGGAAAACTTACAATTGGTTTTGGGTAGTCAAGACTCATGTTCTCTCTTTTACTCACTGTCAGTCCCAAGATTCCTGTTCAGGGCATCTTACCAGGTAGTTATGCTTGCTGCACTTTTATGTCCCTTCAGCATGAGATCATTAAACAGGTGGAACTAACAACAACAACAACAAAAAAACCACAAAGAAGTAGGAAAGCATTGAGTCTGTAGACTGGGCATGCTCTGTCATTATTCTGCTGGCACAAATTTGCAATGCACTAAAATTACTGCATTGGCAGTTTTCTTTCCCTGAAGATCTCCATGTCACATTTTTGTTTAAAATCTTCCAATCTCTGCCCACTGCACCCTGAAATCACTGTTCCTTTAGTATGACCTGTGAGTCATTAGTCCTAAAACCTCTTTGTGCTTTCCCCATGGCTCACAATGCTCAGTCACCTTCACTTCTTTGTGGCCCTGACCACTCCAAGTACTTTCCTGTCTCAAGGTCTCAACATTTGTTATTCCTTTTACTCCTTTCTTACTGTCTAGGGTTCAGCTCAAATATTCCTTTCTTGAGAAGCTTTATCTCACTCCTCACTTAAAAGAAAAAGCCCGTCTTATGTTTAGTTACTTTATGCATCTAAAATAACCATGTTTACTTTTCTCTCCTGACTTTTATCTCTCCAATACACTAAATTCTCTGAGATCAAGCACTTTGTAATTTTTGCTAGTTGTATACATTTGTTTCTACAATATATATTAGCATACAGTAAGTACTGAATAAATACTTGAGTGAATTATAATACAGTTTATACTATCCATAGTGTGTGTGTGTGTGTGTGTGTGTAGGCCTGTCTTTCTCTCTCTCCTAACTTTTTATTGTTTTGGGACAGATCTCTCATTAATCCTGGAGTTCACTGATTTGGCAACATGATCTAGCCAGCAGGAGCCTCCTGTCTTTGCCTTTTCAGTGTCTGTATTATAGGTGCCTCCCTTTGCATCAGTCTTTTTTATGTGGGTGGTAGGATCCAGATCCAAATCCACATGCTTGTGCTGCAAGTGCTTTATAGGGGACTGTATTCATTACCTTGGTGAGTTGCTGAGAAAGCCGTTTGTGCTGCTTAAGGAGTCTCCTTGAAGAAATAGAAACTCACAAAATTGTTCAAAGAGTACAGAAGTTGTGTGGTCGCACCTGTGAAAAGTAAAGCTGAAATGGAATTAGACTAATTGCTCCAAGGAGTTTCTTTGTTTGACTGTAATCATGATTTGGAGTCTTGCATGCCCCAAATCTATCTTACTAGATTTCAGGCAGAGAAAGACAATTACTTGGGCACGAATGCATTTTGCTCCTTTCTCACTGCGGAGTTTCAGTGCTTTCCGTTTGATAAATTGCCTAAACTACCTGGCTGCCTTGAAGGGAAAGTTATGTTTTTACATTTATATTAAACAAAAACCTCGTGTTTTAAAAATAAATCATCCCATCTCATGGTATTGCCTCTCTTTCATTTGTTTGCTATTGAGTGTGAGTTAAAGGTTGCGTGCCGAACAATCTCAGGGGTACGATTTACACGTCCAGGTAGCAGTGAAGCCCTGTAACCAATAACCATCTCAGACTGGGGCGCTGTCAGAAGCCAGATTCATTGCTCCCATTCCCAGAGTCCTTTTGTTTTTAGAAGACACTGAAATATGTTCTCTTTGCCTTGCCTGCAGGGATTTCTAAGATGTCCTTTGACCTGTCTTTTCCTCATGCAATACATCTAGGAAAAAAATGAAAACTCCCCTTTAAGGTCACATTTTGGAGGGAATGAGTTAGTACATAAGTGTTACACTGAATGTCAATACTGTTATTACCTCAGAGCTTTAAAGTCTGGCGCAGGGCATGCAGGAAGGTCATGCATGTTTCAGCACAGCTTTTGGTGCACAGCGTGTCTCGCCACAAGCCTTCCTGTGAAAAGAAGAGACACTGACATGATGTTTGCTTCAGTTGTCTTGCTTGACTTTTACTGACTTGGCACTGATTCTTCTCAGGGCTGTGAACGTTTGTGATGTGCTTTCTCTAGCTCTTTCTTCATTGTTTTACTTTTTCTTCTCTTTGAAAGAGAGAGAGAGATACACATTAAAATACTCTGCTGTGTGTCTTTCAGCAATTTCCTAAAATTTTCTGGACTTTCACTTGTGGCCCATTACTATGGAAGGCATGATAGACAATCTTCTCCCATCAAAAATGAAGTAATGAAGCATTCAACATACTCATCCTCGCAAGACAACTCTTTCTGACAAGATATGAGTAATAGTAACACACTCATTACTTTGGTCATCTTTGCTTGAGAAAGAAGAAGATGAATTAGGTTTTGTTTTCATGATGTTTTTATAAACATTCCTAGCTAAAGGAAGGGCATCATTTAGAGTAAAAACCTTATTAATGTGACAAGAATTTGACTTCAGCACAGCTGGCATTTTGGGATAGCAAATAGCAATTGGGATGGAAGATCCCTAAGGGAGGCATCATACTATGTTAATGGAGGGAGTAAAGTGATTCTTCCAAAGGATCTGACTTTAAGGGACTTGTGTTAGGGAAATAAACTTCCCCCTGGAACGAAACAATTGTCAGAGGGAAGGACTTGTTCTGAAAATAGTTGTAAGTTTTCATTTAAGCCCATTCTGTCCCATGTGCAACAACAGTAAAACAGAATGGGAGAATAAACAGCCCAATGGTAGAGCATTTGCATAGCATGACAAAGGCCTTGGGTTCAGCCCAGAACAAACAGCATGGTAAATAAAATTCACTGTAATTAATTAGATACATGCTTTTCTTTTCACTAACACATAAGCTTTCCCCACCAACAAAGCATAAGGGAAGGATAGAATTCTTCCTTCCTGTCTATTATATCATTGAAGTGGTCTTCGAGCATGAGCACACTAGGTATTGGCTGTGCTGTCTAGCAGGAAATGGCTGAGAGTGATGAACTCAATATGGGAACAACTTTCCTTTGAAATCTATGGAAAAATCTCTACTGAAAATTCTTCAAATGTTTGAGATTGACAGAAGACAGTTTTTCAAGGAGCAGAATTTCCATGTTGAAAGATTGTTTCACAGGTAGTAAAATTTCAGTTTTTACAACTCCCCAGATCCCATGACAACATTGCAGAAGCAACCCATGTCACTGACATATAAGGAACTCACTTGCTAAAAATCTGCAGCTTTGGATTCAGTGCAATAAAATGTGTTTGTTTAAAGCTTAGCAATACACACTCATGTTTGGAGAAAAATGTTTGATTTACATCATTCAAATATTAAATTTGCAGGCAGCAGAAATTGATATTCTGTCATCTGAGCAACAATTGCATAAGCCATTGCCTCGAGTGGTGTGGTATCTGAAATATGAAGATCACTTATCAAATATACATTAGAGCAGATGGTTGTGAGGCGAGCCAATTGGACAGAATAATAAACAATACAAATTAAGAAACTCATAGTTAATTAAAGAAGATTAAGGGCACACAAAATGGGCATAAAGACCAAGGGACCTTCTCAAACAAAGGATTAGCTTGTTGGTGCTATGCCATGCTCTCCTCTCCAATGTACAGCTAATTGAGAGACAGTGATGGTATGACAGATGAAAAGACTTCATTAGCATGCTATCTTCAATAACCCAAATCCCTTGATTCAACATACAGGGGCAGAATGTCATAAATTCTTGTGTAATTTGGTGTGGGTATTCCTTTCCTTTATTCTGCTGTATGCATTCAGATTCCATTAACTTTTAAAAGGCCTTTCATGCACAAACGATAATAGGCACATTTAGTGGGTACGGTGACTTAGTGTACTTTATAGTCTTCAGCTCTGGGAAGCACTGCTTGACCGAATGTTAATTCTCAAGGGCTTTGCCCTTAGCAGGTACTCTTCAATCAATATTTACACAATGAGCGAAGGAGGTTGTTCAATAAGGAAAACAAACAGTTTCCCCTTAGATTTAAGAGCACTTCACACTTATATTTCAAGGGCTATCTGCTAAATCGCATCCATTTTTCAAGATCTACCTCAAATAAACATCGATATACATCATCTTTTCATTCATTTGTTTATTTATTCATTCAATGGGAAACATTGATTGAATATCTACAGGGTGCATGCTCTTTTTGCTAGTTGCTGATTAATAAAACATGAACTTCATCCATGATGGATTCATTGTTTAGAGGGGACACTGAACATGTAAACAACTTACCTAGTGAAACAAAGGGAGAATGGCCATAGAAATACACATAACTTTAAGTGAGCATGTAGGAAGATTTGTTTTATCTGCTGGGTGGGGGAGAGAGGGAGAGAAATAAGTAAATAAGTAGAATCTGAAAATTAAATGTCTAGTTTAAGTCTAAAGTAGGAGTCTGGGTTCATTAACTGCAGGTCAATGTGGCCTGTTTTTACACATACAGACAGAAATTGATATTTTGATCTCTCTTCCTTTCTTCCTTCCTTCCTTCCTTCCTTCCTTCCTTCCTTCCTTCCTTCCTTCCTTCCTTCCTTCCTTCCTTCCTTCCTTCCTTCCTTCCTTCCTTTCTTCCTTCCTTTTCTTTCTTTTATAATCATGTGCAATGCATACTTGCCACATTCAGAGCAACAGAAGTTTGAAGTTGTAATGACGACATGATCATGTGGAAAACACGTAAGTCTGATTTTTTGCAGAACACATTTACTGACAATTGGTCTAGAAGGTTAGTAGATTTTCTGGGAGGACAAACTTAGATGTTGTGTGTCTAAACAACATGGGTAGATAGACTAGGTAAAGAGCTGAGGAGACAGTATGTGGATCATTGTGGGTGGAGTAAGAGTTCACAAAAAATTAAGAGATAATGATCAAAAGATGGTCTGAATCCAATTGAAGATTTATTTTCCTGGTGCATACATATGTGTAGATGTGTGTGTGTGTAGAAGAAGGCACTGTATATGCGTTGGCACCACATTGCTTCGCTCTGGGATTTCTCAGGCTTGCCTTCTAGGGAGTTTTTACGAGGGATCTGAAATTTGAATTCATGTCCTTCTTGCTTTTGAGGCAAAGGCTTAACCCCTGAACCATCTCCCTAGTTCTCAAATGAATATTTTAAAACATAAATTCAGTAACTGATTGGAGGAAAACATGAATTCTTTTTGAATAATAATTGCTGTTTGAGGAAGACCTTAACACTCAGACATTTTATTTATTTTATTTTTTAAGGGAACAAGGAGTTTTCTTCCTTACGACAGTCCAGTTACAGTTCTCAGTACATCTTGATGGGAGAACATACACCAACACCAGGGCCAAGGGAACTGGTCACACTATCACTGCATAATGGCTGAGAGATGGACAAGCCTTACTTGCCAGACCAGCATGTCTGGCCAAGTGAACGGAGGGATGCCAACTCTTTCAAACAGCTCTCTGTGATTTATCCAGGGCCTAATCCCACCCATCATGGGCTGGGCTTTCCCCATCAGCTAGACAATCTCCTTCAGGTTTGCTCTGGGCTTAACTCAACCATCAACTCTCTACAACTGTGCCCAGAGCTCAAACCCTCAACAGTCAAGTTGACATCTGTGCTTAACTATGACACACCACCCCTTGTCAACTTGACACAAAAACAATAGCACTTTTAAACTGTAACCTTTCCTTATCCCCACAGATGTTAAAAGTTACCTTAAAAATATAAATACATTTCTTAAACAAATTTAAAATATTCTCATTAAAATTTCAGTTATTAATATGTTGGAACTAAAAGTCTTTCTTTAAATATGCCAAATAAGATCTTTAAATATTACAAATAGAATCATTGTAACAATGAGAAAATAACAAATTAAGACCAAAGCAAATTACCACATCCTTGTACTTCAATGTCCATCTTCTGTTGCTCATCATAGTCAAGGTGGCTCAAAGATTCTAGGCATTCCCAGTCCCTGTTTGCAGCTTGAAGTTATAAAAGCAGAGTTCCTTGAACTAGGCTGAATCTTCCCTCACAGTTGTCCTCAGCATACATCCCAAGGTTCTGGTATCTCCAACACTTTGGGTTTGCCTCTGTAGCTATAAGCTTCGCTTTCTCTTGCAGGACTGTATGCCTGCCACTTGGTGCCAAGCTTTTGCTGCTCTTCATGAACCCTGGGGGACACTGCCAGATTCCAAAGCAAACACTCGGATATTTTAATAGAAATTCTTTCTTATATTAAACCAAACTATACTTCTGTATTCCACTCATTGATTATAATGTATATATTGTTTTGCCATTTATTTTGAGCTTTTGCAGTGCTAAGAATTGAATTCAGGTCTTTGCTTATGCCACATAAATACTATGCCACTTAGCTACACTCAGCCCTACTTTTTTTTTTTTTAAAGATTTTTGCTTGTGTGTCTATGTGTGTATCAGAAAGTAATGTGTATGCCTGTGGAGGTGCAAAAGTCCTGGATTGCTTTTATCTCCTATTTGCTTTGCTCTGGAGTTTCCCAGACTCTGCCTTCCAGGAATGGAAGTACAGGCTACCACCATTTCCACATGATGTTTTTACGTGGGATTGGGGATCCAAACTTAGGACAGGCAGAAGCTTAACCCCTGAGTCATTTCTCCAGCCCCAGTCCTACTTTATTTATCTATTTATTTGTTTATTATTATTTATTCAATTGTGCATGTATGCATGTGTGCGCGCGTGTGTATGTATGTGTGTGTGTAGAACCACGGACGAATTCGGGAACCACCATGGATGCCTCCACCTCCTCCTTGTTTACTCTGCCCGGGGATTCACAGGCTCTGCCCTACCAGGACCAGAAAAGCAGGCCGCACTCGCACTCCGCTTCCGCGGGGCATCTATACGTGGGGTCTAGGATCCGAACTCAGGACCTCCCACCTGCATTTATTTCATTTTAATTCAGTTATATTCTTCCTTAATCTTTTCTTATTTTTAATTTAAAATGCCTAAGTTTTCAAAGAAATTTCAAAGATTAGAGTTTTTAAAAGGCTCATGTAGTATGTTACCTTCTTAAAATGATGTACATTTTATTTCTTATTTGCAAATAAAAGTTGTGTTTATTGTATATATAACCTGTTGATTTCAAATATGTGGTATGCTATTGTGAAACAACTCATTAAAACTAATTAACCTGACATTTTGTGTGTATTTGTTTTTTTTTTACAGTAGTACCATAAGCTTTTTATTTTATTTTATTTTATTTACATTTTTTATTATTTCCGCTCATACAAACTTAACAGGTAGACCAGTTCCCTCCCCCTCTTCCTCCCCCCGAACCCTCTGCTCCCCCTCCCTCCCTCCCCATCTCCCAGTGCCTCCCCCGAAATTCCCAGAGAGTCCTCTATTGTGTATGCCAAACTCTCCTCTTGGTCCTTCTTTCTTTTTTTTTTTTTTAATTTTTTTTATTATTATTTATTCAACTGTGCGCATGTGCGTGTGTGTGCGTGTGTGTGCGTGTGTGTGTGTGTGTGTGTGTGTGTGTAGAACCACGGACGAATTCGCGAACCACCATGGACGCCTCCACCTCCTTCTGCCCCGGGATTCACAGGCTCCGCCCTACCAGGACCAGAAGCGCAGGCCGCCCCTGCTTCCGCCTGGCGTCTATACGTGGGATCTGGGATCCGAACTCAGGACCTTCCGCCTGCAAGGCGGAGGCTTAACCCCTGAGCCACCTCTCCAGCCCTTGGTCCTCCTTTCTGATGATGTACAAGGACCCAGTGGCATTTCCCTGAACCCTTTCTCGTGTTCCCCTTAAGCACAGGAACACTACTGTGGCTGTCAATCCCTTGCCTCCAAGGATCTTGGTGCCTTTAGCCGATGTTAGACTTTGTGAGGTCAATAGTGTGATGGACATGGCGCAGGGCATGCAAAGTCCTATTATGATTGCTTCAGCCCTAACTAGTGTGGAGACTCTTCAAATCATTGCTCCCCCCATCCTTTTGCTCTTACACTCTTACCGCCCCCTCTTCCGCAAATGTCCCCGAGCTTCAGGATGGGGGGAGATTAGGCTGGCTTAGTTCTATGTGGATGATATAGAGTCTCTGAAGTTCTGGATTGTGGTTTGTTGATGTTCTTTTGCAGTTTTGCTGTTCCTGCAATACCCTTCACTCCATCCTGATGGGCACTGTATGCCACCCCCTGGTCAGAGACAAAAAAACTGTTAAACTGGAGTCTTATTATAATAGCACATTCAAGGGTAGATGTAATAAAAGCAGGAAACCTCGGTGAGGGAGGGGTCAGTCACTCATTTGCAAAATGATCATTTTTCATCTGCCAGACTATATGTACTCCCCTTCTGGTGAGACCATACCCCCTCAGTTGTACATGATCAGGAACGAACGTCTGTGAACTTAACCAGGTGTCACATTACTTACTTGCATTCCTTGGAGGCCGATTTTCTCTGCTGTAACATGGTCCCCTCTCTCCTTGTGTCTGGTGTGGCCCTCCAACCCCATCCCTCCTGTTCACAATCCTTGCAATTACCGTATTACATAGGTTTACCTTTGAGTGTCTCAATGTGGGCTGGGTGAGTTTGGTACTAGGAGCCACCCATTAGGGAGTACATACGGCACTTAACTTTCTGGGTTTGGGATACTTCACTTAATATAATTGCTTCTAATGACATCCATTTCCCAGAAAATTCCAGTAATTCATCATTTTTGATGGCTGAGTAGTACTCCATTGTATAGATGTACCACTGTTTCCTTATCCACTCGTCAACTATTGGACATTTAGGTTGATTCCATGACTTTGCTATTGTAAACAGTGCTGCTATGAACATGGTCGTGCTTGTGCTATCAAGGCGAACCTCTGCTGCATGGGGGGTTATTCCAAAAAGTGGAATAGCAGGGTCATATGGCATTTCAATCTTTAATTTCTTTAAGAATCTCCAGATGGCTCGCCAGAATGGCTGTATGAACCTGCATTCCCACCAGCAATGCAGCAGAGTTCCCCTCTCTCCATATCCTCTCCAGCATTTGTTGTTGTTTGTATTGTGGATTTTTGCCATCCTGACCAGGGTGAGATGATATCTCAGGGAGGTTTTGATTTGCATTTCCCTGATGGCTAAAGAAGTGGAGCATTTTTTAAGATATTCATTAGACATTTTAATTTCATCTCTGGTAAAATTTCTTTTAAGTTCCAGGGCCCATTTTTTAATTGGGCCATTGGTTTCCTTGGTGTTTAATTTTCTAAGTTCTTTGTGCACTCTGGACAGTAGAGCTCTAGCAGATATGTGGTTAGTGAAGATTTTCTCCCATTCTGTGGGTTGCCTTTGAGCTCGTGTGACAATCTCTTTATCTGAACAGAAGCTCTTTAATTTCACAAGATCCCAACTGTTGAGAGTTGGTAGCAGTGACTGTGCCATTGGATGTCTGTTTAGGAAATGTTGGCCTAGCCCAATCAGCTCGAGGGAGTTCCCTATCCGTTCAGTTATGATTTTTATAGTCTCTGGCCTGATATCAAGATCCTTGATCCATTTGGAATTAAGTCTTGTACATGGTGACAAGTATGGGTCCAGCTTTAATCTTCTGATCCAGTTTTGCCAGCACCATTTGTTGAAGATGCTGTTCTTTTTCCATTGGATTTTTCTTTGGGCCCCTTTGTCAAAGATCAAATGGCTGCAATTTTGTGGGCTTATATCTGGGTCTTCAACCCTTATCCATTGATCTGTGTGTCTATTTTGGAGCCAGTACCAGGCTGTTTTTATAACTATGGATTTGTAGTATAGACTAAGGTTTGGTATGGTAATACCTCCAGCAGTGTTTTTGTTACTCAGGATTGTCTTTGCTATCCTGGGTCTTTTGTGCCTCCATATGAATTTTGAGATTATTTGGTCAACGTCTTTAAAGAATTGCTTTGGGATTTTGATTGGTATAGCATTGAATTTGTTTATTGCCTTTGGTAGGATGATTATTTTTATGATGTTGATTCTGCCAATCCAGGAACATGGGAGGTCTTTCCACCTTCTGGTGTCTTCTGCAATTTCTTTCTTTAGGGTTTTAAAGTTTTCATTGTAAAGGTCTTTTACCTCCTTGGTTAGGTTTATACCAAGGTATTTCATTTTTTTAGGGGCTACAGTAAATGGGATTGTTTCTCTCAGGGCTTTTTCACTTCTTTCATTCTGGGCATATAGGAAGGCCTCTGATTTTTGCACATTTATTTTGTATCCTGCCACCCTGCTGAACTTCTCAATTAGTTCCAGGAGCTTCCTGGTGGAGTTTTTGGGATCACTCAGGTATAAGATCATGTCGTCTGCACATAGGGATAGCGTGACTTCTTCCTTGCTGATTTAAATCCCTCTTATGTCCCTTTCTTGTCTTATGGCTTCAGCTAAGACTTCAAGTACAATATTGAATAGAAGTGGTGAGACTGGACAGCCTTGTCTAGTTCCTAATCGAAGTGGGAATGCTTCCAATTGTTCCCCATTGAGCATAATCCTTGCTGTGGGCTTGTTGTATACAGCTTTCATTATATTGATAAAGGTTCCTTCCATTCCTACTGTCTTTTGATCATAAAAGGCTGTTGGATCTTGTCAAAGGCTTTTTCTGCATCTATCGAGAGTATCATGTGGTCTTGGAGTTTGGACTGGTTTACATGATGAATTACATTTATTGATTTGCGTATGTTGAACCAACCTTGTGTGCCGGAAATGAAACCTACTTGGTCCGTGTGTATGATCTTTTTGATATGTTTTTGAATCCGATTTGCTAAGACTTTGTTGAGAATCTTTGCATCTGTGTTCATCAGAGAGATGGGCCTATAGTTTTCTTTTTTAGGTGAATCTTTATTAGGTTTTGGGATTAAGACGATATTAGTTTCATAGAAGGAATTTGGTAGTGTTCCTTCCTTTGCTATTTGATGGAACAGTTTAAGGAATATTGGTGTTATTGACTCCTTAAATGTCTGGTAGAATTCTGTGCTGAATCCATCTGTTCCAGGACATTTTTTGGTGGGAAGATTCGAGATTACTTCTTCAATTTCCTCATATGTTATAGGGCCATTTAAGTAATTCACAACTTCCTGATCCAATTTAGGTAAGATATGTTTACTTAGAAATTCATCCATCTCTTGTGTATTGTCAAACTTCACTGAGTATAAGTTTTTGAAATATGATGTTATAATTCTCTGGATTTCTTGGGTATCAGTAGTGATTACTCCATGTTCATTTCTAATTTTGTTGATTTGGGTTTTCTCTCTCTTGCTTTTGGTTAATTTAGCTAGGGGTGTGTCAATCTTATTGATTTTTTCAAAGAACCAGCTTTTTGAGTGGTTGGTTTTTTTCTATCATTTTCTTAGTCTCAATTTCAGATATTTCTCCCCTTATTTTGCTAATCTCCTCTCTTCTACTACTTTTGGGATCAGATTGCTCAAGGTTCTCTAAAGCCTTAAACTGCATTGTTAAGTTGTTTATTTCTGATGTTTCCATTTTTTTGATGTAGGCATTAAGAGCTATGAACTTACCTCTTAGGACAGCTTTCATTGTGTTCCAGAGATTTTGGTAAGTTGTATTTTCATTATTGTTCACTTTCAGGAAATCTCGAATTTCCTTTTTAATTTCTTCCTGAATCCAGTTCTCATTCAGCATCATATTGTTTAGTTTCCAGGAGTTAGTGTATTTTCTCTTGTTTGTTGTGTTGTGGATGTCCAGCTTTAGGCCGTGGTGGTCTGACAGGGCACAGGTTAGAATTTCAACTTTTTTGTACATGTCTAGATTCGTTTTGTGGCCCAATATGTGATCTATTTTGGAGAAAGTTCCCTGTGCTGCTGAGAAAAATGTGTATTCTTTGGTGTGTGGGTGAAAAGTTCGATAGAGATCTGTAAGGTCCATTTCTTTAAGGGTTTGATTAAGTTCCAAAGTGTCTCTGTTAAGCTTTTGACCTGTTGATCTATCCCATGTAGAGAGGGCGGTGTTGAGGTCCCCAAGAATTATCGTTTGGGGGTTGATTTCTTGCTTTAGACGCTGTAGGGTTTTCTTAATGAATGTGGAGGGGCCCGTATTGGGTGCATAAATGTTCAGTATTGTGAAGTCTTCCTGGTGAATTGTACCTGTGACTAAAATGTAGTATCCGTCTGTGTCTCTTATGATTTTCTTTGGTTTGAAGTCCAGTTTGTCTGAAAGCATAATTGCTACTCCTGCCTGTTTCCTGGTTCCATTAGCTTGCAAGATTTTGGACCAGCCTTTCATTCTTAGGATATGCCTATCTTTTGTGGTGAGATGAATTTCCTGAAGGCAGCAGATTGTTGGATTGTGGTTTTTAATCCAAGTTTGTAATCTGTGTCTCTTAATCGGCGAGATAATACCATTGACATTTAATGTTATAATGGAGAAATTATTTTTAATTCTGGACATTTTTTATGTTTAGTAGATTTTGTAAGCATGTTGTTTGATATTTATGTTTTGGTTTCCCTTCTCTTCTCCTGGATACGCTTGTTCTTTTCTTCAAGCTTGAGTATCATTTCTAGGATTTTTTGAAGGCCTGGTTTGGTAGACATGTATCCCTTCAAGTTGTCTTTGTGCTGGAAAACTTTTCTTTCTCCCTCAATCATGACAGATAGTTTTGCCGGGTATATCTGTCAGGGTTGGCATTTTTGCTCATTTAATACTTGAAGTATGTCTCCAAGCTCTTCTTGCTTTTACTGTTTCCATTGAGTAGTCATTTGTTATTCTAATAGGTTTACCTTTAAAAGTGAGTTGCTTTTTTTCTCTTGAAGCTCTCAGCACCTTTTCTTTGTCTTGAATGTGGAGTGTTTTGACTATTATTTGCCATGGCGATTTTCTATTTTGATCATATCTGTTTGGAGTGCGAAATGCCTCTTGTATTTGGATAGGCCTCTCATTCTTTAGTTGTGGGAAGTTTTCATTTATAATGAATTGAAATATTTCCTCCGGTGTGGTATTTTGGGATTCTTGTTCTGGTATTCCATGAATGCGCATGTTAGGCTTCTTCAGGTTGTCCCATATCTCTTGAATGTTCCTCTCCAGTATCTTTTTGGCTTTAACAATCTCTTCCATTGAGCTGGTTAATTCTATTTTCAAGAACTGAAATTCTATTTTCTGCCTCATTTGTTCTGCTGATAAGACTCTCTGTTGAGTTTTTGATTGAAGATAACTTGTCTTTTAGTTCAATTTTAAACTCTGCCTCAGACTGTTTTAATTGCTCCATACCTATTTTTGTTTCTTGAACTGTTTTTCTCAACTCCTCCAAGTGCCTGTTGTGTTCCTGTTCAAAGTGGTTGATATGGTTGTTTAACTCTTCTCGGATTTCCTCTTTCATAGTATTAATCATGGTAATGATCATACTCTGAAAGTCATTATGTTGGGTCTGGCTTTACTGGCTATTTTCTGTGGATTTGTTCTTGTCGGAATCCCTCATTATGGGATGGATTCTTTTGGCAGGAGATTGGTCTTCTTGGGTTTTGTTTCTTGTGGATCTGCACTTTGACTTGTACATTGTTGTTTTGTTTTTTAGGACCTTTCAGTTTCTGTGTGTTTTTCACTGAATCGACGTAGTTGGTATTGTTACGCTTGCCAGTTTTTACTAGTGCTTGCCTTGGATTGGGTATGTTTGTGTATTGTTATTGTTATATCCTAGATGAGGCTACTAGGCTGTTAGTACGTCAGTTATTTCAGGTTATGTTACCAGGGGGTGAATATTAGTTTGGTAGTGCACTTTTACGATTTAGTATCTTGGTAAAATGTGGGGGTGAGTGGTGTACTCCCTGGAGTTGTATGTTGTGGGGTGGCTGTATGAGAAAGTTGATCTACAGCATTGATACTTTAAAGGATCAGTAAGGTGAAAAGAAGTTTACTTATCTTTGGGCTGGATGAGAAGAAACTCGCCCACGTGATATAATGATTGTAGTGGAGTCCAGCTGTATGGCCTGTGTTCCCTTTGTTCCTTAGAATTTTGCTTGTTTCCTTTGGGCTCTATTGAATTCTGAGTAGCAGTGTGTCTTCTGTGGACCACGTGCGTAGGTCCCTGGTGGGCCAGAGAGGCAGAGGGTCTGACGTTGATGGCAGAATTCTTCACCTGCGACCTGGGGGGGGCTGACGCGCGCGGCGGGGGCGGGAGGGTGTGAGGGGCTGGGGTTCAGGGCAGGTCCTCGGTGCTGCTGGCCGGGTGGCTCCGGGGTGGGGGGCGGGGCTGGGCTGGGCTCTTTTGCTTGCTGGCTCAATGGCAGAATTCTTCACCTGGGACCTAGGCAGGTGAGGAGGCCCACGGGGGCGGGAGGATGTGAGGGGCTTGGTTCCGGGTCCGGGCCCAGGCTAAGCCGGAGTCGGCCTGGGTGCTCGCCGCTGGGACGCGTGGGGCTCCGGGGTGGTTGGGCTGGGCTGGGCTGGCTCTCTCTCTCTCTCTCTCTCTCACTCACCTTAGGGCAGCGCGGAGGGGGTTGGGGTTGTCCCGGCCGGGGCACAGGGCGATGCCTTAGTCAGCCTGGCTGCTCGCCGCCGGGACGCGTGGGGCTCAGGGTGGTTGGGTGTGTGTGTATTTGTATGTACACATGCATATTTGCATATGTAACTGAATGAGTGTATGTACATGTGTGTTATGAGAAAACTTGGAATTTTTTTTTGAATTTTTCAAAATAAAGTCCATCCATGTTGTCTATGAGACATCAGTTCTTGAATTTCCTGCTGTTACAAAAATAATCTATGTAAGGTAACATAGTGTTTGCACATGACTTAGGCATATCCTCTCATGTAATTTGAATGCCTAACACAATGCAAATGCTATGTGAGTGGTTATTTTCTATTGCTTAGGAAATAATGGCAAGGAAAGAGCATCCATGATTTTTTAGACTATTTTCAAAACACAATTGAATCCATGGGTAGTGAAAATTTTGGATACCGAGGGCCAACTGCATATCATAATTAACTCTAGTAATCATGATGTTTAACAGACATATTAAACTAACTGAAATTCTCTATCTTTCCACTGACCTCTCAAGAACACCTTACCCTTGACTTACAAATGAGATCATGTGATATTTGTCTTCTTATGCCTGGCTTCACAACATGATTCTCCTTGGTTTTGTTCTATTGTTCAAGAGATAATATTTGCCAGCCCTAGCAGCCACTGAGCTTCTTTGGATTACAATTGCAGTAGTCTCTGAGGGCTTGGTGGCTGATCTTAGAGAAGCGATTTCCCATGTGGTCCTGTGTGAGAGGAGAAACTTGACATTTACTTCTTAAAGCAAAGGTTTTCAAAAGAGTTTATATTTTTATACCATTGTTAAGCCTGCCATGGGTGGAATCTTACTAATTCCTGAGTCATATTCAAGTAAGTTTCTTTATTGTCCTAATTCAAAGCTCTTTTTTTAATGGTATTAGTTTCTTCAACATCAATACCACCATTGGCCTGATTTAAATGTACTTCTGTTTTAACTAAACTGAGCTAAAGATTTTTCGATCTTTGTATTCTGCTATTTGTTGCTCATTATTACTGTAAATTTAGTTAAAAGCAGACAAAAACACCAACTAAATTCTTTAAAATTTCCTCATCTGGAAAAGTCTGTCACCTTTAAACTCAATCTCAAACAATGTTTCAAGGCATGGCAATGTATGTAAATTCTTTGCCAGAATGCAACAAAAATGTCTTATAGTTTAATTTCCCTTTGGATCCCATTTTAATGCAGATCCTCCTAAGTACCTTTTAACTGTTCACATTCTTATCAGCATTCTGGTCTTACAAGTTATCAGAAGAACCATCCACTAAGTTTATACCATTCTATGGCTTCTTTAGCCTGTATCTCTAACCCTTGTAAACTCTTTATGAAAACCTGTTCCGAAGGCTTGTGAGTGCCACAGTCAGGTGAAGTCATAGCAATGAGTCTATTAATTTTCTCTTAGATATTTTCCATTGCTGAGATAGAATACCTGGGAAAAATCAACTGTTGATTTTTAATAAATGTTTTGAATCCATTTTGTGTGAGATATGTGTGATAAGCCATTTTACAAATGAAAGCCACTGAATAATTTTATCTAATTTAAAGTAGAATTGAAAATCCAATTTCTCCATCTCGCTCTGTCATTTATAGACCTAAGAATAGCAAAGATAAGGATCACAGTTTACTTGGAATAAAACGTTTTGTTCTGTAGATATGTTCCAAAAGAACCAGCTCCAAGTTTCATGTCACACCCAAGACTGTGTCACAAGATTAAATGTTAGCTCCTTTTTGCTTATAGAAACCATAATTTCAGGGCTTTAAAAGTATACTTATTTTGAATGAATATGATACAAATACCTCATATAGAAGGCAAACAGCTATTTAAGGTCACTGTTGCAAAAGTGGTACATTTTGAAAAGGTAGGAATGACTTCTTAAATGGGCATTCTATGTATTCTGTTGTCAAATGCAGAAATTATCTTCTATTCTCTCAGTCATTCTAAATTATTGATGAGTAAATATGATGAGGAGAAAATGGTGATGAAAAATGTCATTTGAGCTAAGGAAAAATCCATTTAAAGTTCTTCACACAGCAGTAAATTATAGACTTTCAAGCTGGGACAGAACTTCTATTTATCAGCTTACGCTGCAACTCATATGGAAGATGGAAAGGTCCCTGAGGACTAACTAAAAGTCATCATCTTATAAGGTGAGCTCTTCTGATATTTTCATTAACTCTGTCTCTTAAAATTTAAGGATTTTTTATAGAAAGAATAAAATTATAAAAAATTGAACATTGCTCTGAGAATTCATTTATATTGACTGACTCTAAGTCTTGTACCCTGAATGCAGACAGGATATGAATCTCTGTTATTGAAATACATAAATGTCATGGTATTGAACATAGCAGATGTTTTAGCAATGGGACTCTGTTAGGTTTTCAGCAATATGTTGTGAGATTATTCACTGCTATGGGTCATTCAGAGCTGGAAGGACAAGAAACAGAAAAGTCCAAAGACAGAGGAATAAGCAATGTATGTGGCTCTCCATCCTATCCAGATAGTAGTGGTTCAGCTTTCAGGGTCCTGTACAGGGCACTTCTCCCCATGTGGCTCTGACACATTTCATTCTGAAGAATTCATAAATTCCATTTTTTCATTTTTGCACCTAGGATCTAGTCATGCAGAGCAAGGTGTGAAGACTTAGAATAATTAATCAGAATATGATTCAGCATTACCACGAATATCAAGTAGAAGGAAATCCACTAATTATTTTTGCTGAAAACCAGTGTAGTAATTATGATCATTTCCATGTCAGAGGAGCATGTTTACAGCAGGGACATTGGAAATAGCATAAATGATTAATCTGATACTGGCTTAGAAAAGACTAGTATCATACAGTAAGGGTGACTTTTCACTGAGTTGAAATATGAAGTAGTCCTAGCACAGTATAATCATGCAAATTATTTGACTAATTATCAGCAATGTGGGATTGGAAAGTAATATCTAGGGTGAATGGCAGTCTGAAAGACTTATTTTTCAAAGATGGAAAACAGTATATTATTAGTTATTCATTTATGAAAACATGGAGAGAAAAAGAAAACATTGTCACGAATGTGTGAGATGGTTGTAAAATTGGAACTGGGAAAGTGATTTAGAGGTTAAAGCCTAAGTAAACAAAAGGACCTGAGAGCTCTCCAGCTCCCACTAAAATTTCTGGTGGCCTGTATTTCTGGTCCTGGAAGTGGAGTTTGGGAAACCTCATAGTAAAGCAACAAGGAGGTAGATCAATTCAGGGTGATTCCTGATGTCACCCTGGGACTCGATAGGCACACACATTTAAGTACTTAAGTGCTTGCACACACACACGTATCATACACACATGCATGTACACACACACACGCATGCATACATGCATGAAAAAAAATTGGCCAGTTAGGATTTGTTCTGTAATCTCGAGACTGAACCTTTTTCAAACTATAGAGAACCCTTCAAGCAAAGATGGATGGAGCGTGAAGAATGTTCTTCCATAATGCTTAAACTGCCAAAGAAACAGAATCTGAAGTCACACAGAGACTCTGAGAGGAGATCAGATTTAAAAAAATGTGTGTGTGTGTGTGTGTGTGTGTGTGTGTGTGTGTGTGTATTTTGGATGCAAATTTTTGTGAGTGGACCTGTCAGACATTTGTGAACCATGCACCTGATAACAACATCTGGGAACGTTCAAGAGTTTGAGGTCATCCTGGGATATGAGATACATAGATCCTGTCTTAGAAAACACACTTAATCCAACAACAGAAAACAAAACAGAGCAAACAAAAATTTATCAGAGAGAGTTCATTTGTTTCTTGGGCTATGCTGAAATGAAGCAATAGATGTTTGTCATAGTTAAGCACAGGTGTCAACTTGAGGGTTTGAGCTCTGGGCACAGTTGTAGAGAGTTGATGGTTAAGCCCAGAGCAAACCTGAAGAAGATTGTCCAGCTGGTAGGGAAGACTCAGCCCATTAGTGGGAGGGATTAGGCCCTGGATAAATCACAGAGAGCTAGCTGGTTGAGAGAGTGGCATCCTTCTGTATACTTGGCCAGAAATGCTGGTCTGGCAAGTAAGGATTGTCCATCTCTCAGCCGTTATGGTGGCCAGTTCCCTTGGCCCTGGTGTTGGTGTGAGCTCTCCTGTCAAACTGGACTATGAACTGTAACCAGACTGTCGTAAGAAAGTAAACTCCTGGTTCCCTTAAGCTATGTGATGGTCATTTATCAGCAACCATGCAGATGAACTGCAACAATGTTGTCATTGGACCAAGGAAGCAGTCCTCACCATACACCTGTTTATCTGAGACATCCTTGGTTTTGGTCTTTCCAAAATTGTTAAAATGAATTTCTATTGTTTATAAGCTATTCATTTCATACTGTCTGTACATAATGCAAATGGATGGAGGCAGCTGCAAACATGTTCACTCATCGCCCTATGGTAATCTCCAATAACTTTTTGTCTATTTCACTAATCATGTTGAGAACAGAAATTTCTTTACATTTTGTGTTCTTCACAACTTCTAAAACATATTTTAAAGGTGGCATCCAAGAATGCTTGTTCACAGATGATGCATTACAAAGAATCACAACAAAAACTCTTTAGCATTGTTATTCTATTAATTTGTGTTGCTATATTATAAGTAATGAAATGGAAATTCTTTTATGCTCTAGAAATTAAGCTTTTTTCTCATTAATTCATGTTGGCTTTCTTCACAATTGATTAGAATCAATTTAGTTTTTTTCAATGCTCGAAAGAGGAACAATATGAATATACTTTAGAAAAATCACAAAATTTAGAATAACTTTTTCATGGTTTTGTGTTTTGGTTTTGTGATAACAGACTATGTGGTTCCATGCACTTATAACTATATTTCGGATTTGTTAAGTCAGTGGTTGAGTATGCACTAGGCCCTTGCATGTCCTAGGCATGCAGTCCACATGATGCTCTTTAAGCTATGGGTATCTAGAGCTTTCACAGAACTGATGTTGTGCACTATGAACTGATGTAACTGTATTTGTCTTTAAAGAACCATAGCTATAGAGAAGAATCTATAGAGTGACACAAAAACAAGAAAGATGTAAAACTGTTGTACCAAAGCCAGAATCTGTAGGACCTGCAACTTGCTTCTGGAAGCTTGGTTCCTTTCTACATTTTCGCTACCTTTAGTAGCTTCCTGGACACACAGTTGTTTTTGTCTTGTACCTTCCTTTTTCTTCAATCAATTGCTTCATGACTATAGCTTCACATCCTGTGGATGGTCTTTCTTATCAGAATCCCACTAAGTTACACTGTCATGCAATGCGGGACCCCTACCTTACTTCTTACTTTTCAACTAACTAAAGTTATTCCATTTTTAAACAACCATTTGATAATTTATTCTTCTCGCTTCACTCTCCTATTTAAAAAGATCATTTTCCTAGGCTAGGAAAGAATATGCTTTTAGTGATGATTTATTTTGAAATCTCGAGTACGTAATACCATAAGGCTTGTTTCATGCTTATGTTTTGAATGTACTGCAGGTCAAGAGTGGGCACAGCATTGGACAATCTTTGAACAATGTATCAATTGTAAATAGGCTGCAGATCTACTTACTAGAACAAGTAGCTTTTTGTTTTTCATGTTTTATTTTGCTTTCTGTTAGTTGGTCATGGAAGAGAGATTGATGGAAAATCACATAAGAACTTCTTGTTATCTACCATTTAGAATTAATAATACAATTCTTTCCAACTGAAAAAGGATTGAGAAATAGAATTTTCCATGTGCCACAAAAGGAAAAGAAACAGATATCATAATCTACTTTCTGCAGTTAGAATATCCAAAATCAGGCAATTAATCCAGCACACAGATTTGCTTCTAATAGTTCTGCAGGCAGTAAAGTTCATGGACAATGTGTTGCATTAGTGAAGTCTTTCTTGCTGTGTCTCCCCATGGTGGAAGGTAGAAGGGCTAGAGGGTCTAAAGAAAGGCCACAATTGCGATTTGCTTATTTTTTTTGATATGTCTGTATGGAGTCTGTGCATATGTGCATGTATATAGGTGTCTTAAGAAAATTTTGCATGTAAGCAGCTGCACATGTGGATGTGGGTGCATGTGCAATAGTGTACATGCATATAGAGACCTGGAGGTAATGTAAGGAGCCATTCTCCATTGTTCTTCCATCCAGTTGTTTTGATCCTGGGTCTGTAATTAAATTCAGAGCAAACCATGAGGGCAAATCTGACTAGCCAGCTTCTTCTTTGGATTTCCCGACTCTGCCTTCCGGGGCTGGAATTGCATGCATTTTCTCCCCCCCCCCCCTAAATAGGATCTGAGAATCCAAACTCTGGTTCTTTTTCTTGTGTAGCAAGCAGTTTAACTGCTGGACTATCTTCTCATCTCTTGAACTTGCTTTTGTAACAAAAGCATTCCCATATGGATGATATTAGTCCATTCACAAAGGCATTGCCCTCACATCCTCATCACCTTTTATTTGGTCCAGTTTCCCAGTACTGAAAATTCAGCTTCAAACACACAAACTCTGAGGCCACATTCATGTCATAGCACCTGATATTGGTGAATGAAGGTAATTATCTTTAAATTTAAAACATTAGACGCAGCAATGGTCAGAAGGAAATGAAGCTTTTCTATTTTTTGAGAAAGTGCTTTTAGCTATTCTAATTAGCTTTGCTCTAATTATACCATACAGCTACTAAAAGGATTTGCCACTGGGATTGTTAATCCATTTTCAGTGATTATTGAGTAATTGTGCACAGCAGAAGAAGGTTAAGAAAATTGAGAGGGGCAAGTGTAATCTTTTTTTCTCCAAGTTTATAGGAAGCAGAATTGCACACTATGAATCAGTGGTGTACTGGAGGGGTCCTTTATGGAAAACTATGGGAAGTCTGGTTTCCAGACAGGACCTTATTTGCAGATTGCATATTGCTTCACCACATGGTAAGTACATGAGAGAGAAAGTATTCAGAAACTTTCAGAAAATTTTCAGAATTTTTCATATCTACAGAATCAGATAATAACTTTAGAGTTTTTTTAAAGATCAAAATTATTAGAAAACAAATTATGGTTTCCATGTCTTTTTGTTCCTTTATTTTCTACAAATAATTTTCGTTGGTTTTGATGGGAATCTCAGTCAGTCCTGGATAGATTGGAATAAAGCTAACTAACTCATTGCTACAGATCATTTGTGAAGCATTGATTTGAGGATTTACTAATGAAGGAACTGATCCTTGGAGATCAGTATGGGTTAATACTGCAATGCAGCAGCTAATAGAGACTATATTTATTTTCCTTTTTAATGATTCACTGATCTAATAATATCAGGGAATCACAATACATTTATCGTACCTTTATTTTTGGACATAATATGTTTTTTAAAGAAGGTTTCAAAATATGGACATCACTGTATAGATTACTGGATCACATTTAGAGAGCTGATATATCAACAGTGATCACTTCTCTGCTGTCTGGCCAGTGTTTCCTGAAACTATATTACTTTTGGGATAAATAAATATCAGATTTTCTATGGATTTTCTATGTCCATTTTTTTCCAGTGGTACTGCTGGAACACACAACAATTTCTGAGAAAACACATGGGAGTTATGTGTAAAAACCTATCCCCAATGCTAACCAGGGAGACATGGAGGATGCTTCACAAGCTCCTGAAACTCACAAGAAACTTACAAACTCTAGATTCTTCATTCCTCCCAAAGATTGTTTGAGCAGTAAATGCTTCCTGGAGGAGAGAGGATTCTTAGGTGAGGTAGTGGCTCACAAATAGGAATTTGTAATCCAAGTTCCTATTAGCAATTCCAATGAATTTACTAGTTCACTTAACTAGACTTGGGTAAAATCATCTTGTTGGTTTGTCAGTATTCTATGTGAGATGAGTAGACATTTTTTTTTTATATATGCCGAGGAAAAGTCACACAACATAATCATTGTCGATAGGGCAAATGCATTCTGTTTACAAAATTAAATGTGCAATTCGGGTATGAAAATAATAAAAACAAACTTATATGCTGTTAGCTTTATTGGCACCTATCAATCTATATTCTAGTTTCCTATAGCACTAGATGTCAGCCATTTTACTACCTATATGTGTTAGGAAACAATGTTTTTAAACTTTCAAAATTTCAGTGAACCTGGTTCCATGCTGCTGTATTTTAACAGATAGATCTAAAAGTTGTTTTTGACTGATCTGGTGCACAGAACAAAAAGAATAATTGTGGCTAAAAATTAAGAACTTTTCCAGGAAAAGCAAATTTTGTTGAATGTTGTACATTTTGTGTTCCCTAGAGAAGGAATCATGCAGTGCTAAGGCCAGCTAATAAATGTTAAAAACAAATCTAATACTCAGTATTTTTCCTACTGTAGTTTCTTAGTGGTCTGGCATGATCGAAAGATAGCAAAATAACCTCTGTTGCAGTCACTCTGCACTGTTGCTGATAAATTCACGGCCAAACAGCTTTTTAGGGGAACAAGGAAGTTTTATTCAGTCTTATGATAGTCCAGTTGCAATTCTTTTTCCAGTTTGGCAGGAGAGTGCACACCAAGGACTCAAGGAACCGGCCACCATATTCACATAATATCTGAGAGAGGGACAATTCTTAATTGCCAGACAAGCATGTGTGGCAAGTATACAGAAGGATATTGATTTTTTTTTTTTTACCTAGTTCCCTCCATCTTATCTACCTGCCTAGGCACTAGTTACACCCACCATGAGCTGAGCCTTCCCAATCAGACAATCTCCTGCAGGCTTGCTCAGGGTTTAAGTCAACCATTGATATTTTTATACATGTTCCAGAACTGGCACCCTCAACTATCAAGTTGACACCTGTAACTATAACAACCTCTAATAGTTTACATAAGGATAACCCAAGGACATTCTGACTTGGCAGGTGATGGATGGGCACAAGAACCAGTATAAGGTGAGGGCACTGTGACAGTTAATCCTGGGTGTCACCTTGACTACACCTAGCATTATCTAAGATCAGCTATCAGACTACCTGAAGAGATTGTCTAGATCAATACATTTAAATACAAAGTCCAATCCTAGATCTGATTGGAACCTCCTAGTAGTAGACCAAATAAAAGGAACAGAGAACAGAAGACCTTGAAGAGAGACTCTTCAAAACTCTCTTCCCTCCTGCCACCCAGCTTCTTCACTTATTTGATCCTCCAGCCCTCCAACCCTCTAAGACTTCAACATAACTAAAGGTTCTCCCTGAATCCTCCAGTGTTTAGCCATCACCCACTGGCCTATTGGACTGAACAGCTACAGGAAGCCATTGTTGGACTACCTCTGCCATATCTAGTAAATCAATTCAATAAATTCCTTTTATATATTAATTCTGTTGATTCTGTGGGTCTAGAGCTCCCTGACTGATACAGACACTTCAGTGGATTGTTTCTGTCACCCACAGATCATGGCCTGAGGAATACTTATACAAAGGAGGGACAGGTAGTTTTTCTTATAGATTTTTTTTAAATCACTAGTGAGTCTCTCATAGGAATCTGTGGTCTGTGTTTCTGCTACTTAGCAAGAACCTGGGTTGTAGATATTAAACATCACTAATTCAAAAGGCAGGCATAGTAGGCACAGTGTCTGACCTTAAGTGCATCCTGTTTGAAGCAGTTTTTAAGAAAGAAAATTGAACTGTCCTGTCACACATCCCTCTTGGCTTCTCAGCCATCAATAAATATGTCAAAAACTGCATATGATTTTGTCTTAAGGTGAAAAGGCTTAGGTTGAAAAGTTCCTTGGACATCACAAATATGAATTGCCTGAGAGTTTTACAGATGATAGAAAAGTTATTTAAAATACCATCTTAAAGGTCAAACTGATGAATACCGATTCCTAACCATTTACAAATTAATGAGCTAATTAAGTTTTAATTTTAGATGACTTGGGATAGTGTCCTTTTATTATATGGTTATATTATACAAGAAACAAATGGACTGGTATCTTTTACAAACCATGGTTCAAAGTAATGTGTTTGATAGTGAAGAAATAAGTCATGTATTTTGAAGATTTTAGGTCCTTTCCCAAACCTGACAGCACATGGCAGGGGGTGAGTACTAAATTTCTTAAAATTTGTGTTACTGATCTTCTGAAAAGATGTTTGAACTATCCTCAAAAGAGTCACCTTCTTACAATTCAGACAGTATTAAGAATCAGAGGAAAAGATAAAAGGAGTGTGCTTTGTGCAGAGGAAATCTTTTGAAAGGAATTCTGAAAAGAGTTAAACAAAAAGAAAATTTCTTAGATGGCATAACTTCTTTCAATTTCCCATACAAATATAAAACGAAATAACCCTAAATACATGTTAAGATTTTAGGCTGTTGCTTATGGATATGTTAATTATATGATATCTATTCTGAAATTTATGCTCTTTCATGGAACACATTAGGCATGACACACTGGAATGCATATCTTAAATGAGGGACAATCTTCTTGATAATATAAATGTGCTCTCTATATTATGTAGGTTTTGAAGTACTCTAAATTTTTTGCCAAAGAATATAATATAAAAAATCTTGGCTTATGAAATAGAAGCCGAATAGTTATTATTCACAGATTAAAATATTGATGATAAATATGCTTCCTTTTAAGCGTATGCAAACATACAAAGCACCACCAACCTTCCACCAGCAGCAGTAATACCTTAAGACAGATTCCTTCTTAAAGTTCTTCTTCCATCTTTCACATTTGATCAGATGTCTTTCAAGATACTTTAACATTTACTTTCTCACTATTACTCAAAATTAGGAAGTCATTAATCCAAAATTTGTCATCTGTAGCTTTCTCGCTGACCTTCTAGTAAACCCAAATATGCATCTAAATGTTCCTTTCAGCCCTTTGCAGTCCTCCATTATATTCCCTAAGTCTCTCTCAAGCCAGCACATTCTAATGATCTCTTATGCTAATTAAATATTCTTAAGTCCTTTCCCAAACCTGACAGCACATGGCAAGGGGTGAGTACTAAATTTCTTAAAATTTGTGTTACTGATCTTCTGAAAAGATGTTTGAACTATTACATATTTCTTATACTACAGTGGAGTGTTGCTGGTCTTTAAATTGACAGATAGTATCCAACTTTAGATCATTAAACTCTGCTTATCATCATTTATGTAACTCGAGGTACACACACTTTGTGCTTTGGGCTTTACTCTTTGATTGATAGGAAATACAAAATCTATGCCCTTGTCTGCACATATATATGAGCTATCCATTTCTGTGTGAAAAATGATCTCTAGACATAGCAGCTTAAAACAAATACTCATATCATGCAGGCTTTGATGTTGGAGAATCTGGAAGCATCTGAGTTGGGTGTTTAGTACTAAGTTGTTGCAAGAGGTTATATCCAATGTATAGGTCGGGGAAAGTTCCAGACCCTATCAGTGTTGCAGAGGCATTTCCAAGCCAATACAATAGATTTTTCGAATCCTCGGTTCTTCATTGACTTTTACTTGGAGAGTGGGAGAAAGTATCTGGGATGCAAGCACAGCCATGATTAATCCAAGCTCAGAAGTGTCAGGTCCTTAACCCATAAGACATTGATCATCCATCCATTTCTCATACAGAGTAAGAAGGCACAATGCAAAGGGGAAAAATCAGGGAATGTGGAGTACGGGTGCCCTGTTGAAAGCTGTGGCCACAGGGCCTTCAGTTTCCCAATCAAATTGTCAAATGAAGCCTGTTAAGGGTCTTCTGAGAAGTAGTGATTTCCACAGAGATTACTAAAGTTGAGATAGTCGACTGTGAATATAAGCCTTTCTATGTCCTCTGACTAATTTCTAATGATTTATCACCAAATCACCATGTTCTGCATAGCTTCATCTAATCTTTCAGAAAATGATCTGAACTTCATTACAGTTTCCACATCTGTTCGTTTCTCCCTTTTCAAAGATGAAGGTGAATGGATATAGAGACTAGCTAATATTCACCACATTCTATTTAACTTTAGATATTAAACTATAAATAAATATGTAATAGTGGATGGCAGTATGGTTAGATAGGGAAGCATTTTGTTGAGACAGAAGGTATGGTGGCATGAACACCATGCATTTATCTCAGGTTTTCAGATTGTGCACTCCAGAGTTCTCAGCTAGGGATATGAGTCTACAAGTAATCTATATGCCCTCGAAGAGATTTTTGGTAGCTGTCATACTGATTTCCCCTGTCTCCTATCTGTTAAAATCACAACCTACCTGTCAACTGAAGATGTGGTGAAAACTAGAGTGAATATTCTTGCAAAAGTATGGTAAATTTCTTATCACTGTAGTTCCTATATGCTTTCATCTCAAGTATGTACTTGGCAGCATTATATCAGCAAATATATATATACATACACACACACACACACATATATTAGTGTAACCAAAACTATTATAAGAATTTCTTACAAATATGAATTAGAGGAGCAGATGGAAATAATTTGTTATCAATACAAATAAGACCAAAACTCTTTCCCTGAACTATGATAGCTTTTCAGACAAATGTAATTTTTAGTTTATAGAAATTTATATATAATATTTTAAAGAATGAAAAATAATTTAGAATGAAATACTATTTTCCTTTTGAGAAACAGAGACATCTTAGCCTTCCTTAAGTTCACACAGTGACAGAAATAGAGTCAAGTTTAGCATTTTAGAATTGTGTTGCACCCCTCCTGGAGCACCTACTTATAAACCATATTTTTAAATTACATTGATAGAAAACTTTAACCTTTACAGGTCCTCAATATGAATGTTTTCATAGCAGGGTCTTTATCTTTTGGATATTCTTTCAGATAGTATAAGGTAAGATGCAAAAAGAAATCATAAACACAAACATTTTGAATATATGTATATGATATAGTATATTTCAAACTTTAGAGTGCTAAGTTAAAGAACTAAATTAACTTTGGTTATAATAAAGTTTATAAACTAGGAAAAAAGATGATACATAATTTTTCTTGTGTTGGTATAATTAGCTGCAATATACTATAGAGCTAGACTTTTTTTTTTCTTTTTTTGCTATGCTAATCTCAACCTGAGCTCCCATGTAAATTTATTACTTGACGGCTGACCAGGTTAATTTCACAAATGCTTATCACCTTTAATACAATAAAAGAAATGACAATCATATTGTACAAATTTTTTCTTACAATGCTGTACCTATGCATTCTAAATTCTCAAGGAGTAATTTCTGAAGTGTCTCTTGGTATTTTGTTATTTGCAAATTATGGTTGCATTATGTTAGGAAAACTCAATATCTGAGGTTCATTATTTACTAAATACATGGAGGAGAAAAATTGTTACTGTTTGTACCTAAAAATATTGTCTTACAGAATGATGCACTGTGTGAGTCTTATACACAGGGAGCTTCTCCAATGTGTTTCAGAAATGGCAGATGTATTACATGTGTAGAACTTCAGTCACTCTCTGTCATGTAACTGGAAAGGGGGGAGATAGTTTTGTTTTCATCTAAGATTGTTTTGGATTAATTTGTGGTCAGGGTCACAAATATCTTAATTCACCTTCAGATTTCATGATCATTTCTCCACTGACCATATAGATTTTTGCCAATCAGCATGACCAAATCTATCTTTTATTTCACCAGAGCCTACTGAACCACTCTGAATTCTGTCAGTCAAGATGCTCAATGAGGATACAGAGCATCTAAGATCTCCTAATGCATCCGTTGCCATGGAAGCTGCTCTTCTGGCCTGATTTGATCAGTTTTTTTTCAAGCAAGTAATTTGATAATTCTTCCCAAAGAGAAAATGTCATAATGTTCTTGCTAGCAAATTGAAAGAACCAAATGATTTCTTTTAGCTCATAATGGCCTCCTCCTAACAAGGATATTTGGTCATTTTATTTACACTCAGCAAATACTGAGACTGGGATTTTTATATCTTGACACCCATCACTAGATATCTTTTTTACTCTTAAATTTTTTATGATTCTTAAAAATATCATCCCAAAGATCCCAAATCTCTAAAATCACATTTTATATGCATAGTGTTTTTATTGAAGAGAGAGATTAATTATATGACATTAGTGAAACTGATAGTAAACCACAAGCCTCATGAAAAGCATTCAAATGCTGCCATTACCACTAAATTTATCATTATTAGCAGAGTGGGGAGCACTGTTCAGAATCTGTTGACAACTTTGTCTTGGTGCTTGCTTCCTGAAATGAAATGAAACAGGGATGAAAATGTGACTTTCGATGAAGTATCCAGAGTCGATTGGGCTTTTTCAGCTCCCTCAACTGGCTGCAAACTCTAGACAGCATTTTTATTTTATGATTCTAGACAGAGACCCAGTGGGCATTTGCATACTTAACTTTAATGCTGCATGAAAAACAGGGACATCATGAAATTAATTAGGACATTTATTTTCAGCCATGAGAAAGAAAACAAGTTATTATCAAGCATCTGCTGGCTGTCCTTTAGGTGGCAGTGTGTAGTAAGCTGAGGGTAGTGAAGACGGTTTCTGGATAAGCTCTCTTAACTAAAAGCAAAAAGAAAAACCCATCAGTTGCCTTTTAAAATTGTGTTCTTGCACCTTCTGTGTTTGATTTTTCTCTATAATGCTGGTCTCTACTCTGAGTTTTGGAACATATGTGCTCCATGTTATTCCATGTTATTGAAATTATCATTGTAATTCAAAGAAAGGATCTGTTCTTTAATACATCCTCCAAGCACCCAAGGTAGCATTATGAGCCCTCAGGGTGCTAAGGACTGTTTTCTGATGGACCGTCTGTCGATACGGAGTTACAAGTAAACAACTCAACTGCTCTATCATTTTGTGACTCAAACTTGGAGCACAAAAGTTGTCTGAAAAAGCACTGGCCAAGATATGAAGAATAAATATATACACATGCTGTCTAAATAAACACTGAGAGATAGGTATTTGTTTCCGAATCCTGAGCTTTTCCTGAGTGATATACTACTCCATCTGGTTTTGTTGAGAATTTGACTTAGCCAGATCTGCCAAATGCTCTGCCACAGTTTCAAATATAAAATCATGTTTAACCTTGTTCATTATAACTGTACATTCATGCAATACCCAATTCCTTTCATGTGAATATAATTTTCACATCAAAATATTAATGGGAGAAAATCCTTATGACTTTTCCTGATCCTTTCTCTCATCTTAAGCAGACATCTCTAATTACCAGTGGCTCCTGAAAAAGGCCGTCCTTGAAGAGTCTGTGCAATCCAGACTGCAGCTCAGAGTCTTGATAAGAGACTTTGTGACTTATTTATTTATTTTTATTTTTAGGGAATTATATTCCTCCTGTGTCTGATTCAATTAGACGTTCTGTCTAGAGAGCGGGTTGCAGGCTCTGGAGCTTTTGATCTTTATGTCTGTGATGCAGTTGTACAGAATGATCCCTTTGAAAAGAGAACACAAACCCTCAAAAGCCACCGGCTTCCACACAATATTGTTAACCCTCTGTGTTTTCTGTGACTGTCAATGGAAACCCACATCCAGACTTAGCTACAGCCTATAAGAAGAGTGTTTCAGACCACATCAGCAATCTTTTAATGTTGTGTTTATCAACAGTGGCTTATTTTCTTTGCCTACTTTTTAAAAGGACACTGGAATCCAACTCGTTAATTCAGTTTATTAAAAACAAAACAAAACTCTGGAAGAAGAGTTATTTAAGATGACCTTTCCCAGCTATTTGGTTGTGTGTAACTTTGCTAGACTATGAGGGATTTTCTCTCTTTCCTTACATTTCTTTAGTGTTTTCAGCTTTTTTTTTCCCTGTGACCTTAATTTTAGCTTTCTGTCTTCAAGCTATACTGCCCTTCTCCTAGGCCTCTTGTGCTTTATCAGCTGTCACTTGTCTTTAGACTCTGTTTGGACTTGTTGCTTTTGATGTTCCTTTCAGACTATTGCCAGTGAATGTGGGTTTTGCTTCTTTGACATACCTGTCCTGCTCTGTTGGACACTTCTTCCTGTGGCTAGCACATAGGCCAGATGTACTTTAATAAAGCAGGTATTCCTGCCACACCCATGAAACCTCTTTTTCAAGAACTTTCATTCTTCCACTATTATTTGGTTAACTTGTCACATAAAAGTGATTTTTCATTTCTAGATTTTGTCAAATGGCGAACGCCAACCTTCCTTCCAGACCCAATAAGGATGATCCTCTGCCATTTGGATAAGAACCCTCTGGAACCTTGAAGTGCTTGTCTTTTATGAAAGTCAGTGATATTTGGAGAAAAATGTCACTTATTAAGTTTACCTTGGCTTAAAGAAAAATGGAGTTACCTAAATGCATGCACTAGCAAGTTAATTACAGTGAAAGCATTCTGAATGTTAAAAAGTTACTATTTTTCTATTTTGGTAAAAATCTCAAAATTATAGCACTCATACATGAACACTCATTATTTTATTCCTTCCTAAAAGTATTAAGAGAAAAGCAAGAGTTACTACTATTTTATTGTATATATGCATGGGTAAGATGAAGTGAGACTAAGTGAACAGAAATACAGTGACAGAGGAAGGAATAAATGTCTCCTGATTCCAAGGTTGCTGCCTCCAGCACTTTGAAGCTGCTGGCTTCTATGAGAGTTAGTGATATTTGGAAGAAAATGTCATCATTAAAGCACACTGTAGCTTCTCCCGGACCAAAGGGATTTTGTGGCTACCATCCGCACATAATGCAGTGATATTTTTGAAAAGTCATGTGGATCTGTAACTGTTAAAAGAAGACAATTTCCTTTGATTACTCCAAGAGTATCTTAAATGATTAGAAAAGATTCCTAGTAATAAAGGAGACCCAAAACTTGTGAACTTATTCCTATTATAGAATCCATTTGGTAGCTCATTATCAAAATCCTGCTAAATACATATATACAAAACATGTTTATTAAGTCACAGTTTATTGTAAGGTCTGCAGATAAGCAATTTTTTGGAATGTTGTAATTTTACTTAAAGCCTTAAATATGTTTTGATACATGTATATATAAGTGAATATTCACTCCTTTTCAAATTTAAGTATGAATGCAAAAATTTTCAAAATGCATTTCTGAACTCTCAAGATATCTCAGCAACTGGTAGTAATAGTCTGAGAAAACAAACATTGAAATATCATCCTTGGTGTTTATAAAGATGATGCAGAGCAGCAATTGATTTTATATTTTTCCATGCAATACCCTTACACATAGGAAACCACAAAAATCTACCTGCTTCTTTACTAATAGCATAAATCACAGCTTCTTGCCTATTCCCAGGTAGAGTTTATAGCACAAACAAAAGAAAAATTTCTTTTTTTTGATCAAATTTTTTAAATATTGTATTTTTTTTCTGCTCATACAAACGTAATAGCTACCCCAGAACCCTCCCTCCTTCCACCCCTCCCTGCTCCCTCCCCCCATCCCTGGAGCATCCTTTAATGTGTATGTCAAACTTTCCTCTGCGTCCTCCTCTCTGATGAGGTATAAGGACTCAGTGACATTTCCTAGAACTCTTTCTTGTGTTCCCCTTAAGAATAGGAACACTATTGGGGCTGTTAATCTCTTGCTTCTAAGGATCCTAGTGCCTTTAGTCCATGCTAGACTTTGAGGAGTCAATAATATGTTGGTCATTGCGCAGATCATGCAGAGTCCTATTATGATTGCCTCGGCCCTAAGTTATGTGGAATATCTTGCATATTATTACTCCTCCCATCCTTGTGCTCTTACAATCTTACCGCCCCCTCTTCCGCAAATTTCCCTGAGATTCAGGATGGGGAAAGATTAGACAGGCCTGATTTCAGGTGGTTGATATAGAGTCTCTGAAGTTCTGAATTATAGGTTGTTAATTTTTTTTTCAGTTTTGCTGCTCCTGCAATGCCCTTGGCTCCATTCTGATGGGTATTAGATGTCACCCCCCTGGCCAGAGATAAAAACCTGTTAAATTAGAGTCTTGTTATAAGAGCATTAGACCCTGCTATTCCACTTTTGGGAATAACCCCCCATGCAGCAGAGGTTCGCCTTGATAGCACAAGAACGATCATGTTCATAGCAGCACTGTTTACAATAGCAAAGTCATGGAATCAACCTAAATGTCCAACAGTTGACGAGTGGATAAGGAAACAGTGGTACATCTATACAATGGAGTACTACTCAGCCATCAAAAATGATGAATTACTGGAATTTGCTGGGAAATGGATGTCATTAGAAACAATTATATTAAGTGAAGTATCCCAAACCCAGAAAGTTAAGCTCTGTATGTACTCCCTAATAGGTGGCTCCTAGTACCAAACTCACCCAGCCCACATTGAGACACTCAAAGGTAAACCTATGTAATACAGTAATTGCAAGGATTGTGAACAGGAGGGATGGGGTTGGAGGGCCACACCAGACACAAGGAGAGAGGGGACCATGTTACAGCAGAGAAAATCGGCCTCCAAGGAATGCAAGTAAGTAATGTGACACCTGGTTAAGTTCACAGACGTTCGTTCCTGATCATGTACAACTGAGGGGGTATGATCTCACCAGAAGGGGAGGGAATATAGTCTGGCAGATGAAAGGTGATCATTTTGCAAATGGGTGACTGACCCCTCCCTCACCGAGGTTTCCTGCTTTTATTACATCTACCCTTGAATGTGCTATTATAATAAGACTCCAGTTTAACAGTTTTTTGTCTCTGACCAGGGGGTCACATACAGTGCCCATCAGGATGGAGTGAAGGGCATTGCAGGAGCAGCAAAACTGCAAAAGAAAATCAACAAATCACAATCCAGAACTTCAGAGACTCTATATCAACCACATAGAACTAAGCCAGCCTAATCTCCTCCCATCCTGAAGCTCAGGGACATTTGCGGAAGAGGGGGTGGTAAGATTGTAAGAGCACAAGGATGGGAGGAGCAATGATATGCAAGATACTCCACACAGGTTAGGGCCGAAGCAATCATAATTGGACTTTGCATGCCCTGCGCAATGTCCAACACACTATTGACCTCACAAAGTCCAGCATCGGCTAAAAGCACCAAGATCCTTGGAGGCAAGGGATTGACAGCCATAGTAGTGTTCCTATGCTTAAGGGGAACACGAGAAAGGGTTCAGGGAAATGCCACTGGGTCCTTGTACGTCATCGGAGAGGAGGACCAAGAGGAGAGTTAGGCATACACAATAAAGGACTCTCTGGGAATTGGGGGGGAGGCACTGGGAGGCGGGGAGGGAGT
The DNA here is from genome assembly GCA_023101885.1 of Typhlomys cinereus. NCBI lineage: Eukaryota > Metazoa > Chordata > Mammalia > Rodentia > Platacanthomyidae > Typhlomys > Typhlomys cinereus. Next base: position 1,968,729 of record JALPQD010000016.1, on the reverse strand, counting down.
GAAGGGGAGCAGGGGGTTCAGGGGAGTAGGAGGGGGGAGGGAACTGGTCTACCTATTAAGTTTGTATGAGCGGAAATAATAATAAAAAATGTTAAAATATTAAAAAAAAAGAGTAGATTCAAAGATAGATGGAATAAGAGGAGACCGCGGTAAAAGGGGGGGGGGTCAGTCTCCTATTTGCAAAATGGTTACCTTCTCTCTGCCAGACTGTATGCCCTCCCTTTCTGGTAAGATTATACCCCATCAGATCATAATCCCAGTAAGAAATCATCTTACGCATTAAGAATTTTTATTTTCTAAAAACCCAAACCCAAACAAAAAAAAAGGCAATCAATGCTGGCAAGGATGTGGAGGAAACTAACTCCTTACATGCCTTTGGTGGGAATATAAATTAGTACAGACACTGTGGAGAAGAATGTGTTCCTCAAATATTAAAGTAAGAACCATGCTATGATCCAGAAATTCTACTATTAGTTACATGCCCAAGGAAATAAATTCACTATTCTTAATATATATATGCTTCTAGGCACATTGAATCTGTGTTCACAATCACTAAGACATGGCAACAATGTAAGTATATATAAATGGATGAATACACAAAGAAAATGTGGCACATATACACAGTGGCATCCTATTCAAACACAAAAAGAATGAAATCCTGTGATTTTTCAAAGTGCAGGTTGAGCTGGTGATGACTAAATTTGTTGAATAAGTATAGAAAGACAATTATTACATAATCTCAAATATCAGTAGATGAGAAAGTTGATCTTATAGAACCTGAGCATAGAATGCTATTGGAAGAGATGGAGGAGGATTGGAATAAGGTTGAGAAAAGGAAAGGAAGATTAACCAGAATGCATTGAATTAAAAATTCTGGTGTGGAATTGATAGTATGGTGAATATTGGTAATGTTATTGTACTATATATTTGATCCTAGAAAAAAGGATTTTGAATGCTCTCACCATGAATAAATGATAAATATTCAAATATATGGATATATTTAACCCAAATTAAATATCATGTGATTTATACATACACTGAAACATTCCTTGTTCCTTACAAATAGTTTTAATCTACATTATTTTATTTAAATCTGTTTTATTTTTCATTTATTAGCTAAATGATTATATTTAATTAAAAATAAATGTTCAAAATGTCAATGCCAATTACATTAGATAATCCATAAGGACTTAATAGAGGATGTCAGATATTTCTTAACCAATAGGAAAATGGATACAGTCTGATTGTGTTATCAAAAGAGAAATAACATTAACCAGAGTAAACCATATCTGAAGCTTCAGAGACTCAATTCTATGGAATTCTCTCAGAAATAGTGTACATTTCAAATTCTAGCACTAATCTTCTGATTATGTATATGTTAAAGTTTCTTTTTTCCTTTGGGATGACTCTCTGTCAGTTAATATTTCTTCTTAAGAGTTCTCTAAATGAACCACATCTAGCATGGTGACACATGAAGCTGTCCTGGGACTGAGATATATGAAAGGTGGAAAAAAAGAACACACAGAGCCAGAAATATAGGAAAAGTTTGTGCCAAATCAGGTGAGAAGTTTACCAACTTTCAGAGGAAAAATGGAAAGAATTCGCTGCCTAGCCTTGACAGACTTTATAATCAAGGAGCTGGCAATCTGTATACAAATCCAGGTGTGGGACTTCTGATTGACAGGAAAGAGAGGTTGAAGTATAAGAAAACTCCCCTAACTTCTTCTGTGTGCTTGAATGGTCAGACTGAGAGTCAGAGAATCAAATCATTCCAGATACTTAGCATGGGCCAGAGAGAGACAGTCTAGTACATGAGTCACTTCCAATATAAACAGAATTCCCAGATAGAGCCTTAATCTCTAGAGGGAGGAAACGAGAATGAGTTAGAAGCCGATGGGCTTCTATACTTCTACTTCCCATGGAAAGCTCATGATTTTAATTTCCTCTTAGACCTCCATGTTGTTGTTGTTGTTGTTTTTAATCAAAGAATGAGATTTCTTTTTCATCAGGCAGCATCCAGTACCCCTTTCTGCTAGCTTGCTTTCTACATTGTATGCCTTTATGAAGGTTTCCAGACAAGCTTTCTGTTTGTTGTCCAGGTTAGCCTCAAAATTACTGTCCAGTTCAGGCTGAACTGCAAATTCCAGTGTTCCTCCCTTTGCCTTCTGATCGTTGTCATTACAGGCTTATACCATCCTACCAGGAACTAATGTGATTTCTTGAGAATTCTTACAAAGCTGACTTTGTAAGTGATGGCCCTTTAGAGCTGGAATGGTAAGAATCCAGACCTTCCCTTCATCATTATAAGAGACCTACTTTTCTCTTCCTCTCTTTTCAAACTTCTGTGTTTCCTATTGTTTGTATCAAAATACTGAAAGTGGTTAAGAATTGGAAAGTTGAATGTGAGAAATGTTAGTGATCATGGGAACCTAACTTTATCCCATTTAGTAATTATGAGTAATCATTGAATAGTACTTACACGTTTGTGGTACTGCCAATTGGTAACTCTAGCCTAATTTTCAGGATTAAACTGAAAATAGTAGTATATATACACAGTAACACACCTAAAAGTCTTTCTCCTATCTAACGCAGTAACCAAGTATTTCACACATGTTAATAATACATAGAAAATGCAATAAAATGCTGAAAGGAAGAACATTAGCATCTAAAAAGTTAAATGTTTTACACCAGGGGCCAGTGTAAATCCATTGTGGCACACAGGAGGACTCTCCACACTTCTACACTTGTAATAATTGGTCTGATAAAGTGTTGATGTAGCCACAATCATTAATATTTATGAACCATTACTTCTTGGTATTTTAGATAACAGCATTTGCAACTATAGACTTTACCATTAGGTGTCTACTTATGCTATGAATAATGAAAAACCACTATATTAAGTAGTTCCTGGAACGGGTGGACATTTCATAGTAGAATGAATTCTTTGAGTAGATTTTTGGTCCATGATTGATAGAGGAATGAGAAGATTCATTTAGGATTAGAATTTTGAATTCTGTCAGTCATAACTCAAGACATAGTTAGAATTTAATAACCTCTATCACAATCATAATTAGAAATATTCTTAACAAATTACCTACTCCCAAAATATCAAGATATGAATTTAAAAAAAACTTTTCACTTGTGTGTGTGTGTGTGTGTGTGTGTGTGTGTGTGTGTGCATTTGTATCAGAGGACATTGTGTGTGCTAGTAGAGGTCCAAGGATGACTATTGGATTGCTTCTGTTCTTTTTTTTTTTCTTTCTTTCCTCTGGGATTTCTCAGTCTCTGCCTTCCAGATCCTGAAGTGCAGGCTACTACCATTTTGGCATGGCATTTTTATGTGGGATACAGGATCCAATCTTAGGTCCTTCTTCATTCAAGCCAGAGCCTTAACCTTTGAGCCATCTCTCCAACCTGTGTTGTTACTTTTAAAGTCATTATTATTTGATTTTGAAAGGTTGATTATTCCAATTCTACAATTTATAAAATACTTTAAACCCAAACAGCCAGTTTTGTCTCCTTGAGCATGAAGTAGTACATTCAATAGCATAGTCTATCTAGTATGTGCATAAAAGTATTTACTTTGGTTGAAAGTGTTTTGGATTTGGCTGTAATTCTTTTGCTAAGCATGTTAAGGTGTTTGTTGAGACCCAGGACCCTATGTGTCTTTGTTTTTTGTATATTCAAATCTGAGATTGTTCCTTCCTTTTATCATTCCCATTTAGATAATATATATGATATTTTCATTTTGCTGCAGTGTGTCCCTGTGGAGAACCAAGGATGACTTGGAGAATCAACCTGGGGTGCTTCTACCTCCTATTAGCTTCTTTTGGGGATTTCCCAGGCTGCTCTTCCCCCTGGGGCCAGAAGTGCCAGCCATCCCAATTTCCACCTAGCATTTTCCTTTAAAACCTGGAACATGGGAACGGAAGCCAAGACCTGCTGCTTATAAGGCAGAGTCTCAACCCTTGGGACAATCCCTCCAGCCCTAGGAATTTTTGTTTTAAGTTGTGGCACCAATGATTCAGGGAGCCCCCATGAGGTCTGGTTACAGACAAGCCCGGACAAGTAAGGACAAGTCCTGGACATAACTCAATGGAGAAACCATGCAGGAGGACCAATGAACAACCAATGGGAAGGAGGGATGAACAAACAATGGGAAGGAGGGATGAATGACCAATGGGAAGCAGCCATCTAACTTGCCTCTGAAATGGACACCTAGTAAATGGCTATAATGGTTGGTGGCTGCTCTCCCCCTCCCCCTGAGTGGAGAGGTGACCATTTCTGATTGCACCCCTGACCCTATAAGCCCTAACGCTTCCTGACTTAAAGCTTAACTGCAGCAACTCCTCCACTGCTTGCTCCTCACCTGATTACTGGGGTCTGGTTGGTGACTCCGTCATCTGAGGCCCGCAATTTCCCCCTCCTTTACCCTGGCTGGCCCAGTGGGGATTCAGCAACATTAAATAGCTTGCATTTTAAGCCTTCTATGGGCTAGATTTTTTTTAATCACAAAAATATCCATTTATGTTATGGTAACATGAGTTGTTTTAAATCTCTTGCTGCTTTAACCCTAATAATTACTCTGATATTACACAGCCCCCTAATCTGGATACATTTATATATTTATATATTACTTTAGTCATAGCAATGGATCTTTTTCCTAATTATCTTCAAAGGTTTTCAGTTTCATAGGAAAGTTTACCATGTATTTCCCCCCATTTTCATGTGTGTGTGTGTGTGTGTGTGTGTGCGCACACACATTTATTCATGTTTGCATGGTGTAGGCACATGTGTGAGACATCCCAAATTTGATATTAAGAATCCTTGATTGCTATTCCACTTTATTCTTTTGAGACTAGGCCTTTAAATTCAGAGCTTTCCTATGGGACTAGTCTGCTTAACTGACATTTTCTGGAAGTTCCCAGTCTCCACCTTCTGGGGTTGGAATTACAGGTGGGCCATAACATCCTTCCCCACATCTTATGAGTAATATCTTATGAGTAATCGGATCTGAATTCCGATTCTTTTGGTTGTGTAGCAACAGTTTTAACCTGAGACATCATCTCAGCCCTACCACATATTCCTGAAAGAGAGCTTGATGATAGACGATTCTACATGTTTTCTAAGAGAGAGTAACGTACTAGTAGAAAAATTGGAGAATTAATATCAGGAAAATAAAAGCTTGGCTTTCAAGCATTTCCAGCCTTTGACCTCATGACACTATGTTGTGATCTACAGTGCTCACACTTGAGAAGTGATTTATGAATTTAAAAACCAAAAAGTCACAAACCAATCTCCTAATGTAAGTAGCTTATGATTTTGTGCTGGGCTGTTTTCATAGCCCATGGTTTCACATGGTTCGTGAGTAGTAGGATGGGCATTTATGATAGTTTGTAAAAGGGTAATGGACATGATTCGTCTGTGTAGTAAATGTAGTAGAAAGTGCAATGATTGCATCTCTACTTGTATAAAACAGAAATCTTGTAGTTATTCTTTGATTTACAGCCATGAGGCTGTTTCTCTTTAATTCAGACAGCCTATATTAATATCATTCAAAACAATAAATAATAACAACCATGTCATTCCTGGGTATAATGGCAACATGACTAACAAGTGATTTGGCTATTAGGGTTGGTTAACAAGTTATGATTCATTAACTACCTGGTCATGACTTTGCTATTTCATTCATTACGTACTATTTTTTTGCATGTGTGTGTGTGCACGCGCACACACACATGTATGGTGTACATGTATATCAGAGGGAACTGTATGTCCCTGTGGAGGATCAATGGGGATTTCAGGATTCATCTTGGATTGCTTCCACCTCCTTTTTGTTTGGCTTTAGGCTTTCTCAGGCTCTGCCCACTAGGATTAGAAGAGCAGGCTGCTGCCATTTTTCCCTAGCATTTTTATATGGAACCTAGGATCTGAACTCAAGTCTTTCTGCTTTTGAGGAAGAGTCTTAACCCCTGAGCCATCTCTCCAGTGCTAAATGCTAATTTTTGGATAACTTATTATGTCATTTATTCCAAATAATACTTCCAGTGAAGTTGGGAAGATGTAGTCACTTTTCCACAAAAATTTGGCTATTTTCCTAGAAATAGTTGAATGTTTCTTTTGTTTATGACATATTTTATTACATGTGGTTGATATTGATAACAATTATTAGTAATCATGGGCTTTATCAAATATCAAAAGGAATTTATGGAGCAGAAATGGACTGTGGAATCTGCATGGTTGCTGGCAAATTACCATCAAATGGCTTAAGGGTTTATTCTTTTACGATTACAGTTCCTTGTCCAACTTTGCAGGAGAGTTCACAACAACGCCAAGGCTTTAGGAACTGGCCATACCATCTCCACATAGCAGCTGAAGGAGGGATGATCCTTACTTGCCAGACCAGCATGAATTTTATTCCAGGGCCTAGTCCCACTCACTATGGGCGGGGCCTTCCCCATCAGCTAGAAGATCTCCTGCAGGTTTGTCCTGGACTTAACTCAACCACTAATTCTTTACAAATGTGCCCAAACCTTAAACTCTCAACTGTCAAGTTGACACCTATGCCTAACTATGACAACTACTCAGTCACGTCATGAGTGATTTGATGTTATGCAAGGATTTGAAGAGAATCAGTGTATCTCTTCTACAAACTAGTATTTACGGCACACAAAATGTTTTACATATTTTCTGACAATGCACTTTAGCGTACATGTAAAAAATGCTGCTCCTTGTATTGAGAAGAGAGAGCAATTTCTGTAGTTTTTTCTTAGGACATTCACCTAACACATGAAGTAATGAGTAAAAAAACATTTTTTACATCTTAATTTCTCAACGAATTGGAATGTTAATTTCATTATTTTATAGAATATTTAGATGCTTCTCAAGATGATTAATTTAAAACTAAAAGCTAGTTCTAGGTTCATAATTTGAAGTATACTAAGTGATAATTAATATAACTCAGGTTAATGATACAATGTAGGGGAGAAACAGGGTGAAAAGGGCATGAGATTAAATTCCCCCTTTCTCTTGTCTCTTAGATAAAATAATGGACTTTTACCCATTTATGAAATGAAAAAAAAGTTATGTAAGTATATTGTGGTAAAAGTAGTTAGTAAGATAACTCTATGTAAAAGCTGTTGAATTACCTATTTACTGTTTTCCATACTTATTGGATTACATTTTTTGTGACTATTGTATGTCTTCAGAAAAGAACAGGTGCTCCCAATCCCTATTCTCATTGTTATTCATAAAAATATGTGGATTTACTGAAACCTCAAATTGCTTAAATTGCTACCTTCATCTTTTCTAAGAATGTTACATGTCTTATGACTTCCAGGATGTTTTGACTAATTGTTTTTCATCAGTATTTAGGTGAGACCATGAGCATCATGTCTCCACTGTCAACCCATGGGGTGATTAATGGAAAATATATGTTCTAGGATGTGATCCCAGTGATTAGAACAAAAAACCACTATGATTATAGAAGGAGTTGTCAGGGCCATCCAAAGATGAAAGGAATTACTTTGAGAGACAATGAAACCATGCCACCATAAGGTGAGAATTATCATCAATACAGTAGGCCAAAACTATGAATGAATTCAGAAATTCAGTCCTGCTGAAGTATAAGGACTTTGAAGGAGAACTTGTCATTTTGGGGTGTGTGGAAGGGGATGGAGGGCAATCTCCTGCAGGGTGATTCTCCAAGTTGATCCATGGCACTCCTGTATGAGCAACATTCTGGCCCGGTTGCAGAGGAGACCTGTTGCATCAGAATCCTTTGCATCCTGGGAATTCTGACTGTTAATAAGACTGTTATGGTGGTCACTAAGAGTGCAAGTCTGCAAGGGAAGCAGAGCTATCACAGATCTGTGCTCATCATGTGCTTCACAAGTTTGGCAGTTATGCCATCATCACAATAGATATCATTACGATGCAGTGGAAAACTTAGGGACTAGGGCTAGACAGGCGAAGGGGAGTATTCCCATCAGCAAGTCTGCCCAAGGAAAGGCCACCATAAAGGCCTCCACTAGAGCAGATAGTCCAGAGGAATCCTGGAACCCATAGAAGCAGACAGACCAGAAGGTGAGAGGGAATGAGATGGATTGATGAAGTAAAGCGTAGATAGGAAAGAGGGATAGGGAAGAAGGGGAGCAGGGATATTTACTCAATATGACTGTAAAACTAGGAAAATAAAAAAAATCAAATAAAAAAGTTGTCTGGTCATTGGTAAGAATTGAAAAAAAATTCTATTTTTCATTTTCTTTCTCTTTTTCTTTATACTATAGCGACAGTGATGAATGTTAACTAGGCAATGGCTAATCCCACCCCAGGCATTCATTTTCAGGTGATTATGTGAAACCAGAGCAGCACTTAACAGCAGTGATTTACCTGTCTAGGAGATTAAGTAATCAAAAGCTTAGGGAAGAGGTTTTGTGTTTTTCTTTTCTTTAATTCAGATTTTTCCTCTATTTTCTCTAAACTAAATAAAAGAAAAGGACACAAAAATGCTTTTCAATTCCTGATGGTTTTCTAATGTCTCTTGATATTAAAATATGGAGCATGATTTGATGTCTCTTCTGAAGCATATGATTCTACATTAATATGTGATGGTATATAAGCAACGGTTGCAAGTATTTTAGACAAAGTGTCTTAAAGATTAAGAGAAAACAGTAAGAAGGTCTGGATTTCAGTAACTAGCAAAGTTTTTAAAGACTGAAATCATTCTAATATTGATCTGTAATTCATATTTCAAATTATCAATAGTCCAATAAGAGAGATTAATATGATATATGGAAAATACAAATAATCACTCTATTGATTATGGGAATGACCCTATCGTTTTTCTGGGATGAGTGGATTTATTTCCTGTTTGTATCTTTTCTGAGGCAACCTTCAGATCAAACTTCAGTATCTTTTCCTGATCTTGTATTTGGCCAGGTTGGTGCTGAAAACGCGTTTTGCTAAGAGTTGCAGTTGGGTGCCCATTTACTTTTGAATTTGTGAGTGGATATATCAAAATCATCTTTTAAAAGCATAATTCATTGCAAATGGCAGTATCCTTTCCTTAAAAGTTTCCAGTTATTCTAGCATTTAAGAAAAAGCCGAAATACCTGCTCTAGGCAACAGTGTTTTGATTAAGTTTCACACATTATTAATCTTACTGTGTTCACTTACATACTCTGAGTAGTTTGGTGTCTTTTCAAAATAGGTAGTGTTGCTCCACTTTTTCCTCTGAGGTAGCTTCAATGGCACTGGGTGTGAAATGATCCTGTTTATCCTCTGATGAAGACTTGCTAAATCTGGAAAGTTATTAGGGGGATCTTTGGTTCAAGAGACATATATTATGATACCATGACAATTGCCATTCAAAAATTCAGATTCATTCATGCAGATTACATCATTCTTTTGCTTTCTTTTGAAATGAAAACATGAGGGCTGTTAAAACTATTCTCTAAGATCTAAGATCTGAAATGCAGCTCTAATAAATATTCATTCAATCTACAAGACTTGTACACAGAGTTTATCACCATTTCAATTTCAAGCTTTCATTATCTGCTTCCAGCACTGCCACCCTGCACTTGCTCGTTTCCCTCTCTCTGATTACAACAATAAAAGATCTAGACCCTTTCTAAATCTCATACTTATGTGTAGGCTTAGTGTAAAAACCTTGCAACATTCATTCACTCATGTTTGACTCACAGGATAAGGTAACCGAGTCTTTCATTTTGATTCTTTATTTTTTTCTGATTTGAATTCTGAAACTTTTTTTTTATTTCCCAATCATTTCCTTTACTACCTGTGATTCTCGCTGGCACTCCCCTACACAGCTGCAGGTGGTAATGGGGTGATGAACTGTGGTAGTGTTTCAGCACTCTGCTCATCTCCTCTGAGCACCTTTAGGGAACACAGGAAAGTCTAGCATAGCTTTGTGACAGATGGACTTTGAAATAGCATTCACAGAAAGCTTCCCCTTTCCTATCAAAAAACATCTCTGTATACCCTGTGTACCCTGCTTAGCATGCTGACATTTCACACTTGTTATTTTCATGTATTTTCCTCTTCAGTTGACGGGCAACTATGGGAATTGAGATGCCCTTTTCCAACAAAACATGTTTTGTTTCTTAGTTCCAAGAGTGTTGGCTACAACAAATCCATATGATGAAATTCTACTTGTTTTCTAAATCCATATGTTGATTTCCTAATGCATTGACTGCCCAGTGTTCAGAAATGTTGAGTCCTTTTCTACCTGTTTAATTATCTGCTTGCTCCAGGATTATTGGCATGCTTATATAAATATATAGTTTAGAAATTGTTAGAAAAGTGATTTTGATGCCACCTTCTATTTATTTTTCCTCCTACTAGTTTGATCTCTTGTGTTTTATAGATTAAAAAATGACACAGAAATTGGTAGTAAAACTCCTCTTGGATAGCTTGATGATATCAAATATGGTGTTTCCAGATTCTTGACAGCAAAAGGCACTATATGGTTTAGAGTAGGATAGTGTTTTGAGCTGATTTTTATTTTGTACTATGGAACAATTAGATGGCCAAACAATTTTCTCAAATGGAAGAAATGAGTTTTGCCAAATAGATAGGGGATTGCTCTGAGGCTTTAAGCTTCTTTTTAAAAAGCCGTTTCAAATATCAAAAACTTTCAGCAGAAATATCTTGTGCCTGTCCTGAGCCATGTAGTAAATTTGGTTATGGAAAATTTAATACAGTCTGCCTGGAGAGGTTGGAGATAAGTAAGAGTGTTGTTTCCTCTTGGGTAACTCCAAATTGTTTTCTTTAAACTTGTGATTTAGCACATAATCCTCCAGGTGAACCCTGACAAACTGGTTCCACTGTGAAGCCTGCATGTCTGAAAGCAGCAGGTGACAAGCCAGCTGCCTTACTATGTCAGCACTGGGCCAGTAGAAAGAGCTATGCGATGTTCATGTGGAGCTTCATGATGAAGTATATTTAGATGGAAAACAGCAATGAAGGAATTTGCAAACGGTTTGTGCTCATTAGGGAATGGCAGTTTCAAATTTACATTTGTGTAGGTCTAACTCCTGGTTAATCATATCTCCTGGTTAATTGTCAAATTGTTATTAAAGATCTCAGATTAGTATATTTCACCCTCTAAGAATCATAAAGAAGACTCTGGGATAGAGGAAATTGAAAATCAGTGACTGTGATAATTTTGGGCTTAAAAAAGATAGATTTTGCTAGAAGTGAATGAACACAAGAGGCACTTATTTAGGATAGTAACAATTTAAAGCCATTACTAAATGGCAGACAGATTCTATGGCAACCATGTCATGTGTATACTCACATTTTATTCTCACTCTCCTATGGAGTAGGAACTATTATTTCTCATGTTAGGCAAGTGGGTTACTTGAGATACAGAAAATGGTTTTGGTTTTAGAGTCTTCAGCAAACAGCATACCCTAGAAACGTTTTGATTTTGTATTATGGAACCTAGGCAAAGCTTCTGATATCTAGAACTATAATTTAGCAAGTTTGTGTTTTCAGACATTTAATTGAGGGTAATCTGTTATGATAATGGAAAATAAATGAAGTAAATTTTTTCGCATAGGTACCAAATGATAGAGCTAAGATTAAAACTCTGATTTGCCTGATTCAGGCATCTATACAGTTTGTCTCTTGTAAACTTTGTAGTGACTGTTCTCTCCTCCACCCCCAACTTAGAATCTAAGATGGAAAAGAGATATCAGATTCCCATTTTCTCATGATGCTAGAATCTGGGGTCTTGTAAATGCTAGACAAGCACTTTTCCACAGACTCAAACTCATGTTCTTTAAACAGTTACTAATGTTAAGGTTTGGCAATGAATAATTCTGCAAGTATTTTAAAATATGTGCCATAGATGCCTCTCCTGAGGCAAATACAAACCCAAGTCAAGCCATCCAATCCAATCAGCCAACTAAGCATCAAAACCCAAAGAAACAAATTCATGTATCCATGCAAAATATTTATAAAATGCTTATTGTATGGGGATAAGTGTAGGTAGGTGGTAGGAATTGTTGATAAATAAGATAATACAGTCTATATTAGTACCCTTTGGGGATATTCTTTTTTGAAGACATTAAAATAAAACAGATAGTGAAGTAAATACTCACAATTGTGATAAGGATGGTGGGATACGTACATGCATAAATGGGACAGAGTCATGGTGGCAGATGTGATGAACTACATTTGACAATTAGAGAAGCTGTCCCTAAAAAATATTTATGTTGACACTGTTTAAACTGAAAAGGGAAAAAGCACTCAAGGAAATAGAGTGCCGGGCAGAGAATAACACCAAGCTAATATCTGAAGGAAAGCAAAGAAGAGTGATTACTGTACACAGAAATGGAAAAAGTACTCTAAAAGATGGAGTAGAAGGAGCCAGGAGGAGTACTCAAGAATGGAATTATGAGCTAGATTGGGGAGAACTTCAACAAGTTCTGCTTAAGAGTGCACATATTGCTCTAATCAAAATAACAAACCATAAGAAGAAAAGCATGAGAATTATACAAATCAACTTATGCTTTATAGAAATATATTTGTATGCCATGTGGAGTGCAAGATTGAAGCTCTATAATCTTTGAGACTTTTAGAAGTATCTCCAGCTCAGAGAAGTCCAACTTGTACATGTACAAGTGCTTCCTGGAGAAAGAGACCTTGCTGGGATGATGTCTATAGGAAAGAAAGGCACAAGAGCTTTTAGGAAAGAGTGAAGGCAAAATATCAACTTCTTCAAGGACTGCACATTGAGATCAAAGTTTTTGAAGTTTTGATGCCACACTGAAATATATCTGCATAGACATTTGCCTCTTTTCACTCCAAATTTCATAGTGTGATGCAGGGACAAATATTAATCCAATGTTTGAGCCAGAAAGCTAAGATATGAAGAAATAGCTTTTGCAATATCATAGCTTACATGAGAGCCATCTTTATATTTCTTCTGACTGTGATTTATAGGATTCAGGATAAATAGACATGTTTATTGGTTATAAAATTGTTTCTGGTACAGATCTAATATCTCTGCATTTTGCTCTTCCATTTGGCGAAGTGCACACACACCTTTATATAGAAAGCTTTATTTTGCTATGAAGACATTACAGGGAATTTCAAAGATGCCAAAAATCTTAAGTGAATGCAACTTCTAATTTCATTTTGAATTAAAAATACATCAGTAGTGTGAAACTTGACAATAATGACAAGTTAAGGCTGTCTGCAGGAGAAATATTCCCCAAAGAATTAAAAAGCAAACCATTTTACAACAATAAACACTTACCCGTGTGTTTTATGTCTCGCATTCTGCTTGTTAAGGAGGCTTCAAGTCTGCGTTAGTGTGTTGAGTTAGTGCTGTGTTGGTGAATTAGAGTTGCTAACTACTTGAATTGTCAATTGTGCATTTTGGTGAGGTTTTGTCTTGAATGCTAATGTGGTCTTTTAAGTATTGTTTTGTTGAATTTTATTGTTACATTAGATACAGTCTGGTTTTTCTGATTAGTCATGTCCACTTCGTCAATGTCAGTGCGCCCCCATAACATTGAGTGTGACCAGAGGTAAGCATCATTGAAAGCTGTGCCTTGTACTACTGCTGTACAGTAGCATAATTTTGTTTTTATTTCCTATGATTTTATGCTGATATGGGTTTCATCAGTATCTGCCTGCAGCCTCTCTCAACTTTTCCTTTTAATTAAAAAGCCTAATTGGGAGTAATAAAAACTTCCAATTAAGCCTTTTAAATAAAAACTGAAAGCTGAAAGTAGCTGTGGTTGCAAATAGAGGCTGGTAGTGGCACATTCATTATAGAGGATTCTTTTACTGTGGTGAAATTTGTGGTCCACAGGTCTAACCTTAGACCTGTGTTTTAGGCCCAGTGGACCCTGACTTGTACCCAAATGAATAACTGTATTGTTGAACAGTCACACTATGTATTTGGGGGTTAGCATTTCCTTTCCTAGAGACTGGAGAAATTATGAAGGGGTACTTCATAATGGAAGGTATGTTATATGAAAGTCTTAGTAACATTGTACTTTAAAGAATAAAAATAAGAGATTCCAGTATTTGAGCCAACCTATTTAGTTTACGTATGATCTTCATCTGACTATGAACTATATATCTGAGTTTTGTCATATACGCAGTTTCTGACTGCCTTACTTTCTTTCATTTCTTTCATGGGAGAGATGAGTCAGGAAAGGCTGCCTTGGAGTCTGACAATTCCATCTCTGCTTGGACAGATTGTGCACAGTTTGATCCTTGTATACTAATTGAATAACAAGATGCTAAAATAAACTTTTCATGCTACTCAAGATGTGTAAATATGCAATGTTCTGGCATTTTCCTGTAAATATAATTTTTCATGTCAGTTTTAATTTCCAATAGTGTGCAGCATTGTGTTTATTTCAGGTGGGGAAAGCTATGGTGGGGGACTTATCATGACTGGCTCCAATTCCTTCATATTTTCTCAGAGCAGTTAAAGGGAAATTATTTTTTATGTCTGAATATTTTAGGCAAATAGGTTTTTAAAAAAATAGCTTTTTATATTATGATCTCTAACTTAATACATATTTAATTTGAAAATCAACTTTATTATTCATTTGTTTGTTACATAAGTAATACCTATTCCTTATTCCTATGCAAAAAGTAAAAATAATACTTGAACCTAGCTGAAATTACAACTAATGATTTTTTATAGTCTTTTCATTTTAAATTGTACTCTTTTGAATCCTCCCATAAGAGGAGACAAAATAATAAAATGGAAATTAGACTAGTTATAGTGCTCCATTTAGTCTTCTTTTTCAGGTAGTAGTATATCTAAGCATTTTCCTTTTCCCAGAACACATGTAAGTATTCTAATCTTAGTCTTTTCTCCAGTGTTTCAGTGTTTGGGATTGGGAAGCTGAATATTATAGTAGCTGAGAACTCAGTTATGATTTTGATTTTCCTTTTCATTGCAAGATCTATTAGCTGTATGATCTTAGCAATTTCCTGTTCTTAGCTTTTGTTTGGTACTGAAAAACAAAAACAAAAACACAGAACCTGGAAACCTCTCCAGATGAGCACTTTGCCTATCATTGGGTGGGCATGAGCACTGTGTGTGTGTGTCTTCATATGCTGGGTACAGAGCTATTTACAGATTTTTATTAGCGCTTGCTATTTCCAGCTATTTTCCTTCATAAAAGTCATGTATAAATTTCATAAAATGTAGTAAGATTTGGCAAAAATGAATATGTTCCCTGTTGTCCTTTATCCTTCCATGTTTTTCTTCTCCTGCTTTTTCTCTTTTTAAAACATTAATTAATTAATTATTTTTTACAGACAAAATGGCTTTCTGAATGTGTCCCCTTCCCTCTATTTTCCCATCCTCCCTTCCTTTCACCAAATCCATCCCTGTCTGCATGTGTTGATCACAGGGTTCCCTGTATTACTAAAGGACCTGGTCTCTGTGACAGTATTAAGTATTAATTTGGATGGCTTGATTAGGATTGAGCCTTCTAAGATCACCAATACTCTGTACTCTGGTCAGTTGTGGTTTTCTGCCTTACTAATCTTTTATCTTCATGTTTTAGACTGACTTGTTAACATCTTTATACCATCTCAGAGAGTCCAGGGTGTGTATGTCATAGTGTGACACATCTGTTGTGATGATTATTGCATATTTTATATTGATTCAGGTAGCTGTTATGAACATCGTTTTTTTTTTGACTGCATTTTCCAGTTGCACGGTGGAGATAGTTTTTTAGATTTCATTTCATCTGTCAATTGACTGAACATTTAGTAATAATTGGAATCAGTATTAACTTTAAGTGATAAGGAGCATCTTAATAAAATTATGTTTCTAAGTCTTTAAAATTCTAATATTATTATAAATTTTAGCTGTTTTATTCTCTGAATAAAATTTTAAATTATTGATCACTTCCTCTCTGTTGCTTGTATTGCCTTTGGTTCTCATGCAGTCTTTGTTATCTGTGTTCTACTGTCACATTAGTCTCCAGACTCCTGCTGGGACTTTTTTAAAGGAATGTCCTCCACTTTCCTTACTAAAAACATCCTGTTCATCCTTTCTGTTGTGATGTAAAGTCAAAGTCTTTAAAAGACAATTTAGGTTGCTGGTACTGGTCCTCATCCTGGTCTGTAGTCTTGATCTACCCATGTTGTCCCATTGTCTCCTGAGAACCCGCTCATGATTCATACTGTGTGACTCTACTTGGTTACTTTGGGCTGTCACTCTGTAATCTTAGTCATACTCTTCTTCAAGTGTATCACTCTAGGTGGAACACCTCCTTCATCCCCTGCAGTAAATTGATAGTCTCCCTTGGATACTCACCTAATTTTGAAGTTATTCTGAAATAGCTCTCGTCATGTTACATTGGAACCATTCACTACTGTACTTGTTTCCCACAATGGATAAAATTAGAAAATGGATCTTGATTTTTATATCACCACCATATTTAATTAAAGTAATTTAATTAATCAAAGTAATCCTATTAGTAAGATAGAGACATTGGGATCCAGAGATGTCTAAGTCACAGAACTAACTAATAACACAGAAAGGGCATTGGTCAATCTGAATTGATGTCCATGGCACAAACTTTTTTTTTTTTATTTCAGCTCATACAAACTTATTAGGTATACCAGTTCCCTCCCTCCCTCCTCCTCCCCCCGTACCCCCTGCTCCCCCTTCTCACCCCTCTCCCTCCCCATCCCCCAGTGCCTCCCACCCCAATTCCCAGAGAGTCCTTTCTTGTGCATGTCTGATTTTCCTCTGGGCCCTCCTCTCCGATGATGTACAAGGACCCAGTGGCATTTCCCGAACCCTTTCCCGTGTTCCCCTTAGGTATAGGAACACTGCTGTGGCTGCCAATTCTTTGCCTCCAAGGATCTTGGTGCCTTTAGCAGATGCTAGACTTTGTGAGGTCAACAGTGTGTTGGACAATGCGCAGGGCATGCAAAGTCCAATTATGATTGCTTCAGCCCTAACTAGTATAGAGTATCTTACATATCATTGCTCCTCCCATCCTTTTGCTCTTACACTCTTACCGCCCCCTCTTCCGCAAATTTCCCTGAGCTTCAAGATGGGGAGAGACTAAGCTGGCCTAGTTCTAGGTGGTTGATATAGAGTCTCTGAAGTTCTGGACTGTGGTTTGTTGATTTTCTTTTGCAGTTTTGCTGCTCCTGCAATGCCCTTCACTCCATCCTGGTGGGCATTGTATGTCACCCCTGGCCAGAGACAAAAAGCTGTTAGAGTCTTGTGATAAAAGCACATTCAAAGGTAGATGTAATAAAAGTGGGAAACCACAGTGAGGGAGGGGTCTATCACCCATTTGCAAAATTGTTATTTTTTATCTGCCAGACTATATGCCCTCCTCTTCTGGTGAGATCATACCCCCTCAGTAGTAAATGATCAGGAACAAAAGTCTGTGAACTTAATCAGATGTCTCATTATTTATTTGGGTCCTTGGTGGAGGCCTATTTTCCCTGCTATAACATGGTCCCTTCTCTCCTTGTTTCTGGTGTGGCCCTCCTACTCCATCCCTCCTATTCATAATCCTTGGAATTACTGTCTCTAGGTGGGCTGGGTGGGTTTGGTACTAGGAGCCACCTATTAGGGAGTACATACGGTGCTTAATTTTCTGGGTCTGGGATGCTTCACTTAATATAATTGTTTCTAATGACATCCATTTCCCGGCAAATTCCAGGAATTCATCATTTTTGATGGCTGAGTAGTACTCCATTGTATAGATGTACCACTGTTTCCTTATCCACTCGTCAACTGTTGGACATTTAGGTTGATTACATGACTTTGCTATTGTAAACAGTGCTGCTATGAACATGGTCGTGCTTGTGCTATCGAGGTGAACCTCTGCTGCATGGGGGGTTATTCCCAAAAGTGGAATAGCAGGGTCATATGGCATTTCAATCTTTAATTTCTTTAAGAATCTCCAGATGGCTCACCAGAGTGGCTGTATGAGCCTGCATTCCCACCAGCAATGTAGGAGAGTTCCCTTCTCTCCACATCCTCTCCAGCATTTGTCGTTGTTAGTATTGTGGATTTTTGCCATCCTGACCGGGGTGAGATGATATCTCAGGGAAGTTTTGATTTGCATTTCCCTGATGGCTAAAGAAGTGGAGCATTTTTTAAGATATTTGTTAGACATTTTAATTTCATCCCTGGTAAAGTTTCTTTTAAGTTCCAGGGCCCATTTTTTAATTGGGCCATTGGTTTCCTTGGTGTTTAGTTTTCTAAGTTCTTTGTGCACTCTGGACAATAGAGCTCTATCAGATATGTGGTTAGTGAAGATTTTCTCCCATTCTGTGGGTTGCCTTTGAGCTCGTGTTACAATCTTTTATCTGAACAGAAGCTCTTTAATTTCACAAGATGCCAACTGTTGAGAGTTGTTAGCAGTGACTGTGCCATTGGATGTCTGTTTAGGAACTGTTGGCCTAGCCCAATCAGCTCGAGAGAGTTCCCTATCCTTTCAACTATGGTTTTTAATAGTCTCTGGCCTTATATCAAGGTCCTTGATCCATTTGGAATTAAGTCTTATACATGGTGACAAGTACGGGTCCAGCTTTAATCTTCTGCATGTGGAGATCCAGTTTTGCCAGCACCATTTGTGGAAGATGCTGTTCTTTTTCCATTGGATTCTTTGAGCCCCTTTGTCAAAGATCAAATGGTTATAACTTTGTGGGCTTATATCTGGGTCTTCAATCCTTATCCACTGATCTGTATGTCTATTTTGGAGCCAGTACCAGGCTGTCTTTACAACTATGGATTTGTAGTATAGACTAAGGTTTGGTATGGTTATACCTCCAGCAGTGTTTTTGTTACTCAGGATTGTTTTTGCTATCCTGGGTCTTTTGTGCCTCCATATGAACTTTGAGATTGTTTGGTCAACTTCTTTGAAGAATTGCTTTGGGATTTTGATTGGTATAGCATTGAATCTGTATATTGCCTTTGGTAGGATGGTCATTTTTACGATGTTGATTCTGCCAATCCAGGAACAAGGGAGGTCTTTCCACCTTCTGGTGTCTTCTGCTATTTCTTTCTTTAGGGTTTTAAAGTTTTCATTGTAAAGGTCTTTTACCTCCTTAGTTAGGTTTATACCAAGGTATTTCATTTTTTTAGGGGCTATAGTGAATGGGATTGTTTCTCTCAGGGCTTTTTCACTTCTTTCATTCTGGGCATATAGGAAGGCCTCTGATTTTTGCACATTTATTTTGTATCCTGCCACCCGCTGAACTTCTCAATTAGTTCCAGGAGCTTCCTGGTGGAGTATTTGGGATTACTCAGGTATAAGATCATGTCATCTGCAAATAGGGATAGCTTGACTTCTTCCTTGCCGATTTGAATCCCTCTTATGTTCCTTTCTTGTCTTATGGCTTCAGCTAAGACTTCAAGTACAATATTGAATAGAAGTGGTGAGAGTGGACAGCCTTGTCTAGTTCCTGATTGAAGTGGGAATGCTTCCAATTGTTCCCCATTGAGCATAATCCTTGCTGTGGGCTTGTTGTATATAGCTTTTATTATATTGATAAAGGTTCCTTTCATTCCTACTGTCTCTAGCGTTTTGATCATAAAAGGCTGTTGGATCTTGTCAAAAGCTTTTTCTGCATCTATCGAGAGTATCATGTGGTTTTGGACTTTGGACTGGTTTACATGATGAATTACATTTATTGATTTGCGTATGTTGAACCAACCTTGTGTGCCGTGGATGAAGCCTACTGTCCCCGTGAATGATCTTTTTAATATGTTTTTGAATCCGATTTGCTAAGACTTTGTTGAGAATCTTTGCGTCTGTGTTCATCAGGGAGATCGGCCTATAGTTTTCTTTTTTAAGTGAATCTTTATTAAGTTTTGGGATTAAAACGATATTAGCTTTATAGAAGGAATTTGGTGTTCCTTCCTTTGCTATTTGATGGAACAGTTTAAGGAGTATTGGTGTTATTAACTCCTTAAATGTCTGGTAGAACTCTGTGCTGAATCCATCTGGTCCAGGACATTTTTTGGTGGGAAGATTCGAGATTACTTCCTCAATTTCCTTATGTGTTATAGGACTATTTAAATAATTCACAAGTTCCTGATTCAATTTAGGTAAGTTGTGTTTACTTAGAAATTCATCCATCTCTTTTGTGTTGTCAAACTTCACGGAGTATATGTTTTTGAAATATGATGTTATAATTCTCTGGATTTCTTGGGTATCAGTAGTGATAACTCCATGTTCATTTCTAATTTTGTTAATTTGGGTTTTCTCTCTCTTCTTTTGGTTAGTTTAGCTAGGGGTGTATCAATCTTGTTGATTTTTTCAAAGAACCAGCTTTTTGACTGGTTGATTTTTTCTATCGTTTTCTTAATCTCGATTTCAGATATTTCTCCCCTTATTTTGCTAATCTCCTCTCTTCTACTACTTTTGGGATCAGATTGCTCTAGTTTCTCTAAAGCTTTAAGCTGCATTGTTAAGTTGTTTATTTCTGATGTTTCCATTTTTTTGACGTAGGCATTAAGAGCTATGAACTTACCTCTTAGAACAGCTTTCATTGTGTCCCAGAGATTTTGGTAAGTTGTATTTTCGTTATCATTCACTTTCAGGAAATCTTGAATTTCCTTTTTAATTTCTTCCTGAATCCAGTTCTCATTCAGCATCATAGTGTTACGTTTCCAGGAGTTAATTTATTTTCTCTTGTTTGATGTGTTGTGGATGTCCAGCTTTAGGCCGTGATGGTCTGATAGGGCACAGGTTAGAATTTCAACTTTCTTGTATATGTGTAGATTCATTTTGTGGCCCAATATGTGATCTATTTTGGAGAAAGTTCTGCGTGCTGCTGAGAAAAATGTGTATTCTTTGGTGCGTGGGTGAAAAGTTCGATAGAGATCTGTAAGGTCCATTTCTTTCAGGGTTTGATTAAGTTCCAAAGTGTCTCTGTTAAGCTTTTGACCTGTTGATCTATCCCATGTTGAGAGGGCGGTGTTGAATCCCCAAGAATTATCGTTTGGGGGTTGATTTCTTGCTTTAGACGCTGTAGGGTTTTCTTAATGAATGTGGAGGGGCCCGTATTGGGTGCATATATGTTCAGTATTGTGAAGTCTTCCTGGTGAATTGTACCCATGACTAAAATGTAGTATCCATCTGTGTCTCTTATAATTTTCTTTGGTTTGAAGCCCACTTTGTCTGATAGCATAATGGCTACCTCTGCCTGTTTTCTGCTTCCATTTGCTTGTAGAATTGTTGACCAGCCTTTTATTTTTAGAGCGTGCCTATCTTTTGTGGTGAGATGGGTTTCCTGCAGACAGCAGATTGATGGATTGTGATTTTCAATCCAAGTTTGTAATCTGTGTCTCTTGATCGGTGAATTAATTCCATTAACATTTAGTGTTATAATGGAGAAACTATTGTTAATTCCAGACATTTATTATGTTTAGTAGCTTTTATAAGTATATTGCTTCGTTTTTTAATGATGTTATACTTGCCTTCTGTTCTCCTGGATATGCCTGTTTTTTTCTTCATGCTTGAGTATCATTTCTAGCATTTTTTGAAGGCCTGGTTTGGAGGCCATGTATCTCTTAAAGTTGTCTTTGTGCTGGAAAATTTTTCTTTCTCCCTCGATCATGACTGATAGTTTTGCAGGGTAAATCAGCCTTGTTTGACATTTTTGCTCATTCAATACTTGAAGTATGTCTCTCCAAGTTCTTCTTGCTTTTACTGTTTCGACTGAGAAGTCATTTGTTATTTTAATAGGTTTACCTTTAAAAGTGACTTGTTTTTTCTCCCTTGAAGCTCTCAGCACCAGTTCTTTATCTTGTATGTGGAGTGTTTTAACTATTATTTGCCGTGGGGTGCTTCTATTTTGGTTGTATCTGTTTGGGGTGCGGAATGCCTCTTGTATATGGATGGGCCTCTCTTTTTTTATATGAGGAAAGTTTTCCTTGATGATCGTTTGAAAAATTTCCTCAGGGGTGGTATTTTGAGATTCTTGCTCTGGTATTCCATGAATACGCATGTTAGGCTTTTTCAGGGTGTCCCACATCTCTTGGATATTTCTCTCAAGTATCTTTTTGGCTTTAACAACCTCTTCCATTGAGCTGGTTAGTACTCCCACTTTATCTTCAAGGTCTGAAATTCTGTTTTCTGCCTCATTAGTTCTGTTGATAAGACTCTCTGTGGCGTTCTGGGTTGAAGATAACTTGTCTTTTAGCTCAGTTTTAAACTCTGCTTGAGTTTGTTTTAACTGCTTTATGCCACTTTTTGTTTCTTGCACTGTTTTTCTCAGCTCCTCCAGATGTCTGTTGTGTTCCTCTTCAAAGCGATTGATTCGATTACTTAATTCCTCCCTGATTTCCTCTTTCATAGTATTGAACATGGTAATGATCATATTTTGAAAGTCTTTATCCTAGGTGGGGCTTTCTTGGCCTTTTTCCGTGGGTTTGTTCTTGTTGGAGTCTAACATTATGGGATTAATTTCTTCAGTGGGAAATTTGTTTACTTGATTGTTGCTTCTCATGGATTTGCACTTTGACTTTGGCATTGTAATTTTAACTCTTAAGATCTCTCAATTTCACTAAACTGAATTATTTGGCCTGGGGTCCTGGTGGGCGGGGCGGGCGGAGACTTATCTCGGTCGTGGGGTGAGGCATGGCTGGACCGCGTGTGCATCCCGACCGGCGGAGCGGGGTGGGGTGCAAAGGGAGGATGGGGGCGATGACGTGGAGCTATTTAACCCGAGGGCAGCTGGGGCGGGCCCGGGCGCCCCATGGCACAAACTTATACAAAGATATTTCTGTATACTCAAAGAAAATATGTAATAAGTAGTCTCCTCAAGCTTTGCCTGCATAATTCAATGAAAACAAATATTCATTTAATACATTTTCTCCCACAGCAAACTTCATTTGTTTAGTTTCACCTGAATAGATGTTGACGAATGTCTTAATGTTTTAATTCAGCATTAGAATAAGTGATAAGATTTTGCTTAGACCTGACAGTTGATCATAGGCTGTATTCCATGATGATTCTATTGCATCATCCTTAAATCAAGAGAGTTGAACCCATGTTTTAAATTCAGCATTGAAAGTATTTGTTTTTTTGTCAAGTAAGTAAACATTTAAAATTTTGTGATATGATAATTCTTTTTTCTCCCACATTTTTCCTAATCATACAAGCTTAATAGAATTTGTTTTTTTATATTAATCCTGACTCCCTTTCCAGCCTAAGTACAAATAACAATGCTATTGAGCTTTCCAGTTGCTGCTGAGAGCTGTCTAGAATTCTACTGCAAAGTGATCTGGTGTATTAAGTTAACCTTGGCGGAAATTTCTGCATGCTTATCAATTTATTGAGACAATGAATCATATTTCATATGCCTAACTGAAGGTTGATCTCAATTCTAGCTCTTTTATAATCAAGGGATTTTTTCCCATAAAATATGATTCTTAATTTTATCATTAATATTGCTCAAACAATTCATAGCATCTACAACTGAATTTATTTGTCCAACTCTTCAATCTCAGTGTCATTATATCATAATGTGATAATAAAATATTCAGGTTTGCATAGGTATGTTTTAGCATTTACTCCTATTTGATAACATTGGCTTTCTGAATTGGTCTATTATTAAGGGTACAAATGAATTAACCACTTTATTGCTATAGTTTTTCCATTTTCTTCACAGAAACAATAATGTATGTTAGCAATGAATTAGAAACCTATAATCAACCTCTTCCTGAAGTCATGAGGCAAATTAGGACAGTGGAAGACAATCCATCATGGGCATCGTTCATATGATTATGTCTCACAAGCGAGCATTTGTTGAGTATTTGAACTAGTTTCTTGCTGCCACATTTACACTGTCTAAAAACTTATTGGTGTTCCAAAATCACCTAAAAACAAATAATTTAATTGCTTGGTCCCTAGTTCTCAGTCTTTGACCTTATCACTGCTGGATGTCTCATTAGTCTGATGACAGCTTGTTTTTCTCTGGTTGTAACTGACAAAGTTGGGCTTCAGTCACATTTGTTCATACTCACTATCTTTCTTATTCAATAAACCTTTTTATAGACATTTTGAGCTGGATTGCTGATAACTTCTTCAACAATTGCGGCCATGAATTGTTTAAAAATGTGCACATTTTTAGGAGCTTTCCTCCCTCCCTCCCTCCCTCCCTTTGTCTCTCCCTCCCTCCCTCCCTTCCTCTCTCCTTCCTTCCTTCCTTCCTTCCTTCCTTCCTTCCTTCCTTCCTTTGCAGTTTCATTGTTAAAAAAGAACTCTCCAAAAATATTTGCTCAATACATATTGCATGAATGCATGTTTGTTGCCAGAGATTTTTTTTAAGTAAAATTGCCCTATCTGTAACTTTTATCTATTTTTCCTTATATTATGATATGGCATTCAGAAATTATTCTAGCAATTTTATACATATATATCTAACTTTTTAATTATCTTTTTAAAAATGTATTTTATTATTTTATTTATTTTGTATGTGTGCATGCATGAGTGTGTGTGTGCATGCATGTGTGTGTGTGTGTGTGTGTGTGGGTGTGTGTGTATGTTGTGTGTATCAGAGAGAACTGTGTCTCCCTGTGGAGGACAAAGGGTGACTTAGGGAATAATCCTGGATTGCTTCTACCTCCTTTTTTCTTTGCTCTGGATTTTCCAGGCTCCACCCACCAGGGACGTCCTTGCAGGCTGCCAGCTTTTTTGCCTGGTGTTTTTACATGGGACCTGGGATTTGAATTCAGTACCTTCTTCTTGCCAGGGCAGAGTCTTAACCCCTGAACCATCTCTCCAGTCCCTTTTTATTTTCTTAAGACCCTGATCTGAATGGGAAGGTGATGGTGAATTTTAGATGGAATGCTCTAGGAGTAAGATCAGGAAAACTGCTCTCAGTTCAACAACCCAACTGCTAGCAAAAAGCTATTGTTCTAGAAAAGTTATCTTTAAGCCTTTATTCTTTTAACCTATCAGCATTTTATCATTAATGAAATATACATTATTTTCAGTACTGGATGGTATCTTACCAAAAATGATAAAGCACATTTTGTTTTTCTCTGTTTTGGATATTAAATGCACAGGGAAGGATGAATGGATTGGAGCTCACATTCATAGTAGAAAAACTAAATTACCAAATAGGACTTAAAGGAATTGAAGATGTCTTTACTTATTTGTAAATACACTTTAAAAACTCAATTTTGAAGCCAGGACAAAGGAGGTTTTAAAAGGAGGAAGCGAATTCTTCATTCTTTTTTGCCTTGTTTTACCAATTCTTCATGTTATTCATCTAGACTCACAAAGTCTAAGCTTGGATGAGCTACTAAGTAGAAATAAAAATGATAATTCTCTTTTATTTCTTCTTTCTTATGCAGTCATAATAGGCGAATTTTCATTAAACACAGGAAGATAAAAAATGGGAAATGCACTTTCCCTGAACTCTCTCAATGTTCTATAAAATGTTCAATTAACTACACTTGCCACCATCCATATTTCTTTCCATCCTCTCTAGATCATGTGAGGTCTTTCTCGTTGACTGAGTTCACATTAAAATAGGACTCTCAATTTATTATTTTTTATTGAACCCTACATATCTGGTGAAGGAACACTGCTAGTAATCATTTTGTTTCATGATCTGTTATGTAAACCTTTAAGGAACTATAACACAAGAGGAACTAAAACTGTCTGAAAAGTCAGTTGGCAGGCAGCAGGAATAAAACCTGACTTTCCTTTTTGCACCACATCTAATCATTGTCAGTAAAGCAGTCCAGACATGACTCTGCTACCACCAAACAAGCTATGCCATTACACAGTATATAAAATAGCAATCACAAAAGAAGGTGAGATACTGTTCAGAATATGAGACATTGTCTTGGAGAGATCCTATGTGAATGCCAACTCTGGTATGTGAATATCAGATCTAGTAGCTTTGTGACCAGGCACTATTTTAAGCATTATTTTCTCATTTGAAAAATAAGGGCAGTAACCCTTTACTCACAGGTGTTGTGAGGATTAAGTGGCCCAGTGAACAAAAAATATCAAGAACAATAAAAGGAACAGCATAGTAGTACAATAGTCCAGTGATGTTACTATCAACAGAAACCAAGCAAGGCCCTTGTCCCATGGCTATTATCAAAGGATTGCTTTTCCATAAGAGACAATGAACAGTGATTTTTCTTAAAGGAAATGCACAGGTGTATTTTGGCCACTTTATGTTGCTAAGAAAGTGTGTGTGTGTGTGTGTGTGTGTGTGTGTGTGTGTGTGTGTGTGTGTGTGTGTTTGTGTGTGTGTGCATGAGACAGAGAGAGAGAGAGAGAGAGAGAGAGAGAGAGAGAGAGAGAATGTTCTTGTTTGGATATTCTTGGACTGACAATTTTTAAAACATTGCTTAATGACAGTGTAGCAAAAAGAAAAGTGACTTTGAAACAAACAGATGTGTAGAAAATTCATAGACAAATGCATTTTTCATTCCTAAACAATGTGGTATATAGCTATAATTTTAGTCTACTATACTCTTTTAAAATATTTTTGATATAATGAAGAATACTTGAAAGCTGAATCAGATTGACTAAGCATTCACAGATGTGACATAAATACATGGAGGCTTCTAAAAATTTCACAATCCCCAGTTTCCTTACTGATTTAGAGCTGCTTACAGGAACCCTACCATCACTGAACATCTATCTAGATTACTGATGCCCTAACTTTTTTTGATTCCAGGATCCTTTTTCATTGGAAATAACTGAGGACGCTTGCTTTTTTTTTTAGTTTTTTTCCACTCATACAAACTTGATAGGTACCCAATCCTTCCCTCCACCCCTCCCTGGATCCCCTTGCTCCTTCCCCCCTTTTCCCCTTCCTTTCCCTCTCTCTCCTGCTTGATCAATATTCAAAATGAAGAAATTTTAAAAAGTTGTAAGATTATTCCATGTAAGGTCTTTTTTCAAATCTGACTTATGATTTTCTAGAAGAGATATCAACAACTTCTAGAAACTATACTGCACACTTGCAAAGGAATGAGAACATCTTTGATTAGTTATGGAATAAATATTGATGTTTCAAGATCTTGTCAAATATCTTAAGGGCACCTTTGGGCTCCTGACTCAGTCCCTTTATAGGTTTCTATATAAGTTTATCATTTCTTTAAAACTTTAAGAATCTTAGAAAGAAAACTATGGTTACTCAGTATTTCAGGATGAACTTAACTCATCCTTGAATTCTTTATTGTTGAAGAGAAGTGTGACTAAGAACAAGGTAGACTAGAAGGGAGCAACATAAAAAAACATTGGGCACTAATGAGTATAAATTGCATTTTTCAATTTGTAAAATTGGCTCCATTATGTAACAGTAATTTAGATTTGATCACTTACTCTCTACAAGGCTCCAACTCCCCTGATATAAAACAGGGATAATCACATTTAATTTATATTCTTACTGTGTTCACTAAATTAGATAGTATGTGTAAAATGCTAAATGTATAACTAAGTTATTCACTATTAAATGTTGTATGAGTTTTCCTGGGAATATGTAGATAAATACTGCCTCACCCCAGACAGAGAGGACAGTGACAGAGCACACACACAAAAGGAATCTGTCCACGTCCAGCTTGTGATTATATGAGTTGACTTACAGAATCATGGGTGGCTCACAAGCAACTATACCATCTGGACGCTACCCTGAACCCCTGCTAAATTCTTACTTCTTACATTGTGTTTATGGGCTCTCACCAAGGGGAGGAGCCTCATGAGGATCATTTCAGGGCTAATGGAGGGTCTTGGGAGCTTCTTCCCACAATAGAAAATTGATATGACCTTCTGAAGGTCTCCTGGGTGTCATCATACCTGCTCTGCTCCAGCACGATGATGTTCATGCCCAAGCTTTAGGAAACAACTGCACTGTATTCAGTCAGTACTTTAAGGGTAATTTTGTACACTAATTTAAAAGTACTTTGTACAGGATTTGATCTACCTAGAAACACATGCAAAACTTTTTTTGGTTATACTTTTCTGTGCTAATCAATATCTTGTCACAAAGCTTCCTAGTTTTAGAATAATGTCCTTAGGTTAAAGTCTACTGGACTGCCCAGTAAACAGTTTTAAATCTTTGAATTTTTATGTTAAGAAATTAGTTTTCAAAGGGCTGCATTACCTGTCCTGTTAGGAAAGTATGAGTGTTTAAAAATTTATGAAGATTCTGACCCCCAGAATATGGCGGTAAGCAAAATAAGATATCTATAGTCTTTGTTATATGAAGCACATATTTTGTTTAAATTTTCACAGATTTGTAACATAAGAAATAAAATGTGTATTGAATATGAAGTTCCAACACAAGCACTTGGGAAAAAGTAGTTGTGACCTTGATACATACAAAATCTTTCCAATGACTCAACCAGCAACTAATAAAAGTGAATTTATCATGTTTTTTTTGAACTCCTAGTACTAAAGGTTTTGTTTTTGCTTTGGCTGGTGGATCTTTAAAAGCTTTCATAGCATACTTTATCAACCTATTTATTTTCCAAGCAGGAGCTCGCCTTGGGAGAAATTATTTGCAGGGCTCTGCATTTTATCTTATTTCAAAAATCTTTGTAAAGATGAAGCAAAAACAAGGCCAGTGTGGAGGATTGTGTGGAGGCAACCGTGGTGGGGGTGGAATTATGAGTCAGAAGCAATGAGACAAATTCTCACTAGAACTGTGAAGGTGAGTGTGTTGACCAGTTCTGAGCTGACCTGGTTTTCTTGTCCAAATGTACATGTCATAGTCCCCAAGTGCCTCCAAATGTTACTGCATTTTGAAATAGTGTTTTAAAAAGATGATTGAGGTTGAGCTTGTATGACTAGTGTCTTCATAAAAGGCAAGGAGAGATGGACAAGTTCAGAGAGATGTGGTAGTGAGATCCAGTGAGGCCCTGGCATCCTACATTGACTATCAGCTAATCTACCATTCTGGGGCAAGTTTTTTTTTTTTTTTTTTTTTTTTTTTTTTTTTTTTTTTTTCCTGTTGAGCGTCAAAACTGTTAGGGAACCTAGTTCAAGGAGAGTTTTAAGGAACTGCTGAACTACTGGGAAAGAAAAATGTTTTGTTGAACAAACTGAAGCCTAGAAATATTATTTTTCAGTAACTTACTTTAAGGAGATAGTCATGCAAGTGCAAAATGATGTTGATGTAATTGATGGTGATAAACTAGGAACAACTTATGATGGTGATTTTTGAGAAACTAGTGACAGATAATTTAAGGGGAACCCTGTGTAGCTACCCAAAAGAATGTTATAAGGAGATCTACAGATGATACTTAGAATCTCACACACAACAAATTTAATGTAGATGCTATCCCTTTGGACCATGATATGCAGATTACTTTCAAGATAGCAACTGTATAGAATGAGGCTAGGTAGCACTATGGAAAGAATATGCCCAGTCCTGAGCCATGTACTCAGACATTTATTCAAGAATAAGAAATATGTTTTTATGATTTTATCATTGTTCTGGTTTTCTGTCCCTTTTAGTTAAATGTGATCAAATTAATGCAATCAGCATGTTTGTAATCATAAAACTTCATCTTTTTTTGTGATAAACTATTTAAAATCCCAATTGCCCTATTTAGTTCATCTTTATTAATCATTTTAGCTTTGCATATAAAGTGACATGTTCTATTATGCAGTGTTCTCATGGGTGTATGTGCGTAAAGAAATGTCTGTATATGTTTATGACAAAGTCGGCATCAGCTGCTTTAGGGCCATAGGGTGATATTGTTTTATCTTGACTTCAGACTTCTCTGGATATGTGGGCCACTTCTTCCAAAAACTGTGAGTCAAAAGAAAAATGCAATTACTTTTTACTTCTGTTTGACAGATTTAGTTCAGTGATCAAATTTTTCCATGCCTTTAGTTCACCCACAAAGCTATGACTCTGAGTGACTGCCCACTCTGTTCTCAGATCCTTGCCCGATATTGAGGTTTAAGTTTAGGCTGCAAGAATTCCTGTTCCTCAAGAAGAAAATGGCAACAACAACAATAATTGCCACCATCACTACTACCACCACCGCCACCAAACCAGTTAGTGTTTCCAGGAAGAAGACAAGTGAAAATGTTTATGTTTCATTCATTTTTTTCGATGAGCACAATGAGATCTTATGTTTCAAGTACTGTTTTATATTATCAGTTGTAGTACTAAACCAAAAAGAGTTTTTGTTATTATGTAGTTTGTAATCTTGTAGAAGGAACAGTGCTCAACAATTATTTATTCAGAGTTTAACTAATATATAATCGTTTAAATAATATGGGATATGATGTGAACAAATCAGTGTAGCTAGCATAATCACCACGTCCAATATTTATCATTCTTTTATGATTAAACATTCAAAATCCTCTCTTTTTGCTATCTTGATGTATTTAATACATTATTATTGACCATAGTGAACCTGTTACATAAAAATAACTCATAATTTTTCTACCTGTAAATTTAAAAATGAGAAGCATAAAAGGAAACAACATAGACACACACAGAAGGGTCATATGAAGATGTCAGGAGCTCACCAAGCAAGGATCACAGAAATCACACGATGGACACCTTGATCATGAACTTGGCTTCTTTCAGCACTGCAATTTAATTTCTGAAATATAAGTTTCTCAGTGAGTGGGACTTTGTTAACAGTCTGGTATGGATAGCGTCTGTGGAAAGGGAAGGTCAGTCCAGGTCACATGAGCTTCTTAAGGCCAGGGATGATGTTTTCTGTCTTTATAAAGCAGCCACAGCATAGCTCTTGTCCCAGGGTCCACGCTCTTTTACGTGAGCTATGATTATGATTTGTGGCAGGATGACTGGGCCAATGGCAATAAAAGAAGGAATAATTCTTTTTCAGCATGTCACTGTTAGCATAAAATATGAATTTTAATGCCCGTTCTGAAAAGTTTTCATGAGAATCATTTTGTTCATAATAACATTTGCTCATCCCCACAAACTTGGTCACTTATTGGACAAATGACTTCAAATTTATCTCAGAATTTTAAATGAATAAGCAGGCTCCTTACAGAACCATTTTTGCCCTAGTAGCTGTTTTTCTCTTTAACATTGCAAATGTTGCAAGCTACAGTGAAATAAATTTAAAATTATTTAATTAACTTAGGTTTTATTAAAGTTATAGAACTATGGATAATTAAGCCTTAAACAATAAACTCCATGAAATTCTAGCAGAAACAATCAATGCATGCAAACCCGATTGTTGTTTATCCTAGAGATGCTAAATTAGGGATTGCAAAAACTGCTTTATGTATACTAAATTTGAAGCTTCCCTTTTAGCTGGTATATGTAGCAAAGGTATCATAAACAAAATTAAGGGAGATGACAACAATTAATTTCTTACTTTTCTGTCTTTTGGATCCTGATATGAAAATATTTTTAAAAGTGAGACCTTTAGAAAAACCACTAATCCTTTTTTCTTCATCAAATCACACTAAGTAGCAAATATTCATAGAGACTAGGAATTAATCAAAGAGATTAGATGGTAAATAATGTCTTTAAAAATACTTTTTTGTCTCTTATTAAATATTAATTATTTATGTTCTTCAGTCATTTATTTACTGAGTAATTAATTCTTAAATCCTTTGGAATTAGTTAAGGTAACAAAAATATGGATCCATTTAGTTATGTTTATTTTATGGCAATCCTTAGACAACATGGAGGGGGACATTATTTTAAAGGAACAAAAATACTTTTAATAAGTGTATTTCTTTCCTTCTTTTCTTCTATTACATGGGCCAGATTTCATAGGATATGATTTGTGTAAAGGTTAACAGAAATTTAAATGGAAGCCAAGTGAATAAACTCCTAAAAATCACAAAAGCAAGGCTGGGAACCATGCAACTACAAATTCACATACTCATGTCATCTTGTACATCTAAATTAGATATATTTTTACACCCAACATATTTCTTATTTTTGGTTCCTCACTTTCTCCTCTCCTCTCTCTTTCTTTCAGCCTCCCTTTCTCCTTCCCCGTCTTTCCTCTTTCCTCTATCTAGCCTCCTTGACTCACTGCACCACCACAGTTGCACACTGAAAGAGGTATGACTGGAAGCCCCAGGAACTAGTCTGAGTTCAATTTTCCTGGCCCAACTAGTAATTCTTCAAATCCTGCTTCTCATCTAAGGGCTGTAACTGCTCATTGACTGGTTTCTAGGAGTTCCCTGGGCTCATTTTCTAGTTTGAACTTAAGTAAAGGAAACACAAAGTGAAGCGATAGAATAGCTTGGTTTAAGATGAGATGTTTTCAGGACATGTAAATACTTCTTGGGGAATAGGTCCGCCTGACACACTCAAGGCTTCTTAATTGCAAAACCAGTTCATTTTGCTTAAATGTTTCCCTGACATACTCAAAATTCTCCTAAAAATTATATTTTAGCCTTTAACACAATCTATGGAAACTTAATCTCCATTGGTTATTGACTTGGCTATTAAATAACATTTTTGTAAAAAGAAGGTTACGGTCCTTATCTGAGGCTTTTAAACTCAGAACAGCAGGGAACATTTGTTAAATATATAGATTCAAGGTCTCTGCTTTAATCTTTCAGCATCTCAGGGACTCTGACCCAAGGCTGTGTAATTCTAAATGCTTCCCAGGTGATTCTAATTTGGAGAATATTAGAAATTATCAGGCTTCTGTACATACTATCTTTCCCTGGTTACTTTTTTTTTTTTTGCTTAGTTTTCATATAGTAAAGAGTTTTAGTACCCCTGCCCTTCACTTCATTATTTTGTGTTTGGCTTGCTAGTCATTCTGTTTGCTAATTGTTTTGATTCTTATGAAATGTTATTGTATTGATATCTGTGTTGTGCCCAGAGCCATATTTCTATATTACCTTTTCCACTCACAGAGTTATGAATTATTAACTTATATAATTGGTAATTTATGAAATTACCTTGTTGGCAATATATAATTTGTTACTAACTTATTATTATTAATCAATGATATATGGATTTTTAAAATTAAAAATTAAATGGACTTTCTAAACATATATGGAAGAGGGCTGGAGAGATGGCTCAGGAGTTAACACCACCGCTTTGTAACCATAAGGGCCTGAGATCCAAAGATCTCTAGATAGTGTAGATATGGTAGTGGCCAGCAATTCTAGCCCTGGAAGTTAGAGTCTAAGAAACCCCAGAACAAAGCAATAAGGAAGTAGAGTAATCGGGGATGATTCCTGATGTCATCTTGGGCCTATATGGGCACACACAGATATACAGACATCACACACAGACATAACAGATACGTAGACACAGACACAGACACACACACACACACACATTTATACATATGAGGAATTACTAAATTGCTAGAAAATAATTTATACACATTTTTACATATGAGGAATTACTAAATTGCTAGAAAAGAATAAAATTGTAGTTTGACTTTGGCAATCAGATTGTATGATAGCTAAAAAATGAAAGAACTAAAGTCAGAAATATTGTCTTTGAATTTAGCATGTTGAAGAGCACTGTATGATAAAAAGGAAAGAAATAATTGTTGCTGAAAGGTAGTGAGGGTCACTGATGATTATAACAATTATTTTTAGGACATTTATTCTATATCAGGCTCTCCTGTTGGTACAGATGTGAACTATTTATCTGGGTTAGATTCATATGGGTGAGAAGGCCATAAGGTCAATAAGCAATCAATAATTCATTTAAGAATTGCTAATATTAGCATGGATAATGATAAATACTGTGGATAGAAACTCAATGAATTGCTGTGGTAAAAGTGGCCATGTAGATCGATAGCTTTTAACAGGAGACCAGATAAGATTTCAGCAAAGGTAACAGGAAACCATGGATTTGCGTGATCAGAGAGAACTGTGAGAAGATCAGGAACAAGAACATGCTAAAAGACAAGAGCAGCTTAAAGCAAAGACCTGGACTGAAAGGTAAACTTGAGACATTTGAGGAGGCAGTAAATGGTCCTGAGGAGTTGTTTAGTAGACAACTGGAAGAGTATTAGGAGGTAGATAGCTAAAATGTTCTTGAACTTGGTAAAAATTATTTATGAGTCCCCAAAGCAACTTCTAGGTAAGGAATGACATTATTTCATTTAATTTATATTTTCTGACAGCTGTGCGAAGAACATTCTAGAAGAGACTACAAACACATTTCAGATGTCAAGACAGGAACTTCCTGGCCAATAGAGTGATGGCGGTGGAGGTAGACTTCACAGACTTGTTTCCTGATTTTCAAGGTAATTTGGAAAATGAGAAGAATACAAATATGTTGAGCATGTAGTCAAGAGTTATTGAATTATTTGGTGTGTTTATTTCACAAGACTTGGACTGCTGAATATTTTACAGGGATCTTACAAACTTAAACTTGTAATTTGTGATGTAAGCCTTAGATAAGAGCATGACTATTTCAGTCAAGATCTAGTCACAACAGGAATACAAATCTTGAGCTAAGACTTTGAACTTTCTTTTGCTATATTCTAGCCTATCACCAAGAATGTGATTTTAACTATATTGGTGGTACTAATGGAGTTCGTTGTTCCTTCAGCTTACCTTAGCACATGTCTAAAGTGATGGAAGATCCCAAGAGTTTCTGAGTTTATTTGAATATAGACTCACTTTGAATCGATTTCAATTAAAAACAAGTGTTCTTTGGTTTATTAGTGGATAACCACATGGCCCCATTGGTTGTGCTATGTTATTACTCTGCTCTTTCCTAATTAACTGAATACTACCTCTCAGACCTAGAGGCTAGAGTAGCTCTGGACAAGCTCAGTGAGAAAACAATGTGGCTGGTTACTTGTGCAAACTGATGAAAAGTTCAGCTGTGACTCATTACTAGAATTCACCTGTACATATTTTAATCATATGTGAATACAAAGAAACACATCTATAGGGTGCTAGATGTACAATTTTTTCCATTTTTCTCTTTAAATATTCATAACACAAAATTAGCATCATAACTACTTATAAGCAGAGTTCAATGATATTAAACATATTCATGATTTTGTACAACCATCATCACTACTCATCTCTGCAATTCATTTAAAAATCAATTATCATATATATTTAAGGTATGGATATGATATTTTAATGTGCTTATGAATAGTAAAATGGCCCTTTGCTGCACAGAGTAACTACTATTTTTATGGCAGGTGTACTTAAAATCTACTATTTTAGCTAAAATATTGAGTGTAGCACACTAGCGTTTGCAGTCTTCTGGACTTCTAGTGTCCCTCCAGAGACTGGAGCTTTTTGTGTGCTACCCTTTCTATCCACTGTGGACAATAACTCATCCCACTGTTTATTCTCTCTCTGTGTTGAACATTTTGTTTGTTTTGTGAGATGTGTGTATGTATTTATATGAGTGTGAATTTCTCTTTCTCTCTCTCTCTCTCTCACATTGTGTGTATGTGTGTGTATGTACATGTATTCATGCATGTAGAGGTAGACGTTTGGTTTCTTCCTCAATCATCCTCTGCCTTGTTTTTGAATGAGTCTGTCATTGAACCTAGAGCTTGTCAATCCAGCTAGACTGGAGCCTCCTATCTCTGCCTGTCAGCACTGGGATTACAGGTGCAGATCAGCACTCATAAAGCATGACAGACACCTACTGAGCCCTATTTTCAACTCCTGGTGTTTGTTTTTCTTTGCTTCACATAACATACCTGTGAATTGATGTTCCCACACAAAAAAATCCTCAACCACGTTAAAGATTCTGTAAGACAGATTTACTGATTGAAATGATTGTGGAGATTTCAAATGCTACAAGTTCAGAGTCAATTATTGTGCATTGTCTTTAGACCCTTTAATATGCAGTCATTGGTTAAGAATGCTGTCCTATGGCATCTGAGGCCTACAACAGAGACTTCCCTGCTTTGCTGTATCTTACCTACCTGATTTCCCTACCAACTTATTTTATGTGCCTTACTTTATGGATTTTGTGTATTTTGTATAAAATTGCTATCATGTAGAAATATGGTATTTGGAGTAACTTGAATTTGTGTTCCCAGGTCATAGTCATTTATTTTAGCTCAGATAAACTATCTCATTACTTTTGTTGTGGGAGCTAGGTTTTCTGTCAACATATTTGAGATTGTGCAGTTTTTCTTTCATGTATGGCTTGCTTCGTTTTTTACAATGTTTCTCATCCATGATGTGACAAATGACAGAGATCCTCCTCTTTTTTTCCTCAGAAAAATAATCTTTTCTTTTTTTCTCCCTTCTTAATCCCCATTTCCATCTCCTCTCCTTTTTCCCTGACAATCCTACATCTCCCCTGAAATATTCCCTCCGATTTTCAAGCCTTTTCACTGTACTACATCTAATTTGTCTTTTATGTAGTATATTTTACATGATTCATGCTCCAGCAAGTGTTATAGATCAGGGGGTATTAGGGCCAAGTAGTCCAGAGTCACTATTTTCTACAATTTGATCAGTTGTGTTTTTCTATAGTAAACACATTCTGCTACACAGTGAGGTTTTGAGGTTGAATGCTGAATGCTTTTCTAATCTATTGGTATAATAAAAGATACTTAAAAGGCAGTTTGGTGTAGTGTCTTCACAACTAAACTTTCATAACCTACTTTTCCCCTGGCATTTATGTCCTCCCTTTCATTGGTTCTTATTCTAGTTTGCAGGAATGTGATCCCTTTTGACAAGAGGGCCTTAAGTCCAATCAGAAAGCTGTTGGTTGCCTCCTTGATATTTATGCCATTATTACACAGAGGGTCACCTTTTGCCATGTTGATTGTTATTGCAACTTTCATATTTCACAGACTGATGAGATTTTTAATTACTTTTCTCCCTCTGTTAGTTTCCATAATGCTCTCTGGTACTTTGTAAGCTATCCAGCAAGAAGAAAGCTTCTAGACCAGTTCCAGTTGGGGTTTTCTCCATGTCCTGTGATTCATATTTTTGTGATTGTATCTTCAGTAGCGAGGTCTTACCATTGGTTTCTGGAGGATAAGCAAGAGCAACAGCAAAAGCCTATATGGTTTGGAGGGCCTTTGAGACCTCTGCTACCAACAACTTACAAGGAAGGATCACATGCCTGCTACTTCTAGTTAAGTTAATTGCCTCTGGGCTGTATATAGTTGGAGCAGCCTAGGGTATTATTTGTTTTATCCTGTCTTTCTCACCCTGTGTTCTTCCGTAATAGGAAATATCCATTCTTATACTTATTTGTTTTTTAAGCTAAAAATTTTAACATGTTTATCTTATAGGAGATTCCTCTCTGGTTGCATCCCACATTCTTAGGGCTTTTTAAATTATTGCCTCAACTCCTCTGATTTCCCATCCTCTCATCTTCCCTCAGTAGTTTCTCCCATTACTCCCTCTCTTACCTGGAAAGTCTCTGTAACACTGTGTAATGTTCCATTGTGTATACTCTACCACGAAGAAATATTTTTTGTGTTTCTTTCTTTCCTTCATTTTTCATCCTCCCCATCTATTTCTTGTGTGTGTACTCCACAGGATGCATATGGAGGTCAGAGGGTCAGAGGAGAACTTGAAGGATCCTTTCCTTCCATTATGTGGTTCTGAAGTGAAGTCATCAACTTTGGTAGCAAGTGCTTTACTGACTGAGCCATTTTGCTGGTTTGTTCTCTCTTTTCTTCTTCTCTCTCTTTGCCTTATCTATTTATCTGCAGGTAGACTTTTCTCTTATCTCATATTTTGTCTATTTTGAACAATGCTAGTATGAATGTAACAGTGAAGATGTGTTTATAAGGTTCGTTTTCTTTAGGCAGCTTCATTTCCTTTGGACATACATCCAGAAGAGGTATTTCTGAATTGTATGGTAATCCTTTTGATTTCTCTAAAAGCTCTCAAACTCTTTTCCCAGCATTGTACTAACTTGTCAGCAGTTTACTGGAACACCTGCTTTCTAAATCTTGACAAGATTTATGTGGTCTTTTAGATGATGTACATTCTAACAGTTTCCAGGTGATATCACATTGTGGTAATGGCCTTTTCTCACTGACCAGTGATGATCAGCATCTTTGTATATACCTTTTTGTATCTGTGTGCTTCATTGGATATATATCTAGTCAGGTCCTGTCTTTACTTTTTTATTAAGTCATTTGCCTTTTAGCTATTAAGTTTTATTCATTATACATTTTGGATGTTAATCAGATATTCAGATTTAGATATTATTTTTGCATCCTGTAGTCGGTGTTTAATTGTGTTGTATTTGCTCAGCAATGGGAAAATGTTAAGGAAAAAAAGGCTTCAATGTCATTTAAAATAAAAAAAATTCTTAGAAGAAAGAAAAAGCAGTCTCCCTGATGCTGACTTTTCTGCATCACATCAAAATTTCAGAAAACAAACCAAAAAAATAAATGGAGCCGACATGTTAAAAAGGCTTCTGTATAGCAAAAGAAACAACACAGTGAAGACCCAAATAACTTAGGTAGAACAAGAATTTTATTCATGCTTACAGCTACAATCAATTCATTAGCATGCCAGTAAAGGAGCTGGGGAAAATGGTCACATTATATCCATTGAAACAGCTGAAAAAGTGATATACTTTCTCATGTCAGAATATCTGTTTGCCTGTAAATCAAAGTATACTATAACACTATCAGGTCTCATTGTCATGTCCACTATGGGCTTGGTTTTCCCATATACAATAGATAAAAACATGAGTTTGCTTGGGACTTGCCTTAATAATTTCTCACAAATGTGCTAACTGGCTTAGCCCTCAATTGTCAATTGCTACAGTTAATATCTGTATCTAGTTATCACAAACTTTTTGTACATTTTAAGTTAATCTTTATCTATGGTATAAGACAAAAGGCAATTCCATTCTCTTGAATATGGAAGTTTAATTTTCCAGCATCCTTTGGTGAAGATCCTATCCTTTCATTTGTGTCTTCTTAGTGCATGGTCTAAATTAAGCTGGTCAATCAGGTTTGGTTCACATTTTCTTAACTGTTATTCCTTAAAATTATAGAGTAAGATCTTCCAGCCTTTGTACATATGAGAACCTGGTTTGTAATACCTTTATGTTTCACATTATATAGATGAACTGTGTATTGCTTAATAAGTTCTCTGATTACTATTGGAAACTGATATCACTTGTACTAATGCAATAGTCTTTTACTATTCAGTCAAGCAGAATCTGACATTTAATCACTAGGACTGTGGATTGTCATTTGGATTTTCTCTGCTTCTGGATGTTATTGTAGACTCATGGTCAGCTCTATTCCAGTGGAGATATACTTCTATATGTTGAATTGAAGCTATCAGGGAGGCAGATGCGATTTTTGAAACTCCAAATCATAGCTTTAGGCTCATAACCTTTCCATGGAAATTGGACAAATTGAATTATTTTTTAAAAGAAAATAAATAGCAATCTGTAAGAAGCCTGAATAATTACCTTTAGCCTCTTTCTATATTTAACCATGCTTTAGTGGAAAAAAATCACAGCATCTAATACTTTCAAAGCTGGAATTA
The DNA here is from genome assembly GCA_023101885.1 of Typhlomys cinereus. Lineage (NCBI taxonomy): Eukaryota > Metazoa > Chordata > Mammalia > Rodentia > Platacanthomyidae > Typhlomys > Typhlomys cinereus. Next base: position 1,929,304 of record JALPQD010000016.1, on the reverse strand, counting down.
AAGTGCATTAGGGCTTTCTTAAAACCTGTTATCTGTCATCCCAAATCCTCTTGAAGTCAGGTATAAAGAATAATAGATATGTATTCAGTAAGGACACTGAAGACTTTTTTCCACTGGCTTTTGGATTAGAAGATTTTCAACTATCACTGTTTAAGCTTTAACTTTCTGACAGTTAGTCATGACAAGGCCAAAATAAGATTGTAATGGTTGTGATTGTAGAAAAGGTAGTTTTTCACTAGATGAGGCAGAGTGTCAATTAAAAGGGTATTGAGATAAAGAAATAGAAACTAGATTAAGTTTATATTTTTCCATGGATGATAAGAAAATCCATTTTCGAATTACATTTCATTGAGGGTACATGACAGAGGCAGAGCTGGAATACCTTGCCAGTTCAAAAATTGCCTTTGGTCCTCAGAAGATTTTTTTAACTGCCTAACATTCATTTCAAAAGGATTTTTGTATATATGTAACAAGCAAATTTTAAATAAACTGAAATGGCAGTGTCAAATAATGGTAGCAATTTATAAAGAATTTTGAATCAGCAGTTTTACTTTTCAATAGTCTTTCTTAGAGTTCCTTACCATTTAAATGCTGAGCATTTGCAGTTTTTCAGTGGGGTTTTCAGTGGAGTTTCTAATCTCATAAGGAAACCTGAAAGCTATATTTGATGTATAACCATAGGAATAAATACTGTACATGTTTTAATGTGACTGTCCTCTTTTAGAAACCTTGTGTGGAATGTCCAGGCTTAAGATTTCAGTACTACCATGAAAAATGATCATGCATCCATCAAAGGCATATACTCCAAGCTAAAACTTATTCTTTTGACTTATCTTTATAAATAGTTTTTTCTAATGCATCCTGAATCTAGTAAAATCAGCTGAGTAAGTTCGTGAGTTTAATATGTCTTGTTAGGATCTAAAATGGATACTGGGTATAAAATAAGAAACTGAGAGATCCCAGGAGTGTCTCCCAGGAGACAGAGGCATGTGTCTGCAGGTAGCAACTTCTCCTGCAGCTCCATTCAGATTCCTTCCAGTTAAGCAGCACAAGGAATTGATCTGTTTCTGCAGTGATGGCTAATGGTTCTTTGTGTTTAGATGGAAATCATCATTTTGACATAGAGCGATTTCCCCTTGGTCTCTAGAGTTTCCTATGAGAGCACTGTCATTATTAGAATGGGTCTTTCTGTATTAGTGACACAACATGGCTTTCAAGGTATTTTCTCCTTTCTTAGTTGCCAGAAGTTTATTTATGGAAAACATAATTCATGGGGGTTTATCTTATTTAATATTCACTTGGCTGCTTGGATGTTCCATGTTTAGGATGTTTGGTAATTATGTGTTTGACTATCCTGTCAGCCTTATCCTTTCTGCCTTTGCCTTCTGGAATCCCAATGATATCTTCATTTAGGAAATTTCTGCTATCATCCTACAGCCTGTCCTCCATTACCCCCAATCAATTTTCTTTCATTAAAACTGAGTACATTGTATTACTCTTTCCCCAAGTTTACTCTGACTTTCACTTAGTAGATTATTTTCTGTTTCTTTGCTTATATTTTCCATTCATTTCAAGAACTTTTATTAGTATCTGTTGAACTATTTTTAGAATGGCTTTTCTAAATTCTTTGAGTAATTGTGGTTTATATGCATCAGCTGATGCAAACGTTTCTCATTCAATTTTTTTTTTAGTTTTTAGGTATTGTCATTTTGTTAGTTTTATGTTTTCATTTATATATATTTGTATATATAATTGATAATTATATATCAATTTGTACATGACTCAAACAATTTAGAAAAACAAGGGGATTTTTATTCTATCTTAAAATTTAAAGATAGAGCTCATCATGACAGGAGAGTTACCAGCAAGGTATAAGGGAACTGAGCATATCTTGGCCAAAACAAGAGAAGAGGGGTCAAGGGATCATTTTATTCCTTTCAGCTTGCTGGCTAGTAACCTGCCCAGCAATGGTGTTTGACACAATGGGCAAGTCTTACTTCAGTTAAAGCTCTTAAGACAATCTCCTATTGACTTTCCTTTACTAAATAACTTATCATTTATCTAAATGTCAAAATGATAGCTAAAGCTAACAATCATAGACAGGATGGGCAATTTTATTGCACAGCAGACATCTTTTTTTTAACATTTTTTTAAAATTTAATTATACATTTTAAAATTTTTTACCAGTTCCCTCCCTCCCCCCTCCTCCTACTGAACCCCCTCCTCCCCCTCCTCTCCCTCCCCATCCCCCAGTGCCTCCCCCCAAATTCCCAGAGAGTCCTTTATTGTGTACGCCTGAATCTCCACTGGGTCCTCCTCTCCGATGACATATAAGGACCCAGTGGCACTTCCATAAGCCCTTTCTCTTATTCCCCTTAAGCATAGGATCACTACTATGGCTGTCAATCCCTTGCCTCCAGGGGTCTCGGCGCCCTTAACAGATGCTAGACTTTATGAGGGCAACAGTGCACTGGACATTGCGCAGGGCATGCAAAGTCCCATTATGATTGCTTTGGCCCCAACTATTGTTGAGAATCTTGCAAATCGTTGCTCCTCCCATCCTTTTGCTCTTACAATCTTACCGCCCCCTCTTCTGCAAATGTCCCTGAGCTACAGGATGGGGAGAGATTAGGCTGGCCTAGTTCTATGTGATTGATATAGAGTCTCTGAAGTTCTGGATTGTGGTGTGTTGATTTTCTTTTGCAGTTTTGCTGCTCCTGCAATGCCCTTCACTCCATTCTGCTGGGCACTGTATGTCACCCCCTGGCCAGAGACAAAAAGCTGTTAAACTGGAGTCTTGTTATAATAGCACATTCAAGGGTAGATGTAATAAGAGTAGGAAACCTCATTGAGGGAGGGGTCCATCACCCATTTGCAAAATGATTACTTTTTATCTGCTAGACTATATGCCCTCCCCTTCTGGTGAGATCAGGAAAGAACGTCTGTGAACTTAACCAGGTTTCTCATTACTTACTTGCAGACCTTGATGGAGGCCTATTTTCTCTGCTGTAACATGGTCCCCTCTCTCCTTGTTTCTGGTTTGGCCCTCCTACCCCATCTCTCTTGTTCATAATCCTTGCAATTACTGTGTTACATAGGTTTACTTTTGAGTGTCTCAATGTGGGCTGGGTGAGTTTGGTACTAGGAGCCACCTATTAAGGAGTACATACGGCGCTTAATTTTCTGAGTTTGGGATACTTCACTTAATATAATTCTTTCTAATGACATCCGTTTCCCAGCAAATTCCAGTAATTCATCATTTTTGATGGCTGAGTAGTACTCCATTGTATAGATGTACCACTGTTTCCTTATCCACTCGTCAACTGTTGGACATTTAGGTTGATTCCATGACTTTGCTATTGTAAACAGTGCTGCTATGAACATGGTCGAGCTTGTGCTATCGAGGCGAACCTCTGCTGCATGGGGGGTTATTCCCAAAAGTGGGATAGCAGGGTCATATGGCATTTCAATCTTTAATTACTTTAAGAATCTCGAGACGGCTCACCAGACTGGCTGTATGAGCCTGCATTCCCACCAACAATGTAGGAGAGTTCCCCTCTCTCCACATCCTCTACAGCATTTGTCGTTGTTTGTATTGTGGATTTTTGCCATCCTGACCAGGGTGAGATTATATCTCAGGGAAGTTTTGATTTGCATTTCCCTGATGGCGAAGGAAGTGGAGCATTTTTTAAGATATTTGTTAGACATTTTAATTTCATTCCTGGTAAAATTTCTTTGAAGTTCCAGGGCCCATTTTTTAATTGGGCCAGTGTTTTTCTTGGAGTTTAGTTTTCTAAGTTCTTTGTGCACTCTGGACAGTAGAGCTCTGTCAGATATGTGGTTAGTGAAGATTTTCTCCCATTCTGTGGGTTGCCTTTGAGCTCATGTTACAATCTCTTATCTGAACAGAAGCTCTTTAATTTCACAAGATCCCAACTGTTGAGAGTTGGTAGCAGTGACTGTGCCATTGGATGTCTGTTTAGGAAATGTTGGCCTAGCCCAATCAGCTCGAGGGAGTTCCCCATCCTTTCAACTATTGTTTTTAAAGTCTTTGGCCTTAAATCAAGGTCCTTGATCCATTTGGATTAAGTCTTGTACATGGTGACTTTTGCATGTGGAGATCCAGTTTTGCCAGCACCATTTGTTGAAGATGCTGTTCTTTTTCCATTGGATTCTTTGGGCCCCTTTGTCAAAGACCAAATGGCTGTATTTTTGTGGGCTTATATCTGGGTCTTCAATCCTTATCCATTGATCTGTGTGTCTATTTTGGAGCCAGTACCAGGCAGTTTTTATAACTATGGATTTGTAGTATAAACTAAGGTTTGGTATGGTAATACCTCCAGCAGTGTTTTTGTTACTCAGGATTGTCTTTGCTATCCTGGGTCTTTTGTGCCTCCATATGAATTTTGAGATTATTTGGTCAACGTCTTTAAAGAATTGCTTTGGGATTTTAATTGGTATAGCATTGAATTTGTATATTGCCTTTGGTAGGATGGTCATTTTTACGATGTTGATTCTACCAATCCAGGAACATGGGAGGTATTTCCAACTTCTGGTGTCTTCTGCTATTTCTTTCTTTAGGGTTTTAAAGTTTTCATTGTAAAGGTCTTTTACCTCCTTGGTTAGGTTTATACCAAGGTATTTCATTTTTTTAGGGGCTATAGTAAATGGGATTGTTTCTCTCAAGGCTTTTTCACTTCTTTCATTCTGGGCATATAGGAAGGCCTCTGATTTTTGCACATTTATTTTGTATCCTGCCACCCTCCTGAACTTCTCAATTAGTTCCAGGAGCTTCCTGGTGGAGTTTTTGGGATCACTCAGGTATAAGATCATGTCATCTGCAAATAGGGATAGCTTGACTTCTTCCTTGACGATTTGAATCCCTCTTATGTCCCTTTCTTGTCTTATGGCTTCAGCTAAGACTTCAAGTACAATATTGAATAGAAGTGGTGAGAGTGGACAGCCTTGTCTAGTTCCTAATCGAAGTGGGAATGCTTCCAATTGTTCCCCATTGAGCATAATCCTTGCTGTGGGCTTGTTGTATACAGCTTTTGTTATCTTGATAAAGGTTCCTTTCATTCCTACAGTCTCTAGCGTTTTGATCATAAAAGGCTGTTGGATCTTGTCAAAGGCTTTTTCTGCATCTATCGAGAGTATCATGTGGTTTTGGACTTTGGACTGGTTTACATGATGAATTACATTTATTGACTTGCGTATGTTGAACCAACCTTGTGTGCCGGGGATGAAGCCTACTTGGTCCCCGTGAATGATCTTTTTGATATGTTTTTGAATCCGATTTGCTAAGACTTTGTTGAGAATCTTTGCATCTGTGTTCATCAGAGAGATCGGCCTATAGTTTTCTTTTTTAAGTGAATCTTTATTAGGTTTTGGGATTAAGACGATATTAGCTTCATAGAAGGAATTTGGTAGTGTTCCTTCCTTTGCTATTTGATGGAACAGTTTAAGGAGTATTGGTGTTATTAACTCCTTAAATGTCTGGTAGAATTCTGTGCTGAATCCATCTGGCCCAGGACATTTTTTGGTGGGAAGATTCGAGATTACTTCTTCAATTTCCTTGTATGTTATAGGACTATTTATATAATTCACAACTTTCTGATTCAATTTAGGTAGGTTGTGTTTACTTAGGAATTCATCCATCTCTTTTGTGTTGTCAAACTTCACAGAGTACAAGTTTTTGAAATATGATGTTATAAATCTCTGGATTTCTTGGGTATCCGTAGTGATAACTCCATGTTCATTTCTAATTTTGTTAATTTGGGTTTTCTCTCTCTTGCTTTTGGTTAATTTAGCTAGGGGTGTATCAATCTTATTGATTTTTTCAAAGAACCAGCTTTTTGACTGGTTGATTTTTTCTATCATTTTCTTAATCTCGATTTCAGATATTTCTCCCCTTATTTTGTTAATCTCCTCTCTTCCACTACTTTTGGGATCAGATTGCTCAAGTTTCTCCAAAGCCTTAAGCTGCATCGTTAAATTATTTATTTCTGATGTTTCCAATTTTCTGATGTAGGCATTAAGAGCTATGAACTTACCTCTTAGAACAGCTTTCATTGTGTCCCAGAGATTTTGGTAAATTGTATTTTCATTTTCGTTCACTTTCAGGAAATCTTGAATTTCCTGTTTAATTTCTTCCTGAATCCAGTTCTCATTCAGCATCATATTGTTAAGTTTCCAGGAGTTAGTGTATTTTCTCTTGTTTGATGTGTTGTGGATGTCCAGCTTTAGGCCGTGGTGGTCTGATAGGGCACAGGCTAGAATTTCGACTTTTTTGTATTTGTGTAGATTCATTTTTTGGCCCAATATGTGATCTATTTTGGAGAAAGTTCTGTGTGCTGCTGAGAAAAATGTTTATTCTTTGGTGTGCGGGTGAAAAGTTCGATAGAGATCTCTAAGGTCCATTTCAGTAAGGGTTTGGTTAAGCTCCAAAGTGTCTCTGTTAAGCTTTTGACCTGTTGATCTATCCCATGTTAAGAGGGCTTTGTTGAAGTCCCCAAGAATTATCATTTGGGGGTTGATTTCTTGCTTTAGACGCTGTAGGGTTTTCTTAATGAATGTGGAGGGGCCCATATTGGGTGCACATATGTTCAGTATTGTGAAGTCTTCCTGGTGAATTGTACCTGTGACTAAAATGTAGTATCCATCTGTGTCTCTTATGATTTTCTTTGGTTTGAAGTCCACTTTGTCTGAAAGCATAATTGCTACCCCTGCCTGTTTCCTGGTTCCATTAGCTTGCAAGATTTTGCACCAGCCTTTCATTCTTAGGACGTGCCTATCTTTTGTGGTGAGATGAGTTTCCTGAAGGCAGTAGTTGTTGGATTGTGGTTTTTAATCCAAGTTTGTAATCTATGTCTCTTAATCGGTGAGTTAATGCCATTGACATTTAATGTTATAATGGAGAAGTTATTTTTAATTCTGGACATTTTTTATGTTTAGTAGATTTTGTAAGCATGATGTTTGATATTTATATTTTGTTGGTATTATACTTCCCTTCTGTTCTCCTGGATACGCTTGTTCTTTTCTTAAGCTTGAGTATCATTTCTAGCATTTTTTGAAGGCCTGGTTTGGTACACATGTATCCCTTCAAGTTGTCTTTGTGCTGAAAAACTTTTCTTTCTCCCTCAATCATGACAGATAGTTTTGCCGGGTATATCTGTCTGGGTTGGCATTTTTGCTCATTTAATACTTTAAGTATGTCTCTCCAAGCTCTTCTTGCTTTTACTGTTTCCATTGAGTAGTCATTTTTTATTCTAATAGGTTTACCTTTAAAAGTGACTTGCTTTTTTTCTCTTGAAGCTCCCAGCACCTTTTCTTTGTCTTGAATGTGGAGTGTTTTGACTATTATTTGCCGTGGCGATTTTCTATTTTGATCATATCTGTTTGGAGTGCGAAATGCCTCTTGTATTTGGATAGGCCTCTCATTCTTTAGTTGTGGGAAGTTTTCATTTATGATGAGTTGAAATATTTCCTCTGGTGTGGTATTTTGGGATTCTTGTTCTGGTATTCCATGAATGCGCATGTTAAGCTTCTTCAGGGTGTCCCATATTTCTTGAATGCTCCTCTGCAGTATCTTTTTGGCTTTAACAATCTCTTCCATTGAGCTGGTTAATTCTACTTTGTCTTCAAGATCTGAGATTCTATTTTCTGCTTCATTTTTCTGCTGATAAGACTCTCTGTGGAGTTTTGGGTTGAAGATAACTTATCTCTTAGTTCAATTTTAAACTCTGCCTGAGACTGTTTTACCTGCTCTATACCTATTTTTTTTTTCTTGAACTGTTTTTCTCAACTCCTCCAGGCTCCTGTTGTGTTCCTATTCAAAGTGGTTGACATGGTTATTTAACTCTTCTCGGATTTCCTCTTTCATATTATTAATCATGGTAATGATCATACTCTGAAAGTCATTATGTTGGGTCTGGCTTTCATGGCTATTTTCTATGGATTTGTTCTGGTCGGAATCCCTCATTATTGGATTGATTCTTTTGGTGGGAGATTGTTCTTGGGTTTTGTTTCTCGTGGATCTGCACTTTGACTTGTACATTGTTGTTTTGTTTTTTAGGACCTTTCAGTTTCTGTGTGTTTTTCACTGAACCAATGTAGTTGGTATTGTTACACCTGCCAGTTGTTACTAGTGCTTGCCTTGGATTGGGTATGTTTGTGTATTGGTATTGTTATATCCTAGATGAGACTACTAGGATGTTAGTATGTCAGTTAAGTAACCAGGGGATGAATATAAGTATGGTAGTGCACTTTTATGATCTAGTGTCTTGGTGAAATGTGAGGGTGGGTGGTGTACTCCCTGGAGTTATATGTTTTTGGGGTGGCTGTATGAGGAAGCTGACCTACAACATTGATACTAGAAAGGATCAGTAAGGTGAGAGAAAAGAAAAAAAAAGGTTTACTTATCTTTAGGCTGGATGTGAAGAGTCTTGCATGTGATACAATGGTTGTAGTGAAGTCCAGATGTATGGCCTGTGTTCTCTTTGTTCCTTAGAGTTTTGCTTGAGTTTCCTTTGGACTGTATTGAATTCTGAGTAGCAGTGTGTCTTCCGTGGACCACGTGGGTAGGTCCCCGGTGGGCCAGAGAGGCAGAGGGTCTGATGTTGATCGCAGAATTCTTCACCTGCGACCTGGGGGGGGGTGGAGGGGCGTGGGGGCAGGAGGGCACAAGGGGCTGGTGTCCGGGGCGGGGCCCCGGAGGCTAAGGTGGCGGCCACGTGTGGGTGCTGCTGGCTGGGAGGCTCAGCTCTGGGTGGGGGGCGGGGCTGGGAGGGGCTCTCTCTCACCTGGGCACTGGTCGGGGTTCCGCGCGGAGGATGGGCTGGGGGCAAAGCCGGCGGCCGCGCGTTTTTTAACATTTTTTATTATTATTTCCGCTCATACAAACTTAATAGGTACACCGGATCCCCCCCTCCCTCTTCCTCCCCCCGAACCCCCTGTTCCCCCTCCCCTCACCTCTCCCTCCCCATCCCCCAGTGCCTCCCGCCCCAATTCCCAGAGAGTCCTTTAATATGCATCCCTGACTCTCCTCTGGGCCCTCCTCTCCGATGACGTACAAGGACCCAATGGCATTTCCCTGAACCCTTTCCCCTGTTCTCCTTAAGCATAGGAACACTGCTGTGGCTGCCAATCCCTTGCTTCCAAGGATCTTGGTGCCTTTAGCAGATGCTAGACTTTGTAAGGTCAATAGTGTGTTGGACATTGCGCCGGGCATGCAATGTCCAATTATGATTGCTTCGGCCCTAACTTGTGTGGAGTATCTTGCAAATCATTGCTCCTCCCATCCTTTTGCTCTTACACTCTTACTGCCCCCTCTTCCACAAATTTCCCTGAGCTTCAGGATGGGGAGAGATTAGTCTGGCCTAGTTCTAGGTGGTTGATATAGAGTCTCTGAAGTTCTGGATTGTGGTTTGTTGATTTTCTTTTGCAGTTTTCACAGCAGACATCTTACACATTTTGATAAGAAACTCTGGATTCTGTTTTAAATCTGTATTTACCAATAGATACTTTGCTTTTGCTTAATGCTTAGCTTATTGCTTTCTGTTGTTTAATTCCATAAATAACCTTTATATTGTTATTTTGGTCTCCTTGGCCTATCAGGTACTGATGTGGCTGCTGCTGGTCCTGCTCAGTGCAGCCAAATGAGCAGACTCTTTCCTGAAGCTCCATGGCCACACTCTCTTCATAGGATGAAGATCAAAAGCAGTACCATTTCGACAATGTTGCCAAACTCTGCAGCAAGTTTGAGAAGTACCTTGGACCACTCTAATCACAATTCTATATGTTGATCTTGGAAACTTCTGTAAGCAGTCAAAACTTTTGAAGCACAAAAAACTTTTTCAGCTTAGGCTTTCATTCCCTAAAGTAATTTGTATTTTCACAGAATGAAATCTCCATAGGGTAAATATTAATTTCTTCCATTGTCCCAATGCAAAGTACTTCCTTTTTCTTAAATAATTATCATTCTCCAGTAGACATAGCTACTCTGCTATCTGCCCTTTTCTCATCCAAAATTTCCAGGGTGCCAAAGTAGCTCTCCTTTACCTAGAAAATCAATTACTCCTTCATCATTACTACTTTCCAAATGGCCCACTAAAGTATGTTCAATAATTTTTTGTAATTCACAGTCTCAACATTTTTAGACATTTTAAAATTTCTCCAGAAAAATGCTCAAAATTCACAAAAACCACATAACCATATTTATCAGCAACACCCCACTACTTTAATACCAAATTCTGTCAGTTAAATAGGAACACTTCACTTTTTGGTACCATATTCTCTTACTCTTATGCAACATTCTAATTCTCAGTACCAATTTCTGTCAAAATTTTCCTCCATCGTTGCTGAGAAATTCATGACCCAACAGTTGAAGGGAACAAGGGAGTTTTTTCTTTTTCATGTTATCCAGTCACATCTCTAAGTCAAGCTTGGCAGGAGAGGTCATACCAATACTGAGGGTTAAGGGAACTGGCCCATATCCACAGGACTGCAGAGAGAAAGACAATAGTTAATTGCCAGATCAGGATGTGTAGCCAAGTATACCAAAGAATGCAAGCTTCCTTTACCAGCTCCCTCCGTTTATTCATCTGCTCAGTCCCACCCACCAGTGCTTGTGTCCTTGTTACAGTTAGCCTGCATGGTTGCTGATCAAATCGTCTCTATATGGCTTAAGGGGATAAGGGGTTTATTCTCTGTTGCAGTCCACCTGCAACATTGCTGATAAATGACCATCACATAGCTTAAGGGAACAAGGAGTTTACTTTCTTACGACAGTCCGGTTACAGTTCTCAGTCCAGCTTGACGGGAGAGCACACACCAACACCACGGCTGAGGGAACTGGCCACACCATCACTGCATAATGGCTGAGAGATGGACAATTCTTACTTGCCAGACCAGCATGTCTGGCCAAATGAACAGAAGGATGACAACTCTCTCAACTAGCCTAATCTCACCCACCATGGGCCGGGTCTTCCCCATCAGCTAGACAATGTCATTTAGGTTTGCTCTGGGCTTAACTCAACCATCAACTCTCTACAGCTGTTCCCAGAGCTCAAACCCTCAACAGTCAAGTTGACACCTGTGTTTAACTATGACATTCTCTTATGGTTTTCTCGTTGCAACTTAGGCTAACTTGCCAGGGGAGCATGCACCATCATCAAAGCGTTGAGGAAACAGGCCATACCACATCCATGTAACAGCTGAGAGGCACAATTCTTACTTGCTGAGCCAGCATGTCTGGCCAAATATACACAAGGATGCCAACTTCTTCAACCAGTTCTCTGTATTTTATTCAGTTGTCCAGGAGCTAGTTCCACTCTCATGGGTTGGGCCTTTACATCAACTAGACAATCTCCTGCATATTTGCTCTGTGCTTAACTCCACTACTACTAATTCTCTGCAAATGCGCCCAGAACTCAAACCCTCAACTATCAAATGACACCTATGCCTATGATAGCTCTCTCCATTGGTTAGAAAATCTCCTTCAGACTTTCTTGGGCTTAATACAATTACTAATTCTTTATATATGTGCTCAGAACTTCAGTCTTTAATTGTTAAATTAACACCTGTAACCATGACGCTTTCCAATATTCTACCTCATCTCCCCTCCTTCCACTGAGAGATCCCTCTTCCTGATAAAATTTTTTCATACCCAAATGTCCTTGTGTATGTGTCCTACTGAGTCTCATAAAAGCTTCATCTTTTTGTAAGTAACTGGGTATTTTTTGTGGTACATTTTAGTAGATGTACCTCTGTCTCATGAGGGGCCTCTTCTTGTTGCCAGGTTTGACCATCAATGATCACTTTTAGTAGAGTGACAGCACCCGAATGCCTCCCTCATTCAATGTGCAGGGTGTTGGATCCAACCATACATTGTGCAGGTGAACTTAGTTGTGTTATGTTTATGGTTGTATTATTTTATGTGTAGAGGATACTATTTGCCAGAGCTTCTCCCCATTTGATTCTCATCTTCTTTCTGTCTCATTGTCTGTAATGTAATCAGACTTTTGATGTGGGAGTATGGGAGTGCTCCGGGTATTCTGCTTTTAGATAAATATTTCTCAGTTGCTTTCTGGCCTTGTTTTTTAAAAAAAATTATTATTATTTATTATTTATTCAGTTGTGTGTATGCATGTGTGCACGTGTGTGTATGTATGTGTTGTGTGTAGAACCACGGACGAATTCAGGAACCACCATGGACCGCCTCCACCTCCTCCTTGTTTACTCTGCCCCAGGATTCACAGGCTCTGCCCTACCAGGACCAGAAACGCAGGCCGCCCCTGCTTCCGCCCGGCATCTATATGTGGGGTCTAGAATCCAAACTCAGGGCCTTCCACCTGCAAGGCAAAGGCTTAACCCCTGAGCTATCTCTCCAGCCCCCATCTGGCCTTGTTTTAATTGCTGTATTAGGTTGAAATTATTATTCCAGAAAATTCACATATATACATGAACCCCATAGTGATAGAAGGCTAAGCAAGGAGGAATTTAACACATAGCAAGCTACTGAAACTTGATGTGTACCTTGAAGAAGGGATAGGGCTGAATGCTAGGCCAACATACTATGATTACTCTGAGCTCATTAGGCATGAAGCATGAATAGGGAATGGGAAACGGGGATGTGGGTGGGGTTATTTGCAGTGGTTCTCACAGAAAGGAACAGATTAGGCAAAGCATGCAGGCTTAGAGATGGATAGTCAGAATACTTTCAGTGTACTCTACATAAGAGTACACTGACCTACTACCTGGCCTTTGGATAACTAGAGAATCGGAGAAGTCACTAAGGAAGACTATGTGACTGCAATTTCTGGATTTGTTGATTTGCATGTGAAGGATGTATCTCTCATAGGAGACTGTTTTTCTGTTTGTTATGAGGCATGTGGTCATGCTTCCAGATGTCAAAAGTTACTGCTTCCATATGTCAAAAGAGCCAAGTAAAGAAAATATATGAAGACACAGTAAGAGGTGCACTAAACATTTACTATATAATCTTGGGACACAATTTGTCTCATCTTATTGTCATTACAAGACATTTAAGGTAGATTGCTGTTGTTGAATGGCTATAGGAATAGATGAAATTTGGGGCACAATTCTGTCAGGATCACTGAACTTGCTGATGGGCATGACTGGCAGTTGTTCAAAGAAAGAGGACTAGATCATATGTGCTAGTTAGACATATAGGTGTCAACTTTACAATCGGAAATAGAGACTTTAGAAACATCTGTGAAGAACTGGTATTTAAGGTTAAGTGTACAAGCAATCTATGAAAAGATTGTCTAATTAATGAGGGAAGACCCTGAGATGTCTGAGGGCTCAAGATTCTTCCTTCTCAAGCAGGAAATCCTGAGTTCAGATCTGTAGTACTATGTAAAAAAAGAAACATCTGTGGACGGAGCCTGGGAAATCCCATAGTAAACCAAAAATGAGGTAGATGCAATCCAGGATGATACCCAAAATCACCCTTGGTCTTTCACAGGGACACACAGTACTCTCTCTCACACACACCCTCTCTTTCTCTTTCTCTCACACACACAAGCTAAATAAATAAATAAAATTTTACAAAAGGAGAGAGCAGGTTCAGTAGTTTGGGATACTTTTACAGATTCACAGTCTGGCAATTGAGATTTATCCCTTTCTCAGCAACTCCTGTGAATATGATGTAGTGAGTTCCTTGTTTTCTGGTGTAGATATGAACTCTCCTGTTAAGATAGACTATGAACTGTAATGGAGAATTATAAGCAAGAATAAAACCATTGTTCCCTAAGGTTGTTTGGTCTTGCACTCAGTATTAGTAATATGCAAACTGGAACATGATTTCTTAAGAATTTTTCTGAATATGTTCATGTAGTTTTAGAAAATCTTCAATAAAGAGTGATGTGAAGAAGTTCTCTGTCCTGCATGCAGGACAATGCTGTTGTACAGTTGTCTGTACAATGCTGACAGACAACTCGCTCAGGCAAGCATTGCTCTGAAGGTGGAGATACAAAGGATTTGAACAGCTATGCTCTAGTCTCCCTGTCCCACTGTACCTGGAGAATACTGAATGACTTTTGGACCACTTTAGGACTTTAGGACCATCCAAAAGCAGTTACAGACATGTAAAAGACTTGAAATTGAATAAATGAAATAGAAATGAAAAATCATACTGTGAGAGAATAGTCATGTGGAAGCACACAGTGAGAATATGTTTAGCAGACACTTTTATTGGCTGCCAGGCTGTCTAAGGCAATTAGTCAACCTAAAGAGATCTGTGTGTTATCACTACAGTTAATGAGACAGATTTCCACTATGCATCCCTCCATTCTCAATTTCTTCAGTATTGATAAATTCACAGGCAAATAGCCTGCCTCTTGATTATTAAATAGTTTATATTCTGTTCTAAGCATCTTTTACCATTTATTATAAAAGTGTACTACAAGTTCTTCCAGCTAGCAACTGTATTTAGATATCACATGTATCCAGCAAATTCTTTGACAATATGAATTCCCATTCAATAATAAAAACTTATAAATTTATTGCTTCAAAGATTCTACTCTAGTCATTGTGATGAAGAACAAGTCTTGAGAAGATGAAAGGCTCATCCAGGTTCACTGACAAGAAGGTCAAGATGTTGCCATGGTATGATTCTCTTCATTTAGAGAGTGAATATTCATCCATTGCTTGCTTAAGTTAACGCATGACCCTGGTGATTCTCAGGACAAAAGCTAACTCATTTAAATAATTTCATATTCCAATTGCTTACATTCTGTAAAATTTCTCAGATGATATAATTTTAAACTAGGTCTTCATTCTGTCATTTGCCATTGATACTAATGTCAGGAATGCAGCGTGTATTAAAATGTCAAGTGAAGTAAGTGCATAATTAGTTCACTTTGTGGACAAATTGATAATCTCCATTTCAAAGGAAGTGAACTAAATTTGAGAAATCTTTCATGAGGAGTCTGCTATTGGTATTCCATAGCAACATCCCAACCACTTTATATGAGATCCCAGAGCTGCCAAAGGAAACAAGATGATGATTTCCATGACCAAGTAAGGAAGATGGTTTGAACTGTACAGATGTTTCAGTGCTTCCCCAAAGCACTGTAGAAGATACACATCTTATGTCTAGCAGCATGTCCTGGGGCCAAAAACAAACTACTTGTCTTCATCACAAATAATGACAGAGGTATGATCCAGTATGGGATAATTGAAAAATGTTTACTTCTTAGGAAGTAATAGCATGCACAGTGCTGCAGGTGATACTAATAAAATTGGCATTTTTACAACATTAATGTCTGGCAACATCTGTGTTTTAATCCCAGTTGTAAGTAGCTCTCTAATTTGCCAGACTTTCTGCCAGACCCCTTGTCAAATGAGTGGATATAATTTTGAAAATTTGTATATATTATGATTCTCTTTTACAGTTATCTAAGCATAATCCTTTATGGCAGGAAAATATTAATAATGAATGAAATGTGTATTATTTTGCTCCCTTTTTATGCATATGCATACAAGTGAATGTGTTTAAATATGTATAAATCAGTTGGAAGAAAGCTAAGTGAAAACACAGGATTTAGAATTATTTTAACAATTATAATTAATAAATTATTTTAAACTTTTATTCAAATTTTGTACATTTTTATACTTCTACTCTTGGCAAATATGTTTATGTGACTTTGCAATTTTATATTATACTGTGTGATGATTGTAACTATCTTTTTCGAGATTATTGGCTTTTGAGATAGTATCTTACCTTATGGTCAAAGTTAACCTTGTACTTTCTACATTTCTTCTTTTTCAGTGCCCAAATGCTAGTTTTATGGATATGAAGTACCATACTCAGTTCTTCATGGTCTTTCATGTAGAAATTGTATGGTATTTAAATGTGTCAAATATTATTTCTTTCTAGATCTTTCAGTCTTCTGAGTTTCCATCAAGATATAAATCTAGTGATAGTTATAAATGTTTAAATATATTTTTCTAAGGGCAGCATATATCATTTATTATTTTATTTAATTTATTAGAGAGAGAATATATGTATGCTATGGCATGTAGGCAGATAACAGACGACAACTTTCAGAAGTCGGTTCTCTTCTTCCACCACGTAGGTTTCTGGGAATTGAACTCAGGTCTTCTGGTCTATAAGTAGGTACCTTATTCACTGAGCTATCTCATCAATCATATATCACTTAAGACAAGCTTAATTAATTATCTGAATGAGTCCTATCTCATTTCCCCTGCATCCAAAACTGAAGTTGTAAAATGATAGAGATATCACTTAAAACGTTTATGTTAATAAATAGTTTTTTATACATTCAGTAAGCATTAGGAGATAATCAAACAAGGATATATGAAGAGTATCCAAAAATCCAAGAGTTTTAATCTAAGGTTTTCCTTTTGATTAGTTTAAGAAGTCAGTTCAATAATAGCCATTCTTAGGAAAAAGGAAAATATACATGTGAAACACATATGTGCTCATCCATCACTTTTTCATATCTTGTTTTTCTATCTTTTCATCATCTTTCTATCTGTAATCTATCTATTATCTACCCACTTATTTATCTATCTCCCTAACAATACCTATAATTTATGCATCTGTCATCTATTTAACCTGTCATCCATTTAATCTGTCATCTATCACATTTCTTCAGTGTCAGTTATAATCGGGAAAACAGAATTATAAAAAAGAGAATTATTATATTCAAAGAATAAAATCAGAAAAATCTGTAACTATAAGAAGGAATGAATCACTCCTAGGAAAGAGAATAGGCCCCAGCCACTTACAGCTAGTAGTCAGGGTGTTTGTGGGATGTGGCAAAGCTTTTATAGAGTGGCATGGGTGCAGAGTGTGTGGGAGTACTGAGAATCTGTGCTTATCAACTACTTAGATATTGAGACCAGGAAAAGGGCAAGGGAGAGGAAGATATAGAGAGTATAGTTTTCTGGCTTTGGGAAAGTGAAGCCTGATACCTGGTTGCACCTATCTCTGGGAAAGGAGGAGACTGGATAATATTCCATTTTTGGCCTCCACTTTGATAACTACCAAAAACCTCCAACATATCATGTCTGAGGAAGGACAGCTGACTTTCGTCCCTCACCTTATATATGCTTGTCTCTGTAAGTAAATGGTACATTCACCTCCTTTGATAAAAATTTAGTTATCGTGCACATTTTCCCAAATTACAAATTTCATGTGCCTGAAGCGATACCAGCTCTGCCTCTGGAAGAGACCCTGAGGCAGCACTTTCTGCCATTTGCATGGCTGTAATGTGAATCCCACTACCATCACTTCTCATGATCCATGCAGCATACATAGATGCCAGCCAGCATCTAATACAATCCTCTTCATGCATTGGGTTTTGTTATCTTGCAATAGACCAAGTTCATTTCTTCTTTAATGCCTTCTCCTGTCTTGACATCCATTCTCATGTATATCTTCATGGTCATATATTTCATATTAAATCTTGCAAGACCATCTCCTAAGAAAGATCCTACTCATTGAATCGGCTTCATTGCCCTGTTCTATCCAATGTTGGATTCTAGTTTATGGTTAACTTTATTTATAGGGGTTGCTGTTTCCTAGTGATTTTATAACAGTGTATATAGTTCTAGCTCTTTAGAATAGCATCTTCATAGAGGTTAGGTAGAATTGCAAAAATGCATTGATTAATAAAGAAATATCTGTCAAGTAGATAAATCATGAGGTCCTAAAGACAGATAACTTAGGGATACAAAATGAATACTTTGACAAATAAGAAAGGAACATTTTTCTATGGAAGTTTTAATTGAAATTCGAGAACCGCTTGTGCAATTGTGGGAAGAGGGAGAGAAGAAAGAGAAAAGAAAAAGGAGAGAGACAAGAAAGGAACATTTTTAAATTGAATAATCATTAAAATCATTAAAATAATTTCAAAAAACAATGCTTGTTATAATTTTAAATATATGACCAATTAAACAATAATTAATCTACATGGTTCACATATATTGGATATTTATTTTGATATTTTTCCACATATAAGTAATATGCAGCATTGAGTTTAACATCATGGGAAAGGATTTTGAAACTTGACTAAGCCAAATGAGTTAAGATGAACAAAGAAGTGACAACTTCATCAAGTTTATTTATTGTTAAGACATTTACTGAGTTATCTAAATGTATGGTAATATATAGATTTTAAAGATACTTACCTGTTTTATTGCATTAAAATAATTTTCCACAGCTCAATACCTACTTGGATTTGGCAATTAAGGCCAAAGGGAATATATTTTTTCCTTCATTTAAATAATGAATTTTTGAAGGCAGTAATTATTGTCGACATACATGAAAAAAGAGGAAAAGATCTACTTTGGAATTTAGCAGAACAGACAGAAGGCAGAACACTTATTTGTAAGAAGAAATTACTTATTTACATGAATATATTGATGGCTTAATGACAAGAATACAGAAGAGGAAGAAATCTGAAGAAGAATACTAATAGCTGATCCCAGAATAGTTTCCCAAGAAGAAAATTTCTCAAATGCGATGAAGGGCAAGTGGTCAATTCGTAATCTCCTTTGATTTTTTTGTCCCTGTACAGAAACTGGGGAATTGAAAGCTCTGACACCTCATTGAGGTACACCTTCCAGGGTCTGCTTCTTTCTAGAATCTCTCTGTCTCATGAAGAACTTTTCTTCTGATAACTTGGATTTGCATTGAATGTTTGCCTACCAAGAGTGATATGTTCATGATGTGCACGTTACAATAACACGAAGCTTCGAGAAGACACAAAGATTGTAATCAGTGAAGTCATGTTAAGGATCCTTTTCTGACAATAAAAACCAAGCGGTTCTTAATCAGTTTTCCATTATTTCTTTTTCTGTCTTGCCCCCTTCTTCCTATTTTCCTTTTGGCTGCCCAATTCTTTAAACAGAATGCTGAGTTAGTACATATATTTACTTTCTATTGTGTGCTTCATTCAGTTAGTAATCAGAGATACTACACCTTGCCAAACAGCCCTGAACCATATCTTCATGTATTGGACTTCTTGCCAGAGAAAACATCAACCTATTTTTTTGTTGTGCATGTGTAGTTACTAGTGTATTTGTGTGTGTACATATGTGGGTGTTTGCATGTGCATCAGAGGGCATTGTGTGTGTCTGTGGATGTCTAATCATCTTAGGTTGCTCTACCTTCTTTATTACTTTATTCTGGGATTTTCAACACTCTGCTTTCCAGGGCTGGAAGTTCAGTTCATTGACATTTTCACCTGACATTTTCACATGGGATCCAGAACCCAAATTCAGGTCCTTCTGTTTTCAAGACAAGGCTTAACTCTGGGTTGTCTCTACAATCCTTACATATATATGTATTATGATTATCCAGTCTACTCAAAGTCTGGATGCTTCTTAAAGATTGAAAGACAAATTACTTTTCTTTGCAAGCCAGAAAAGTAACTCACAGGTTTAGATATTCAGTAGGTTGAATGTCATATTAAATAATTGGCTTTCTTCCCTTATAGGTTTATTTGATAATTCAAAGTTCTCCCAATTTAGCTGAACTGACCTGAACCACAATAAAATGTTCCCTATGAAAACTGCTTTGTGTTATTTATATACAGCCTACTTCAGACTTTGTGAAGTCTGGGTATTGATGCATTTTTCATAAAAATTAAAAACATAGGTCCTTTAATATATTTTTCTATTTTATTGTTGCAGTTGTAAATAACCATCACACATGGTTGAGAACGTTTCAATTGTATTATAATCACATCTTATTTCTAGCATTTGAGTTGTGATTGGCCATTTAAAAAAATAGAGCCATGGTGTGTTCTATCACAGTGAAATACTCACCTATTTATAGTTGCCTTACCAGAGCAGTAGACTATGAGAAAATTGGAAAATGGAGTTTCTACAAACTTTATTAATTTTTCAAAGGATAGCTCAGGGATCATTTTGAATAGTTGTTTGTGGTCGTGAGCAAGAATATTAAAGACGATTATACTAACAAGTTGAAATTGAGTTTGTGGGTGTGACTCTGAAGGAACTTACTATCTAAAGCAAACGTTCTGAGTAATCAAACTGTAGGCTACTGCAGGGACAGATGCATCCATGCCTTGGTCTCCAGTAGAAGTAGTTCTTTGTAACTTACAGTGTTCATGGTCACAGGAACACTCTCTCATCCTATCAGACAATACCTTTGCTTCAAACCTCACATAAATCAGGTACAATTCACATTTATAAGCTGCGTTTAGCAGAGCTTCTTTTTCTATTCAATTAAGTACTGTGAGTCAACTGGGCAGCAGAGAAATATTCTAATTATTGCTTGCCAATGAGATATCAACAGTAAGTTTCTTTGATGTAAGATTATCAAAATGTCTGTAGTAGGGATTTGCTAAAAAGATTGCTTCTTCATCAGGAATAAATTTTTAGCCACTGAAACAAAAGAAGCAATAAGTAAAAGAAATGAATAAAAGAATAGCCAAACAGTACATTTAGATAAGAGTTTATCCATAAACCAGGTGAAATCACAATTAGTTTGACTATTTAATGGAACAAAGATAAATTGAGAAATTACTCAGGGAATGATAACCAGGAAAGAGGTATCTCCCATGCTCCTCACTGCCAGTTTTTGTGTTTATTCTTAAATTCTTTATACTTGCACAATCTCACACATTTATCCTTCCCAAGGGACTTGCTCAGATATGCATTATACATCAATATGCACATTTAAATGAGGAGTAAGATTTCTGGCTCTAACAAAAAAAAAAGTTATAAAAGATGTCTTCCTGATTTCAAAACCTTAAAAACAGCTACAACAAATGAAATTATTTTCCAAGAAAGGTAAGTTGTGCCTTATTACTTCTTTTTAAATGTTCAGAAATTTACTTTATTGGTTATCTTATAGTATGTCCTTAATGAATGCGTTCATATTAGACCAAAGGGAATGAAACCCAGCTCTGAGAAGTCTCTCTAATGAGCCATGCAGAACTGAAATAACTACATATGCATTCTGCAAATGGACCATTAATTGGAAAAAGAACCAAAGTGTGAAGATATAATCCTATAGGATGGAACTTAAAATGGTGATATGTTTTAGGGCATTAGAACTCTTGATTCACTTGCAAGGAAGAAAAGCTAAAGTGAATGTGAAGTCTAATTCTTTTCCCCTTCTGTCTCAATGAGGACATTTCCATTAATTCACCAGGGTATCATTGAGATAGCAGTGATTTTCTGAGCATTTCATCAGTTCAATAACACTTTCCTCTTGATCTCCTACTTCCTCCTGTGTCTTCACACTGGTGGTTCATCTCCTGGGGGATTGGAGCTGCAGGAACTGATTAAGGTGCAATGTCCTGACAGTAGGAGGGAGGGACAAGGACATGTCAACATTAGTGGGGCCACACATTGAATCTGAGCTGTGTTTGGATGACATGCAATTCATCGAGCACACAGGGACCCTTTATAGCTAGAAAGGAAATTTTGAGACTTTACACTTGAATCACAAATGCACTGGTTCATCTGGGATATATGGTCAGCCAGCTCCTTTCTAAGAAGCAGATCATTTACTGCCCTGCATTGAACCTTTTGCATAACGACGCTTGTGTTCCTTTGGAGGGAGTCAGTTCGGTCTTTCCTTGTTCTGTACCTGTTTTTATCTTGGTCAGCACTCATGTGTTTTGCCACAATCTGTGACTTTCTTTACCTCTCTTGTCTGTATATATCATGTTATCATTTAATTTGAAAGCAGTCTGTTGCAGACTTTTCACTATGAAGGCCTGAGTGTAGGAGTTAGTAAATGAAGTGCTGGAGGCATAGATAGCCATCTTTGTTTCAATTATGGCAGCTCTACTTTTTTTCTATTTCATTTGTTCTCTTTCTCAGTCAGTTTTTGTCTGAGGATAAATTAGAAAGCTAAAATGTATTAGAAAATCTCTGCATATTTTTGTTAGCAAGTCTGTGACTTGGCTTCAGATGATCTGTGAAAATGCCAAAACTTTATGTTAAACATGTTTTTATCTTTATATAGATGTATTCTTTTTCTGAGGAGAGAACATACACACTTCTCATTTATAAAGAGGCTTACAACAAATTAACCAACATTTATCATGGGTGGTGCATGATATCTTGAGTTTTCAAGAGGACATATGATTGAGAAATGATGCACTAGGGCTTTGAAACTACTGATTACTGGGAAATCATCTTGTAGGCTTTTTTTGGATCCTTAATGAAATGATACAAGAATGATAGAGGATTCTTGATTTCTTGGCAAAAGAGAGAGAATGCTATTTGTATATTCACTTGGTGTAGTCATTTTTGCATTTTGTGAATATATTTGATACGTAGGTAATTCAATATGTTCTTGTTCAATGGCTTTCTCTGAGATATGTCTAAATAGGAAAAAACTGAACCGTAGCAAATTTCAATAGAAAAAAATCAGTATTTTATTGGTGTTTAACAAACATTTCTAATACTTCTTTTAAAAATAGCAACATTTATATTTCTTGTGGAGTTGATTGAGAATATTCCTACTGTTACACCTCAGATCAGTCCTGTTGGGGTGTGGGCTGGAAGGCTGGTCCAGCACCTTTGTTCCATATGTTATCATGTCATCCAGAGTATTCCCAGATTTCTTCTGTTTAGGAGACTATCCTGCAATTCCTCACAGGCTGAATCTGGCTTCTATCAGAATAGAATATGTGTGAATCAAGCCTCTGTTCCTAAGCTGTCTGCTACTACAAGGGTAAGGCAAATCTCTCACCCAAGCCCAGAATCAGTAAGGGAGGGAAATGCCAGAGGCATCGGTGTTATTCTGCAAGTTGCCGATAAATTCACAACCAAACAGCTTAGGGGAACAAGTGAGTTTCATTCTTGCTTATGATTCTCCATTACAATTCATAGTCTATCTTGACAGGAGAATTCATACCA
Source organism: Typhlomys cinereus (assembly GCA_023101885.1). NCBI lineage: Eukaryota > Metazoa > Chordata > Mammalia > Rodentia > Platacanthomyidae > Typhlomys > Typhlomys cinereus. The sequence continues at coordinate 1,906,408 of JALPQD010000016.1, read as the reverse complement.
ACACCAGGAACTGAGGAAACTAGCTATAGCATACCCACAGGGATTGTTGAGAGAGGGGCAAACTAAACCTGACAGATTGCAAGTCTGCCAAAGTAAGCTGAAGTTCCAAACTACTGAACTGATTTCTTCTGTCTTATTCCACTGCCTAGAGAAGAGTCCTCCCTACTATAGCCTGGATCTTCCCATACCAATCAGACAACTTCCTGTAGGCTTTCACAAGGCTTGCCCTAACTACTATCTCTGCACAAATGTGCTTAGAGCTCAGGCTTTAATTATGAAGTTGATGTCTCTATATCTAAGCAGCACAGACTTTAAGTCTGGAGGCATTGCTTTTCGGCAAACATTGATGTGATATCAGCATGGAAAGGAACTTGTTGAAGTGTTTAATAAACAGACCAGTCATTTATGGTTAGAAATTGGATCTACCATTTTAACTTAAAAAACTACGTCACTTTACACACTCAATTTAAGGATATACTCATATAATCTTAAAGAAATTCATAGATTTAAAAACCTTCCAATGACAGAAAATGACCTAGTACTTTCAAAATGTATTCAGGTAGCAGAAATAACAAGAGTATAGTTATAACTAGGAAGATAAAAGTTGAATTCAGTAATTCGAGAGCCATTTTATTAGGGATATATGAATACACAACTGTTTCCACTGAAAATTCTGGTTAGGATCCTTAACTGAGAATCAAAGAGAATAAAGAAAATATGTACACATATACAATGAAGAACTAAAGTCAGCCCTGGGTGTAAATAGGGGCACTAATGTATGTTTTTTAGCACTATGCTGGATTTGCAACAAAATATCATTAAGAAACCAATTTGAAGTAAAAATGCTGGAAAAGATGGTAAATTTTTTTCAGAGATTTTTGTGACTTCTAAAAATATTTGTGAAATGATTAATGATGATTAATGATGAAGGATTGTGTAGGAGCTCTATCAATAAAGGTGAAAGTCAGTACTTGAAGCACAAGGATAGCCTCAATGAAGATGTACAGTGTTTCCATAGGGAAGTATGACTATTTTGATAATGTCAATATTTTTTGCTGAAAGCTTATGTAGCATCATGAAGTTCTTTAAAGTTTCAACTTATAAAAATTGCTTACTGGAAGGACAAAAGTGGGGAGAATAGTCATTATTACTTTATTTTTAAAAAAGAAGAAAAGGATTTAAGAACATTGCCAAGGAGTTAATATTCATGAATAAAATGACAATCAACACAGAATGTTACTGGCTCTAAATTCTAACAGTGAGATGAACAGGACTGAAGAAAAATGTCAGGAATAAGTGTTAGTATAATTGGATTTGATAGAAGGTGAAATTCAAATCCAATAGAAAAATAACAATTTGAACAATAATGTTGAAAACATTGTTAACTATTTAAAAATACCTCAAGTTATGGTGGAAAATGCTTATTTGTTCAGTTGTATACATAAAAATAAAAATTTGTCTGTACAAACTAAAAATTCATGTATCACTCTATCTATGTATCTTACATAGTGATTAAAATTGCAAATTAATCTTCCTTCTTCAAATATCTCCTATGCCTGTTGTCTGGTGTACTATGACCAGGATAAGCATTTCTTCCCCCTGTTAAGCATTCACTGTGTGTAGACATATCTTCCTGCCTCTGTTCCTAACACCTGCAAAGCATTTCATTTTCATGTGTCCTCAGATGTTGAGCCTTGCAGAACATCTGGTTTTTCTAGGATGATTAGGAAAGCAGACTTGAGCTTTGCCCCTTTTTCTTCTTCCCACTGTGAATCTCTTTATTAGGTTTTAATTTCTAAAGACTTTGAATGTGAATATATCAACTTAGGAGTTGGGTTGAAAAAGGTGAAAAAAGGTTTTAATTTGTTGATGGAAATTTTTCTTTGGAGATTAAGAAAGTCAAGGCCACGCTGCTGAATGAAGCCAAGCAGCACACACACTCATGCATTAAACATAACCTGGTATTGGCAGATTAGATTCAGATACAGGAATGCTCTGACTTATGAAACAATGATTTCAGAGAAGACAAAAAGATTGATCTAATAGAAGATCTGAATCTTCTCTTTTTGAATCTCAGAAAGAAATTATTCTATTCTAAGAACCTTAGGGGAAAGACCGTTATAAAACTGGTTCTGCTCTGGTGGACAGACATTGGAAGAGGAACTATGTAATTTTGTATATTGATTATGGTGAATTCAAATAATGTTAACTGCTCCCAAGTTCCAGGTCAAAGTGATGCTCTGAGACTGACTCAACACGACTCCATCTAATAACCTCCCTGAATAGACAGTGTTGGAATCTGAACTCAGGAGGAAGGATGGCCTTTGCTCTAGCTGTGCACTGTAGCTATCCTAGCATGCACTTGAGATTAGTGGCAGGAATAAGAGGAGACAGGCATTGGCATCATGTCTATCATTGCTTTTTGTTAATTTATTTTATATGTTTTCTTATTAAAGATTGCTTAATATTTTAATCAATGTAGAAAAAAGTATGAGTGAGAGTTGGCATAGGATCTTGAACATTGCTACGAATGTTTCAAAATGTGATTTTTTTTTTAGTCTCAGGTTTTTTTTTTTCCCATTCTTGTCCACTTAGGAATCCATGAATGAAAAAGAGATTTCAGATTCTCAGTTTCTGGGTTCAAAAAGAGTTTTTTTTCCTCATGGGTAAGTTGTACGTCACCCATTATTTGATGAAGTGTTCCTTAAAGTTTATATCTTGGTAATCATGGAAGAACCTTGTTGGCAGGTCCAGGTCACTGGGTTCTGAAGAGGGAAAATCTGGAGGAGGACGAAAGGAAGAAGAAGAGAAGGGAAGACTGTTTTCTAAGAGAATGTTGGAAGAAGAAAGAGGAAACAAAGTGGTCAGATGCTGACCTGAACACAGAGAAGTAGTATGACAGATAAATAAGCCACTAAATACTCAGGGTTGCTTCTCCGCACTTCTGGTTTAGATCATTCAGGAGTCTAGATTTTCTCCTTGTAGACAATAAATGGACACCTGGCACATTACCTCTTCACTGAAAATATATTTAGACAGAAACATTTGTGCAACAGTAGAGTTCTTTACCATACAGCCACCTGTGATGGTCTACGCTAGGCAGGATTAGGGACCAGGTTACACAAGCATTTGCATTATCAATGAGACAGGCTTTCTGCACCTGGATTCTGAGTAGAAAAATGTGCTTCTCCAGTCAGTGGCTGAAGTGTTGAACACTGGCTTGTGAGCTGGAGAACAGGGGCACTATATTACCACATGAAAAGGAATCCACAACACCCCAGAGCTGTTTTTGGCTACCTGTCTAGAGCATGTGAGCAATGTGGCTGACTTGATCGAAGGAAAGAAACAACTGGACTGATATGTGAGACTGAGTGTTCTCATCAAGGAGTCCAGACCAATCCTGAGAATCTTTATTGCTTTCAAACTGAAGTTAAAATGAAGTTAAGTGTTTGTCTATGAAACATTGGGAAACTATATGTGTGTGTGTGTGTTAGTTTCATCTTTTCAGCTGAATACTAGACAAAAGTGATTTAAGAGACCAAGGAGTTTACTCTAGCTTATGATTCTACATTATGATAATCAGCATGGCAGGAGTGTTCATGCATTCATCAGGAGCTGAGGGAACCAACCACACTATGCACGTAATTAAGAGAGGATAGCAATAAGCAATGCATGCCTATTTGCTAGTAGTCACCTTGCTCTCTCCTATCTATTTCTTTATGTATTTATTTATTTGTGTGTGTGTGTGTGTGTGTGTGTGTGTGTGTACACAAGAGGGCACTTGAATGTGTGTGCTTGTGGAGGTCAAAGAGTGATATGGAGGAATCATCCTGGTTTACCATACCTCAGAGGGTTCCCAGGATCCACCTTCCAGCCTGTATAGCACAGGCCCTGACTTTTCCTCCAGGCATTTTAATGTGGGATCAGGACATCTGCTCTCAGGTCCTTTTACTTCCAAGACCAAGTCTTTGACCCCTGAGCTACCTCCCGGGGCTGCCTTCTCCCTTTCTCCCTTTTATACAGTTTTTGTAGCCAGAGAATGATACTGTTCATAAATAAGACTGGTCTTCCCATATCAATAAGGGAAATCAAGTTAACACCTCACAGGCTTGTCCCCAGACCCCTCTCCTAGTTAATTCTAGATTGTGTCAATTACATAATTCAGACTAATCTCCACAATTACCTATTTAATATGTTATGCTTGTACAGGATAGAGTGTACTATGAATAAAATCACATGAATCATGGGAAAGTATATGCACAGTAGAGAAAAATTTATTTATGTAAGTCTGTCAATCAAAGCACAGAACTACTCAAACTAGGTTCTTTACAAGCAGCTCCTTTTTCTTTGGAATCTTTGGAGAGACCCGAACTGCAACCATGGGCTCATCAATACTTTTGTTTAAGGAAAGCATTGGTTTTTTTCATTTTTTGCCAGCATGTCTGACTTGCACATTTTCTCTCTAATAAGATGTCTTCAGTTCACTAATCATGTGTGTTTTGTCAACTGATGCCAAGAACCTGGAAAACGCCAATGAGAGATAGTTGGTAACAGTGGCATTTTTATATATGGAGCTATTTTTGTTTCATTTACTCTTCATCTTCTGTTTTCTTCTTACTTCCTTTTCCTTCCTCCATAATGTAGAAAATAAATTAATTATGAACACAGAAAAATTTTGTTTTCTGCTTAATATTACAAAAAAGGAAGAATAAGGAACTTTGTATTTTCTTTATTATTTTGTTTTTAAATTCTTTGTTTTGTTACTCAAACTTTAACTTCTAACTAAGTACTATCATTATTACAAGTGATCAGCCATTTCAAGTCAAAGGAAAGCAAACAAAAAAAACAAGCAGAACAGCAAAAAAAAAAAATCCAGATGTTTTTTGATTTTTTTAAAAGCAGAAGTGTAGGAAATGAAATTTTCAATATTTTGTGGAAGTCAGGTCTTAAAGCATGATTTATCTGAATATTAAAGCAATAACTTTTTTTAAAGCAATCATACTTAAAGCCATATATATATGTATGTATACATATATATATATATGTCTTAATAATCTCATCACCTATTCATTTGTGCTGTGTGTTTCCTTACACAAAGAGCCTGAAAGTGGTTTTACGCATTTTTGAGGCTTTTTTTCTTTTATCTGAAGCCCATCATATGATAGCAAGTGTTGAATGTCTCTGGCCTCATGTCAGTATTTGCAAAGTTTTGGTTTTTGGAATATTTGAGATTTTAAAGCTTTGAATTAGGGATGTGCAACATGAATTTGATCTGGAAGAAAGGTTTGTTAAGAAATGCACATAAATATGGAAGAGTTTTTAAGAGCAGTCCCGCATTTGTTAAAGCCAGGAACAAAAATATAGTTACCACTCGGATATTGTCCGTTGTCTCCATGACTGAAGCCATACACACACACACACACATACACACACACACACATATAGAGAGAGTATCAGAAAGCATTGTGTGTGCCTAGGGAGGCCCAAGGGTAATCCTGGGAATCACCTTGTATTGCTTCTACCTCCTATTTGCTTTGCTGTGGAGTTTTCCCAGGCTTTGCGTTCCAGGACCAGAAATACAGGATACTGCCATTTCTACCTGGCTTTTTATGTAGAATCCAAGATTTGAACTCACGATCTTCTACTTAGGAGGCAGAGACACCCTTGAGCCATCTCCCTGGCCCTGAATCCACATTTAAGAAAGGAATGAAGGCAGAAGGGGAAAGTGGATTTGAATGCTTGAAACAGACCTCACAGTGCTGTGTACTACTGATAACATGTGGTGAAAATTGCTTTGAAAGAAGGTTGTAATTAACATGTATGAAGGCAGAAAGGGAAAGACTGAGCATACTGGAAAGTATTAAATTGCCTGATGGATATTAATCTGCTCACTGCTCTATTTCTGTCATTGCTTCTCAGATTTAAATGATTTTATTTTGAATATCTAAATGAAAGTTATGAAATCCTCTGGTTCACATTTAAGATGTGTTTTTCATAAAAAGTCTGTAGTTCTCTCCCTTTTGTGTCCCACCGGAGCTGGCTGTACAGAGAGGATGAAACCAACTATGGTGTTTCTACCCAGCTGGGACTTCTTTCCTTTAGCTTTGACTCTACAGAGATCAGAGTGTGGTGATGTAAAATTGGTACTAGTTAAACTGCAAGGTCACTTTTCACTCAGAATAGGGCATTGATGGTTATCCCCAAAAAGAGTGAATTGGCATGCAATAGCAAGGTTTTCATGTTATAGGCAATTCACTTTCAAGTTTGATCTAAAGGAATAGTTTCCTGTGGTAAGTTCCCTGTAAAATTTATAGCATTTCAGGTTAATGCTATTGACCACCAGGGAAGGCAGTGAAATAGAGAGTGTGTGCCAAATAATCTTCTGTAATAGTAAGCTCGTGCTCGCCTCGTTTGACCTCTGATTGCCTAGATGTTATGGGCTGCAATATTCTGGAGCCCTGTGCAACACCATGGACCTTTGGAGGCTCAGCATCTGCCTGCAGCTTAATGACTCACATCACTCTCAGCACCTGTGCTTTGCACTTACAGCAGCAGCAGTGGCTGTGCATGTGGATAATGGAACCTTTTCTGCCTCTGTGGTAGTAAATGGTCTTAAATGAACTTTTTTTTCCCAAAGAACTTTTCCTTATAGAACCATTCACAGTGCTGTTGACCTTGTAGTGAATTCATTCTCCTTTGCAAAAATAGTCATTGCTGGTTAGAGAGATAAAATTCCATAACTATCATATATGACCATCATAACTTGAACCATGAAAATTGAAGAAAAGGGATTTAAAAAGACCAACTCTCTCACCTTACATATGCTGTTGTTTCTTGTATTTTATGCTTCAGACAAACTTTTTTTTAGTGAGGACTTATATTACTCACATGATTGACTTTCTAATTTCCTTTGGGAATTATTAAATTGCCAAATAGACTAAATTATTTACAGCTATATTTCTGTGGTCTGACTTTCTGATACTTTGATTTCTAAAGGGAGATTTCTGTTATCCTAAGTCAGTACCAAAACTACAAAATCAACTTCAGTCCTTGAATTTAAAGGAGTACCTCTCTGGAATGAATGACATAGTGAGAATGAATCTTTTTATCTTTGCGTACAGAAAAGTGGCTTCATTTGGTAAGCACATATTATCTGTGTGCGTGTTTGTATGTCAGCCTGTGTGTATGCTAGTATTAAAAAAGCTGTGACAGTGACTTACATTGCATATTTCACAAAAACTAGATGTTAAGTAGAAATATTTAAATCTGTAGGAAATGGAAACACTGAGAAGAAACATAATGTGGACTTAATGAAAATGAGAAAGTTAGAAATGGAGTTGATAAAAGGACCATTTGAGGCTCCAGGCTCCATAATTTGTCAGATGCATTTTAGGGGTGGATTCTGACTATCATGTCTATGGGAAATAAATTATATTTTTCTTGGTTTTCAGAAGTTTTCTTTTAAGACTGCTTAACCTCAGAAGGAAATTTTATCTTAATCACTGAGTACCTATTTCATGCAAAGTGCCATGGGGAAAGTTTCATGATGTCAACTTGGTATCATTTTAAAACATCTGCTCTGCTGAGCATTTTCCCATCGTGCATCACTGAAAACTTTACAACAGCACAAGGACCCACCTTCACCATAGCCAGTGGGGATGATTGATAAAGAATGTGAACAAATTCAAGGTTGAAGACTGGTTTGCAGGAAATTCAGTAGCAAAAGATAGGAAGAGAAAGTACCTTCACCAGTGAAGTAGCAAATGGAATAAAAATAAAAGGAGTGGAACTAAAAATATTTTCCTTAAAAAATGGAATGAAGATGAATAGGTGTGATGGTATAAAGAAAGGTAAAAAGTGATTCATGATATCTAGCTTGTCTTATTTACTACTACTACTGATAGTAAAGCTGCTGGACAGAGTAAATTACAGATGAACAGAGGTTCAACAGTTCAACAAATATGCAAGTAATGGCTCAAGTTTCAACTACAAAATGTGGATTGGCATTGGGAAAAAGCAGAAGAAAAGACAGACAATGTGATGGCCTGGGAGTGTCATTTCATGGAGGAAGACCAGGGGCAGGAGAGTTAAAAAAATTTTTCCCCACTGCCTTTAGAGGCACTGCACATATGGCTGCTGTGTCCCATGTGCATCAGACAGTGGCAGAGAGGAGATGAGACTACTACTACTTTCAGTGTTCTGACCTATGCACAGCTGAATGATTAATAGCCAGACACCACACAACCTGCCCAAATGCTGAATTCCATACCTGCGTACTCACAATATGAAAGCCTGTCATGGGGTAGACTCCATGTGCACACAATGTGGATGGCTTCCCATGGGCCAGGGCCCTGTGTGCCCACAGCATGGATGGCCTCCTGTTTTATAGTCTTATAGAAAACTGCTATTCTTTAGCTTTGTCATACGTTCTTAACCATGTGGAACTGGGAGCTCAGTTATAACTATCTACATCCTTAATGCATTTTATTTCATCGCTTACATATTATTTTATATTGTCCACTTTAAAAGATTAGGATATAAAGGCAAGAGGTGAACATACTATGTGTCATAGTTAAGCACAGGTGTCAACTTGATTGTTGAGGGTTTGAGCTCTGGGCACATTTATGGAGAATTAGTAGTTGGGTTAAGCCTAGAGCAAACCTGCAGGAGATTGTCTAGCTGATGGGGAAGGCCCAGCTATGATGAGTGGGACTAGGCCCTGAACAGATGAATAAAATACTGGTTGAGGAAGTTGGTATCCTTGTGTATACTTGGCCAGACATACTGCTCTGGCAAGTAAGGATCGTCCCTCTCAGCCATTACGTAGAGATGGTGTGGCTAGTTCCCTCAGATCTGGTGCTAGTGTGTGCTCTCCTGTCAAACTGGATTGAGAATTGTAACTAGACAATCATAAGAGAAAATAAACCCTTGTTTCCTTAAGCCATTTGATGGTCATTTATCAGCAACCATGCAGGTGAACTACAACACTAGAGAAATGTCCAACAGAAGCAGGAGGGATATAGGCTATCTATGATCAAAATGCATCATCCATATATATGAGATTGTAAAAATAAAAACAAAATTAATAAGAAAAACAACAAAGTATGAGGGGAAGGGAATCAAAGAAACCACACATTATGTTTGTACTTAGGAAAAATAAATATTAATAAAAATGATTAAAAAAGGAATCCAGTTAAGATTCCTATTGTTGAGCTAGGTTTGAGTAAAACATCATATATTTATAATCTACTATGTAGCAATTTTTATAACATTGTACAATTACCCAAATAATAAGGTGGCCAGGATTTAGTGCTTCACCCATATGTGAAGGTACAAAATGTACCTATATTCACATGGACTGAGCACCCAATAACATTGGCTTTGGTGATTTCTTGGCCATGACATCAAAAGTAGATATGACAAAACAGAGTTAGATAAGAGGGACTACTTTTGACTTGAAGGCTTTTGTACAATGTGACTTCACTCCACTGATTACTGTAGTTTTAATTAGTGTAGCCTTCTAGGGATCTCTTCCCAGTAGACACATGTGTATTCCAACTTTGTTCCCAGTAAAATTATTTGGTACTTCTAATTATTGTTATCGTATGTAATTTTAGAACTAATTCATCAAAACAATTTTTACTGAAATTTTAATTGACATTTAATGAATAGGTAAGACTACGTGGAGGAATAAAATTTTTTATCAAAATTTTATCACTTGATATTTTAAAATCATTGAACGTGTAGTATTTTTTGGCTGTTTTCCTTCTTTCAGCAGTGTAACATGTTTTTAGCACATAACTTCCACACATTTTCTTAAGTAGGTATTTATATATTTCATTGTTTAATATTGTCAATATAAAAACCATTGAAAATTAAATATAAGTTTCCAACTATTTATTGCTGGTTTAGTCAGCCCTCCATTTCCATAGATTTCTTGCAGACTCAATCAACTCCAAATAAGATTATTCAAAAATCACATCTGTATTGAAGCATCTACTTATTTTTTTTCTTTTCATATAGAATAATACAACATTTATATTAGGTATTGAGAGACATCAAAACATGGTTTAAATCACCCAGGAGACTCCCTCTTTCGCCCCACCCCCGCTCCGCCAGTCGGGACGCGTAGGCGAGATCCAGCCGGGCCTCAACGCGCGCTCTAGGACCCCAGGTCAGCCCACGGGGACCCGGCTCCGACTCCCGCCATCCAGCCGGAGCCGCGCGGGGGCCGAGGGACGAGGAGGACCTCCCCTTGCGCCCGGGCCCCGCCCCAGCTGCCCTCGGGTTAAATAGCTCCACGCCGACGCGCCTATCCTCCCTTTTCGCCCCACCCCGCTCCGCCAGTCGGGACACGCACGCGGTCCACCCGGGCCTCACCCCGCTCCCTAGGTAAGTCCCCGTTCAGGCCCCGCCCACCAGTACCCCAGGCCAAATAATTCAGTTTAGTGAAATTGAGAGATCTTAAGAGTTAAAATGACAATGCCAAAGTCAAAGTGCAAATCCATGAGAAGCAACACTCAAGTAAACAAATCTCCCACTGAAGAAATCAATCCCATAATGTTAGACTCCAAAAAGAACAAACCCGCGGAAAAAGGCCAAGACAGCCTGACCCAGGATAACGACTTTCAAAATATGATCATTACCATGTTCAATACTATGAAAGAGGAAATCCGGGAGGAATTACATAATCGACTCAATCGCTTTGAAGAGGAACACAACAGACATCTGGAGGAGTTGAGAAAAACAGTGCAAGAAACAAAAAGTGGCATAGAACAGTTAAAACAAACTCAAGCAGAGTTTAAAACTGAGCTAAAAGACAAGTTATCTTCAACCCAGAACGCCACAGAGAGTCTTATCAACAGAACTAATGAAGCAGAAAACAGAATTTCAGACCTTGAAGATAAAGTGGGAGTACTAGCCAGCTCAATGGAAGAGGTTGTTAAAGCCAAAAAGATACTTGAGAGAAATATCCAAGAGATATGGGACACCCTGAAGAAGCCTAACATGCGTATTCATGGAATACCGGAGCAAGAATCTCAAAATACCACCCCTGAGGAAATTTTTCAAACGATCATCAAGAAAAACTTTCCTCATCTAAAGAAAGAGAGGCCCATTCATATACAAGAGGCATTCCGCACCCCAAACAGATACGACCAAACTAGAAGCACACCACGGCAAATAATAGTTAAAACACTCCACATTCAAGATAAAGAACTGGTGCTGAGAGCTTCAAGGGAGAAAAAACAAGTCACTTTTAAAGGCAAACCTATTAAAATAACAAATGACTTCTCAGTCGAAACAGTAAAAGCAAGAAGAGCTTGGAGAGACATACTTCAAGTATTGAATGAGCAAAAATGTCAACCCAGGCTGATTTACCCTGCAAAACTATCAGTCATGATCGAGGGAGAAAGAAAAATTTTCCAGCACAAAGACAACTTTAAGGGATACATGGCCACCAAACCAGGCCTTCAAAAACTGCTAGAAATGATACTCAAGCGTGAAGAAAAAAACAGGCATATCCAGGAGAACAGAAGGCAAATATAACACCATTAAAAGCGAAGCAATATACTTATAAAAGCTACTAAACATAATAAATGTCTGGAATTAACAATAGTTTCTCCATTATAACACTAAATGTTAATGGACTTAATTCACCGATCAAGAGACACAGATTACAAACTTGGATTAAAAATCACAATCCATCAATCTGCTGCCTGCAGGAAACCCATCTCACCACAAAAGATAGGCACGCTCTAAAAATAAAAGGCTGGTCAACAATTCTACAAGCAAATGGAAGCAGAAAACAGGCAGGGGTAGCCATTATGCTATCAGACAAAGTGGATTTCAAACCAAAAAAAATTATAAGAGACACGGATGGATACTACATTTTAGTCAGAGGTACAATTCACCAGGAAGACTTCACAATACTGAACATATATGCACCCAATACGGGCCCCTCCACATTCATTAAGAAAACCCTACAGCGTCTAAAGCAAGAAATCAACCCCCAAACAATAATTCTTGGGGACTTCAACACCGCCCTCTCTACATGGGATAGATCAACAGGTCAAAAGCTTAACAGAGACACTTTGGAACTTAATCAAACCCTGAAAGAAATGGACCTCACAGATCTCTATCGAACTTTTCACCCACGCACCAAAGAATACACATTTTTCTCAGCAGCACACGGAACTTTCTCCAAAATAGATCACATATTGGGCCACAAAATGAATCTACACATGTACAAGAAAGTTGAAATTCTAACCTGTGCCCTATCAGACCACCACGGCCTAAAGCTGGACATCCACAACACATCAAACAAGAGAAAATACACTAACTCCTGGAAACTTAACACTATGATGCTGAATGAGAACTGGATTCAGGAAGAAATTAAAAAGGAAATTCAAGATTTCCTGAAAGTGAATGATAACGAAAATACAACTTACCAAAATCTCTGGGACACAATGAAAGCTGTTCTAAGAGGTAAGTTCATAGCTCTTAATGCCCACATCAAAAAAATGGAAACATCAGAAATAAACAACTTAACAATGCAGCTTAAAGCTTTAGAGAAACTAGAGCAATCTGATCCCAAAAGCAGTAGAAGAGAAGAGATTAGCAAAATAAGGGGAGAAATATCTGAAATCGAGACTAAGAAAACGATAGAAAAAATCAACAAATCGAAAAGCTGGTTCTTTGAAAAAATCAACAAGATTGATACACCCCTAGCTAAACTAACCAAAAGCAAGAGAGAGAAAACCCAAATTAACAAAATTAGAAATGAACATGGAGTTATCACTACGGATACCCAAGAAATCCAGAGAATTATAACATCATATTTCAAAAACTTATACTCTGTGAAGTTTGACAACACAAAAGAGATGGATGAATTTCTAAGTAAACACAACTTACCTAAATTGAATCAGGAAGTTGTGAATTACTTAAATAGTCCTATAACATATAAGGAAATTGAGGAAGTAATCTCGAATCTTCCCACCAAAAAATGTCCTGGACCAGATGGATTCAGCACAGAGTTCTACAAGACATTTAAGGAGTTAATAACACCAATACTCCTTAAACTGTTCCATCAAATAGCAAAGGAAGGAACACTACCAAATTCCTTCTATGAAGCTAATATCGTTTTAATCCCAAAACCTAATAAAGATTCACTTAAAAAAGAAAACTATAGGCCGATCTCCCTGATGAACACAGATGCAAAGATTCTCAACAAAGTCTTAGCAAATCGGATTCAAAAACATATTAAAAAGATCATTCATGGGGACCAAGTAGGCTTCATCCCCGGCACACAAGGTTGGTTCAACATACGCAAATCAATAAATGTAATTCATCATGTAAACCAGTCCAAAGTCCAAGACCACATGATACTCTCGATAGATGCAGAAAAAGCTTTTGACAAGATCCAACAGCCTTTTATGATCAAAACGCTAGAGACAGTAGGAATGGAAGGAACTTTTATCAATATAATAAAAGCTGTATACAACAAGCCCACAGCAAGGATTATGCTCAATGGGGAACAATTGGAAGCATTCCCACTTCGATCAGGAACAAGACAAGGCTGTCCACTCTCACCACTTCTATTCAATATTGTACTTGAAGTCTTAGCCGAAGCCATAAGACAAGAAAGGGACATAAGAGGGATTCAAATTGGCAAGGAAGAAGTCAAGCTATCTCTATTTGCAGATGACATGATCTTATACCTGAGTGATCCCAAAAACTCCACCAGGAAGCTCTTGGAACTAATTGAGAAGTTCAGCAGGGTGGCAGGATACAAAATAAATGTGCAAAAATCAGAGGCCTTACTATATGCCCAGAATGAAAGAAGTGAAAAAGCCTTGAGAGAAACCATGCCATTTACTATAACCCCTAAAAAAATGAAATACCTTGGTATAAACCTAACTAAGGAGGTAAAAGACCTTTACAATGAAAACTTTAAAACCCTAAAGAAAGAAATTGCAGAAGACACCAGAAGGTGGAATGACCTCCCTTGTTCCTGGATTGGCAGAATCAACATTGTAAAAATGACCATCCTACCAAAGGCAATATACAGATTCAATGCTATACCAATCAAAATCCCAAAGCAATTCTTCAAAGAAGTTGACCAAACAATCTCAAAGTTCATATGGAGGCACAAAAGACCCAGGATAGCAAAAACAATCCTGAGTAACAAAAACACAGCTGGAGGTATTACCATACCAAACCTAAGTCTATACTACAAATCCATAGTTATAAAGACAGCCTGGTACTGGCTCCAAAATAGACACACAGATCAATGGATAAGGATTGAAGACCCAGATATAAGCCCACAAAGTTACAGCCATTTGGTCTTTGACAAAGGGGCCCAAAGAATCCAATGGAAAAAGAACAGCATCTTCAACAAATGGTGTTGGCAAAACTGGATCTCCACATGCAGAAGATTAAAGCTGGACCCGTACTTGTCACCATGTACAAGACTTAATTCCAAATGGATCAAGGACCTTGATATCAGGCCAGAGACTTTAAAAGCCATAGTTGAAAGGATAGGGAACTCCCTCGAGCTGATTGGGCTAGGCCAACACTTCCTAAACAGACATCCAATGGCACAGTCACTGCTACCAACTCTCAACAGTTGGGATCTTGTGAAATTAAAGAGCTTCTGTTCAGATAAAGAGATTGTCGCACGAGCTCAAAGGCAACCCACAGAATGGGAGAAAATCTTCACTAACCACATATCTGACAGAGCTCTACTGTCCAGAGTGCACAAAGAACTTAGAAAATTAAACTCCAAGGAAAACACTGGCCCAATTAAAAAATGGGCCCTGGAACTTCAAAGAAACTTTACCAGGGAAGAAATTAAAATGTCTAACAATTATCTTAAAAAATGCTCCACTTCCTTCGCCATCAAGGAAATGCAAATCAAAACTTCCCTGAGATATCATCTCACCCCGGTCAGGATGACAAAATTCCACAGTACAAACAACGACAAATGCTGGAGAGGATGTGGGGAGAGGGGAACTCTCCTACATTGTTGGTGGGAATGCAGGCTCATACAGCCACTCTGGCGAGCCGTCTGGAGATTCTTGAAGAAATTAAAGATTGAAATGCCATATGACCCTGCTATCCCACTTTTGGGAATAACCCCCCAAGCAGCAGAGGTTCGCCTCGATAGCACAAGCTCGACCATGTTCATAGCAGCACTGTTTACAATAGCAAAGTCATGGAATCAACCTAAATGTCCAACAGTTGACGAGTGGATAAGGAAACTGTGGTACATCTATACAATGGAGTACTACTCAGCCATCAAAAATGATGAATTACTGGAATTTGCTGGGAAATGGATGTCATTAGAAAGAATTATATTAAGTGAAGTATCCCAAACCCAGAAAATTAAGCGCCGTATGTACTCCCTAATAGGTGGCTCCTAGTACCAAACTCGCCCAGCCCACATTGGGACACTCAAAAGTAAACCTATGTAACACAGTAATTGCAAGGATTATGAACAAGAGAGATGGGTTAGGAGGGCCACACCAGAAACAAGGAGAGAGGAGACCATGTTACAGCAGAGAAAATAGGCCTCCATCAAGGTCTGCAAGTAAGTAATGAGAAACCTGGTTAAGTTCACAGACGTTCTTTCCTGATCCCACCAGAAGGGGAGGGCATATAGTCTAGCAGATAAAAAGTAATCATTTTGCAAATGGGTAATGGACCCCGCCCTCAGTGAGGTTTCCTACTCTTATTACATCTACCCTTGAATGTGCTATTACAACAAGACTCCAGTTTAACAGCTTTTTGTCTCTGGCCAGGGGGTGACATACAGTGCCCAGCACAATGGAGTGAAGGGAATTGCAGGAGCAGAAAAACTGCAAAAGAAAATCAACAAACCACAATCCAGAACTTCAGAGACTCTATATCAATCACATAGAACTAGGACAGCCTAATCTCTCCCCATCCTGGAGCTCAGGGACATTTGCGGAAGAGGGGGCGGTAAGATTGTAAGAGCAAAAGGATGGGAGGAGCAACGATTTGCAAGATTCTCAACAATAGTTGGGGCCAAAGCAATCATAATGGAACTTTACATGCCCTGCGCAATGTCCAGCGCACTGTTGCCCTCATAAAGTCTAGCATCTGTTAAGGGCACCGAGACCCCTGGAGGCAAGGGATTGACAGCCATAGTAGTAATCTTATGATTAAGGGGAACAAGAGAAAGGGCTTATGGAAATGCCACTGGGTCCTTATATGTCATCGGAGAGGAGGACCCAGTGGAGAGTTAGGCGCACACAATAAAGGATTCTCTGGGAATTGGGGGGGAGACACTGGGGGAAGGGGAGGGGGGAGGGAGGGAACTGGTAAAAAATTTTAAAATGTATAATTAAATTTTTAATAAAAAAAAAAAAACTTTAAAAAAAAAAAAAAACACAAAATCTAGGCAGTACTTCCTTGGACTGTTAAATAGATTGTTTTAAGAGATAAGACAGTACCATAAGGATTCAAGGTAGACTGGTCTATACAGTGAGTTTGAATACAGCTTGGGCTGCACAGTGTGATATGTTTCAAAGCAAAAATGAAGTAATAAAACAAAACTGAATGGCAAAAAAAAAAAAAAAAAATCACCCAGGAGAATGTATCTGGGTCATTTGCAAATATTGTTTCATTCTATATAAGGTACTTGGGAACCAGCTGATTTTTATATTTGCAGAGTCCTGAAACCAATTTTCCAAAGACACCATAAGGTAACTGTATAAATGAAACAACAGGGAGACTGCAGAGCTGCTAAAAGCGCATGTATCTGTAATACCACATGGGGAAATGTTGTCTTGTTGACATCGTATATGTTTGGCAAGGTACATGAAACTAAAAAAATTATATGTTTGGATCATTTTAGAATGTGTATTAACACTAGCTATGGTTACTCTAATTTGTGCAACAAATCTGGGTGAGAGTTCTCTCTTGATACACTATAATTTCAATATCAGGAAAAATTAGTGTGCAAATTTAAGGAGTCCTAATTTAAATTAGAAAGAGTACTGTTACAGTTTCTCCAACTTCATAAGTCAAAGGTCAGAAAAAAAATAACATTTAGGAAATTAATAGGTGGCTAAGCATAGGTGATGATACGTGACTATCATGCCAACACTTGGGAGGAGGATCAGAAAGGAGGTCAGCACCAACTACACATGAATTCCAGGTCAGTCTTGACTTTGTCTATGTATCCAAGAATCCTAAGGAAGAATAAGTCCCTAGCTCTCCTAAAGCATAACAAAACAAAAGAACACTAAACTGAGCCAAACCAAGAATTTGTTGGGTGAAAGGATCCAGCAAGGCTGTTTACTATTGTGTGGTTGTTTGATTTAAGGATTGGCACAATAATCCAAGCAAAGCTCGAGAGCAGGCATTCTGAGCATGATGACATTTAGTTTATACTGCTGAAAATTTTACTCACCTCTCAGATTTTGTGGGGGCTCAGTGTGCAAGCGATATTGACTTAGGATTGCTAAATGACTACATGGCAAGCAAAGGATTTATATGTACTTTGAGCAATAGGAAGGAACACACGCTCATAGGCTCACAACTTCTATGCTTCCACTTTAATGCGAAAAATATTTGCACACCTTTATAGAATCATGTAGTAGGTTAGAAGATGAAGCTGGCAATTAAAATGCGGTAATAATGGATTCATGTGCTTTCTGTGCAATCAAGTGTTGTTTAGATTTCAAGGTTTATTTTGTCCTGCTATAGTGTCATTAATCATCCTTCCTTATTTCCTTCTGCGGCTGGGATATGACAAGGGTTTTCTTTCACCTTGAAAAAACGCATAGAGTTTCTCTGCTTTATTCCTGCCATCTTCACATGTCCTATTGTATAAAAACATTTTTTATTCTGTACTCTGTTATATTTTTGAAAAAATGCGTTTCAAATCACAGATTTGATTCCTCTCTTGGCAACGGAAGATCATAAACAAATGCATTTTTATGTTATTATTCTTTAGTAGGTTTTATGGTTTTATCCTCAGCAACTGGACTAATTCAATAAGCAGTAGACCATAAGGCAGTAAATGGATACACTATTAATTTTTATTGCTAAAGTTTCTTTTATATACTATTTGATCTGAAGATGTTATTCATATTTTATGATGACATCAGTCGACTTGGAAAAATAATCTGATTCCATAATTCTTACTAATCAATGCCAGGATATTTTTATCTGAGAAGCCCAAGGAATGGCAGTTATTCCAGCCTTAGGAGCCAGTCGTGAAGTGGGAAGATGGGGTGTGAATGGGATAGCCATCCTGGGCATACTCAGCTCTACTGCCCAATCCAGAGGACATAGCTGGAAAGGGTTACTACAATGTGAACATTGTCTTGCTACTGAATTTGGTAATGATTTATTCTTTTCTTTGTTACCCTTGTAAAGGAGAAGTAGAGGCCTCAAGGGTGATTGACCCCCTCCCTCACTGCGGTTTCCTACTTTTATTACATCTACCTTTGAATATACTCTTATAACAAGACTTTAGTTTAACAGCTTTTTATCTCTGGTCAGGGGGTGACTAAAATACCCAACAGGATGGAGTGAAGGGTATTGCAGGAGCAGCAAAACTGCAAAAGAAAATCAACAAACCATAATCCAGAACTTCAGAGACTCTATATCAACCACCCAGAACTAAGCCAACCTAATCTCTCCCCATCCTGAAGCTCAGGGAAATTCGCGGAAGAGGGGGTGGTAAAATTGTAAGAGCACAAGGATGGGAGGAGCAATGATATGCAAGATACTCCACATAAGTTAGAGCCGAAGCAATCATAATTGGACTTTGCATGCCCTGTGTAATGTCCAACACACTATTGACCCCACACAGTCTAGCATTTGCTAAAGGCACCAAGATGCTTGGAGGCAAGGGATTGACAGCCACAGTAGTGTTCCTATGCTTAAGGGGAACACAAGAAAGGGTTCAGGGAAATGCCACTGGGTCCTTGTACATCATCGGAGAGGAGGGCCCAGACAAGAGTCAGGCATGCACAAGAAAGGATTCTCCGGGGATTGGGGGGGAGGCACTGGGGGATGGGGTGGGAGGGGTGAGGGGAGGGGGAGCAGGGGGCTGGGGGGAGGAGGAGGGAGGGAGGGAACTGGTGTTCCTAATAAGTTTGTATGAGCGGAAATAATAATAAAAATGTTAAAAAGAATAGCTTCTTGAATTTGCTTTAATTTTGTGCTTTTTACACAAAATAGAGCTGAAGTAATTAAAGTAGAATGCTCAAATTTAAAATTAAATAGGAAATGAGGGGTCTGGAGAGATTGCTCAGTGGTTAAAAAGTCCTTGCCTAACCAACAAAGGTAACTGAGTTTGGATTACTACATCCCACCTAAAAATATTGGGTGGATGTGGTTGCTGGTCTGTAATTTTAGCCCAGGAAGATGGAGCCTGGGAACCATCCAGCAAGCTGGTAAGCCAGACTAGCCCTAATGGTGTGCTCTGCGTTTAGAGACTCAAACTCAAAACAATAAAATGGAAGGGAAATCAAGGATAATTTGTGATATTACTTTTAGGCCTCCACAGACACACATACATATACATCCCATACACACATACATGAAAGAAAAAAAAAGAGGAAATGAAATTAAAGATGTACAGATATGTTCAATCCTAGATGGATTGGCATTCTAACCATCATCACCTGGGTGATTCTGCTGCTCGTTTTGTAGTTGCAGTGAACCAGTATGGAGGAATTTTAATCCCAAGTTTATACTGTCTCATCTTATTGTATCATATAATATTCTCTCATCTTTGAAAGTAATTTGTATTTGTAGAGACCTGAAGTATGATAATGATAGTTAAAGTCTTAAAAGCATCATGTGACACAAATGTGGACATTGTTTATTGGGGGCCAATTATGCATAAACCTTCCTGGAAATGAAAATAAATACAGTCTGTGCTTACTAGGAACTTAAAAAGAGAGATAAATCTATTTATAAAAGACACTGGAATAAATGCTGATAATCATGAAAAAGCTGTTTTAAAACTGTTCAGTGGTACATGCTGATGATTGGTCCGGACATTTCAAGGTGCAATAGTGCTTTCTATGCTGCTGTAGGCATTCAGTTTACTCTTCGAAGGTTGTTTACAGTTTAGTAATGTGAGAACACAAGAGCGACTGATAATAAATACTGAAGTCTTTTGAAAAGGAAGACTTGCTTCAAGGTCATGTGGCCTGCAGCTTCTTTAGGCAGGAAGTAACAGATGAGCCAATCATCTGCATCAGTTCCAGTGCTCAGACAAATGCAACATGTGATGATGAAATGTGGGAAACAGTGAAGTGAGGAATGAGGGTGAGCACATCTGGTAGGATAATTTCTGCTTAAGACCAGGCTACTGACCCTACCAAACTCAGAAAGATTGAGAATAATGATATTAAAAAAGCAATATACACACTACTAATCTCTGAGCATAGAAAAATAGTAGATAGTTTTGTAATAATATCATTTACAGGCCACCTAATTTGGTTATCAGAAGTACATAATCTGTGAATTTCAGTAGAATCAGTTGTGTAATTGTCATCATTGTCTGATTATAGAGCATCTTCATCAATACAGAAAACATCCTGTTTCATTGATTGCTCCCCTTATTCCATGTACTTCTAGTATCTGGCATCAGTGAGCACATTCCTGTGTCTAACGTTTGTCTGACATGGACATTTCTATCAATAAACTCAGTAATATATGGTACTGTTGCTCACTACTTGTTTTGTTGGCAAGGTGCTTGAGCTTCATTTATGTTGTGATGTTATCAATAATTTACTGATTTTTATTGCTATCTGGACTAGATATATGTTGCTATCTATTCATTGGTTGAAATACATTTCGGGTATTTCCATGTGTTGACCAGTATGAATTATATTGCCATGAATTTTCTTGGAAAAGATACTTTTTGTTTTAAATTTGTAGATGTGTGTTTTTATTTCTTTGTTTACATGCTCAGTTACTGTGTCAAGTAATAATTACAACCAGATGGAAACTCTTTGGCTGCTCCAGTTGAAATGGAATTTAGAGAACAGCCAAACTCTTTCAAAAGATGTTTATAGTAGCTAATGATGAGGGCAATAATTGTCCATGTATTTATTTGTATGTGACTTATGGAGAATCACCTATTCAGATGCTTCCTTATATTTTTAAACTATGTATGTATGTATGTATGTATGTATGTATGTATTTAGTGTGTGTGTGTGTGTGTGTGCATGAGTGTGTTAGAGGGCAAATGTGACTTTGGGAACCATCTTGGATTTCTTCTACTTCCTTTTTGCTTCCCTTTGGGATTTCCCTGATTCCACCCACCAGGGTTGGAAGGCAGACTGCTGTTTTCACATGGGTCCCATAGTGTTTTCATATGGGACCAAGATCTGAACTCAGAACCTTCTGCTTGTGAGGCAGAGTCTTAACAACTGAGTCATCTCTTCACCCACCCCCTTTGCAATATTCTTAAAAATAATTTATTTATTTACTGGAGGAGAAAGAGAGAGAGAGAGACAGAGGTGGGTCATGCATTCATATTAGAGGACAACTTTCAGAAGTCAGTTATTTCCTTACACCATGTGGACTTCCAGATATTGGTTGCTAGGTTTGCAAACAGTTTCATTTTGCACTGAACTACCTCGCCAGCTCATCTTTTACTATTTTAATTATATCATTTATCTTTTATTGAATTATAAGTGTTCTTTAAGCATATTGTGTACATAATATCCATCAGGCATATAATTTACAATTATTTTATTCTACCTTTTATGTCATGTTGAATTACTGTTTTTGCTAATAATTTTTATACAAATTTGATAGATACCCCATTCCCCTCCCTCCGTCCATCCCTCCCTGTATCGTCTTGCTCCCTCTCTCTTATTCCCCTTCCTTTCCCCTCTCTCTCCCTTTCTCCCAGTGCCCCCTCCCCCCCATTCCTTGAGCATCCTTTAGTGTGCATGTCAAACTTCCCTCTGGATCCTCCTCTCTGATGAGGTGTAAGGACTCAGTAGCATTGCCTAGAGCTCTTTTTGTGTTCTCCTTTAGTATAGGAACTGTATTGTGGCTGTTAATCCCTTGCCTTAAGGATCTTAGAGCCTGTGATCCATGCTAGATTTTGGGGGGGTCAATGACATGTTGGTCATTGCACAGGTCATGCAAAGTCCTATTATGATTACTTCGGCCCTAACATGTGTAGAGTATCTTGCATATCATTGCTCCTCCCCATATTTAGGCTCTTACAATCTTACCACTCCTTCTTCTGCAGATTTCCTGAGCTTTAGGATGGGGAGAGGTTAGTCTGGCCTGGTTTCTGGTGATTAATGTAGGGTTTCTGATGATCTGAATTATGGTTTGTTTGTTTGTTTTTCTTGTTCCAGTTTTGCTGTTCCTGGACCGTCCTTGGTTCCATCCTGATGGTTATTGGATGTCACCTCTTAGCCAGAGATAAAAGCCTGCTAAAATAGTGTCTAATTATAAGAATAGATTCAAAGGTAGATGGAATAAGAATAGGAGACTGCAGTTAGGGGGGTCAGTCTCCCATTTGCAAGATGGTTACCTTCTATCTGCCAGACTCTATGCCCTCCCTCTCTGTTGAGATCAAACCCCATCATTTGCAAGTGCCCAGAAAGAAAAGTCTGTGAGCTTAACTAGATGTATCATTACTTACTTGCAGTTCTTGATGGCAGGCCTGTGTTCTCTGCTGTAGCATGATCCCCTCTCACCTTGTTTCTGGCGGTGCCCTCCTTCCCCTTCCCTCCTATTTATAATCTTTGCAATTACTGTTAGCATTACAGGATTATCTTTGAGTGTGTCACTTAAATGGGCTTGGTACTAGGATCCACCTATTAGGGAGTACATATGGTGCTTAATTTTCTGTGTCTGGGATACTTCATTCAATATAAATTTTTCTAATTCCATCTATTTCCCTGGCAAATTTCATTAACTCATCATATTTGATGGCTAAGTAGTATTGTATTGAATAAATGTACCACATTTTCCTTAGCCACTCATCAACTGTTGGATATTTAGGTTGATTCCATGACTTTGCTATTGTAAACAATGCTGCTATGAACATGGTCATGCTTGTGCTATCAAGGTGAATTTTCGCTGTATGGGGGTTATTCCCAAAAGTGGAATAGCAGGGTCATATGGCATTTCAATCTTTAACTTTCTTAAGAATCGCCAGACGGATGCCAGAGTAGTTTTATAAGCCTGCATTCTCACTAGCAATGTAGGAGAGTTCCCTTCTCAGCACATCCTCTCCAGCATTTGGTGTTCTTTGTATTGTGGATATTTGTCATCCTGACCAGGGTGAGATGATATCTCAGAGAGGTTTTGATTTGCATTTCCCTGACGGTTAGGGATGCAGAGCATTTTTTAAGATATTTGTTAGACATTTCAATTTCATCCCTGATAAAGTTTCTTTTGAGTTCCAAGACCCAATTTTTTATTTCCGCTCATACAAACTTAACAGGTACACTGGTCTCCTCCCTCCCTCCACCCCCCACCCCTTTGCTACCCCCCTCTGCTCCCCCACTCCTTCTCCATCCCACAGTGCCTCCCTCCCATCCCGGGAGCATCCTTTAATGTGCATGCTAAACTCTCCTCTGGGTCCTCCTCTCCGATGAGGTACAAGGACCCAGAGGCATTTCCCAGACCTCTTTCCTGTATTCCCCTTAAGCATAGGAACACTACTGTGGCTAGTGTCTTTAGTCTATGCTAGACTTTGTGGGGTCAATAATGTGTTGGACATTGCTCAGGTCATGCAAAGTCCTATTGTGATTGCTTTGGCCCTAATTGGTGTGGAGTATCTTGCATATCATTACTTCTCCCATCCTTGTGCTCTTACAATCTTACCGCCCCCTCTTCTGCAAATTTCCCTGAGCTTCAGGATGGGGAGAGATTAGGATGGCCAAGGCCCATTTTTTAATTGGGCCATTTGTTTCCTTGGTGCTTAATTTTCTAAGTACTTTGTGCACTTGGGATAGTAGAGCTTTATCAGATATGTGGTTAGTGATTTTCTCCCATTCTATGGGGTGCCTTTGTGCTCAGGTTACAATCTCTTTACCTGAACAGAAGCTCTTTGATTTCATAAGATCCCATCTTTTTTTTTTTTTTAAATTTTTTTCTTCCACTCATGTAAAGTTGATAAGTACCCCATTCTCCTCCCTTCCCTATATCCTCTCTCTTTCCCCTTCCCTTACCCTCCTTCCTCCCTTCTCCCAGTGCCCCTTACCCCCCAACCCCCCAACCCCCCATTCATGGAGCATCCTGTTGTATGCATGTCAAACTTCCCTCTGGGTCCTCATCTCTGATGAGGTGTGAGGACTCAGTAGCTTTGCCAGAGTTCTTTTTTATATTCCCCTTTAGTAAAGGAACACTATTATAGCTGTTAATCGCTTGCCTCTAAGGAAGATCCCATCTGTTGAGTGTGGGTTGTATTGACTGTGCTATTGGATTTCTGTTTAGGAATTGTTGGCCTAGTCCAATCAGCTCGAGGGAGTTCCCTACCCTTTCAACTATGGTTTTAATAGTCTCTGGCCTTATATCAAGGTCCTTGATGCATTTGGAGTTAATTCTTGTACATGGTGACAAGTACGGATCCAGTTTTAATCTTCTGCATGTGGAGATTCAGTTTTGCCAGCACCATTTGTTGAAGATGCTGTTCTTTATTCCATTGGATTTTTTGGGCCCCTTTGTCAAAGACCAAATGGCTGTAGTTGTGTGGGCTTATATCCGGGTCTTCAACCCTTATCCATTGATCTGTGTGTCTATTTTGGAGCCAGTACCAGGCTGTTTTTATAACTATGGATTTGGAGTATAGACTAAGGGTTGGTATGGTTATACCTCCAGCAGTGTTTTTGTTACTCAGGATTGTCTTTGCTATCCTGGATCTTTTGTGCCTCCATATGAATTTTGAGATTGTTTGGTCAACCTCTTTAAAGAATTGCTTTGGGATTTTAATTGGAATAGCATTGAATCTGTATATTGCCTTTGGTAGGATTGTCATTTTTATGACGTTGATTCTGTCAATCTATGAACATGGGAGGTCTTTCCACCTTCTGGTGTCTTCTGAAATTTCTTTCTTTAAGGTTTTAAAGTTTTCATTATAGAGGTCTCTTACTTCCTTGTTAGGTTTATCCCAAGGTATTTCATTGTTTTAGGTGCTATAATAAATGGGATTGTTTCTCTCAGGGCTTTTTCACTTCTTTTATTCTGGGCATATAGGAAGGCCACTGATTTTTTTGCATTTATTTTGTATCCTGCCACCCTGCTGAACTTCTGTATTAGTTCCAGGAGCTTCCTGGTGGAGTTTTTGAGATCATTCAGGTATAAGATCATGTCATCTGAAAGTAGAGATAATTTGACTTCTTCCTTGCCGATTTGAATCCCTTTTATGTCCCTTTCTTGTCTTATGGCTTCAGCTAAGACTTCAAGTACAATATTGAATAGAAGTGGTGAGAGTGGATAGCCTTGTCTAGTTCCTGATCAAAGTGGGAATGCTTCAAATTTTTCCCCATTGAGTATAGTCCTTGGTGTTGGCTTGTTGTCTACAGTTTTATTATATTCATAAAGGTTCCTTCCATTCCAACCTTCTCATAAAGGGCTATTGGATCTTGTCAAAAGCTTTTTCTACATCTATCGAGAGAATCATGTGGTCTTCAACTTTGGCCTGGTTTATATGGTGAATTACATTTATTGATTTGAGTATGTTTTCTTTTTTAATTGTATCTTTATTAGGTTTTGGGATTAAGACAATATTAGCTTCATAGAAGGAATTTGGTAGTGTTCCTTCCTTTGCTATTTGATGGAACAGTTTAAGGAGTATTGGTGTTATTAGCTCCTTAAATGTGTGGTAGAACTCTGTGCTGAATCCATCTGGTCCAGTACATTATTTGGTGGGAAGATTTGAGATTACTTTCTCGATTTCCTCATATGTCATAGGACTATTTAAATAATTCACAACTTCCTGATTCAATTTCAGTAAGTTGTGCTTACTTAGGAATTCATCCATCTCTTTTGTATTGTCAAATTTCACAGGGCATAAGTTTTTGAAATATGACATTATAATTCTCTGGATTTCTTGGGTATCAGTAGTGATAACTCCATTTTCATTTCTAATTTTGTTAATTTCTGTTTTCTTTCTCTTGTTTTTGGTTAATTTAGCTAGGGGTCTATCAATCTTATTGATTTTTTCAAAAAACCAGTTTTCTGAATGGTTGATTTTCTGTATTGTATTCCTAATCTTGATTTTGGATATTTCTTCCCTTATTTTGCTAATCTCCTCCCTTCTACTGCTTTTGGGATCAGATTACTCTAGTGTCTCTAAAGCTTTTAGGTGCATTGTTATTTATTTCTGATGTTTCCATTTTTTTGATGTATGCATTAAAAGCTATGAACTTACCTCTTAGGACAGCTTTCATTGTGTCCCAGAGATTTTGGTAAGTTGTATTTTCATTATCGTTCACTTTCAGGAAATCTTGGATTTCCTTTGTAATTTCTTCCTGAATCCAATTCTCATTCAGCATCATAGTGTTAAGTTTCCAGGAGTTAGTGTATTTTCTGTTGCTTGTTGTGTTGTGGATGTCATGCTTTAGGCCATGGTGGTCTGAGAAGGTACAGGCTAGAATTTCAGCATTCCTGTATATGTGGAGATTCGTTATGTGGCCCAATATGTGATCTATTTTGGAGAAAGTTCCGTATGCTGCTGAGAAAAATGTGCATTCTTTGGTGCGTGGATGAAGAGTTCGATAGAGATCTGTAAGGTCCATTTCACTAAGGGTTTGATTAAGCTCCAAAGTATCTCTGTTAAGTTTTTTACCTGTTGATCTATCCCATGTTGAGAAGGCAGTATTGAAATCCCCAAGAATTATTGTTTTGGTATTGATTTCTTGTTTTAGACACTGTAGGGTTTTCTTAATGAATGTGGAGGGGCCCGTATTGGGTCATATATGTTCAGTATTGTGAAGTCTTCCTGATGAATTGTACCTGTGACTAAAATGTAGTATCCATCTGTGTCTCTTATGATGTTTTTTGGATTGAAGTCCACTTTGTCCGATAGCATAAAGGGTACCCCTGACTGTTTTCTGTTTCTAGTAGCTTGTAAAATTTATGCTCAGCCTTTTATTTTTAGGATGTGCCTATCTTTTGTGGTGAGGTGGGTTTCCTGCAGGCATCAGATTGATGGATTGTGATTTTTAATCCAAATTTGTAATCTGTCTCTCTTGATTGGTGAGTTAATTCCATTAACATTAACATTTAGTGTTATAATGGATAACCTATTTTTAATTCCAGACATTTATTTTGCTTAGTGGCTTTTGTAAGTATATTGTTTTGCTTTTAATGGTGTTATACTTCCCTTCTGTTCTCCTGGATATGCCTGTTTTTTTTCTTCAAGTCTGAGTATCATTTCTAGCATTTTTTGAAGGCCTGGTTTGGTGGACATGTATCCCTTCAAGTTGTCTTTGTGCTGGAACATAGTTTTGCAGGGTATATCAGCCTGGGTTGACATTTTTGCTCATTCAATACTTGAAGTACGTCTCTCAGAGCTTTTCTTGTTTTTCCTGTTTCCATTGAGAAGTCATTTGTTATTTTAATAGGTTTACCTTTAAAAGTGACTTTTTTTTCCCTTGAAGCTCTCAGCACATTTTCTTTGTCTTTTTTTTAAAAGATTTTTATTATTATTATTATTCATTATGTATTCAATTGTGCGTGTGTGGGCGTGTGTGTATGTATGTGCATGTGTGTAGAACCACGGATGAATTCGGGAATCACCAGGGACCGCCTCTACCTCCTTGTTTACTCTGCCCAGGGATTTACAGGCTCCGCCCACCAGGACCAAAAACGCAGGCCACCCCCCGCTTCTGCCCGGCGTCTATACGTGGGGTCTAGGATCTGAACTCAGGACCTTCCACCTGCAAGGCAGAGGCTTAACCTCTGAGCCACCTCTCCAGCCCCCTTTTCTTTGTCTTGAATGTGGAGTGTTTTGACCATTATTTGCCGTGGGGAGTTTCTATTTTGGTCATATATGTTTGGGGTGCAGAATGCCTCTTGTATTTGGATGAGCCTCTCATTCTTTAGATGAGATAAGGATTTCCCTTATGATAGTTTGAAAAATTTCCACAGGTGTGATATTTTGGTATTCTTGCTCTGGTATTCCATGGATGCACATGTTAGGCTTCTTCAGGATGTCCCATAACTCTTGAATATTCCTATCAAGTATCTTTTTGGCTTTAAGAACCTCTTCCATTGAGCTGGTTGATTCTTCCACTTTGTCTTCAAGATCTGAAATTCTATTTTCTGCTTCGTTAGTTCTCCTGGTAAGACTCTCTGTTGAGTTTTGGGTTGAGGATAACTTGTCTTTTAGTTCAATTTTAAACTCTTCCTGAGACTGTTTCAACTGCTCTATGCCTATTTTTTTTTCTTTAACTGTTTTTCTCAACTCCTCCAGGTGTCTGTTGTGTTCCTGGACCATGAGCTATGGATCAATGGAGCATTCTTTATGGGCAGAAATTACTTTTTTAAGATATATATTTCTTTTTTTCTCTTCCCTTAATCCCCATTCATCTTCCCTTTTATGTCCCTCCTATTTTCATCCTATCACTATGTGGCCCACTGTGGTTAATCTAGTTTATCTTTGATGTCATACTTCATATGCCTGACATGATTCATGCTCCAGCAAGTATCATATATCATTGGGTATAGCATTGAGGATAGCCTCTTCCCTATCAGTATTAGTTCTCAAAAGTCTCTCAGGGAGAGGTGGAGCTTCTTGAGATCTTTTCCCTTTTCTGGTGAGATGTTGATAGGAAGTTTCCAAGCAGTCCTTTTGAAAGTATACAGATCTGCCATGAAATCATGCATACCTCAGTTCTATTGTGCTCAGGGTATAATGTCTGTCCTACCACTGTCCCATGTTAGGCTCCTATGACCTTACTGTCCCCTTTTCCATGATGTTCCCTGAGTCTTAGGTTGAGGACAAATGCAGCTGATTAGAGCCAATGGTCCACAGTCACTTATTTTCTTCAATTTGACTAGCTGTATTTTCTGTAGTAAGCACCTTCTGTTGCAGAAGGAAGCTTCATGCTTGAGTGCTGAGTGCTCCTCCAATGTATGGGTATAACAGATGTTTAAATGTTGGTGTAGTGTCTCCATTGTCAAAATTCATAGCCTACTCTTCCCTGGCACCTATGTCTTCCCCTTCATAGATTCTCATATTAGTTTACAGTGACAGGAATGTGGTCCCTGCTGACAAACATGCCTTAAATTTGATCTGTTGGTTGCCTCCTTGACATTCATGCCACTATTACACAAATGGTCCCCTCTTGGCATTGTTATTGTTATTGCCATTTATAGATTTCACAGATTGAGAGTTTTGATTACTTTTCTCCCCCAGCAACTTCTATACTGCTCTCTGGTCTTTGTAAGCTATCCAGAAAGGGGGAAGCTTCCAGACCAGTGCCAGCTGGTGTTTTTTGTCCATATTCTGTGATGATATGTGTTGTCCCTTCAGTAATAAGAACTTATTGTCAGTTTCTGGAGCCAACACTGGTTAATACTTATTAGCTGCTGTATTTGGTCTAATGACCCATCATCAGCTAAATTTCTGTACATTAGTAAGAAGAGTTTCTTGATTATTCTTCTCCATTGGACTATCCAGTTGTGCTAAACCTCCTTTTTCCCTTATTTAATTTCTTTAACAATATTTTAAAATAAACTGACTATAAATACAACAGTTTGTTCCTGAATGTAGAATCTTACCAATTTATCTGTATTTTTACTGTTGGTATATTAGTGGCTCAACAGATGTAGTTTTGTAATGAACATTGGAAGCACATGTCCTCTCTCACTTTTTTTTCTAAACTCTTTTATTTGTGTCTCTTACACTTCTGTAGGAATTTCAGGAATAACTGGTCAATTTCTGAAAATTCCATGTGGTGCCATTTTGGTGGATATTGTCAAATAGAACATGGTCATTTAGCAATACTAATTAAGAATTTCAAATCCTTAAATATGAATGTCCATTTACATCCTTTCGAGTTTCTTCTTTCAATGTTTTAGTCTCAGCAGTATAAATTTTATTCTTTTGTCAAATCTATTTTCTTTTATTAAATTTATTTTTAATGTTTAATTTTTATTATACCATTATTGAACATATTTTCCAAGTATTTTATTATTATTATTATTGCCTGTGGGTCTGTGTGTTTGTGTGTTTATGTGTATCATAGAGCACTGTGTGCCTGTGGAGGCCCAAAGGTGACTTTGTAAATCATACTGCATTGTGCTACCTCTTTTTTGCTTGCTCTGATGTTTCCCAAGCTCCACATACCAGGGCATGAAGTACAGGCTGCCACCATTTCTGCCTGGCATTTTCATGTAGGATTTGGAATCCCAACACAGGATCTTCTGCTTTTGAAGCAGACAATTATTCTTTGAATCATCTCTCCATCTCCTAAGTGTTATTTTTAAGTTGTCTATTATTAGCATATGGAGAAATAGTTTAAAAAATCTTACTTTTTTCCTGGAAACTTGCTGAATTTTTAGCTTTAATTTTTCATGAATTTCTTAGAATTTTTCAATATACAAGGACATGCTCATGTTGAAAATAGTGTATTTCTTTTCTAACTTGAACTTGTAAAACCTTTTATCTTACTCAGTTTCCCTACTAAGGCTTGTAATTTAGGGGGCCTACAAGATATCATAGTGGGCCAAATGCTTTTATTCATGCCGATGGTTCCAGTATAATCATGATGATGGCTGGGGAAAGGAGAGGCTATAACAGCGTTAGGAGCCTAAGAAGCTAAGCCACCCACATTCATAGCAATAGCAGATGATCAAGTATCGATGTTGCATTCTGTTTTGACTGTGTTTCTCTTTGGCTTGATTTCTCAATCCATTCACATTTAATCCATTTTTATACATTTGGCTTTTATGACTGTGACATTTCAGTTTTTATGTCTTTTTCTTTTGGTCTTACCCTACTTCCCTTGTCACCACATAAATATTTTGAGTGAAATCATTTAACTGCTGTAGTGTGATCTTATTACTTAGTTATTAGAGCTTACTCTGGACTTATCACAAACCTCCTTTCAGCATCTACTGCAGATTTATGCAAATGCTGTCATCATTACACACATTATGTCTAAATACAACAAAATTTGCAAACTAAGGTAGGTAAGGGAAGTAATGAAGTAAATATACAATTATCCAGACTGTGATCTGAAAGTACTATGTGATATTTTTACCATATTCATTTTTTTCTCTGGGTTTCAGTTGCTATTTGGTGTCATTTTCTTATGCTGGTGAAGTACTGCCCTCCTCCATGCCCTTTATGCTCTTCTTTTAAAACCCTACATATCTGTCTATTAGAGATCCTATGGTACAATTATGTATTAGTCAGGGTTCTCTGAAGAAACAGAATCTATAGACTGTAATATATGTATACATATATAAACAAGTTTATTGAAAAAAAAAACTCACAGAAAAATAGTGTCCTTCACAATAGCTGCCTGCAGCAGCCTCCTTCCTGGCTGGAATGTTCCACAAAGCCCGAAGATCCCAGAAAGGTCTCAAGTCTTTGCTCCTCTGGAGGGTCGAAGACGCTGGGTTCTGACATCAGTGTAGAACAGCTGGGCTCTGACGTCAGCGATCAACAGCGAACAGCAGCAAGGCCCAGAGACCAGGCTCCAAAGGCAGTGGGAACAGCAACAATGAGGTGGGAAAGGGGAAGCTCCAAGTCAGCCAAGGACAGAGGCAGCAGCAGCAGCAACAAAGAAGGCCACAATACTCCAAGGCGAACAATGTGCATGCAGAGTGGACTCCACAGCAAGTTAACGCCAGATCAGGGAAGAGCAAGTCCCTCCTTCTTGCACCTCCTATTATCCGGTCCACCACTGGAAAGTACCACCCACTATGGGCTGGGTTCTCCAGAGTAATCAGTCAAGTATCTACAGGCTTGTTCTGGAGGCATTCCAACCATTAACCTTCCACTGGCTGCCCCCAAAGTCTGCAACTCTCAAGTTGGCATTGAAATGCAACCAGAACAAATTATATCACATACTGTTTTAATGTAATTTCTTTTTAAAATAATGAAGAGAAAAGAGGGAAGAATACAATGAATATGTATTCATTGTCTATAAGATTATAATTTTTTTTTGGCTGGCATTGTTTGCCTCTGGGTGTGTATTTTCATTTCTGGAGTAATTTGCTTATACAAATTACTTTCCTTGGAAGTTTTGTGTGTGTGTGTGTGTGTGTGTGTGTGCGCGTGCATGTGTGTGTGTCTGGGAGAGAGAAAGAGAGAGAAGCTGATTGAATCACAATGAATTCTTTATTTTAATCTGTGTCTTTCCTTACTTATTGAAAGATTATTTTTCTAGATATGAGATCTCAGCATCCTGAAAGTGTCCTGGATTGCCTTCTGAGAGCAGTTGCTTCTGATGTTACTTTTGCTATGGTTCCAATGAGATGCTTTCAAGATTGTATATTGATCTTTAGTTTTCAAACTTTTTTTCTCTTCCCTTGATCCCCATTCCTTTCCCGAGCATGACAAGACTGAGTTATACACGAAAGATATGAAGTAATAGAAAGGAAGGAACATAAGAGAGGGAGGGAGGTGACAATCATAAGAATATACTATATACAGGTATGAACCCATCAGTGATGAGTTCAATAAAAGTTGTTGAAAAGCACTCACAAAAGCATCCAATCAAACAAGCAAGTGTCAGTCTATTGCATGGGAAAAAAATCATTTGACAGAGAACTAAATATTAGAATATATAAAGAACTCAAAAAACTTTACAACAAAAAATCCCCCAAATAAATGTCCATTCAATAAAAGGATAAGTGAAACACAGAGAAGTTTAGATAACCAATAAATATGTAAGGAATGCTCAGTGTCTTTCATCTTTAGCAATTAGGTAATTACAAAGAAAATATATTATTTTATTTCACCCCATCAGAATGACTTGCAATAGTTAAGCCTGAGTGTCAACTTGACATGTGGGGGGGGGCAGGAAACAGGCAACCAATCATCTTAGAGGTCAAGCCAGCACACAGGCTGTATGTAGCAAAGTTTCTTCAAAACATCCTGAGCTTATGTCCTCCTGACTTCCTCCATTAAAACATCCTGAGGTGTTCTAAACATCCTGACTTCCTCCAGGTGCCATCTTTGTCTAAGCTTGCCAGATTATTGAGGTCACCTAGTCTAAACCCCCTGAAGTCCCCTCTTTTTGTTTTGTAATGAGGTGGGATCAAAGGCTCGTTCCTCAACAGAACCCCAGGGGAGCACCTCATGAAAGTGGCTACATCCTTAGGGTAGTCCTCTCTATTGAGGAATCTGAGCAACCTCTTAGAAGGCCAATTGTATCCAAGGGTCCTGAGGTCCTCCAGTGGTGTCTCCTCTAGGATCTGCACAAGCATAATCATCTTTTGTTGTGTAGTATGATTGTTCTGTATTATCTTTCTTATGGTGTATATAATCCATAGCAAATCAAGCCCAACAATACAGGCCATGGGCTGGGGAACTAAGTCCCAACCCATTGGTTGCAGCATACCGGGATTAATTACATACCTCCAAAGCAATCCCCCTCCCACAAGTT
The DNA here is from genome assembly GCA_023101885.1 of Typhlomys cinereus. Lineage (NCBI taxonomy): Eukaryota > Metazoa > Chordata > Mammalia > Rodentia > Platacanthomyidae > Typhlomys > Typhlomys cinereus. Next base: position 1,872,812 of record JALPQD010000016.1, on the reverse strand, counting down.
CTACTGGTAGCAGTAGCAAGAGCACCACAAGTCCGTAGCCTTTAAGCCTTCTCTGATGATCCATGAGCATAGCATTAAGTATGTCCAGGTGAGGAACACCGCCAAGACGATTTCAGTCTCTCTCAAAGGGTTGAGTTGATCTTTCCAAGCTGATGGCTTAGGTTGGAAGTAGTAAATGTGATGGCCCATCCCTTGTTCAGCATGGCCTGTGTGGAGAGATGATAAAATCTATCTCAAGGGCGATGTTGCCCATGGATGTGGTTAGGTCTATGTTTGTTTCTCTTTTTTCTTTTCTTTCCCCTTTTATGAGTATTAGTCAAGAGCCTGTTGAACCTGTTGCAGAGCCACCTTCTTTCTTTTTGTCCTTATTAGTCTTTGGCGGTGTCTGACTCTGGTTGGTCAGGGTCATCTTTCCCCTAACAATGGAATTTAAGATTTCTAGCAGGCACCCATATGGGGTTTGAGCCTCCTATAGGGTAGACAGACCTGAAGCCTCAACCCATCGTTAATAATGAGTCTGGGCCTCTCCATTGGCCCATAATAGGATTCTTCCATTGAACCTGTATTTCAGATCTCTGTTCTTGTCGCCCCCAATGTTTTTGGAAATGTGATTTTTTTGAAAATTGAGAATGTTAGTAGTGAACAAGCCATATTTAATTGTTGGTAGTGGCTTATTCCCCCCTTTTGTTTTTGTAATTGGGCCTTAATATTTTGATGATTGCATTCTACAATTATTTCTTGTAAGGCCCTGTAATTTTTCCTGAGAGAGAGGCCATTGTGCCACCCATATAGGAGGTCTGGGGGACCATTGAATGGTAAGCACCTGTGGAGCAGTGGCCTCTAGCATTGGGGGGGTACCTGAGGCCTCTTTAGAGGGTCCCCCCGATAACTAAAGAGAAAATCCTCCTGGAGGGGAGGCGCACGGGTGGCCTCCTCCATGTCTAGAATGTCTTCATTGTGATCAGTAGTTATTATGCCTGTGCTTCCCCAAGAATGTCCTGTCCCAAGAGAATGGCAGATAAACCTGGGGCTATTAGGGGGCAGACTTCACCCCATGTCCCATCAGCATTCTGCCACCAAAGCCGGTCTTTGATCTCCTCTGATTTAGTATTTCCTCCCATTGCCAGGATTTGATGGCCTGGGATGAGGGATCAATGGTGAAGAACTTCTTCTTTTCTATGTACAGTTCTATCTGCCCCTGTGTCAATTAGATAGTGGAATTTTTTTCCCTGCATAAAAATATCCATCTTGGGTCATAGCCTTGGGATAATGGGAACTGTCCAATTTGCAAAAGGTCTTTGAGTGGGCTGCATTATATGCATTGGGGTTTGGGTAGGTGGGGATTTCTATATTGGACCCCCTTGGTTTGACGGGGCTGGAGGATGTCCCATAGTTAGTTTAAAGTTCTCCCTTCTATATCAAATTTTGCCAATGGTAGCCCTTGTGACAATGGGGGCAGGAAGCCATGGGGGCTCCTTTAGAAACCCCCTTTTTATAGTATTTATAGGCTTTGGTAGGCTCCCATTTTTTGGACAGTTTCTCTTAATGTGTCCTAGTTGACCACATCCAAAACATTGTCCTGCATTATCTCTTGTAGGTATATTCCCCCTTTTTTGGGCCCCAGTTACCCCCCAAAAGTTTGGGTTAGGGCAGATGTCAATGCCTCTTCTGGGCTTGTAATGCCGCAGTCATGGACCTAGTTTGTTGCAACGGCTTGTGTCCCTATTGCTTTAGAGCCAATTATTCATTGGCCCATGGACCTCTCCTTGAGGCCAGCACAAGCCAATTTATGATCCCCATTCATTCCCTTCCAAACAAGCAGTTTGGTAAATTGGTCTCCTAGAGGGCCAGGTAGGAGCTTGTATCTTAGACTTTTTTCCACCTTGTCTATAAATTCAGGAAGAGGTTCCGTGGGCTTTTGGGTCACCTCTCCTATGGGAGCCTCTGATGGTCCTTCATCCAGTTTCTTCCAGGTGGCAAAACCAAAGCCGGAACCTGATCAGCATATGGAGGGGCAATGGCTGCCTGTTGGGACCCCGTAGAGTATTGATCGGAATCCCTTCGAGCATCCTGAATGAAATGGGAATCTGTGGATTAGCCGCTTGATTCCTCTCGGCCTGTATGCCTCATTCTTCTTTAAAGAGGGCACACCATTTAATAAAGGTGGGTTTAGGAAAGACAGCCTTGGTAAGGTGCATGCAGTCCTTAGTGGTATAAGGCCGATGGGCCAAGTTTTGAAGCAGCATCTCTACCCAGGGTGAGTTAGGCCCATCCTCAGCTACCACCTTTTTTAATTCCTTAAGATTTTTGGCTTCCCAAGGATACCATGCTGCTGGGCAATTCACCCTGGGCTTAAGGTTTACTGGGAATGCCTTGAGAGCTCTATGGTTCAGTCCCCAGCTGAGGTTCCTGTAAGCTGGAGGTTGAGATTGTAAGGTTTCATAATCCCCATATCTCATTTTGTCAGTTGGTGAGGGTGAACAGGCGAGAGTCCAGTATGCCTGTTCAGGGAGGTCTCTTCTTAGTGATCCTGGGAGACATTTTAGGCCAATCTGCCATTTTAGATGGGGTAAGTCTCACTTTTAGAATATCTTTCCTTTTTTATTGAATTTCTCCCAATCTACAAAGAATGGGCAATGCCAGCCAGGCAAGGATCAAACAAATTGGCAGACATGATCCAGGGGGCAGGTTGTATTACTACCTCCCAAACCTTTAAGGCATTGGAGTCAGAGATTTCGAGGCCCCTACTTTAAGCATATATCTCAATGCCTTAAGCGCCAGGTCCAGGAGAAGCAAGGGTTTAAAAAAAAGAGCAGCACAAACAAAAGGAGCAGCAGGAGCATCAGGAGTATCAGAAGCAGCAGGGGCAGAAGGAGGAGGAGCAACATGAACAGAACAAACTTATTAGTTGTTACCCATCTCTTGGGGTCTCACTCACCTCGTAGACTGCTTAGCCCCGAGCGAATTCTTCCACACTCCACAAACTCTTCAGGCCCCATGTTGGGCATCAGATGTAGAGGTCCCTGGGGATCATAGCTCTGTCCTGCAGGCTGGTTCCCCAGGTCCTCCACAAAGGGTATCAGGGAAAAGTGATGTTGTAGTTCACAAGATTAAACTGTCAGTGTCACAGCAGATTTCTTGAGATTAAAATTTTAAAACTGACAAGAAGCATTGAACTTTGAAATAATCGGGTCATGTTCTTAGACACCTTATGCATATATGTGGTAGTTGTATCCTCCACATGTCATTCAGTCAATGGCCCAATATCAGGAGATCTTTTCTTCAAAACAGTAAAACTCCAGAAATTTGGAAGAACTTATGAGGAAAACATTAAAAGTCGAGAAAGCTGAGTTGAATATCAATTCATTTTATAATTATAGATATTTGCAAATGTTCCTAGGTATGGCTGCTTAATTTCTGTTCTCTATTTTTAAATAACTTTCTCCTTTTGTAAAGAAAGTAAAACCAGGCAGCAGTCTTGTCAAATCACTGTTTTGTATTTTCTCTCTTAAAAAAATCTTCAGTATTCAGTATGCCTATAAATTTAAGTGTAGCTAAATTCAACTTTGAGAAATTTAAGCAAATATAGTGATGATAGACAACATTTCAATTTTAATCACCTATATTTTTACCATCTCAATGTGGTGAGAGTAGCAGAATGTCATGTAAATACTTTTTTTGGTATTTTCTAACAAGCTAATGAAGAAAACTGGCTCAAACTGGTCCTATGTTTGAATTTCCTTTAATACTCTGCTCCAGTTTAAAACACTGTTACAGTCAGTCCAACACAGTTTCTCATCTCAGTTTGATTTCTCAAATTCTATTTCTCTAAAATTAAACATTAATGCAATCCTATTTTGGTTAGAATGAGAGACATTCAGCTTGTTGTTGCAGTTTATTTTCCATTCTTTTGGAATAAAAAATACTTAGCCATCAAAATATTTGTGTTTTTCTAGTTATCCTTTCAATGACATACCAGACCCTGTCAAAAGATCCAGACCTGCCTGGTTTTCTTTTCTTAGCACTGATGCTCACAGTATGACTTTCCATATTGTGAGGATGGTTATAGCATGTATTTTATAGACATTAAAGATACATTAAAAAAAAACAGTGTTCTGTCTCTTCTAGAAAGATGCTTTTACAACATAATGAATTACAGAGTTAAGATTTTTTCCCCTTATCTCTGAAACAACATTTGGTAAATGACCTTCTAATTTAACTTATTATCTCCAAAACCTTTAAGTTAACAGTTCTGTAATTCACTTCTCAGAGTAAGACAAGACCTGACCTTTTACTGATATATATATATACCAAATTTATCAACAATTTGCTTTTTATATAATTATAACAAAAACCAGCATATTTGTATATGATATTTTAAAGTAAGCCTAAATCATCAAAAAATTGGAAGTTTTTTTGAAATATGGAATATATGCTAGTGTTAACAACATCTTTCATCTGTGTGCCCCAATAGCCATTCTGCCTTTCTGCCCCAGACCCAAACCAGACCAGACTTGGCAGATTCCCTGCTTCTCAGGTAAGTCCCCTAAACCATGCCCCAGGCCTCAGGTCATCTGCGCAATCTCATTAGTAGCCAGCCTGAATTTCTGTTCCTGGAAGAAGGCCTCTAACCCACACCCCAGGCCTCAGGTGATCTCAGCTCCCCACTAGTCCACTCTGCCTTTCTATTCCTGGCCCCTGACCCAGACCGGGAGGGACTCCCTGCTCCTCAGAATTCAACAGAGTCCAGTGAAAACCCAAGCAAAGGGCAAGGGGATCAACACCATTCATCTGAGGTCTTCTAAAATCATCCCATCATACAGGAGAGAATCTTCACATCCAGCTCTAAGATAAATAGACCCTTTTTACAATGTTCTTCCTCTCAATTATTAGTCACTGTAGTTTAACATTTCCATATAGCCACCCAAAAGCCCAGACAACTTCAGGGACTGTACCATTCACACTCACATGTCACTAAGGAAGTGAACATAAAAAACGCACTACCATAATAATCTTCAATCCCTATCTACTAAACCTGCCGTAAATTGATGTACTAACAGTCCAATAGCCTCATCTAGGAAATAATACCAACACCAGACAGGAAAACCCAACTCTAAGATAAACACTAGCAATAACTGCTCAAATGTAGTAATACCATCTAATTCAGTTCGGCCAAAAACACACCAAAACCAAAAAGGAGGACAAAAGAGATAAAACAAAAATGCTCAGCTCACAGCACAAGTCCATGAGAAACAAAAACCAAGACAACAAATCTCCCACAAAGAGAATCAAACTCACAGAAAATAGCCAAGAAAGCCATAACAAAGATAATGATTTTCAAAGGCTGATCTTTACTATTATCAAAACAATAAAAGAGGAAATCTGGAAGGAGCTAAATAACTTCATCAGTCAGTTCTAATAGGAACACAACAGGAACTTGGAGATGAGAAAAGCAGTTGAAGAAACAAAAATAGGCATAGAGCAGTTAAAACAATCTCAAGCAGAGCTTAAACTCCATCTTCAACCCAGACCTCAACAGAGTCTCATCATCAGAACAATGAAGCAGAAAATAGAGTAACAGATCTTGAAGACAAACTAGAAGAACTAACCAGTTCAATCGAAGAGATTGTTAAAGCCAAAAAGATACTTTAGAGGAATATTCAAGAGTTATGGGACACCTTGAAGAAGCCTAATATGTGCATTCATGGAATACCAAACAAGAATCCCAAAATATCATAACTGAATTTGAAAAATATCAAATTATCATAACTTTCCACATCTAAAGAAAGAGAGGCCCATCTAAATGCAAGAGGAATTCCACAACCCAAATACATATAAACCAAAATATAAATTAGCCATTGTAAATAATAGTCAAAACACTCCACATACAAGGAAAAGAAAATATGCTGAGAGCTTCAAGAGAAAAAAAAAGTTACTTTTAAAGGTAAACCTATTGAAATAATAAATGATTTTTCTTTTTTATCATTATTATTTCTTTATTTTATTATTGTTATTTATTCAACTGTGTGCATGTGCGTGTGTATGTGCGCGCATGTGTGTGTGTCTGTGTGTGTGTAGAACCACGGACGAATTCGCGAACCACCATGGACACCTCCACCTCCTTCTGCCCCGGGATTCATAGGCTCCGCCCTACCAGGACCAGAAGCGCAGGCCGCCCCCGCTTTCCCCTTGCATCTATACGTGGGATCTGGGATCCGAACTCAGGACCTTCCGCCTGCAAGGCGGAGGCTTAACCCCGGAGCCACCTCTCCAGCCCTATCATTATTATTTCTGCTCATACAACTTAACAGGTATACCAGTCCTCTCCCTCCCTTCACCTCCACCTGACCCCCATGCTCCCCCTTCCCCTCCCCCCTTCCGCATCCCCCAGTGTCTCCTCCCCCCAATCCCCAGAGCATCCTTTAATGTGCATGCCAAACTCTCCTCTGGGTCCTCCTCTCTGATGAGGTGAAAGGATCCAGGGGCATTTCCCAGAACCCTCTCCTGTCTTCCCCTAAAGCTTAGGAACACTACTGTGACTGTCAATACCTACCCTCCAAGGATCCTAGTGCCTTTAGTCCATGCTAGACTTTGTGGGGTCAATAATGTGTTGGACATAGCACAAGTTATGCAAAGTCCTATTATGACTGCTTTGGTCCTAACTTGTGTGAAGTATCTTGTATATCATTACTCTTCCCATCCCTGTGCTCTTACAATATCCGCCCCCTCTTCCGCAAATTTCCCTGAGCTTCAGGATGGGGAGAGATTAGGCAGGCCTGATTAGGCATCCTGATTAGTCAGGATGGGGAGAGATTAGGCAGGTTGATATAGAGTCTCTGATGCTCTGAATTATGGTTTGTTGATTTTTTTTTCGGTTTCGCTATTCCTGCAATGCCCTTGGCTCCATCGTGATGGGTATTGGATGTCGCCCCCTGGACAGAGATAAAAACCTGTTAAATTAGAGTCTTTTCATAAGAGTATATTCAAAGGTAGATGGAATAAAAGTAGGAGACCACTGTGAGAGAGGGGTCAGTAACCCATTTGCAAAATGGTTACTTTGTATCTAGTAGGCTATATTCCCTCCCCTTCTGGTGAGATCAAACCCCATCAGTTGCAAATGATCAGGAAGGAAAGTCTGTGAACTTAACCAGATGTCTCATTACTTATTTGCAGTCCTTGATGGTGACCTATTTTCTCTGCTGTAACATGGTCCCCTCTCTCCTTGTTTCTGGTGGGGCCCTACTTCCCCATCCCTTCTGTTTATAATCTTTACAATTACTGTAGGTATTACAGAGATTTGTCTTTGAGTGTCTCTAAGTGGGTTTGGTACTAGGATTCACCTATTAAGGAATACAAAAGATAGACACATTCTAAAAGTAAAAAGCTGGTCAAAAATTCTTCAAGCTAATGGAACCAAGAAGCAAGCAGGGAAAGCAATTATGCTATTTGACAATGGACTTCAAACCAAAGAAAATCAAAAGAGATACAGAAAGATGCTACATTTAGTCACAGGTAACAATTCATCAGGAAGATTTTACAATACTGAACATATATGCACCTAATATGGGCTCCTCCACATTCATTAAGCAAACAATACAACATCTAAAACAAGAAATCAATCCCAGAATGATAATACTTGGGGATTTCTGTGCAATACTCTCAACATGATATAGATCAACAGGCCAAAAACTAAATCAAACCTTTACTGAAATGGATCTTACAGATCTCTACCTAACCTTCTATCCAAGCACCAAGGAATACACATTCTTCTCATCAGTCCATGGAACTTTCTCCAAAACAGAGCAAACACATATTGGGCTACAAAACTAATCTCCACATATACAGGAAATTATAGCCTGTACCCACATGGTCTAAAGCTTGACATCTGCAACACCACAAATAACAGAAAATACACTAACTCTTGGAAACTAAACACTATGATGCTAAATGAGAAATGGGTTCAAAAAGAAATCAAAAAGGAAATTCAAGATTTCCTAGAATCAAAAGACAATGAAAATATATCAAAATCTCTGGGCAACAATGAAAGCTGTCCTAAGAGGTAAACTTATAACTCTTAATGCTTATATAAAAATGGAAACGTCACAAGTAAATAACTTAACAATGTATCTTAAAGTTTTAGAGACACAAGAGTAAACAAATCCCAAAATCAGTAAAAGAGAGGAAGTTAGCAAAATCAGGGGAGAAATATCTGAAACTGAGATAAGGAAAATGATACAAAGAATTAACCAGAGGAAAAGCTGGTTCTTTGAAAAACACCAGTAAGATTGATACATCCCTAGCTAAATTAATCAAACTCAAGAGAGAGATAAACCAAATTAACAAATGAGAAATGAAAATGGAGTTATCACAATGGATACCCAAGAAATTCAGAGAATTATAAGGTCATATTTCAAAAACATACTCCATGAAATTTGATAACACAAAAGAAATCAATGAATTCCTGAGTAACCAAAACTTACATAAACTGAATCAGGAAGTTTTGAATTATTTAAATAGTCCAATAGCATATGAGGAAATTGATGAAATAATCTAAAATATTCCCACCAAAAAATGTCCTGGACCAGATTGATTCAGCACAGAATTTTACCAGATATTTAAAGACCAACTAACACTACTACTCCTTAAACTGTTCCATAAAATAGTAAAGGAAGGAACACTTCCAAATTCATTCTATGAAGCTAGTATCATACTAATCCCGAAACCCAATAAGTTTATACTTGAAAAAGAAAAATATAGGCCAATCTCTTTGATGAATACAGATATAAATATTCTCAACAAAATCTTTTTTTATTATTATTATTTCTGCTCATACAAACTTAACAGGTACATCGGTCCCCTCCCTTCCTCCATCTCCCCCCGACCCTCCTGCTCCCCCATTCCCTCTCCCCTCCCTCCCCATGCCCCAGGGGTCCCCAATCCCCAGAGTATCCTTTAATGTGCATGCCAAACTCTCCTCTGGGTCCTTCTCTCCGATGAGGTGCAAGTACCCAGGGGCATTTCCTAGAACCTTTTTCTGTGTTCCGCTTAAGCTTTACGAACACTACTGTGACTGTCAGTCCCTAGCCTCCAGGATCCTAGTACCTTTAGTCCATGTTAGACTCTGTGGGGTCAATAATGTGTTGGACATAGCGCAGGTCATGCAAAGTCCTATATGATTGCTTCGGCCCTAACTTGTGTGGAGTATCTTGCATATCATTACTCTTCCATCCTTGTGCTCTTACAATCTTACCGCCCCCTCTCTGCAAATTTCCCTGAGCTTCAGGATGGGGAGAGATTAGGCTGGCCCAGTTCCAAGTGGTTGATATGGAGTCTCTGATGTTCTGAATTATGGTTTGTTGATTTTTCTTTCAGCTTTGTTGGTCCTGCAATGCCTTTGCTCCATCCTGATGGGTATTTGATGTCACCCTTTGCAGTTCTTGATGGTGGCCAATTTTCTCTGCTGTAACATGGTCTCCTCTCTCCTTGTTTCTGGTGCGGCCCTCCTTGCCCATCCCTCCTGTTTATAATCTTTACAATTACTGTAGGTATTACAGGGATTTGTTTTTGAGTGTCTCTAAGTGATTTTGGTACTAGGATCCACTGATTAGGGAATACATACCATGCTTAATTTTCCATGTTTGGGATACTTCACACAATATAATTGTTTCTAATTCCATCCATTTTCCAGCAAATTTCATTAATTCATCATTTTTGATGGCTGTGTAGTATTCTATTGTATAAATGTACCACATTTTCCTTATCTACTCATCAACTCTTGGACATTTGGGCTGATTCCATGACTTTGCTATTGTAAACAGTGTTGCTATGAACATGGTCGTGTTTGCGCTATCAAGGTGAATTTTTGCTGTATGGGGTGTTATTCCTAAAAGTGGAATAGCAGCGTCATATGGCATTTCAATCTTTAACTTCTTTAAGAATCGTCAGACGGGGCCGACTCTCGCCAAGCTCCCAGGTCGCAGGTGAAGAATTCTGCCATCAATATCAGACCCTCTGCCTCTCTGGCCCACCGGGGACCTATGCACATGGTCCACAGAAGACACACTGCTACTCAAAATTCAATAGAGTCCAAAGGAAACTCAAGCAAAACTCTAAAGAACAAAGGGAACACAGGCCATACATCTGGACTCCACTACAACCATTGTATCACATGGGCGAGATTCTTCACATCCAGCCCAAAGATATGTAAACTTCCTTTTTTTTTTTCTTTTCACCTTACTGATCCTTTCTAGTATCAATGCTGTAGATCAACTTCCTCATACAGCCACCCCAAAAACATACAACTCCAGGGAGTACACCACTCACCCTCACATTTCACCAAGACACTAAATCGTAACAGTGCACTACCATACTAATATTCACCCCCTGGTTCCTTAACTGATGTACTAACAGCCTAGTAGCCTCATCTAGGATATAACAATAACAATACACAAACATACCCAATCCAAGGCAAGCACCAGTAATAACTGGCAAGTGTAACAATATCAACTACATTGGTTCAGTGAAAAACACACAGAAACTGAAAGGTCCTAAAAAACAAAACAACAATGTACAAGTCAAAGTGCAGATCCAAGAGAAACAAAAACCAAGAAGACCAATCTCCCACTAAAAGAATCAATCCAATAAAGAGGGATTCCGACCAGAACAAATCCACAGAAAATAGCCAGTAAAGCCAGACCCAACATAACGACTTTCAGAGTATGATCATTACCATGATTAATACTATGAAAGAGGAAATCCGAGAAGAGTTAAACAACCGTATCAACCACTTTGAACAGGAACACAACAGGCACCAGGAGGAGTTGAGAAAAACAGTTCAAGAAACAAAAAACGTATAGAGCAGTTAAACCAGTCTCAGGCAGAGTTTAAAATTGAACTAAAAGACAAGTTATCTTCAACCCAAAACTCAACAGAGAGTCTTATCAGCAGAACAAATGAGGCAGAAAAAAGAATTTCAGATCTTGAAGACAAAGTGGGAGAATTAACCAGCTCAATGGAAGAGATTGTTAAAGCCAAAAAGATACTGGACAGGAACATTCAAGAAATATGGGACACCTTGAAGAAGCCTAACATGTGCATTCATGGAATACCAGAACAAGAATCCCAAAATACCACACCAGAGGAAATATTTTAATTCATCATAAATGAAAACTTCCTACAACTAAAGAATGAGAGGCCTATCCAAATACAAGAGGCATTTCGCACTCCAAACAGATATGACCAAAATAGAAAATTGCCACGGCAAATAATAGTGAAAACATTTCACATTCAAGACAAAGAAAAGGTGCCAAGAGCTTCAAGAGAAAAAAAGCAACTCACTTTTAAAGGTAAACCTATTAGAATAACAAATGACTACTCAATGGAAACAGTAAAAGCAAGAAGAGCTTGGAGAGACATACTTCAAGTATTAAATGAGCAAAAATGCCAACCCAAACTGATATACCTGGCAAAACTATCTGTCATGATTGAGGGAGAAAGAAAAGTTTTTCACAACAACGACAACTTGAAGGGATACATGTCTACCAAACCAGGCCTTCAAAAAATGCTAGAAATGATACTCAAGCTTAAGAAAAGAACAAGCATATCCAGGAGGACAGAAGGGAAGTATAATACCAACAAAATATAAATATCAAACATCATGCTTACAAAATCTACTAAACATAAAAAATGTCCAGAATTAAAAATAATTTCTCCATTATAACATTAAATGTCAATGGCATTAACTCACCGATTAAGAGACATAGATTACAAACTTGGATTAAAAACCACAATCCAACAACTGCTGCCTTCAGGAAACTCATCTCACCACAAAAGATAGGCACGTCCTAAGAATGAAAGGCTGGTGCAAAATCTTGCAAGCTAATGGAACCAGGAAACAGGCAGGGGTAGCAATTATGCTTTCAGACAAAGTGGACTTCAAACCAAAGAAAATCATAAGAGACACACATGGATACTACATTTTACTCACAGGTACAATTCACAAGGAAGACTTCACAATACTGAACATATATTCACCCAATATGGGCCCCTCCACATTCATTAAGAAAACCCTACAGCGTCTAAAACAAGAAATCAACCCTCAAACGATAATTCTTGGGGACTTCAACACCGCCCTCTCAACATGGGATAGATCAACAGGTCAAAAGCTTAACAGAGACACTTTGGAATTTAGTCAAACCCTTAAAGAAATGGACCTTACAGATCTCTATCGAACTTTTCACCCACACACCAAAGAATACACATTTTTCTCAGCAGCACACAGAACTTTCTACAAAATAGATCACATATTGGGCCACAAAACGAATCTAGACATGTACAAAAAACTTGAAATTCTAACCTGTGCCCTGTCAGACCACCACGGCCTAAAGCTGGACATCCACAACACAACAAACAAGAGAAAATACATTAACTCCTGGAAACTTAACAATATGATGCTGAATGAGAACTGGATTCAGGAAGAAATTAAAAAGGAAATTCAAGATTTCCTGAAAGTGAACGATAATGAAAATACAACTTACCAAAATCTCTGGGACACAATGAAAGCTGTCCTAAGAGGTAAGTACATAGCTTTTAATGCCTACATCAAAAGAATCGGAAATAAATAACTTAACGATGTAGCTTAAGGCTTTAGAGAAACTAGAGTAATCTGATCACAAAAGTAGAAGAAGAGAGGAGATTAGCAAAATAAGGGGAGAAATATCTGAAATCGAGACTAAGAAAACGATAGAAAAAAATCAACCAGTCAAAAAGCTGTTTCTTTGAAAAAATCAATAAGATTGATACACCCCTAGCTAAATTAACCAAAAGCAAGAGAGAGAAAACACAAATTAACAAAATTAGAAATGAACATGGAGTTATCACTACTGATATCCAAGAAATCCAGAGAATTATAACATCATATTTCAAAAACTTATACTCTGTGAAGTTTGACAACACAAAAAGATGGATGAATTTCTAAGTAAACACAACTTACCTAAATTGAATCAGGAAATTGTGAATTATTTAAATAGTCCTATAACATATAAGGAAATTGAAGAAGTAATCTCCAATCTTCCCACCAAAAAATGTCCTGGACTAGATGGATTCAGCACAGAATTCTACCAGACATTTAAGGAGTTAATAACACCAATACTCCTTAAACTGTTCCATCAAATAGCAAAGGAAGGAACACTTCTATGAAGCTAATATCGTCTTAATCCCAAAACCTAATAAAGATTCACTTAAAAAAGAAAATTATATGCCGATCTCTCTGATGAACACAGAAGAAAAGATTCTCAACAAAGTCTTAGCAAATAGGATTCAAAAACATATCAAAAAGATCATTGACAGGGACCAAGTAGGCTTCATCCCGGCACACAAGGTTGGTTCAACATACGCAAATAAATAAATGTAATTCATCATGTAAACCAGTCCAAAGTCCAAGACCACATGATACTCTCGATAGATGAAGAAAAAGTCTTTGACAAGATCCAACAGCTTTTTATGATCAAAACGCTAGAAACAGTAGGGATGGAAGGAACCTTTACCAATATAATAAAAGCTGCATACAACAAGCCCACAGCAAGGATTATGCTCAATGGAGAACAATTGGAAGCACTCCCACTTTGATCAGGAATTAGACAAGGCTGTCCTCTCTCACCACTTATATTCAATATTGTACTTGAAGTCTTAGCTGAAGCCATAAGACAAGAAAGGGACATAAGAAACATTCAAATCGGCAAGGAAGAAGTCAAACTATCCCTATTTGCAGATGACATAATATTATACCTGAGGGATCCCAAAAACTCCACCAGGAAGCTCCTGGAACTAATTGAGAAGTTCAGCAGGGTGGCAGGATACAAAATAAATGTGCAAAAATCAGAGGCCTTCCTATATGCCCAGAATGAAAGAAGTGAAAAAGTCTTGAGAGAAACAATCCCATTTACTATAGCCCCTAAAAAAATGAAATACCTTGGTATAAACCTAACCAAGGAGGGAAACGACCTTTACAATGAAAACTTTAAAACCCTAAAGAAAGAAATTGCAGAAGACACCAGAAGATGGAAAGACCTCCCATGTTCCTGGATTGGCAGAATCAACATCGTAAAAATGACCATTCTACCAAAGGCAATATACAAATTCATGCTATATCAATTAAAATCCCAAAGCAATTCGTTAAAGAAGTTGACCAAACAATCTCAAAATTCATATGGAGGCACAAAAGATCCAGGATAGCAAAGACAATCCTGAGTAACAAAAACACTGCTGGAGGTATAACCATGCCAAACCTTAGTCTATACTACAAATCCATAGTTATAAAAACAGCCTGGTACTGGCTCCAAAATAGACACACAGATCAATGGATAAGGGTTGAAGACCCAGATATAAGCCCCCAAAAATACAGCCATTTGATCTTTGACAAAGGGGCCTAAAGAATCCAATGGAAAAAGAACAGTATCTTCAACAAATTGTGCTGGCAACACTGGATCTCCACATGCAAAAGATTAAAGCTGGACCCATACTTGTCACCATGTACAAGAGTTAATTCCAAATGGATCAAGGACCTTGATATAAGGCCAGAGACTATAAAAACCATAGTTGAAAGGATAGGGAACTCCCTCGAGCTGATTGGGCTAGGCCAACATTTCCTAAACAGACATCCAATGGCACAGTCACTGCTACCAACTCTCAACAGTTGGGATCTTGTGAAATTAAAGAGCTTCTGTTCAGATAAAGAGATTGTAACACGAGCTCAAAGGCAACCCACAGAATGGGAGAAAATCTTCACTAACCACATATCTGATAGAGCTCTACTATCCAGAGTGCACAAAGAACTTAGAAAACTAAACTCCAAGGAAAACAATGGCCCAATTAAAAAATGGGCCCTGGAACTTAAAAGAAATTTTACCAGGGATGACATTAAAATCTCTAAGAAATATCTTAAAAAATGCTCCACTTTCTTAGCCATCAGGGAAATGCAAATAAAAACTTCCCTGAGATATCATCTCACCCCGGTCAGGATGGCAAAAATCCACAATACAAACAACACTAAATGCTGGAGAGGATGTGGAGAGAGGGGAACGCTCCTACATTGCTGGTGGGAATGCAGGCTTCTACAGCCACTCTGGTGAGCCGTCTCGAGATTCTTAAAGAAATTAAAGATTGAAATGCCATATGACCCTGCTATCCCACTTTTGGGAATAACCCCCCATGCAGGAGAGGTTCACCTCGATAGCACAAGCATGACCATGTTCATAGCAGTACTGTTTGCAATAGCAAAGTCATGTAATCAACCCACATGTCCAACAGTTGACGAGTGGATAAGGAAAAGTGGTACATCTATATAATGGAGTATTACTCAGCCATCAAAAATGATGAATTACTGGAATTTGCTGGGAAATGGATGTCATTAGAAACAATTATATTAAGTGAAGTATCCCAAACCCTGAAAATTAAGCGCCGTATGTACTCCCTAATAGGTGGCTCCTAGTACCAAACTCATCCAGCCCACATTGAGACACTCAAGGTAAACCTATGTAATACAGTAATTGAGAGGATTATGAATAGGAGGGATGGGGTTGGAGGGCCACACCAGACACAAGGAGAGAGGGGACCATGTTACAGCAGAGAAAATAGGCCTCCATCAAGGACAGCAAGTAAGTAATGTGACACCTGGTTAAGTTCACAGACGTTCGTTCCTGATCATGTACAACTGAAGGGGTATGATCTGACCAGAAGGGGAGGGCATATAGTCTGGCAGATAAAAAGTAATAATTTTGCAAATGGGTGATTGACCCCTCCCTCACTGAGGTTTCCTACTTTTCTTACATCTACCCTTGAATGTGCTATTATAACAAGACTCCAGTTTAACAGCTTTTTGTCTCTGACCAGGGGGTGACATAGAGGGCCCATCAGGATGAAGTGAAGGGCATTGCAGGAGCAGCAAAACTGTAAAAGAAAATCAACAAACCACAATCCAGAACTTCAGAGACTCTATATCAACCAGATAGAACTAGGCCAGCCTAAAATCTCCCCATCCTGAAACTCAGGGACATTTGTGGAAGAGGGGGTGGTAAGACTATAAGAGCAAAAGGATGGTAGGAGCAATGATTTGCAAGATTCTCCACACTAGTTAGGGCCGAAGCAATCATAATAGGACTTTGCATGCCTTGCGCAATGTCCAACACACTATTGACCTCACAAAGTCTAGCATCAGCTAAAGACACCAAGATTCTTGGAGGCAAGGGATTGACAGCCACCGTAGTGTTCCTCTGCTTAAGGGGAACACGAGAAAGGGTTCAGGGAAATGCCACTGGGTCCTTGTACGTCATCGGAGAGGAGGATCCAGAGGAGAGTTAGGCATACACAATAAAGGACTCTCTGGGAATTGGGGGGGAGGCACTGGGGGATGGGGAGGGAGAGAAGGGGGGCAGGGGGTTCGGGGGGAGGAGGGGGGGAGGGAACTGGTCTACCTATTAAGTTAGTATGAGTGGAAATTATAAAAAATGTATTAAAAAAAAAGAATCACCAGACAGCCCGCCACAGTGATTTTATGAGCCTGCACTCCCACCAGCAATGTAGGAGAGTTCCCCTCTCTCCACATCCTCTCTAGCACTTGGTGTTGTTTGTATTGTGGATTTTTGCCATCCTGACCGCAGTGAGATGATATGTCAGGGAAGTTTTGATTTGTATTTCCCTGATGGCTAAGGATGTGGAGCATTTTTTAACATATTTGTTAGAGATTTTAATTTCATCCTTGGTAAAGTTTCTTTGAATTTCCAAGGCCCATTTTTTTTAGTTGGGCCATTTGTTTTCTTGAGGTTTAGTTTTCTAAGTTCTTTGTGCACTCTGGATAATAGAGCTCTATCAGATATGTGATTAGTGAAGATTTTCTCCCATTCTGTGGGTTGCCTTTGTGCTAGAGTTACAATCTCTTTATCTGAACAGAAGCTCTTTAATTTCACAAGATCCCAACTGTTGAGTGTTGGTTGCAGTGACTGTGCTATTATATGTCCATTTAGGAACTGTCTCAACAAAATCTTAACAAATTGGATTCAAAAACATATCAAAAAGATCATTCACTGAGTTCAAGTAAGCTTTATCCCAGGCACAGGAGGCTGGTTCAACATATGCAAATCAATAAATGTAATCCATTTTATAACCTAATCCAAAGTCTAAGACCACATGATACTCTTGATAGAGACAGAAAAAGCTTTTGACAAGATCCAACATCCTTTTATGATCAATACTCTAGTGACAGTTGGAATGGAAAGAACTTATAACAACATAATAAAAACTATATAACAAGCCAACAGCAACAATTATACTCAGTGAGGAAAACCTTGAAGCATTCCCGGTTTGACAAGAAACTAGACAAGGCTGTCCATTCTCACCACTTCTATTCAATATTGTACTTGAAGTCTTAGCTAAAGCCATAATACATGAGAGGCAGATAAAAGGGATTCAAATCAGCAAGGAAGAAGTCAAGATATCTCTATTTGCAGATGTCATGATCTTACACCCGAGTGATTCTAAAAACTCCACCAGGAAACTCCTGGAACTAATACAGAAGTTCAGCAGAGCGGCAGGTTACAAAATAAATTTGCAAAAATCAGTAACCTTCCTATATGCCAAAGATGAAAAAAGTGGAGAAGTTCTAACAGAAACAATCCCTTCTACTACAGGCCCTAAAAAAAATGAAACACCTTGGTATTAATCTAGCCAAAGAAGTGCTCCTGGATTGGCAGAATCAGCATCATAAAAAAGTCCATCCTACCTAAAGCAATATCCAGATTCAATGCTATATCAATCAAAATCCCCAAGCAATTCTTTAAAGAAATTGACCAAACAATCTCAAAATTCCTATGGAAGCGCAAAAGGCCCAGGATAGCAAAAACAATCCTGAATAACAAAAACACTGCTGGAGGTATCACCATACCAAACCTTATCTATACTATAAATCCATTGTAATTAAAATAGCCTGGTACTGTCTCCAAAATAGACCAATAGCTCAATGGATAAGGGTTGAATACCCAGATATAATACCACATAATTACAACCATTTGATCTTTGACAAAGGAGCCCAAAAAATTTAATGGGAAAAGAACAGCATTTTCAACAAATGGTGCTGGCAAAACTGGATATCCGCATGTAGAAGATTAAAAGTGGATCCATACTGTATTTGTCACCATGCACGAAAATTAATTCCAAATGAATCAAGGACTTTAATATTAGGCCACAGACTATAAAAGCCGTATTTGAGAGGTAGGGAATACCCTCAAGCTGATTGGGTTAGGCCAACAGTTTGTAAACAGAAATCCAATAGCCCAGACACTAGAACCATCACTCAACAAATGGGATGTTAGGGAATTAAAGAGCTTCTGTTCAGATAAAGAGATTGTAAATTGAACAAAAAGGCAACCCACGGAATGGGAATAAATCTTCACTAACCACATATCTATTATCCAGAGTGCACAAAGAACTTAAAAATCTAAACAGCAAGTTGATAAATGGCCCTATTAAAAATGGGTTTCAGATATCAAAAGAAACTTTTGTAGGGACAAAATTGAAATGTGTAATAAATATCTTAAAAATACTCCACATCCTTAGCCATCAGGGAAATGCAAATCAAAACTTCCCTGAGATATCATCTCACCTTGGTCAGGATGGCAAATATCCACAATACAAACACCACCAAATGCTGGAGAGGATGTAGAGAAAAGGAAACTTTCCTACATTGCTGGTGGGAATGCAGGCTTATACAACCACTCTGTTGATCAGTATGGCGATTTCTAAAAAAGTTAAAGATTGAAATGCCATATGACTCTCTTATACCATAATCCCCATAATGCAGAAATTCACTACAGTGACACAAGCACAACCATGTTCATAGCAGCACTATGTACAATAGCAAAGTCATGGAATCAACCCAAATGCCCAACAGTTGACGAATCAATAATGAAAATGTAGTACATTTATAAAATAGAATACTATTCAGCCTTCAAAATAGATGAATTAATGAAATCTGCTGGGAAATGGATGAAATTAGGAAAAATTATATTGAGTAAAGTGACCCAGACACAGAAAGTTAGATACCATATGTACTCCATAATATGTGGATTCTAGTTCCAAACCACTTAATGACATATTCAAAGGTAAATCTCTGTAATACCTAATATAATCACAAAGAGGGCCTCAAATAAAAAAAAAAAAGGAAATAGGGGATCACGCTTCACTAGAGAAAATAGGCCATGGTCAAGTATTGCATGTAAGTTGCAAGACATATGGTGGCAGTTCACTCTTACTTCCCTTCCTGGTCACTTGTGACTGAACAGGTTTGTTCTCACCAATCAGGGAGAGTACAGGGACTGGCAGATAGATGGTAACTATCTGGCAAATGGGACACTGTCACTGTCCCCTCCCCCAACTGCTGTGTTGTACTCCTATTCTTCCATTCTACCTTTGAGTCTTCTCTTATATTAAGATCATTTAAACAGTCTTTTATCTTTGGTTAGGACATGACCTTCCATACCAATCAGGATGCAGGGAAAAGCAAAAAAAAAAAAAAAAAGCGAATACAAGAAGAAGCCATAATTCAGAACATTAAAGACCCTACATTAATCACCTGGAATGAGACCAGCCAAATCTCTCCCTATCCTAAAGCTCAGGGAACTTTGCAGAAGGGGGGGCAAGATTGTTAAATGCCTAAAGATGGGGAGTACCAACAATATACAAAATAGTACACATAATTTAGGGCTGCAGCAGTCAGAATTGGACTTTGCCTGACCTGCCCAAAAACGACCCCCCCCAAAGTCTATTGTGGATCACAGGAAAGAAAGCTCCAGGCAGTAGGATCTTTCAAGTTAAGGGATTAAACAGTCACAATAGACTTCCCATACTAATAGGGAGCCCAAGAAGGGACTTTGGGCTATGTCAGAGTCCTGATCCCTTACTACTATTGTGGAGGACTCAGACAGGTTTGACTTTCACACAAAAGAACGCTCCAGAGGATGGGAGGGAGGAAGGGGGAGACACTGGGAGAAGGGGAGGGAGGAAGTGAGGAAGGGGAGAAGAGGGAGAGAGTGCAAGGGGGAGCAACTGGGGAGAAGAGGAGGGAGGGAAAGGACAGAGGTACCTATTTAACTTTTATGATTAGGAAAAAAATAAATTGTGGGAGAAAAAAATCCCCAACATTTTTGTTAGAAAGTGGCTGAGTATGAATGTTGACTCAAAGTGTATTTTCGTTTTGGATCTTATTTTGCATTATGTTGTATTGGATACATTTGCTTGTCTGATATAAATGATGGTACTCAATTTATTTTAATTTACTTTTAATTTATTTATTTAGTGTGTGTGTGCCCGTGTGCGTGTGCGTGTGTGTGTGTGTGTGTGTTTCAGGGTGCTACATGTCCCTGTGGAGGATCAAGGGTTACTTCTGGCATCATTCTGGGTTGCTTCTACCTCCTTTTTGCTTCACTCTGGGATTTCCCATTCTCCATAGCAAGGCCTGAAGTGCAGAACATTGCTGTTTCTACCTGGAATCAGAATTCAAAACCTTCTTCTTGCAAGGAGGCAGTCTTAACCCCTGAGCTGTCTCTCCAGCCTGGACTCTTAATTTCTTATTATTGGACAGTTCTTATTATTTCATTTGAATATTTATTAGCTATGTTAGCTGTGATTGTTATCTTTAATAAGATTTTTGGAACAGTTCTCATATAAAAACAGAAATCAAATTCCCTCTTTTAATTTTAAAGCAATTTCGTCCCTGGATGGTTTTTCCAGAAATACCTTTTTAAACTAATTTTGGGACCCATTTCCTTCCTATGCCCAGGAAGCCATAGAATTCTGGCAACAAAGCAACAAAGAAGAATTTGGACAAAGTGTGTGTTTGTGTAAGTAGATCTGCCTTTGTATCTCAGCCAATCTCTCTGGATTAGGATTTGAAGGATGAATTTAGCAGTATATGCAAAGATGTTGGCACAGACCTGATGCTAAAGAACTGTTATGTCCTTTTTCTTGGTGCATTAATCCTCTGTACTTTGCTGCTTTATTATTCACTTTTTTTTCCTTTCAAATGTCAAGTGTCCAGTAATGTGTCTATCGTACAGCATCATTCAACAAATTTTAGTCACTATTAAAGTTTTTGTCTTTCCATTTTCCCATTATGTTTTCTTATTCTAGTTTCTGTGAAGTTCTTTGTTCTTTAAATAGTAAATGCATTGGTCTCATTTAAATGTATGCTGAGAGGATTCTTGTGTAGGAACTAGTTTTTGTAGTGCCTCTATGTCAGGAGAAAGGGTAAAACAGAAAAAAAGAATATAGCATTAAATAACATGAAAAAGTAGGACAGAAAATCTACCTTTGTCTATTTTGATTGATTTTTAAGTAATATTTTTGAATAGTGAAGTACTCACTGTGATGAATTGTCATGATATTGATATTTTTAGATCACTATCTGGGCTTTTGACTAGCCCATTATCTTGGTAGTATGTCCTGATGTTCAACCAATTTAATAATAATTGAATGTAATGCAATGTATGAAATTTCTGTGTGATTACCCTCAAGATGAACTTTTTATTTCATAAATGATATGATGGCTTTGAAATGAAAACGTAAGATTTCACCTTGAGATAGTTACAGTGATGTTTCAACATAAGTGGCCAGCCATATTCTTCAATCACATTTTTGAAGAGAATGGAATACATCATGTCCATTTGTACATCTTTGAGTTATTATTTTCTTTGAAAATAAGTCTTATTTGCTACTGTCCTTGCATATTTGTCCTAAGTAATGCTTATTATAATAATTGTCTATATAATCTTACAATGCCATTATCTGTTATAGTTTTTATTGCTTATATACATATATGTATATATATATATATATATATATATGATCTGTGATCACATAAAGTCTATAGTTTATTATAAAATTTTGTCCTTACCAATAATTTTTTGTAATTGCAGAAAGTAGTATTTGAGGTGTATCACTGACCTTTGAACCTAGTTTTATTACTTTAATATAGAAGAATGCTACAGAGTATTTTTATTGAAGGTAGGTTGTATCTTTCTCCCCCAGGCTGACAATTTTAGCATTCCAGAGACTTCTTGTTCTCTGCAATCCAGCCAGGAATTTCTCCTGAATCTATGCCTACATCCTACTTAGTGTTCATTGCTAGAGGCATTTTAACTGCAGTTAGTGATTCACTGCATTCCCTCCATACAAATATTAACACATAGAGACATCCCCATAACTGCTTATTTTCTTATTTGATTTTATCAAATATTCCCTTTATTATCAGCAGTCTCATGCATGGTCTACTCCTGCCTCATTGATCATTGAATCCTCTCATTCTGCCCTCTAAACTGATGCCATGTCCTATCATCTGTACCCACAGTTTAGGACATCAGCATATATCAGTTTATTTTTAGCTCTTTATTACTGACACAAAATATCAAAGATAAACAATATAAAGTAACATTATGGCATATGGCTTCTATTCAGTCTCAGGGCTCTATTGCTTATGAGACAATAAGAGGCCAAGCAATTTGGTGGGAGTTCACAGTGGAACAAAATTCTTTCTCATAATGACCAGGAAGCAAAGAAAAAGAGAAAGCACCATGGGTTCCCAAATTCCCTGTAAGGATGTGCCTACACATGTCTTTTCCCACCCATCATCCTCCTGAAGCTTCTTCTACTTCCACTTCCTAGTGCAACAGGCTGGTGACTCAGTCTTCAGCATGTGGGCATTTGAAACACATTTAAAATGCAAACTTTAATATTTGATCCATAGACCCCCAAAGGCTATGCTTAGTTCAAAGTAAAAAGAAATGCATTTATCTCCAAGAGTCCCGAATTTAACAGCTGTTCAAAAATCCAAGTCCCATGTCTCCTTTCAGGATTAAGGCAAACTCAGCCATATGACTCTTCATTGCTTTACCATTTGTTTTACTCACTCTATGAGACATTCCAAGTTTGGATTTACTAAATTAGCAGTTCAACTGCTCATCTTATCCAAAACTTAGAGAGAGACTCCCAGATAAAATGTTGAAACAAATACCTGGAGGCTATGTCCTTATGGTTTGAATGTGAGTTTTCCCCCAGAGATCCATGTGTTTGACTCCTTAGATATTAAAGTTTAGGAAGGTCATGACACCTTTAGGTGAAAACTTGCTAGAAGAAGGCACATCATAGGGGCCTGATCTGGAGGTGGTTAACCCCACCCTGTTCCCTCTCATAGTTGCTCTTGTGGACCACTGCTTACTCTCTCTGCCTTCACGATGGATTTGATCTAAGTTGCCTCCAGCTTCTGCCTTTCACTATGCCATTTCCACCTTAATGGACTGTATCTCCCTTGTGGAACTCCTTTTTTTTCCTTAAGTCGTGTGTAAATGTCTCATAACAGCAGGGAAGAGTAATAGTGACATATGTGGTTCAGTGGAACTGACATATAGAACTAAAACTGCCTCCTACTTATATGATGAATGTAAAAATTTATGGAGAGATCATATTGTTGTCATCTCATTGGCTTCCACAGCGTGTGTCTACCCTATCATAGAAGCTTCTGTACTATGGTCTCATTGCTCACTTACTTAAACTGTATGTGGTCTCTGTCTACTATGTTTGTGCTATTCCTTCTTACCCCTGCCATTTCTTACATAGGTGTTATGCTTTGTAACTCAAGAGATGTTAAGTAAGTGTTCACTGGATGCACAAGCTATTACATTAACCTTTAACTTGACTTCTTACTTATGTTAAACAATATAATTATTTTTGGCTTGATTGCTTATATGAAGCCAACATTTACTCCGGGCCAATTATGGCTGAATATATATGTAACAATATTCCACATTCTGGTTTCATTAAATTTTCTCCTGGGATTTACATGCTAAACCTACTCAGTCCACAGTTTGGATATTTTATCTGATTAAAGCTGCTGCTACCTTGTTAGAATTCTCTTTGTTGTGCTCCACAAGGGAAAAGGATGTTCAATTTAGCTGTTTCAAATTAGAAACTAGCATATTAAAGGCAGAGAAGCTTTGGAATAAAAATGGCTCAAAGTAGAAAAAATACAGTTGTCTCTATCTTATCTTGGTTATTGACTTCCATACATTGAGCATGGAGAAAACACCCCACACTATTTAGGCTTGAAAAATTGCTAAGGTTATGAATCTTGATTTGGCACAAAAATAATTTGCCACACTCTCTTCACTATGGATGTGAAGGTAATTGTCTTCATGATTTTTTAATCATGTTTCTTGTTTTTTCGTTACTATATTTTTCTGTGTTTCAAACATGAACTCAATGAATTTAAGTCATTTTCATACTGTATTACCAGATCCCATCTCCCTTTCTCCCATTGAAAACCTTCTTTCTGACCAGTGTCCCTTATTTTCATGTCTTGTTATGAACATAGCCCACTAAGTTTTATCTGAGTTGTCTGTACTTGCCTGAACATGAGCACTTGCAGGAATATGGAAGTTATGTCAGTGGGTAGACCACGCAAAAAATAGTTTGCTTTCTCAGTAAGAATTAATCCTAACAGTCTCTGAGGGAGGTCTTGTGTCTCTTAAGCTGTCCCTTATTCCGTTGTGAACTTTTGACAGGCCAAATCTTGTTCAAGTCTTGTGGAAAGACACACAGCAGAAAGTTCATAAATGCAGAAATCCTTTCGTGTCTAGAGATACCATCTGTCCACACTCCTCCTCACTGTATCCACACTCCTCCTCACACTCCCTAGTTTTTTTTTTTCCCTTTTCTAAGATGTTTCCTGATCCTCAGAATAGAGGGTATTTGGATGTCCTGTGTAAGGATGAACACTCTACAGTCAGTTTTTTTTAAGGCTACAGATACATAGAATAAAGCCTCTAACCATTACAATGTAATTTCTTTCCCTTTTTTGTCCCCAGGTAAGCATTCTTAAATATGTGGCTTTGCATTTACACACATTTAAAGTTATGTGGCCAGGACAATTAAAGGGCATTGCTAGGAAGTGATATTTTGGTGCTTAGTTTTTTGTGTTTTTTTTTTTTTTTCTACCTAACTAATTTCTTCTCTTGTCCATGGCAAGGAAGTGCTGGTGCTGTCATGGCCACACAATCTTCCCTTAACAGACATTCAGCTTCTCTGAACTGCTTTGGAGAATTGGTGATGGGAAGGTTGATTGTATTTTCTTCACCTTTGAAAAGAAAATAAGACCCAGCCAGTTACATGCAATTAAAGGGAAAGCACTTGCCTGATATGTCATTACTCAAAAATATTAGTTACTTTTCTTGTTGTTGAGATACTTGATAGATGGCAATTTAAGGGAAGAAAGATCAACTCTGGCTTATAATTTAAAAAGAATACAGTCCATCATGGAAGGGAAAGCATGGCAGAGTTCATAGAACAAGAATCTAGTGCTGGAATCCTCCTCCAGGAAGATTAGTGCATCCTGGCTATTCTTTTCCCTTTATGTTCAGTCTAGGACCACAGTTCATGGAATGGTGTCACAATATTCAGGATGTATCTGTCTTAGTTAAATCTTTCTGGAAACACATTCATAGGCATGCAAAAAGACATGCTTCCTAAGTGACTTGAAATTTTACTTCATTGACCTAAAGGTTGTCCATCACACAATCTCTGGCACTGTTCACTGCCATGTATAAACTGAGTTTCTACTTCACTCTCATGCTTCAGTCCTAACACAGAGGATGTCTCTCCACCAGTATTTTAGAGCCCTTCCTCTTTTTCTTTTACTCAGACTTACTTTCTGTCCATTCTATCAGCAGTGATTTTTGTTTCATTGCTATTGCTACCTTTTGTTTTCTTTTGCACAGCTGAATATATTATTTTCCTCTTTATAATAAAAATAATAATAAGCACTCTCACTTTCCTCTGATTTTGCTTTTAGGTTCATGCTTTTTTCCCCATTTGATATAAAACTTCTAGAACAAATGGTTATCTTAACTTTTCTATTACTATCAAAGTTTTATAATTTAACTGTATTATAGAGAACTCTAAATATTTGATTGATTTTAACAATATCAACAAACTTTCTTGTATAACCTTATAAATTAACTAAGCGATAAAATAAATTTCATGGCTTTAAAACTGATACCGATAAATTTATGAAAGTACTTAAAATATATTCCTATATAACCATCTTTTCCTCTGTAAATAGTGATTATTTTTCTCTTTCTACTTCATGTGTATTTATGTGTAGGGGATTATGTGTGCTTGTTTGCCTGTATGTGGATACACTTGTGTGACTGTGTGCATGTATGTGAGTGTGTGTGAGGGGAAGCCTGTGTTGACATTAAGAAATATCATTGATTGCTCTTTTATCTTATTCTTTGAGACCCAGTCGCTGATAAACCAAGAACTCATCAATAAGGTTAATCTGAATAGCCAACTTGCTCTGGGAATTTCCAGTATCCGATAACCTTGTCTGAAATTTCAAACAGGCCACTACCACCCCTGGTCACTTTACATGGCATCTGTGGATTCCAAGCTTTGTTTTTTTTTTGCTTGTGTGGCAAGCTCTTTAACAGCTGTGCCATCTCCCTAGCTTGCCATTTTTAATAGTGTAAATCCGTAGCCTATTTACAAATCAGACTGATATATTATTCAAGATTTAACAAATTTAATTTTATGATAGTTTTACTTAATTACAGTAGAAATATAATCATTTTAACATATAATTAAAAATTAAAAATTTAAATATACAAGTACCCAGTTAGCTTTGTTCTTTGTGTCATTGTACACATACAGACACATGCATGTATTCACACACACACATAAACTTCCACACACTTTAGCTTGTATCAAATTCAGTAGTAGTCTAACTACTAGGATGAAGAAAATAATCTATGGTTAGATTTTAAAAGAAATTTAAACCTTGAGCTCTCACCAGCAGAAAGTGACACTTTAGTGAAATAATGCTATCAGTACAGCAAAGTATTTGATTATTTTAGCTTCAAGAATTGCAGTATTTACATGTTCAAATATCATCATTTAAAGATTTTGTACTTATTTATTCATCTAATATTTCATGTATTTATGTATAGTGTGTATTTGTGTATGTGTGTGTGTGATTGTTGATAGATGCATGTGTTGGTGGGTGTATGAGCCCAAGTGAACTTAAGTCTGGGTGCCTGTGCAGGCCCAAAGGTGATCTTCAATTGCTCTCTTACCTTACTTTTGTGAAACCCACAGCATGCCTTTAGGGCTAGTATGGCTAGCAGGCTTGCACTGGGGATTTCTAGACTCTGCTTTCCAGTAATAGAATTACGGAAAAACCACTTCACCTGCCACCTGCCAGGTATTTTACGTGGGATCTGGAGACCAGAGCTTAGGTCTCTTTGCTTGTGAGGCAAGAGATTTAGTCTCTGTGCTATCTCCCCAGTCTCCTTTTCTGTTATTTTTATCCTTCATTTGTGAATGTCTACCTAATATACATCCCTTAAAAAGTATTCTGAAAGTCTGCTTTCAGCTAATACAATCCTTAATTTTCTTGTTTCATATTTACATTAGAGTTTAATCTGTTTGCCTGAATGTTTGGCAGATTAGTAACTTTTGTTTAGCTTTATGATTTTTGTTTTAAGTCTGCAGATGTCTGTCATTGACAAAAGTGGACTAATGTCACTGATCTCTATTTTCTGATTTTCTGTGACATTGAAATTTCAGTGGAATGTGCATGTGTACATATTAGACAATGAAAGTGGATGCTTAAGCTACAGTTATAAGAATGCATACTTCTCAATATCCAGTAACTAGATGAGAACATTTAATCTCATTCCACTCAAACTGCATAGCTATCTTAAGGGTATTTTTCACATTTTTCTTATTATTCAAAGCTTTTAATAAGAAAATTGATAGCCTCTTTCAATTATCTAATATAAAAATTAAATTCTATTTCAATGTGGCTTTATGGTGAAACCTTAACCATTTCTAAGTGTTTAATTAACTCAGTTGTATAAAGGGTAACTGTCGGCTATATATCCAGGTCATCTAAGACATACAATAGTCAGGTAGTTGCTAGGCAACAGATATCAGGTCTGGCTGATATGTGTTTCTAGGCAAAACTCGTGGTGAGAAAGGAAGAACAAATTCTATGATACCTGCATTTTGATAATGTGCTTTTGGAAAATAAAGTTATATTTAGAAAAAAGGCTTGACATTTATTATGCACATCATCTTTATTTCTAAATGTCAGAACTATATCGTTTGATAGTTAAGTGATAAGGGTACAGTAAATTAAAATGACAGATGACATTTCATTTCTTATGTGGTCTTAGAGAGGGTCTTTCCCATAACCATGTTTTTGAATATTGTCCTTAAGTTAATTAGTTTTTCTAAATTCATTGTGATTAAAATAAAGCCAAGAGTCAAAATTAATTGAAATATAATTAATTTAAAATAAAGATATTTCAGTGTTACTCAAGAACACAAATTGAAACAGCTTATACTACATGACATAGGTACAATACCAAAACAAATCATTTATAACAGAAATTATGTTGAGAGACTGTTTCTTAGGAATCTAGGATGTGACCACAATTGTCATATTAATTTCTCTTATTGCATAACTATATACAAGAGCATTGATATCATTAGAAATATTTAAGTGTCTAACATGATGTCCATTGCACAAACTCAAATCACATTAGTTCTTTTCTCCTTGATTTTAATCATTCTTAATCACTGACATACAGGGAGTAAATTAGAATTTTTAGTTTTAGTTGAGATTATACAAAGTAGATAAACCCAAGAGATTTAAGTTATTTGACAGAGGACTAGAAAATACAAACAACTGCTTGGGCATACGTTTTCAAACATGTTCTTAAAAGCAAAATTTGAGAGAGCAGACTTTTATTTCCAAGGGAGGAATTGTGAAAAAATGATTAAAATTTGCTTTTCAACTATTTAGTTTTTCACAGAAGTCATTTTTTTTCAAATTTCAACAAAACCAGAGTGATTCATTTTTGCAATGATATAATAACTCACAAATATAAAATTTTAGATTTAAAGGAAAAATATCTAGGTGATGCATATGCAGATTCAACATTTTTATGAGAGACAATGTGGTTTTCTAATCAGAATTGTACTTCTAATGTCTTATTGGTCTCTATTAGAATATATATTCTAATAGAATTCTGTTGGAATATGTATGGAATATATATCCTAATAGAATTCTATGTATGGAATATGTATGGAAGATAAGGCAGATATGGTTACACAATGACAACTTAAGACAATATCATAAACACTTGTATTTTTAGAAAACTTCCTGTTACATATGTATGACTTCTGGGTTTGCTCCACGTGGCAGATACCTGTTCTAAGTCTGGACTTCAAAGATCAAGACCTGGGTTTCTGTTTGGGAAAAATCTTTCAGATATTGTTGTGTTACAGACATCATGTGTTAAGTGAGAACATGGCTGTGTTGGTGTAATGGTTACTCCTTACTCTTTCTGTGAGAGAGTATCCAAAGTTAAATGACTAATGGGAGAAAGGGGAGATTTCTTCAACTTATACTTACAGAGGGAAAATAGATACAGTCTTTCAAGATGGCAGAATGGCTTGCTGGCTGAAGCTGGCAGGCACGCTAAGTCAGAGACTTCCACATGGCTGGAATATTCCTGGAGGGTCTCTCCTCTTCACTCTGTATTCTGTTCTGTGGCTTTTATGTGGTCCACTACTGGGAGGGTATAATGGGATTTGTGGCAGTTTCATAGGATGATAGGATCTAAGACTGATCTAAGATAATACCAGGTATATCAAGTTGATACCCAGACCTAACTATCACAATTGGTGATAGCATATTATACAATGACATGTAAAATAGCTTGGATTATGGAATATTATTCATGTGAATGTCTAACATAAAAAGAAATTGCGCTTGTACTTATGTATCTATAAAACCGTTTTTAGAATATCAACTACATACAAGAGCAAATCAACACTTTTGAAATAGAGAAAAAATAAAATGATGTTACTAGATTTTGGAAATGTTTGAAGATATATAAAGTACATGTAGAAAATCAGATGTGTTGAAAGTTGAGAACTAGAAACTGCTTTTAAGGTTATAGCTCTTGAAACTATTATGCCCCAAATTTCTTTTGGAAACTATTCAGAAAAATAAGCATGCCTAGGTGCAAAAATAAATGTTCATTTAAAAGTTGAAAAAAAGACAACTTAGAGTTTAATGGAGATACTTTGTACTTTATCACAAACCTCCAGAGAGAACAAGGAATTAGTTGGATTAAATAACGTTTTTCATCACTTTTTGAGGTCGTTCATATTGATACAAATAGTAGATTGACACAGTGAATCCAAGTGTGCTGAAAAGAACCAAGTTGTCTACATAAATTTAACTTTTTTCCATTAATTTGGTTTTAGCTTCAGCAATTTGTATTTAAGTAATGATATTTTTGCTAACATTAGAACTACTTTTGACTTACAACTTCATTTGAGTTGTCTAATCCCTCTCTCCTTTCTTTTTGCCCTTGCTTTTTCAGTGTAACATCTCAGGTATTCTACACAGGTATGTAAGATTGGTGTTGTTAGACTTAAGGTCTCAAGTTGACGAAGAGAAAAATCCTGGAGCTTTGCCTGGTCAATTGAATCATGACATTTATTCCAGTTATTTTATAGGAAATACTGTGACAAACACATAATTCAGTCTTACATACTCAGCCAGAAATTGATGGATTGTCTATATTGGACAACAAACAATCCAAAGGCACAGAAAACTCTCCAGATTAGCATAGTTCAGTGTGCATCCCAGTATTACTGAGATTCGTCTCATCAGGTGTTTTACCCAACAATGAATCAACAAATAAAGAAAAGCTTATCAGGGAGAAAAAGATTAAAAGAAAAATCATGTTGTTTAAATAAATTTTGCTTATGTTGTTTTTGAAGTTTATTTGATTGCATGATAATTGTAGTAGATGATAAACATGAACTATAATTAGAAGTTCCACCCTAGAAAAACCTTTGTCAGAATATAAAGCAGAAGTTTCAGAATGTTTCTGACATTTGGAAAAGATACTCTATTTGGGAATTTCTGAGGAAAAGAACCACAAAAGATATTATTAAATATCTTCAACTTGATAGACAATGTTAAAAGCACATTTTCCCATTTAGCATCCATAACCCACTGATGTAGGAAACATTTCTAATCTAAGAGGAGGACAAAGAAACATCCATAAATTATGTAACTCAAATATTTTTTAAACTGTTAGTCAATGCAAAGTGATTGAAACTCAAAGTGTGTCTCCAGTAGACTTCTGTTAGTTGGGATTGCTGAAACCAAAGTTGTCAAGATCTCCTAACAGTGATGCATTGTTACAGTTCTCATTTTACAACTTCTGAATAGAGGCTGCAAGATAAACTCTCAGTGAGACAGGCTCAGATTTAGAAAGTTGCATAATACTCAATGAAGGTTATTTTGGACTCACTATGTAATGGAAGCTAAGTCTTAGCTTGTGCTATTTCCTAAATTTAAATAAAACAGAAATTGAGGAATAATCTGAATATATTTATTTTACTAAAAGACAAACACTGTTGCTGCGAAAGAACACAAATAATGTTATTTATGCAGTGGTTTTTACATTTATATTATTTCATATTATTTTTGAATATGATTAATAGTAAGAAAAATATTTTTCTTTCATTCATCCACACACAAATTGATAGCATAGTACTGAACTTTAATTGTATGTACTGCAATAATATCCTATTACATTGTACTCTTAATTCCACTTCATTTCAATCGAATGCTAGGCTGTAATATTCTGCTACACTGTTGTTAAAGGACTCATTATAGACAGCACTGACTTGATGACACATGACAGGTCAGGATTTATAATCTGTAAATTACTAACTGAAGAGGTAACTTTCTGGAAAATGTTCACTTTAAGCTTTGAGGAAGAATTTAAAGCTAGTGAAGCAAAAAATAGGGATGGGGGAGTTGTGAGCAAGTGTTTCAAGCACAGAAACCACGAGATTTAGAGACCTCACAGTAGAGGAATTTGTGGAGGAGGAGTCAAAGCACGCTGAAAAGAAGGGTGATGATGTGAGTGAAGTTTATATGATTCTGACTCAAAGCCACATGGACCATTTTAGGAATAAATTTTGCCAAGGGCGTCAGCTTTGGAAGTAGGCATCATCACACTGACTTTAAGAAATCATCTTATAGGCAAAGTAGACAAAAGTCTGAAGAAGGTCATGAAAGGACAGAACGTTTAGGAAGCATGGTTTAAAATAAGGGTTATATGTGAGATCCACTAAATTTGAATAGGCTGGTCAAGGAAGGAAGAAAGGAAAAGGGCTAAAAATATATTTGGGAGACTAGATCAAATGGATTTGGTGAAGGGTTGGTTAAATAAAATGAGGTAGTAGCAAGAAGATGGTTAAGGCAATAACTGTAAGAATTGCTAGTATTTTGGAATAACTTCTGTGCCAGACTATTTCCTTAGCATCTTGGGTGCTAAATGTTGCTCTATATGTATTTCAAATATAACTCATATCAAAAATACCTTTTGTGTCAACATATATGTAGAATATTCTTATAAAATAGAACCTTTCATGAGTTTTTGTGTAGGGCATGTTTATTCACACTATCTTTCTTAAAATGATTTTGTTTTTGTAAAATTATAAAATTTTCTGGTTGATTGTAGCTATCTAAAACTTCCCTGAGATGTTCTTACTTAGAATCATAGGAAATTAAGCAAAATTCTCAGTACTAGGTATGTGATACCACCTAATAAGCTACTGGTCAGAAGTGTCTTAAAGGCCCCCCCAAACAATATATATTTTCCATTACTCTTGATTATCCTATAGAAATAGTAAAAGCTATTGCTGAATACAGCACATACACAATGATCAGAAGACACAAAGAAAACAACCAAGAACTGATCTGGAAGCTTCCTCATTAGCTTTCATGGTACCAAAAATTATTTTGCAAGCTGTAAGGAGAGAAAAAAAACCCAATTGATCAACAGTCTCACCCAGTTGTGAAAACTGAAAGTTTTCATGTAGAGCTAAAAGAAAGCAAATGGATTTTATCCAACCTAAGGGCATTTACATATAATGCCCTTTGCTTCAGTTTCTTTTTCACAGGTTTGCAGGTGGGAGATAAAGACCCTGAGGTCCACCTTTTGTCTTCATTGTAATTCTTCTGTTTTGCTGGAATCCTTTCAGTATCTGAAAAGCTTACATCAGTGTCTTGTTTAAATGCTAACTACCATCCTGATAGACCATCTTTTCTTTTCTCTGTGATATTACTATCATAGAAATGGAATGAGATAGAAGGATGGGACAATATGGTGAGCAAGCCTGAACATTTATTTTACAGAATCAAACTCATAACCTTGCAAATCTTAGGCAAACATACTAATGCTGAGCTCCATTCCCAGTCCTTGATTTTTCTGAAACAGGGTTTTACTCTGTTGTCTAGGTTGGCTTCGATTTTTTTGTTCCTCCTGTTTCTGACTCCTGACTGATTTATAGGCATGATACATAATCATATTTGGATGGATAGTATCTGAATTTAGTATTCCAAAACCTGAGAAGCTTTGGGAGGTGATAATATCCAAGATATACCAAAATGCACTGTTAAATGAGGTAAAACAGAGATATAGATTGCATAAATTGATGATGAAACACTGGTATCTGATTTGTTATCAAGACTGACAAGTCTTCTCAGACAACACAGTAGTTGGAATAGATAATGAAAATGTGATACAAATCCTTGATTTAGTAAGATAAGTGCTGCAAAAAGCAATGGCAAGTAGATTTAAATGCTTTTTCAAGGTAGGGACTCTTTCACCACATAAGAATGGAAATTAAATGAGCAATCTTACTGTAGATAACTTTTAACAGTAGAATACAAAAGGAAATTCACAGATATGTGGTTCATCAAACCAAATCATATTTGAACTTTATTATTTGTGCATGTGTGTGTTCCCGCGTGCATGTGTGTGTCTATCAGAGGGGACTATGTGTGCCTGTGGAGGATGAAGGGTAGCTTCAGACAACATTCTGGATTGTTCTATCTCCATTTTTCTTTGTTCTGGGGTTTCCCAAATTCTGTCTTCCAGGGCTGTACATGCAAGCTGCTGCCATTTCCATGTGGCATTATTTTATTTGGAATCTGGTACCTGAACTCAGGTCCTTCTGGTTGTGAGGCAGTGGTTTATCCTCTGAATCATCTCTCCAGCTTATATTTGAACTTTATGACGAAATTTGTCTGATACAGTATGGAAATTTTGTTAATTGTTTCCAAATACTATCATGGCATGGAACAAGTATTTTTTTCAATTACTAGTGGATAAGGGGAAGGGATGGCAGAACTGCATGAAAAACTCTGGGAAAGAGGTAGTAAGATGTCATACGCTCCTCTCATCCTTTACCCACAGTCTGGTAGTGGCAAGACATGAAGTCACCAATGCTTTGGCCAAACCATACCTGTATTTTACTGATATTTTGCATAAGAGAATGTGCTAGTGAGCTGTAACAGCCACTGTCATTATTTTCTCACATCTTAGGGCAAATTAGTTATCCTTGGACAGATAGACTTTGCTGCAGATGGATCCAAATCCTTCACCTTGCATATGATGAAATGTCAAAAGTTCTTGAATGTTAGAAGGAGAATTGAAAAGCAAGACATGACCATTTCTGGTTGAATGTCATCATGCAAAAATGTTTCAAATGTCCTACTAGTTGTAATTAACTAGCTATAACTTGATTCATTACCTTGTTTTTATTGCCAAGGAGTATTTGGTGAATTATTTTTGAAATTTCCAAGGCTTCATTGAATAGGTAGAGTGTTTTAAATTTATTATTGAATAATAAATGTTTATATATACATTCACATGTAAGACTAGGTTCTTCAGTTTTGTTTTAATTAAGAATTCTAGAACTGATATTTTGAATATAGCTCTATATTATGCAAAGTAACCCTTAAAACACATATATAAACCAAACTGTTCTAATGGATTCTGGAGATACCATGTGGTCTCTTTATTTACAATCATTAGAATTTAAGCTGTTCTCAGAAATTATACCTTATTACATGGCTTATTTTTCTTTAATGCCAAAGGTGTTACCTAATTATGCCATAATTACACATAATTTACCAAATAGAAATAAAGACAAAACCAGTAATCAGAGTCTCTTCCTCCATTCACAGACATTAGGCGTAGGTGTATCATGTAATTAGTTTACCAATGTTTACTCTAGAACAAGTAGAATAAAATTGTCATCACTCTTCCTTTCATCATCTGACAGCATGCTTGGAATTCATTTGCATAACTTTACAATGGAAGTCATTACCCTCATCACAGATCCAGTGTTCTATAAGTAGTGAGGAAAAGTGAAATTTATCAGGAGAGTAGAGATAAGAAAATACATTTATTTTTGAAAAAAAGTGCAAAATTTCTATTCCATTTGAGCAGAATCAGTGTGCATTAAGCACGGGTTTCTTGGGATCTCAAGTTTAGTGAGTCTATAAGAAAACAAATGCTATTAGAGTGCCAGGACTTGAAAGGTGTTCACCAAAAGCTGGTGTTAGAACCTTAGTCTCTCAGCTATCCATAGTAACAGGAAAGGTTAAAGATGTTCAGATGAGGCTAATGTTCTTCATAGTGCTTTATGCTCTTATTCTATAATGTGGTGGAGGGGAAGGGGGGATGAATTGTTTCCTTGTCATATGAAATCTATTAAAAGAAAACATTTCTTAAAACATCATATTTAGGAATCTATTTTTTGCACTTCTATATGTAGGTTACTGTGCTTACACATGAAGAGTCTTTCCTTTCAGTATCCATCTCTGATTTTAATATACATTATTTAGGAATAGGAAGAGATTAGTACATTTCATTTTTATTTTCCAGTGTATTTAGAACAATGGTGTACTTCAAGAACAAACTACTCCACGTTACTGATCAAGTTCCTGAGTGAAGAATGCTATGAGGTGAGAGGGTAGAAGGAGACAGTGAATGTTTTTCTTTTCTTTTCTTTTACTAGAACCCAGGGTATTAGAGTAGAATCATCTTCATTCTCTTATGATATCCCAGAGCAACTCACAGGCTCTGGCCTGTCAAAGTGAGAAGTGAATCTTCTAGTAGGCAAACATGAGAAATGAGGAACATCACACATGCATCATCTACTTCAGCTTTGGCTTACTGTCCCATTTATTATAAAAGCAAAAATGGCTTTCATCACATACCACACACACACACACACACACACACACACACACACACACACACACACACACATTTACTTATAAAGAAATAAGACTCAGAACTAATATAATTAACTGGAATGGGAATGAGAGGCTTTGCTTATTTCTCATTCATTTCAGTCTCTAAATTGGAATACAAGGTTAAAATAACCCAGCGCTGATTATGTCATCCGAGGCTGTCTCTACCTGGCAGAAATGACCTCAGGAGGAGTTTTTCACATGAGAAAAACACAGACTATGTAAGTTGCTGGTTCAATCTTTTAGTGATATGATTGCAAACTGAGAACTTTTGTTTTATTTCTCATGACTCATAAACCAACAAGAATTAGGAGTAAAAAGCAATTTCATGGATTCTGCTGCATGCATGGAGAGAGACCTTTCTCATCAATTAGTTTCTTGAATATGATTTAGAAAAGCAATGTACGTATATTCAACTGTGTCTCCAATTCCACTTACTTTTCATGTTTGTTTTTGTTGTTATTTATCATTCCTTGCCAATGTATTTTAATATAATTCTTTTTTCCTTTATACTTATACATATCAATTAATAAATTAATGTGATATAATGAAATGTTTTGATAAATATATACAAAATATTTACAATGGCGAAGCAAATTATTCTTCCTATCGCTTTCATAGTGACCTAGTGTGTGTTAAGATCTTATTATTATCACATTTTTTGTACAACATGCAATATTAGCTATAAATCATATATAATAATTGGGTACACTTATTCTGTGTATATATCTGCAGTTTGTTCTCTTTGACTTCATGCTCCCTCCCTCTCCCAATTCTCAGTAGTCACTGTCTTCTCTGCTGTACATATTTGGCTTCATCATCACATTTCAATTCTGAATGAAATTATGTAATATTTTTATTTTTCATGCCTGGATTATGTTTTTAATATGGTATCTTCAAGTGCATGTATATAATTACCAGTGACAAGGATTTCTCCTTTTAAATAACTGAATAAGTCTTGTGTGTGTGTATGTGTGTGTGTGTGTGTGTGTGTATGTGTGACACTCTTTATCCTTTCATCCTCTGATGAATATTTCTGATATTTCTGTATCTTAGTTAATGTGAATCATGTTGCAAAAAACACAAGAATGATCATAGTTCTAAAAGGGACTGATTTCATGTCATTTGAGTATTATTAGCAAATGAATTGCTGGACACAGGTGAATGGAAAGATATCTCATATTCACATATTAAAAAATTAAAGATTGAAAAGCATCTTCAGTGCACAAATGGCCCATAAATGAACTACGGCATAGATAAACTAATTTTCATCAGTGTTACCAGGAAGCACAATAAGAGTTAATTTTTCAGTGAATGGGGTTGGGAAAGGAAAACAGCAGCTAAAGTTGATTGAGATGGATCCTTACGTTATGCCAAATCCCCAAAACAACTAAGTGAATTTTATGTTCTGAAACTACAAAATTCTTAGAAGAAAATATAGGGGAATGTCTACTTGATATTTATGTTGGCAATAATATTTTTCAAAAAAACAAAACAGATGCATGGGATTCCATCAAACTGGAAAGCACAGTATAGAAAATGATGAAATGGAAAAGCAGCCTACACTCTGAGCAGAAATATATATGTGGTAAGGATATAGCTAATAGGAATTTTACTAATTAAAATGTATAAAAAATACAACATAAAGCCATGTGTGGGGTCACATGCCTGTAAATCAGCACTCAGGAGGATAAGGCAGGGTTGTGAGTGTAAGGCTCATTTTGGGTACTTGGTAAGACTGTTTAGAACAAAACTGGAAAAGTAAACAACAAAAAAGAAATGCATATGAGATAACAAGAAAATCAATTAATCAATTAAAAAGTGGGATAAAAATTTATAGGCAATTTTCTAAGATTTTTTTATAGATATGTTTTTTGTATTATTTATTCAATTGTGCGTATATGTGTATGTGCGCATGTGTGTATGTATGTGTGTGTGTGTAGAACCACTGGCGAATTCGGGAACCACCATGGATGCCTCTACCTCCTCCTTGTTTACTCTGCCCGGGGATTCACAGGCTCCGCCCTACCAGGACCAGAAACGCAGGCCGCCCCCGCTTCCGCCCAGCGTCTATATGTGGGGTCTAGGATCCGAACTCAGGACCTTCTGCCTGCAAGGCAGAGGCTTAACCCCTGAGCCACCTCTCCAGCCCCAATTTTCAAAGATCTTAATAGAAATGCGAAATAGGAAAGATGGAAAGGTGCTTCAGTTCATTGGTCATCAGGGAAATTCAAATTAAAAATCATAGGCAGCAGTACTGTGTACTTGTTAGCATAAACATAAGTATTATCAAAAAAGAGAGCACATGTGAGGAGAAAAGGAAAGCCTCTTGCATAATCAGGACAAATGGAAAATGATACAATTATGATACAAAACACTTCTTTAAAAAAGACTTGCCATATGGAGTCTTTAAAATAGAGCTATCTATAATTATTTTTTGAGGAGGGGTTATTTTGAAAATCCTGTGTCTCAATTCCACCCCCCACAGCAAAGATTCCTTATTGTTCTTTTTCTTTTTTAATTTCTTTTACACTTCTTAGGTATACTTCTAGATTTTTGAAATAGGTCCTTGCCACAACTTTTTTTTTTTTTTTTTTAATTTTTTTTATTATTATTATTTATTCAACTGTGTGCATATGCATGTGCGTGTGTATGTGTGTGTGTGTGTGTGTGTGCGCGCGTAGAACCACGGACGAATTTGCGAACCACCATGGACGCCTCTACCTCCTTCTGCCCCGGGATTCACAGGCTCCGCCCTACCAGGACCAGAAGCGCAGGCCGCCCCCGCTTCCGCCTGGCGTCTATACGTGGGATCTGGGATCCGAACTCAGGACCTTCCGCCTGCAAGGCGGAGGCTTAACCCCTGAGCCACCTCTCCAGCCCCCACAACTTATTTTTAATCAACCATCTAAAGAAGATATGAGAACTTCCCAGAGCAGAAATTTTATTGTTTTGATTGTTTAGTAAACATGCCATTTTTTGTTGTCTACTTCATTTTGGAGAGCAGAAATGGCAAAGTCAGAAGCAAACTGGAGTATGGTCCAGGGAGGTTAAGGGAGGGGAATATTGAAGAGTTGAAGAGGAACTAGGCGATTTTACTTTTGCTCTCATGACAAAATGTGGCTTGTGCAAACAGAATATCCTAAACAGAAAGGGTGGAATCATCCAGGTAGTGTAATATGGCTGAGCAGCTCTTCATGTTAAAGCATCTGAAAGAAAGTTTGTTTGCAGGAAGTTCTCTGGTGTCCTGGTTGCTCCTCCCACCCTGAGTTATTTTACTTTGAGTGTATTTTTTTTTTAAATTTGGTTGCCTAAGTCATAATCTAGGAACACTGGGGGATTTTTGTCCCTGTTTCATTTCATAGTTCCTTGCTATAACCAAACACCTCACCCAAATAATTTACAAGAGGAAGGATTTTTTGATTTTTGTTTGTTTTTTTTTTTTAGCTCAAAATTCTAGATGACAATCATCGTGGCAAAAGAGTCACTGAATCAGGAGCCAAGGGAGCTGGTCAAATCACATTCACAGCAAAAGCAATGGGCAAAAGCCAGTGCATGCACACGTACTTACCTGCCTGCTAGTGCTCAGCTACCTTCATTGTACTAGGAGTGATATTATCAGCATGGATAACCATTCCACCTCAGCCTGTGCAAGGTCTTCTACAGATCTCACCAAAGCCCAGAGTTCTGCATCAGAGACATCACATAGACAATTAATAATAACCATCACAATATTGGAGATATTGCAAAGTCTTTTACACACTGGGAGTTAGTTGAAATGAAAAGTTCAAATCATGATTTTTTTACAACTCCTATTGTCATTACTATTTTGCATAAGTGGTTAAATTTGGAAAGATTATCAGGTTTGTCCTTTGTTACCATTTGGGTTTGGTTCATTCATTGGATCAAAAGTCTCAGTTCCTCTCTATTTTCTTGCAATGTGTCCTCACTAAAATTTCCTGTGACAGGTGTATAGTAGCTTCATGTCTGAAAGTGTTGTTTTTTTCTGCTTAATAGTTTTGGAGTGTTTAAAATTCTAATTCTCAAATATTTTTTCCTTTGAGAGGCTTGAAGTTGCTAGTTCATTATTTTTGAGCATCTAGTGTTGATAGTAAAATAAAAATATAACTAAAGAATGTGTTATTCTTTAATAACTAAAGAAGGCCAATGTGTTATAAATCACTCCAGACACCATATCTACATCAACACTTCTAGCAACATTTATTTTTATATCATGTCTACTATATATGTATTAGTACATAAATAATTGCTGAATTTTTCAGTAACTTTTGAGGTAATATTACAGTCATTCTGAAAATAAGAAATAATTCAGGCTTATTTTTATTTTTGTTATGAGTAGTTTTTATTCCTTCTCCTTACTACTTGGACGATTTTTGCATATTCCCCTTATAACTGAAATTTTTCTGTATTCAACACAGATATAGGTATATTTTGTTGATCATGAAAAAGGTCATTTCAGTCTGAAACTTAAGGTCTCTTCAGATTTGTGAAATCATCCATCATCATCATCATTGCTGCCATCATCCTCATCATTATCATTGTCGGTCTTCCCTTGTTACTTTCTGTTGCTATTTAGCAAATTACACCTCACTATGTGTTTAAAAACCAGGGTAATGTATTATCTTACAGTCCCCTGGTTAAGGTCAGATGGAGTCTGATGAATTTTCTGATTAGTACTTCTCAAGGCTGACACAGGAGTTGGGCTGTGTTCCTGTCTGGGAGTTCTAAGAAAAAAGGCTTTGACTTGTCATAAAAAGTATTGATAAACTATGCTCCAAGGAGCCATTCAATTTCTATGGTGCTTCCCATCTAACTGATGAATCCACAATGAAAATGCGGTTCTTACACCTAATGGAATATTTTCAATTATCAGGAAAGATGAAATAATGAAGTTTACAAAGATATGGATGGAGCTGGAAAAATTTATTCTGAGCAAGATAAGTCAATTCAAGAGAGAGAAATACTGCATATTCTCTCTTATATGAAAATATTGACATCAAACCTCCAGATTTGTACAGTTAACAACCTGTAGCCCAGAAGCTTTCTTTAGAAATAGTGGTCAGCAGGGAACAGATGACTGTTCTTCACCCACACAGGGCATCCAACTGTTTCCTGTTAAGGATCAGGGCATTTAAATGCGAAAATGAAGTCATTAAGATAGTACAGAAGCATGAAGTGGAAATGAAGATTCCCAAGGCTTTTCAGCCTCTTTTTTATGCTTCTATTTGAGTAATTCTATCTGTAATAACTTTCAAAGAATATTCATTACATATGCATGTTTCTTTTATATACAGCTAAAATAAAGTAGTAATACTTGGCATCATTTTAAATATTAACCATATGTGTTAAGTATCTTTTCAATAAACTCTGCTATTTTACTATATTTTTATTTTAAGCATACATGCTACAATATGCATCAATATTATTTAACCTTAATTATATGGATAGAAATATAAATAATAGCAAAATTTTTAAACTTTATTTTATTAATTGTGTGTGTATGTGTACCTGTGGAGGGCCAGTATTGACTTTGGGAATCATCCTGAATTGGTTTTACCTCTTTCTTGCTTTTTTAAAAAAACAAAAACAAAAATTTTGCTTTCAATTGTCAACAGATCATAATTTTTTTATTACTACATTTTTTGCCTGGTTATACAAGCTCAGATAGATGCCCCATTTTTCTCCCTCCTCCCTCCCTTCCCCTTTGTTGTCCTCCATTGCACTCTCCCCCCTTCCCATTCTCCTTCACCCCACCTCTTTTGCTTGCCTCCTTTTCTCTTGGTGCTTCCTGCTTTCTCCCTTCCATCCTCCAAAGCATCTGTTTATGTGAGCATTGAAGTTCCCTCTAAGTTTGTCAACATTAGTGAAGGTTCAGGACTCGGTGGCCCCTTCTTGCACTGTCACTAGTATGGGAACCCTATTATGACTGTTTAACCCTTTGTCTCTAAGGATCCTAATGCTTGAAGCCTTTTCCCCTGGGATCCATTCTAGATTTTGTGGTTTTTTAACATGTCAGGCATTGTGCAGATCAGGCAAGGTCCAATCACATTGTGGCTATATCCTGGCTGCTGCAGCACTGACTTGTATGGAGTATCTTGAATATCATTGGCCCCATCTTTAGGCTCTTATAATCTTGCCGCCCCCTCTTCTGCAAGATTTCCTGAGATTTAGAATAGGAAGAAATTTGACTGGTCTGGTTCCAAATGAATTGTGGGGTCTTTGGTGTTCCGAATTTTCGTTCCATTGTTATTTTCAGTTTTGTTGTTCCTGCACAGTCCTTGGCTGTATTCGGATTAGTTGTCAAGGTCAAACATAAAATACTGTTTAAATGAAGATCCTAATATAAAAAGAGATTCAAAAGTAGGTGGAAGACTAGGATTGGACACAGTGGTTAGGGGAATGGGGGAGAGAGGGTCGGGGAGATGAGGGGGTATCAGTCTCTCCTTTGTTAGTTGGTTACTATTTAACTGCCAATTTCTATATCCTCCCTGACTGGGGAGATCAAACCTGTTAAATCCCTAGTGAACAGAAAGGGAAGTAAGAATGAGATACACCAGGTATGTCGCTACTTATATGCAATACATGACCATGACTTAATTTCTCTATTGAAGTGTGTTGTTTGTTTCCTTTCTTTTGAGGGCTTCTTTCCCCTTCTCTCCTACTTATAATCCTTTGCTATTATAGTGGGTATTACAGAGATTTACCTTTGAGTATGCCATTAAGTGAGTTTGCAACTAGGATTCAATTGGTAGGGAGTACATATGGTGTCTAACTTTGTGTGTTTGGGATACTTCATTCAATATAACTTCTTCTAACTCCATCCATTTCCTGGAAAATTTCATTAATTCATCTTTTTTGATGGCTGAGTAGTATTCCATTGTATAAATGTATCACATTTTCATTATACATTTGTCAACTGTTGAACATTTGGGTTGATTCCATGACTTTGTAAATAGTGCTGCAGTGAACATGGTTGTACTCAAATTATTGCAGTGAATTGGTGCATTTTGGGTGATTAGTCCCAGTAGTGGTATAGCAGGTATGGCATTTCAATCTTTAACTTTTTTAGAAATCACCATCCTAATCTCCAGAGTGGTTGTATAAGCCTACATTCCCACCAGCAATGCATGAGAGTTCCCTTCTTGCCACATCCTCTCTAGCATTTGGCGTTGTTTGCATTGTGGAGTTTTGCCATCCTGACCAGGTGAGATAATATCTCTGGGTACTTTTTATTTGCATTTCTCTGATGGCTGAGGATGTGGAGCATTTTCTAAGATATTTGTTAGACATTCAATTTTGTCCCCGGAAAAGTTTCTTTGAGTTCAAAGGCCCATTTTTTTTTTTTTTTTTTTTTTTTTGCTTTTGGCCTCAGTGCCTCCATGTTTTTTTTCACTTTTTATTATTATTTCCGCTCATACAAACTTTAATATGTACACTGGTTTCCTCCCTCCCTTCTCCTTCCCCCCCACTCCCCTTCTCCCCCTCCCCTCACCCCTCCGTCCCCATCCCCCAGTGCATCCCCCCCCCCAATCCCCGGAGAATCCTTTACTGTGCATTCCAGACTCTCCTCTGGGCCCTCCTCTCTGATGACGTACAAGGACCCAGTGGCTCAAAGGCCCATTTTTTAATTGAACAATTTATCTCTTGGTTTTTTAAGTTCTTTTTGCATTTTGAATAATAGAGTTCCATCAGATTTGTGGTTAATGAAGATTTTCTTTTATTCTGTGAGTTGCTTTTTTGCTCAGGTCACAATCTCTTTAGCCAAACAGAAGCTCTTTAATTTCATAAAATCCCATTTGTTGAGTGTTAGTTCTAGTGCCTGTGCTACTGCATTTCTGTTTAGGAACTGGTGGCTTAGTTCCCTACCTTTTCGACTGGGTTTTTGTAGTCTTTGGCCTAATATTAAGGTCCTTGATCCATTTGGAATTAATTTTTGTGCATGGTGACAAATAAAATATGGGTCAACTTTTAATCTTCTACATGTCGATA
The DNA here is from genome assembly GCA_023101885.1 of Typhlomys cinereus. NCBI lineage: Eukaryota > Metazoa > Chordata > Mammalia > Rodentia > Platacanthomyidae > Typhlomys > Typhlomys cinereus. The sequence goes on along the minus strand of JALPQD010000016.1, from coordinate 1,828,555 downwards.
TTCAGTTTTGCCAGCACCATTTGTTGAAGATGCTGTTCTTTTTCCATTGAATTTTTGGGCTCCTTTTTCAAAGATCAAATGGCTGTAATTATATAGGTTTATACTGAGTCTTTAACACTTATCCATTGATCTATATGTCTATTTTGGAGCCAGTACCAGGCTTTTTTATTACTATGGATTTGTAGTATAGATTAAGGTTTGGTATGGTGTTACCTCCAGCAATGTTTTTGTTACTCATGGTTGTTTTTGATATCCTTGGACTTTCATGATTCCATATGGATTTTGAGATTGTTTGGTCAATTTCTTTAAAGAATTGCTTTGAGATTTTAGTTAGTAGAACACTGAACCTGTATATTGCTTTTGGTAAGATCATCATTTTTATGATGTTAAGAGGGAGGCCTTTCCACCTTCTAGTATCCTCCATAATTTCTTTCTTCAAGGTTTTAAAGTTTTCATAATAAAGGTCTCTCACTTCTTTGGTTAGATTTACATGAAGGTACATTACATCTGAGAAAAATTTTTCAAATAATCACAAAATAAAAATTTTCATATCTAAAGAAAGAGAGGCCTGGGACTGGAGAGGTGGCTCAGGGGTTAAGGCTGCCTTGCAGGCAGAAGGTCCTGAGTTCAGATCCTGGACTCCACATATAGATGCCGGACAGAAGCGGGGGCGGTCTGCATTTCCGGTCCTGGTAGGGCGGATCCTGTGAATCCCAAGCAGAGTAAACAAGGAGGAGGTGGAGGTGTCCATAGTGGTTCCCGAATTTGACCATGGTTCTACACATCCACACATACATACACACATGCGCACACATGCATACACACACAATTTAATAAATAATAAAAAAATTTAAAAATTTAAAAAAATGTTTAAAAAAAAGAATGAGAGGCCTATCACAATATAAGAAACATATCACACTCCAAACAGACAGGACCAAAATAGAATCTCATCAGGGCAAATAATAGTCAAAACACTAAAGATACATGAGAAAGAGAATGTGCTAAGAGCTTCAGGGGAAAAAACGGTCACTTTTAAACATGAACCTATTAAAATAACAATGATTTTTCAATAGAAACATTAAAGCAAGGAGAGCTTGGAGATATGTACTTCACGTGTTGAATGAACACAAATGTCAACCCAGGCTGAATACCTGTCAAAACTATTAGCCATGACTGAAGGTGAAAGAAAAATTTTCCACCATAAAGACACATTGAAGGGTTATATAAGCACCAAAGCAGGCCTTAAAAATACTAGAAAAGATAGTCAAGCTTGAAGAAAAGAACAACCATATCCAGGAAGACAGACAAGAAGCATAATACCATTATAACCTACAAGTCAAATAATACACTTATGAAAGCCACTAAACACAAAAATGTCAGCATTCAAAAGTAATTTCTCCATTATAACCATAAATGTCAATGGAATTAACTCACTAATTAAAAGACATGGTTTACAAGCATGGGTTAGAAGTCAAAAGCCGGATTCTGCAGCCTTTAGGAAACACATCTCACCACAAAAAATGGGCACATTTTAAAAGTAAAAGGCTGGTCAAAAATACTTAAAGCTAATGGAACAAGGGAACAAGCATGTTCAGATTATTAAAGGCAGTTGAGTAATTTGTTTTTAACTCTGATATGCAGCTCAATTGATGAGTGAGTGGATGGATAGACACATATAGAGATGAGTGACACAAACTCCTTTCTGCTTTAAATAATTGCTTTAAATATGCTATTAGTCTTGTTCGGATCTTAAACATCAACAGTTTAAAGAGATTTCGATCATATGAATTCTTTGACCCTGGAAATAAATTTCTATATTTTCAACTTTAACATAAAGAGCTAAAATCTTGTCTTAGTTTAGATATCACATTTTTTTGTATTCTTAAGATTTGAGGGGCTGGAGAGGTGGCTCAGGGGTTACGCCTCTTCCTTTCAGGCGGAAGGTCCTGAGTTCGGATCCCAGATCCCACGTATAGACGCCAGGCGGAAGCGGGGGCGGCCTGAGCTTCTGGTCTTGGTAGGGCGGAGCCTGTGAATCCCGGGGCAGAAGGAGGTGGAGGTGTCCATGGTGGTTCCCGAATTCGTCCGTGGTTCTACACACATACGCGCACGCACACATACATATGCACACACACATATGCACACATGCACAGTTGAATAATAAAAAAAAAAGATTTGAGGAGTACAGAGAGAGCATCATGGACATGCAAAGTGGATTTGAAGGACGTCTCTGTTGTTACTTGTAAATGAGAATGTTCTGTTTATCTTCTTCCCACTCACCAAGAAGAAAAAAAAAAAACAGCACAACAAGAATACTGGGGAAAAAATAGATCCTGCATTTTAAGTCACAACAAACAAAACTAATAAACAGCAAGCCAAGAGAACTGTCATCTGAAAGGAAGATACAGCATTCACTTTATGAAACATTTCACCAGTGTGGCAGCAGTCAGTCAGTCTGACAGGGAGGAAACTGAATGTTCTTTTTCAAGAAATATCTATTTTGTTGAATAAATCTTGAAACAAATATTGCATGAGCTTTATCATTTGGGAATAAGGGCTAAGAAAATACTAGGAGGCCATGTATCTAGCATTAAACAATACCTTTTAGTTATTGTAAGAAATGTTTCCTTTGATATCAGAAAAATCATTTAGGCATCATAATATTAAGGCCATTTTCAAAGTAGGTCATATGAATAGATGTCATTTGAAATATTCTTCTCTTTGCAAAATGGTTACCCCTCTCTCACCGCAATCTCCTACTTCTATTCCATCCACCTTTGAATAGACTCTTATAATAAGACACTAATTTAACTGGTTTTTATCTCTGGCCAGGGGAAGACACCAAATACCCATCAGGATGGAACCAAGGGCATTACAGGAACAGCAAAACTGAAAAAAAAATCATCAACAAACCATAGTTCAGAACATCAGAGACTCTATAACAACCACCTGGAATCAGGCCTGCCTAATCTCTCCCCCTCCTGAAGTTCAGGGAAATTTGCGGAAGAGGGGGCGGTAAGATTGTAAGAGCACAAGGATGGGAGGAGTCATGATATGCAAGATACTCCACATAAGTCAGGACCGAAGCAATTATAACAGGACTGTGCCTGATCTGCACAATGACCAACATATTGTTGACCCCTCAAATTCTAGCATGGATTACAGGCACTAGGATCCTTAGAAGCAAGGGATTAACAGTCACAATAGTGTTCCTATACTTAAGGGGAACACAAGAAAGAGTTCTAGGAAATGCCACTGAGTCCTTACACCTTATCAGAGAGGAGGACCCAGAGGAAAGTTTTATATACACATTAAAGGATGCTTCAGAGATGGGGGGGGAAGGGGCACTGAGAGAAAGGGAGGGAAGGGGAGAAAGGAAGGGTTAAAGCAGGGAGGGAATAGGAGGTCCAGGGAGGGGTGGAGGGAGGGAGGGGACAGGGGTTCCTATTATGTTTGTATGAGCAGAAAACAATAAAAAATTAAAAAATATTCTTCTCAACAATCAGACATAGGTTGGAAATGGAAAGGTTAAAATTATCTCCATGTTAGCATGATTTTGTTAAAAGAAAATCATTAATTTGAAAACAAATTAGGGTTACTGACATATAGAGAGGCTAATTGACGTGATTACCACTTAGTTCATCAGTGTGTCTTCAATGTATGTCAAAGGTAGCAAGAAGACAATTTAAATATAATGGCATTCTTGTAACAGCTTGACATCTGTCCAAAGCACAGTCTTAAATTCTGGTTTAAGAATAGATAACTCATTTGAGAAGTAATGGCCAAGTGTTGGAGAGAGGGAGTGAAGGGATCAAAACATAACGAATGGAGAGATTGCTGAAAGTGGACAATTGAGTTTTTTTCACTCAATTTAACATTTAATTTATCTGAAATTTATCTTACTTGGCACCCATTGGGGCACATGTGGAAGGACCCACAGATGTTTCACTAAAGAGCAGAGACTAGGCATCTATCCACTAATACCCGTGTTTTACCAACTGATGTTACTTCTGAAGATATTTATCCAGTTTCTTAATGGACTGTGTTTATATAGAGGATGTTATGGAAGCTTAAGGAGGAAAGTGTACAGTATGTGCAAGGACTAGCTGCTGTGATTATAGTTCAAGGCAGTATTGCCTAAGTAGTATGCTAAGGAATAAGCGCTGTGTTCAATATGCGCAGACATTCACATTCAATTTATAATCCTTCCATTAGCTGCTTTAAATATTAAGATATCTATTTTTATAACAACATCTTAAAGATAAAAGATATAATGTAAAGACTATAAAGCTTAAATTCATTTGCAAATGTCATAATGATCAAGCTATAACTGCATTCACTCATCTTGTTATTGCTACTATTAACAGACTGGGGATAATTCTCTATAAGTGCAAAGATACCAATTTAATGAAGATCTCTTGTCATTCTTCAGGATTTTTCACATTTAACTAATAACTTGGAAAGAAATGTTTTGACACCTGTCAGAATATCCTTGCCACTCCCTCCTTTTTCTGTGCACCAGGCACAGCTCCTTTTGGGCAGTGAAACTAGAAGTAAGTTCTCTTCTTTTGCTTCTCTTAACTTCTTCGCTGTTCTCCTTAGGTCCCCTCCTCTTTCTTCCTGTTTTGCAACCAACAGTCATCTGAAAATATTTTGACTATATCATTCAATTTTTTTTTGTTTTCCAAGTCAATTTTCTTTTTTTTTTCTTTTTTATTATTAATAATACATTTTTTATTATTATTTCAGCTCATACAAACCTAATAGGTACACCAGTTCTCTCCCTCCCTCCTCCTCCCCCTGTACCCCCTGCTCCTGCTCTCCACCCCCCTCCCTCCTCATCTCCCAGTGCCTCCCGCCCCAATTCCCAGAGAGTCCTTTTTTGTGCATGCCTGATTTTCCTCTGGGCCCTCCTCTCCGATGACATACAAGGACCCAGTGGCCTTTCCCTGAACCCTTTCCCGTGTTCCCCTTAGGTATAGGAACACTGCTATGGCTGCCAATCCTTTGCCTCCAAGGATCTTGGTGCCTATAGCAGATGCTAGACTTTGTGAGGTCAACAATGTGTTGGACAATGCGCAGGGCATGCAAAATCCAATTATGATTGCTTCAGCCCTAACTAGTATGGAGTATCTTATATATCATTGCTCCTCCCATCCTTTTGCTCTTACACTCTTACCGCCCCCTCTTCCGCAAATTTCCCTGAGCTTCAAGATGGGGAGAGACTAAGCTGGCCTAGTTCTAGGTGGTTGATATAGAGTCTCTAAAGTTCTGGATTGTGGTTTGTTGATTTTCTTTTGCAGTTTTGCTGCTCCTGCAATGCCCTTCACTCCATCCTGGTGGGCATTGTATGTTACCCCCTGGCCAGAGACAAAAAGCTGTTAAACTAGAGTCTTGTGATAAAAGCACATTCAAAGGTAGATGTAATAAAAATGGGAAGCCACAGTGAGGGAGGGGTCTATCACCCATTTGCAAAATGATTACTTTTTATCTGCCAGACTATATGCCCTCCTCTTCTGGTGAGATCATACCCCCTCAGTAGTAAATGATCAGGAACAAAAGTCTGTGAACTTAATCAGATGTCTCATTACTTATTTGGGTCCTTGATGGAGGCCTATTTTCTCTGCTGTAACATGGTCCCTTCTCTCCTTGTTTCTGGTGTGGCCCTCCTACCCCATCCCTCCTGTTCATAATCCTTGGAATTACTGTCTCTAGGTGGGCTGGGTGGGTTTGGTACTAGGAGCCACCTATTAGGGAGTACATACAGCTCTTAATTTTCTGGGTCTGGGATACTTCACTTAATATAATTATTTCTAATGACATCCATTTCCTGGCAAATTCCAGTAATTCATCATTTTTGATGGCTGAGTAGTACTCCATTGTATAGATGTACCACAGTTTCCTTATCCACTCGTCAACTGTTGGACATTTGGGCTGATTCCATGACTTTGCTATTGTAAACAGTGCTGCTGTGAACATTGACTATATCATTCAATTTTTAACTTGTAAAAATTATATTTTCCAAAAATCATCTATCTTACCAATAACTTTTCAAAAAATATATGAAAGCAGAAGGCTATTACTGTGTTGTAGGCACTATCCTAAAGAAATTGTGTCAGTGTATTTCAGTTTAACTGAAGTCCTGTGAACAGAGAATGATTTTATTCCTTCTAAATTTGTTTTTATTCTTTTAAAGTTTCATACATGAATACAGTGAATTTATATTATTTGTCATCCTCAAGATTCCTCAATCACATCCTCATACTTCCTCCATTAAAAACCTTCTTCCCCAACAATCTTCCTTTATATTTCCCATCTTTTTGCATACGTGACCCATTGGGTTTCATCGATTGCCTTTTTTTGAAACATATTTGTTGCTTTTTTTCATTTTTATTATAATTTATTCAATTGTGCGTGTGTACATGTGTGCGCGTGTGTGTATGTGCATGTGTGTGTGCGTGTGTGTGTCTGTGTGTGTGTAGAACCACGGACGAATTCGGGAACCACCATGTACCGCCTCCACCTCCTCCTTGTTTACTCTGCCTCAGGAGGAGACAGCTTTGCATTAAAGGAAAAAGTAAACCTCCCTACCAGGACCAGAAACACAGGCCGCCCTCGTTTCCGCCCTGCGTCTATACACGGGATCCAGGATCTGAAGTCAGTACCTTCCACCTGCAAGGCAGAGGCTTAACCCCTGAGCCACCTCTCCAGCCCCATCTTGATTGCCTTCGGTGGCATGTGCCTGAGTGCTTGCTGGAGCATGATTCTTTCGTCAGTGTGTATATTGAGGATACCCAAGCACCCAACCCGTCAGCATTAACATTCAACAGTGTCTCAGCGAAGAATGGAGCCTTTTGAGATATTTCCCTTCCAAGATGAAGCGCTGATATTCCAAATTCTTGTACAAGTTTTATAGAAATACACATGGTTCATGGTTGAAACAACTATGCTATTCATGCACTTTAAAACAAATCGACAGTAGAAAACTTCTAAAAAGAAATCAAAATGAGATAAACGTGTCTGTCTTGTGAGCTATATAACATGTTGAGTTGTCTCACCTGCTCCTCTGAAAACATGTTAGAAACCTTGACTATCACCAGCTAGAGAAAAAAATTAACGAATAATATATAGTTACATATTTCAAGCTATGAGTGTTGGGGCTGGAAGACAAATGTTTATATGCGTGCATGTGTGTATACATAGATGTGCTTGTACATATGTACATATGTACATGTAAACAGTGGTTCTATGTACCAATAATAAGTCATCATATAGATGCTTAATTAATATCGTTTGGCTAAATGGTAATGAAATATATTGTCTTTGCCTATATTTAAGTTATTGTATATGATGAAACCATTTTACCTGATCCAGAATGAAGGTGGAGGAGACAGCTTTGCATTAAAGGAAAAAGTAAACCACAGCAACAGACCAATAACTGAGGTATCAGAATAATCTTTACATAATACAGTATGTTTATATTAAATGTATTTGTATATTAAATGTTAGGTTACATATAATCTCATTCGGAGCTTTTAAGTTTTATTCTTTATAAAACCACTACTGGCCACATTTTATTCGTTTATATTTTTTAGTGCACTGAAATTTAAAGTCGAGTAACAGGGAACACTAAGTCACAAGGGAGGCTCATGTATACATAACAATTTCCCCTAAGTATCATACAATGGTTTCCACAATACTTTATAGCTTTGGTATAATTAATAACAAAAAGTTAAAAAATCCTACTTTCCAAATACGTACCAATTCTCAAAATAACCTGATGGATTGTTATCTTTGTTACCATGACAAATACCCCAGGAAACAACTTAAAAGAAAGAAAGACTTCTTTTGGCTCCCAGTCACAGAGGTTTCAGGCCATGGCTGGCTGGCTCCTTTGCATTGTTCCTGAATTGAGCATCTTGAGAAGGGGAGTATCTGCTCCTGTTATGGTAACCAGGAAGCAGAGTGAGGGCATGTAAAATAGGGACAATGTCTTATGTCAAGGGCACATTCCAGTGGCCTACTTCAATCAACTTTGGTACATTGATTAGCTTAATCTCTTCTGATGACATCACCATTTTGTTTCACACACCTCTCAATAGTACCACCAACTTAGAACTCAGCCTTGAGCATGTGGGTTTCTGGGGGGAATTTTCATATCCAAACCATAACAGTTTAGAATTATGCATCTGTCCAATTTAAGAATTGAAAAGTTGAATATTGTTTCATTATTCTCTTGTTGTTTGTGAGACTGGTCGTGTTTTTGCATATTTCTAACTCATGTTTTATTTTCTTGTGTTGGGGTACTTTTAATATTTGCTTATTTACTTTCTAGGTTTTGTGTTTGTTGGGGACTAAAAGCAGATTCTTGGTGTTCCTGATATTAATTACTGAACAGGTTTGCAGGTAGCACTTCCCATCTGGCAATGCCTGCTGACTTTGCATATGCTATCATTAGTGAGTGGAAATGTTCATTTCGATGTAGTCAACACTGAAATTATTCTAAGTGCTTAGAGATGGTACATTGTTCTTATTGAGTATTTCTATATCAATCAGCAATAAATCATTGATCATCTTATTCAAATATTTTCTAACTTCTTGTGCTTCCTTTTTCTCCCTTCTCTATTTCTCAACTTGATCTGAAAATTACATAATTATAATTTTATAATTTAATGTTTCCTTATAGTTCTCATGTTTTAATGGCTGTTTTGTGACATTTTTGTTTCACGTATTTTGCAGAAAAGAAGGGAGGACTATAAGCACACAAATCATAGCACAACAACATGAGTAGTTTATGCTACATGATATTCCCTGTTCATTTTCCATTCCTACACCATCATGACCTCTGTTAAAGTCAGTGTATTATATTGAATATACATTTGTATTTATTCATATATTCCTCAGATATTGGTAGCTTTTTGTGTGTATTGACATGTCTATAAGGTTTAATTTAAATATCTTCCTTTGATAGCGATGTCATGCTATTTCTTTCTGGGTTCTTTGTAGATTTCTCTCAAAAACATTTTTTTAAGTTGGATGTGTTTTTGTCTGAAAAATGTCATTTTCTTATATTTGTACTTGAATGATGTCCAGCAGGACTTTCACATTTTAGATTCGAATGTACTTTGTAATGTTCAGAACCTTGTTCCACTGAATTCTGCACCCAGGATCAGTCATGTTTCTTTACAGATAAATTTCTTTCTTTGACATCTGTGGTATCACTTTGCTTCTGATCTTAAGAAGCTATTTGTGGATCTATATATTTTCCTTTTTACCTAATTCATTTGTTTTGTGTTTAAAAATCAATTCTGTAGGATGACATCTTTTAACTTCCTGATTCTAGGACATACTTTGAGCTGACATCCCTCTCATTTTCATTCCACCTAAGCTTCCAGTTACAAGGTGACACTTCTATGCATTTTTTCTTTATATCTTAATTTCAGTAGTATTTTTTCACAGTAAATTTTTGAATAATCTTCTTTTTTCCCTGAGTGTGTTTCCCAGAAATGTCAAGATAATTAATGTCTATGGTAAAGAGAAATTTCCTAGGTCAGCAAGCTGAAGAGATAAAGACCATCTATATCCACAAAGAAGACAATAAAAACTTCAAAATTCAAGACAACATAAGAATGCATAAGTATTAAAGTATGAAAACAATAAAATAAAATAAGCAGAATAGACAATGAAAGAAAAGGAGTTTTGTGGCAGTATCAGGCAAGGAAGATACCTCGACCTTAATAGTAGTACATGCTACATTTAGCAACATTACAAAATGTGGATCGAGGATTGGAGAGATGGGTTAGAGGTACTGTTGTGGAAAGCATGAGGATTTGAGGCTGACTACCCAAAGCTCAAATGAACATTGGACACATAGTGTGAATGTGTGTAATCCCAGTCCTCCTTGGGGAGATGGGAAGCAGAGACAAGACAGTTCTCAGAAGCTCATGGGTCAGTTAGCCTGACATTTGCGTGGAAAAACAATAATGACCCTGTTTCAAACCAAGTGACAACAGACACCTGAGGTTGTTGCCACATATGTGTTATGGCACATGCATACCTATATGCAGCTCTCCCCCAACACACACAATGTTCATCACATACTGGTTGTATATACATACCCCAAATTTAGTAGTTCAATTTCTTTGAAAATATTTTAAAGAAATGCATATGTATGTTGAATAATGCACAAACATAATTCAACCCTGAAAATATAGCATGTTTAAGTACATTCATTTGTAAAGTGCCAACCATTAATGTGATATGAACCTGGATTTCAGAATCATATATGAATCAAATCCCCCAAATTGGAGAATTTAACTAAAGCAGACCTGGTCTTTAGTTCACTCAAGTTCTTGGCAGAGACAGATAAAGATCAGTTTTAGAATAAAGCACTTATACCTGACTCAAAATTGTTCAAGAGAAAATTTGTTCACAATAAAGATGCCACAGAAGTTCTACAGGAAATGTCATTATAAGGATAAGTAAGAAAAAAACAAAATGTATTCTGGTTCATACTCAAAAACACATTTGCTAAATAATAATACTAAATAAAAGAGAAAAATCATTTTGAAGTCAAAACTGTTAGCAAGCTAAATATAGAATGATTTATTTAAATGTAGTAAGATTCATCCTTATACAGTTTGAAATTAAGTTATAGATGAGAGAAAATTCAAGAAAACACTATTCTAACAAAATAACACAGATTCTTCTTTCAAAAAGGTGAAGTCCTTAAATAGGAAGCTAAGGAATATTCTAGATGTTCATGGTGGGCCATCAGGCAGATGTCTTATCTTTACATACTTTCAAGGGAAATATGCACACAGGGATCAGGAGAACTGCTTTCTTTCATTTCCAGTATGAATACCAGCCCTTTCATGGACTATTATCTCCTGGTCTCATTCAAACTCATCTATCTCCCTAAAACCCACTTGCAAATGATATCTTGCCATGGATTAAGGTTTCAACATAGGAAATTTTAGAACACACCAAGCTACAGTCCACAATAGAAGTCATTTTGAAGACAACTTCTATGTGACTTCTGTTATTATTAAATGACAAAGGCATTGTTGTAAACAAAAGTACTTTAGCAAACCGAATGGACAACAGTGAAATATTTATGATAGAATTTATATGCCAATCAGGCAGGTCTGTGGGGGTATTCCTGACTAATATTGTAATGTACTTCTGTGCTATTTAATTAGGCATTATTTAATTTTAGTACCTTTACAAGCATATTTGATACTCATCACAGCTTCCTCCCGCTTCCATCTATCATCTCCTTTCCCTTCATCATTCTTTCCCATTCCCTTCTACCCTTCCATCTTGGTACTTCTATGGACCCCAGGATTCACTCTAACCTGTCTACTCCTGTGGTTGCTTAGGCCGCCATGGCATATCAAATTACCTCTTTTCAGACCACCCACTGATATTTTTTCACTCATCCAGCTTTAGACCCAAAGGTTTCCACTGTAAGTGCCCATTCTATGGGTATAATAACAGCCTACTAACAGAGCATTTTGATGTACTATTTTCTTACCTATAGGTTTATTGGCTATTTTCCCTATTGATTTTTTCCTTCCCCCTTTTTGTTAATATGTTCTTGTTGTAGTTTATAGTAACAGGATGTGTATCATAAGTGGTTTTGAATCCAGTCAGAAAGCTCTTGGTTGTCTGCTTGATACATCAACTCACTGTTGCCATGGTGATTTGAATTGTAACCTGATGATCTCATGCCCTTGATGTGGCTTGTGATCACAGCTTCTGCAGTATTCCTTGGTACTATATAAGCTGTCCAGCAGGAAAATGTCCTCAGGCTGGTTCCAGTTGATATATTTTGCCCTTTTTCTTTGATCAGTTTGTGTTGTATCTTCAGTAATAGAGTCTTACTGACAGTTTTTGGAGAGTAACCAAGAGTAATCGCAAAAGCCTATAATGTTTGTGGGCCTTTGAGACCTCTCTGACCAACATTTTATCAGAAAGTGCCACATTCCTGTTACTTCTAGTACAATTTTGACCCAGGTTTCTAAGTGGATCAGCTCAAGGTTTTTCCCTCCTGTTTTCCTCACTCTATGCTCCTCTGCATAGGGACCACACATTCTTACTCCTTTCTTTAAAAGACATTTTTTAAACATTATTATCACAGGCTGTTCCTTTGGGGTTACATTCCACAATATTTGGGTTTTAAGTTCCTCTGTCCCTCCTGTCTCCCATGTTCCTCCTATCTCTTATGACTTCATTCCCAGCTACGTATTTTTTTCATTTATTTCCTCCTTCCTCTTTTTCTGATATCCTAAATCTCCCATTTAAAAGGTTTCACCTTAACCATCCCTTCCCATCTTCCCACTCATAGGTCTTTTCCAAATTTTCTGGCTCTTACAGGGCTTCCAATCCACATACATTGACAAGGATATCAGTTCGATCATCCACATATAAGAGAGAACATGCAGTGATTGACTTACTGTATCTGAGATACTTCACTCAAAATTAAAAATAAAATTAAAGTTTCCAGTTCTATCCATTTAGCAGTAAATTCCACAATCTCATCCTTTCTGATTGTGTATATGTACCACCATATTTCATTATCCATTCTTCTGTTGATGGGCATGCTGGCTGATTCCATTTTTTTTTGCTATTGTAAATAGTGCTGCAATGAACATAAATGAACAAGTATCTTTGTGATAAAATATAGAAGTCTTGGTAATATTCCAAGGAGTGGTATAGTTGGGTCATACAGCAGTTACATTTTTAACTGCCTGAGGAACCTCCACATTGATCTTCATAGAGAATGTACCAGTTTACACTGTCACCAGCACTGAATAAGTGTCTGTTTTTCTCCAGAGCCTTGCCAGCAATCTGTTGTTTGTGTTCTTGATCTTAGCCATTCTGATTAGATTAAGATGGTATCTCAGGGTTATTTTGATTTGCATTTCTTTGATAATCAGGGAAATTGAGCATCTTTTAAGGTATTTATTTAACATTTCAATTTCTTTTTGAGTGAAATTCCTGTTTAATTCCCGGGCCCATTTTTCAATTGAAATGTTTGTTGTTTTGGTCTTTAATTTTCTGAGCTCTTTGTATACTCTGGAGATTAGTCCTTTGTCAGATTCATAGCTAGCAAAGATTTTCTCCCATTTTGTGGATTCTCTTTTTGCATAATTAACAATTTCTTTTGCAGAACAGATGTTTTTTTAATTTCATGAAGTTCCATTTGTTGATTATTAGTTCCTGGGCATTTGTTGTTCTGCTTAGAAAGTCTTTACCTAGGCTTATCAAGTATACTTCATACTCATTCTTCTAATAATTTCAGACTTTCATATCTAATATTGAATTCTTTCATGCATTTGGAATTGACTTTTGTATAAGGAGAGAGGAACAGTCAATCTTTATTCTTCTACATGTAGATATTCAGTTTTCCCAGCTGTCTTTTCCCCAGCATGCACTGTTTGGAACATTTGTCAAAACTTAGGTGGCTGTATGTGTGGAAGTTTATATCTGGGTCCTCTGTTCTGAGTCATTGGCCGGTGTATCTGCTTTTGTGCCAGTACAAAGTTGTTTTTATTACTATAACTTTGTAATATAGTTTGAAGTCTGGTATGGTGATACCTCTGGCAGTCCTCTTATTGCCCAAAATTGTTTTGGCTAATTGTGGGTTTTTTTTTTTTTTTTTTGTTCTTCCATATGAATTTTGAGATCATTTTTTTCTGGTTCTGTGAAGAATTGTATTGGTATTTTGATTGGAATTGCATTGAATCTGTATACTGCCTTGGTTAAATTATTGGTTCTACCAATCCGTGAGCACAGATCTTTCCACTTTCTAGTACCTTCTTTAATTTCTTTCAGTAGTTTTTTCCTAGTTTCCATTATATAAGTCTTTTATTTCTTTGTTTGACTTATGGATTCTCTCATTTCTTTGTTAGCTTGTTTGTCTTTGGTATATAGGAAGGCTTCTGATTTTTATATGTCAGTTTTGTGGTAGGCTACAAAATTTATTAATTAGAGTAGTTTTGTGGTGGAGTCTTGTGGCTCTCTCAAGTATACAATCATATCATCTGTGAATAGAAATACTTTGTCTTCTTCTTTACCTATCCATATCTCTTTTATTTCCTTTTCTTGTCTTATTGCTCTAACTAGGACTTCAAACACAATATTGAACAGGAGTGGTGACAGTGGACAGTAGATCTAAGTTGGAATGCTTCAAGTTTTTCCCTATTTAAGATGATGCTTGCTTTAGGCTTATAATAAATAACCTTTATCAAGCTGAGATAGATCTCCTCCATTCCTGTTGTCTTCAAAACTTTTATCATGAAGGGATTTTGGAGTTTGTTGAATACCTTTTCTGCATCAATCAAGAGGATAATATGATTTTGATTTTTGAATCTGTTAATATGAAGAATCATGCTTATTGATTTATGTGTGTTAAACCATCCTTGTATTCTTGGTATGAACCTGATTTGATCATGATGTATGATCCTTTGTATATATTTTTGGATTTGGTTTGCTAGTATTTTATTGAGGATTGTTACATCTGTGTTCATTAGTGAGATTAGGCTATAGTTATCTTTCTTTGATGTGTCTTTGTTTGGCTTTGTAATCAGAGTCATATTGGCTTCATACAAAGTTTGGAAGTGTTCCTTCTTTCTCTGTTCAATGGAATAATTTGAGGAGTAATTGTTTTAATTATTTTTTGAAGGCCTAATAGATTTCTGCACTGAATCCATCTGGTCCTGGGCTTTTTTTAGTTGGGAGACTCATAATTACTGATTCAATTTCATCTCTTGTTATGACCTGTTTAGTGTATCTATTTCATCTCGAGTCAGTTTTGGTAGGTCATATGTATTTAGAAATTCATCCATTTTCTTTCAATCATCTAATTTAAGAGAATATAAATTTTTAAAATATGTCCTTATGATTCTTTGGATTTCCCTAGAATCTGTTGTAGTTTCCTCCTTTTTATTTCTGATTTTGCCAATTTGAGTGTTCTTTCTTCTTTTAGTTAGTGCTAAGGGCTTGTCAATCTTGTTTATATTTTCAAAAAAACAGCTCTTTGTTTCATTTTTTTTTTTTTGCATTGTCTTTTTCAGTTCCAATTCATTGATTTCTGCTCAGATCTTAGATATTTCTTCCTGTGTACTGCTTTTAGGATTAGCTTGTTCTTTTTTTCCTAAGGTTTTCAGGTATAACATCAAGCTATTTACTCAGGATCTTTCCCTTTTTGTGATATAGGCATTTAGTGCTATAAACTTTTCTCTTAGAACTGCTTTCAAGTGTGTCCCATACATTTTTTGTAGGTTGTGTCTTCATTTTCATTGGTTTCAAGGAAGTTTTTAATTTCCTGTTTCATTTCATTTTTGACCAGTTCCTCATTTAAAAATGTGTTATTTAGCTTTTATGAGTTTGTGTAGTTTCTACTGTTTCCTTTGTTGTAGATATCAACCTTTATTCTATGATGATCAGAGAGTATGCATTGAATGATTTCAATTTTTCTGTATATATGGATGTTTGATTTGTGTCCTAGTATATCATTTATTTTGTAGAATATCTCATGAGCTGATGAGTACAATGTGTACTCTTTAGTGTTTGGATGAAATTAATTTAAGGTTTCATTTAGTTCCAATATGTCTCTGCTTAACTTTTGGCCTATTGACCTGTCCAGTAGTATGAATAGGGTACTGAAGTCTCCAACCACTACTATGTTTGGGTTGATTAGTTGTTTTGGCTCCTGTTTGTTGATGAATTTGGGTGCTTCAATGACTGGTGCACATATATATATATATATATATATATATATATATAATTTCATATATATCATGTATTTTATCATATATATGATATAATGAATATATATGTGTATATATATTAAGATTTCAAGATGTTCTTATTGGAATTTTCCCTCTACTAAGATGTAGCAACCATTTGCATCTTGTATGATTTGCTTTAGTATGAATTCTATTTTGCCTGATATTAAGATGGCAACTCCTGCTTATTTCCTTTTTCCCTTTGCTTGTAGTATTTTTGACCATACTTTTACCCTGAGAAAGTGTTTATTTTTCAAGTTGAGATGTGTTTCTTGCAGGCAGAGAATTGATGGGCCATGATATTTGATTCAAGTTATAAGCCTGTGTCTCTTGATTGAAATACGTTAAATGGTTCCTGACATTTTGTTGATCTTCTAGTGTTTGGCTTTTTTAGTCCCTCAGCTCTTGTGCTGATATTATTTATCCCATCTTGTATATTTCTTCCAATATTTTCTGTGGCCCTGGATTAATAGCCACATAGTCTTTTAATTTTTTGTTATGGAATATTTTTTCTTTCACCTTCTATTATGATTGACAGTTTGCTGGATATATCTGGGTTGACATTTGTGTTCATCCAGAATTTGTATTGTGTGTCTCAAAGCCCTTTTGGCTTTTACCATATTGAGAAGTCAGTATTATTTTGATGGATTTATCTCTATATGTAATTTGTTCCTTTTGTCTTGTAGCTCTTAAGATCTTGTCTTTAATGCGTATATTTGGTGTGTGGCCTGTCATATACCATTTTCTATTTTTTTCCCTGAGTATCAGGTGCTCATTTTTTTTTGTAATGACATGTATTTTTATTGTTTTTAAACTTTAGTATTTTGTGTGTGTGTGTATGTGTGTTTATGTCAGAGGGCATTGTGTGTCCCTGGGGAGGACCAAGGGTGAGTTCAGGAATAGTTCTAGATTGCTTCTACCTCCTTTCTGCTTTGCTCTGGGATTCCCCTGCTCCACCTACTAGGGTCTGAAGTGCAAGCTGCCGTCTTTTCTGCTTGGCTTTTTTAAAGAGGGACCTGAAATCTGAACTCAGGATCTTCTGCTTGTGAGGCGCAGAGTCTTAACCCTGGAATCATCTCTTCAGCCTGACACATACTTCTACAGAGAAAGAAGCATACTTGAGTAGATGGAATATATGGTGCAGGTGAACCAACATGTAGGTAATAGATGGTTTTTGTTGGTAAAAATGCTGTTATTGCTGGAAAATGGGCATATTTTTGTTTTGTTTAAGATGTTATTACATTTAATTTCTTTTTTTGTTTGTTTTACTAAATCATTAGCTATGTAAAATGGCTTTACATACAATTACATAAAATGGTAAACACATTTTTGTGTTAGCAGAAATAAATCATTCTGATGATGCACATAATCTGTCTGGATCTTGGCATGAGGTTTTCTGAGGATGTCCTGTTGAACTTTGATTTCTCTTTAGGTAAATGGGTAGGAATAGAAATAGTATCTTCTCCTGTAAAAGAGTTCATCTCCAGTCATTTTCTTGTTCTGCATTGCCAATAATGACAATGACCCACACTGCCGTTCTGGCTTGAAGTCGTCAATTTCTCCAGAAAGCTCAGGTGAAATTCATCATCCCTTTCTTATCTTTTTCATTCTTTTTCAAACCAAGTCATCACGTTGGAGGGACTCAGGATTTCACTTTATAAATTAAATCTTTAGTACTGTGACACTTTCAGAGTTTTTATTCATTTTATTTTGCAGTACTTCCACTTCCCACACAAAATTGTCAATTGTTATTTTGCATTTTAAGTAGATAAACTTTTCCTCCGTGATGAGGTATTCTGTATAAGGGCTGAAATTCTGGACCATACATTCATGCACCTCGTCCTGTGTCTGGGCTCTCAAATCCATTTTCTTTCTTTTTTTTTTCTTTCAGTCCTCAATACGAAATTTTTTTAAATTAAAAATGTAATTATACATTTTAAAATTTTTATACCAGTTCCCTCCCTCCCCCCTCCTCCCCCCGAACCCCCTCCTCCTCCTCCTCTTCCTCCCATTCCCCCAGTGCCTCCCCCCGATTCCCAGAGAATCCTTTATTGTGTACACCTGACTCTCCACTGGGTCCTCCTCTCCGATGACATATAAGGACCCAGTGGCATTTCCATAAGCCCTTTCTCTTGTTCCCCTTAAGCATAGGAGCAATACTAAGGCTGTCAATCCCTTGCCTCCAGGGATCTCGGTGCCCTTAACAGATGCTAGACTTTATGAGGGCAACAGTGCACTGGACATTGCGCAGGGCATGCAAAGTCCCATTATGATTGCTTTGACCCCAACTATTGTTGAGAATCTTGCAAATTGTTCTTCCTCCCATCCTTTTGCTCTTACAATCTTACCGTCCCCTCTCCCACAAATGTCCCTGAGCTCCAGGATGGGGAGAGATTAGGCTGGCCTAGTTCTATGTGATTGATATAGAGTCTCTGAAGTTCTGGATTGTGGTTTGTTGATTTTCTTTTGCAGTTTTGCTGCTCCTGCAATGCCCTTCACTCCATCCTGCTGGGCACTGTATGTCACCCCCTGGCCAGAGAAAAAGAGCTGTTAAACCGGAGTCTTGTTATAATAGCACATTCAAGGGCAGATGTAATAAAAGTAGGAAACCTCAGTGAGGGAGGGGTCCATCACACATTTGCAAAATGATTACTTTTTATCTGCTAGACTATATGCCCTCCCCTTCTGGTGAGATCAGGAAAGAACGTCTGTGAACTTAACCAGGTTTCTCATTACTTACTTGCAGACCTTGATGGAGGTCTATTTTCTCTGCTGTAACATGGTCCCCTCTCTCCTTGTTTCTGGTGTGGCCCTCCTACCCCATCTCTCCTCTTCATAATCCTTACAATTACTGTGTTACATAGGTGTACTTTTGAGTGTCTCAATGTGGGCTGGGTGAGTTTGGTACTAGGAGCCACCTATTAGGGAGTACATACGGCGCTTAATTTTCTGGGTTTGGGATACTTCACTTAATATAATTGTTTCTAATGACATCCATTTCCCAGCAAATTCCAGTAATTCATCATTTTTGATGGCTGAGTAGTACTCCATTGTATAGATGTACCACTGTTTCCTTATCCACTCGTCAACTGTTGGACATTTAGGTTGATTCCATGACTTTGCTATTCTAAACAATGCTGCTATGAACATGGTCGTGCTTGTGCTATTAAGGCGAACCTCTGCTGCATGGGGGGTTATTCCCAAAAGTGGGATAGCAGGTTCATATGGCATTTCAATCTTTAATTTCTTTAAGAATCTCCAGACGGCTCGCCAGAGTGGTTGTATGAGCCTGCATTCCCACCAGCAATGTAGGAGAGTTCCCCTCTCTCCACATCCTCTCCAGCATTTGTCGTTGTTTGCATTGTGGATTTTTGCCATCCTGTTTTGATTTGCATTTCCCTGATGGCTAAGGAAGTGGAGCATTTTTTAAGATATTTATTAGACATTTTAATTTCATCCCTGGTAAAGTTTCTTTTAAGTTCCAGGGTCCATTTTTTAATTGGGCCATTGTTTTCCTTGGAGTTTAGTTTTCTAAGTTCTTTGTGCACTCTGGACAGTTGAGCTCTGTCAAATATGTGGTTAGTGAAGATTTTCTCCCATTCTGTGGGTTGCCTTTGAGCTCCTGTTACAATCTCTTTATCTGAACAGAAGCTCTTTAATTTCACAAGATCCCAACTGTTGAGAGTTGGTAGCAGTGACTGTGCCATTAGGAACTGTTGGCCTAGCCCAATCAGCTCGAGGGAGTTCCCTATCCTTTCAACTATGGTTTTTAAAGTCTCTGGCCTTAAATAAAGGTCCTTGATCCATTTGGAATTAAGTCTTGTACATGGTGACAAGTATGGGTCCATCTTTAATCTTCTGCATGTGGAGATCCAGTTTTGCCAGCATAATTTGTTGAAGATGCTGTTCTATTTCCATTGGATTTTTTGGGCCCCTTTGTCAAAGATCAAATGGCTGTAATTTTGTGGGCTTATATCTGGGTCTTCTACCCTTATCCACTGATCTGTATGTCTATTTTGGAGCCAGTACCAGACTGTTTTTATAATTTTGGATTTGTAGTACAGAATAAGGTTTGGTATGGTGATATCTCCAGCTGTCTTTTTGTTACTCAGGATTGTCTTTGCTATCCTGGGTCTTTTGTGCCTCCATATGAACTTTGAGATTGTTTGGTCAACTTCTTTAACGAATTGCTTTGGGATTTTAATTGATATAGCATGAATTTGTATATTGCCTTTGGTAGGATGGTCATTTTTACGATGTTGATTCTGCCAATCCAGGAACATGGGAGGTCTTTCCACCTTCTGGTGTCTTCTGCAATTTCTTTCTTTAGGGTTTTAAAGTTTTCATTGTAAAGGTCTTTTCCCTCCTTGGTTAGGTTTATACCAAGGTATTTCATTTTTTTAGGGGCTATAGTAAATGGGATTGTTTCTCTCAAGGCTTTTTCACTTCTTTCATTCTGGGCATATAGGAAGGCCTCTGATGTTTGCACATTTATTTTGTATCCTGCCACCCTGCTGAACTTCTTGATTAGTTCCAGGAGCTTCCTGGTGGAGTTTTTGGGATCCCTCAGGTATAAGATTATGTCATCTGCAAATAGGGATAGTTTGACTTCTTCCTTGCCGATTTGAAGTTTCTTATGTCCCTTTCTTGTCTTATGGCTTCAGCTAAGACTTCAAGTACAATATTGAATATAAGTGGTGAGAGAGGACAGCCTTGTCTAGTTCCTGATCGAAGTGGGAATGCTTCCAATTGTTCCCTATTGAGCATAATCCTTGCTGTGGGCTTGTTGTATGCAGCTTTTATTATATTGATAAAGGTTCCTTCCATCCCTACTGTTTCTAGCGTTTTGATCTTAAAAAGCTGTTGGATCTTGTCAAAGGCTTTTTCTGCATCTATTGAGAGTATCATGTGGTCTTGGACTTTGGACTGGTTTACATGATGAATTACATTTATTGATTTGCGTATGTTGAACCAACCTTGTGTGCCGGGGATGAAGCCTACTTGGTCCCGGTGAATGATCTTTTTAATATGTTTTTGAATCCGATTTGCTAAGACTTTGTTGATAATCTTTGCATCTGTGTTCATCAGAGAGACCGGCCTATAGTTTTCTTTTTTAAGTGAATCTTTATTAGGTTTTGGGATTAAGACGATTTTAGCTTCATAGAAGGAATTTGGTAGTGTTCCTTCCTTTGCTATTTGATAGAACAGTTTAAGGAGTATTGGTGTTATTAACTCCTTAAATGTCTGGTAGAATTTTGTGCTGAATCCATCTGGTCCAGGACATTTTTTGGTGGGAAGATTCGAGATTACGTCTTCAATTTCCTTGTATGTTATAGGACTATAGGTTGTGTTTACTTAGAAATTCATCCATCTCTTTTGTGTTGTCAAACTTCACAGAGTACAAGTTTTTGAAATATGATGTTATAATTCTCTGGATTTCTTGGGTATCCGTAGTGATAACTCCATGTTCATTTCTAATTTTGTTAATTTGGGTTTTCTCTCACTTGCTTTTGGTTAATATAGCTAGGGGTGTATCCATCTTTTGATTTTTTCAAAGAACCAGCTTTTTGACTGGTTGATTCTTTCTATTGTTTTCTTAATCTCGATTTCAGATATTTCTCCCCTTATTTTGCTAATCTCCTCTCTTCTACTACTTTTGGGATCAGATTGCTCTAGTTTTCTAAAGCTTTAAGCTGCATTGTTAAGTTGTTTATTTCTCATGTTTCCATTTTTTTGATGTAGGCATTAAGAGCTATGAACTTACCACTTAGAACAGCTTTCATTGTGTCCCAGAGATTTTGGTAAGTTGTATTTTCGTTATCATTCACTTTCAGGAAATCTTCAATTTCCTTTTTAATTTCTTCCTGAATCCAGTTCTTATTCAGTATCATATTGTTGTTTCCAGGAGTTAGTGTATTTTCTCTTGTTTGATGTGTTGTGGATGTCCAGCTTTAGGCCGTGGTGGTCTCATAGGGCACAGGTTAGAATTTCAACTTTCTTGTACATGTGTAGATTCGTTTTGTGGCCCAATATGTGACCTATTTTGGAGAAAGTTCCGTGTGCTGCTGAGAAAAATGTGTATTCTTTGGTACATGGGTGAAAAGTTCGATAGAGATCTGTAAGGTCCATTTCTTTCAGGGTGTGATTAAGTTCCAAAGTGTCTCTGTTAAGCTTGTGACATGTTGATCTATCCCATGTTGAGAGGGCGGTGTTGAAGTCCCCACGAATTATCGTTTGGGGGTTGATTTCTTGCTTTAGGCGCTGTAGGGTTTTCTTAATGAATGTGGAGGGGCCCGTATTGGGTGCATATATGTTCAGTATTGTGAAGTCTTCCTGGTGAATTGTACCTGTGACTAAAATGTAGTATCCATCCGTGTCTCTTATAATTTTCTTTGGTTCGAAGTCACTTTGATAACATAATGGCTACCCCTGCCTGTTTTCTGCTTCCATTAGCTTGTAGAATTGTTGACCAGCCTTTTATTTTTAGAGCATGCCTATCTTTTGTGGTGAGATGGGTTTCCTGCAGGCAGCAGATTGATGGATTTTGATTTTTAATCCAAGTTTGTAATGTGTGTCTCTTGATCGGTGAATTAATTCCATTAACATTTAGTGTTATAATGGGGAAACTATTTTTAATTCTAGACATTTATTATGTTTAGTAGTTTTTATAAGTATATTGCTTCGCTTTTAATGGTGTTATATTTGCCTTCTGTTCTCCTGGATATGCCCGTTTTTTTCTTCATGCTTGAGTATCATTTCTAGCATTTTTTGAAGGCCTGGTTTGGTCGACATGTATCCCTTCAAGTTGTCTTTGTGCTGGATGATTTTCTTTCTCCCTCGATCATGACTGATAGTTTTGCAGGGTAAATCAGCCTGGGTTGACATTTTTGCTCATTCAATACTTGAAATATGTCTCTCCAAGCTTTTCTAGCTTTTACTGTTTCATCTGAGAAGTCATTTGTTATTTTAATAGGTTTACCTTTAAAAGTGACTTGTTTTTTCTCCCTTGAAGCTCTCAGCACCAGTTTTTTATCTTGAATGTGGAGTGTTTTAACTATTATTTGCCGTGGCGTGCTTCTGTTTTGGTCGTATCTGTTTGGGGTGCATAATGCCTCTTGTATATGGATGGGCCTCTCTTTTTTTATATGAGGAAAGTTTTCCTTGATGATCGTTTGAAAAATTTCCTCAGGGGTGGTATTCTTGCTCTGGTATTCCATGAATACGCATGTTAGCCTTCTTCAGGGTGTCCCATATCTCTTGGATATTTCTCTCAAGTATCTTTTTGGTTTTAACAACCTCTTCCATTGAGCTGGTTAGTACTCTCACTTTATCTTCAAGGTCTGAAATTCTGTTTTCTGCTTCGTTAGTTCTGTTGATAAGACTCTCTGTGGAGTTCTGGGTTGAAGATAACTTGTCTTTTAGCTCAGTTTTAAACTCTGCTTGAGTCTGTTTTAACTGCTCTATGCCAGTTTTTGTTTCTTGCACTGTTTTTCTCAACTCCTCCAAATGTCTGTTGTGTTCCTCTTCAAAGCGATTGATTCCATTTTGTAATTCCTCCCTGATTTCCTCTTTCATAGTATTGAACATGGTAATGATCATATTTTGAAATTCGTTATCCTGGGTCAGGTTTTCTTGGCCTTTTTCCATGGGTTTGTGTTGGTTGGAGTCTAACATTATGGGATTAATTTCTTCAGTGGGAAATTTGTTTACTTGAGTGTTGCTTCTCTCATGGATTTGCACTTTGTCTTTGGCATTGTCGTTTTAACTCTTAAGATCTTTCAATTTCACTAAACTGAATTATTTGGCCTGGGGTTCTGGGTGCGGGCAGGGACAGAGCTTACCTAGGTGAAGGGTGAGGCCCGGCTGGACCGCGTGTGCGTCCCGACCAGCGGAGCGGGATTTGGGATGGGAGGATGGGGGCGTAGGCGTGGAGCTATTTAACCCGTGGGCAGCTGGGGTGGGGCCCGGGCGCAGGGGGAGGTCCTCCTCGTCCCTCGGCTCTGCGCGCGGCTCCGGCTGGATGGCGGGAGTCAGAGCCGGGTCCCTTTGGGCTGACCCGGGGTTCTGGTGGGCGGGCACGGCCCGGGCTTACCTAGGTCGCGGGGTGAGGCCCGCTGGACCGCGCGCGGGCGCGTCCTGACAGGTGGAACCAGGTGGGGTGAAAGGGATAGGTGCTCTATTTTTGTCCTGAGTATTAGGTGTACTCTGTTCCTCTTTAATCAAGATAGGTATTCTTTATTAGGTCAGAAAAAATTTTCTCTATTATGTCTCAATGTAATCTCCTGATTATATATGGTGGATCTTCCTTTTGTGTATCTGTTTCTGGGATATGCATGATCCATATGTTGGGCCTTTCGATGGTGTCCCAGAGTTCCCGTTTGTTCCATTCCAGTGTGTTTTTTGGCTTTTTGACGAATGAACCTCTTCTGTCTTATTTTTCAGTTCTGATACTCTTTCTTCTACTAATCATTCTATTTTGGAGACTCTCTATCAAATTTTATTACACCATTTAGATTTTTTTGTTTCAACATTGTTTCAGTCTGGGTTTTTGTTTCAGTATTTCTATGTTTGTAGGTCAACTTTTTTTCAGTGATTTGAGATCTGTTTTCAGACTCTCTATTTTCATTATATTTGTGTCTTGTTCATTTTCGTATTCTTGGAATTTTTTCCTGAGTTTGTCGTGTTCTTTTTGAAATGTGTTCCGCAGTTTATCTATGTTCTCTCGGAGTTCTTAATCAATCTTTGAAATTCATCATCTCGATTTTTGTTTTCTTGGATCACTGCCAATGGCTTATCCTTTGTGAGTTCTGAAGCCTTATCTTTAGTGATATTGGGGGGAGACATGTTTTCTTGGATTCTTTCTCTGGTCAAGATGTTGACATTTTTAGGATGAGCAGATGTTGACTGTAGTTTTATTTGAATGTCACTCTGGGATGCTATTTTTCAGCACTTAGATGATATTAGTTTCTAGGTTTTTTCTTTGTGTTAGGTACCATTTGGGAGTTCACATGCAAAAGAGAGAGAAAGAGAGAGAGAGAAGAAAAAAGAAAAAGGTTAATGATTCTAGTGTTCTCTTGCTTCTCAGATGGATCTTCTGAATTTCTCTCCTTACTCTTTGAAGTTTGGTGCTGTGTAAAATTTTCTTGGACTTATTTCCTGTATGCATGTGATTAGTTGCTGGGAGAGATTAATTGGTGGGGGATATAAAAGAGAGGAGATTGCTGGCATGCGGGCAGCCTAGGAGATCCTGCCAGGTGGGAGACCATCTACCCACAGCGCAGGCGGGCCCAGCAGCTCAGAAACCAGCTCACCAGCCCAAAACAGCAGCCAAGTAGGCTGGCTGCCTCCACTCAGCAAAGGCTGGCTCAGCCTAATCAGGCATTTAAAGAAAAATTATAAACATATTACAACTCTGGAAGCAACCTGTGATATTTACTTATTTATTTTAAGATGCATTTATTGCCTTGTATGTCCATATGTGTGTTTCTGTGTGCGTGTGTCCATGTGTATCAGAGGGCAGGCACTATGTATGCCTATGGAGGCCCAGGGGTGATTCTGGGAATCATCCTAGATTGTTCTACCTCCTCTTTGTTTTGCTCTGGAGTTCCCCAGGCTCTGCCTTTCAGGATCAGAAATATAGGCCACCACCATTTCTTCCTAGCATTTTTACATGGGATCTGGGATCTGAATTCAGGGACCTGCTGTTAAGGCAGAGGCTTAACCCTTGAGTCATCTCTCTAACACCTATCATATTTATTAATAACATGGTTATGGACACAGAAAACCCAACATTTTAGATAATTGTTAAAACTCCAGATAGAGTTAAGCAAGGTTGTCAAAAGTAAGTGTATACAAAAATTTATTTCTATGCAGCAGAAGATAGCAATTAGAAATATATTTTTGTATTGACATGAAAAAGAAGTAAAAATACGTACTAGAATCATGTGGAAAAATTATAAAAGCAGATAAAAATGTAAAAGAAAATTTAAAAAATAGCTTGGTCACCTCAAGTCAATATATTTATTATTATTATTATTTTATTAAATTTTTATTCAATTTTGCATGTGTGCGTGTGTGCGTGCGTGTGTGTGTGTGTGTCTGTGTAGAACCACTGGCGAATTCGGGAACCACCATGGACCGCCTCCTCCTTGTTTACTCTGCCCCGGGATTGGGATTCACAGGCTTCGCCCTACCAGGCGAAAGCTTAACCCCTAAGCCACCTCCCCAGCCTCTCAACTCAATATAATCTATTAATTTCAGGCAATTTATACATAACATTCATGGTAAGTATAAAGGAAAATATGTCATCTCATTCTAATTCTATGCTGTACCAGAACTTAATTCATAGGAAAATTAATTGTGTAAATTTAATGGGAAAATATCTCACTGCTTTTGAGATAAATATAGGTAAGTCTTGAAAGTCCATTTTTAGAAATGAAAGAAGAGTATAAAGAATTAAGGCCTTGAAGATACTGGGCTTAGTTAAAAACTAAGGACATATCTCTATAAAGACAAATCATAGCAAATTGAAAAGATAAATTTCAGGTAGAAGATAAACATATAATGGGGCTGGGGAGATGCCTCAGTAGTTCAAATATTGCTGTGCCATTAAGGTAGTTGGTTTTCAAATCCTTAGATTCCATGTTAAAATACTGGGGGAGAAAGGGGGAAAAAAAGGGGGAAAGGGGGGAGAGAGCAGGGAAGTCCAGAGAGGGGTGGAGGGAGGGAGGGGACAGGGGTACCTATTACTTTTGTATGAGCAGAAAAATAAATAAATATAAAAAAACAGAAAATCCACTAATATAATCTAATTCCTAAAAAAAAAAAAAATTGTGTGGATGTGGCAACCTGTCTGTTAAGTTCAGCCTCTGAAAAAGGTATTAGGAATCCCCAGTACAAGGTAACTAACCACAGTACCTCTCTTTGCAAGCTCTGAGTTTGATTTGATATACTATCTCAAAAAGAAAAAGGGAAAAGATCAATTGAAATGATTTTTAGGGTATCAGGCCTTCACATGTGCACATGTACATGAATGGACAACAAATACACCTGCATCTACTCACGTGGGAATATCTTTATTTTTTTAGATGTATGTATTCACATTGCACACACACATACACACACAGACAATGAAAATGGGAAAATGGGAAAAAACAAAAACTACATATAACTACAAAGAACAAAAAGAAATTTTTACTTTTGCATAAGAAAATTCTCAAAACTGTTAACAAAAAGTAAATTTCATAAAATTACTTGAAACATTAAGAGTATTTGAAAAAGATAAACATGTTTAATAAATATAAAAATATATATTATATATAATACAGGAAATATATAAATATATTTCCTATATTAGTAGGCAACTGGACTTATAACTGGGACCATTAGTTAAAAAATCCATAAACTTTGATTATAAATTCATACATCTAATAGCATTTTGGCAGTCTTCTGATTCTAAATAGTGATCATGATGTGGCCTAAATAGGAATGTGGAAACTTGTGTTGATAATCAATTACCTTTGGAATAGTATGTGCAGGCCTTCAAAGTATCCAGTGAAACTTATCACATGTGATTAAAATTATGTTCAGAAAAACTCATAGTGATATTTCCTATATTATTAGCAGGCAACTGGACACACACAAAATATTGAAAACTAAGGTTTGAATTGTGGTGTTTCTAAAACTGAATGCTAAACAGTGGTAAGAAGATGGTTGCTCATTTCATACAGCCACAAACAATACAAATTGTAAGTTGAAAGATCATTAATATAGTATTATTTGATTTCACCAAACAAAAATAACACAAATCAGTAATAAATATTATGTAGGAAAAGTTAATTACATATAAAAAATAAAATTTAAAAGTTCACTATACTATTGAGTGTAGGTTGAATGTAGTGTATACCTACCAGGAGTAGCAAAGAGAATTTTGAAATGTGAGTATTTGTAAATATTTTAAAGCTGAGAAGTCAGTTTATAAATATTGCTTTTCATCTTTGTTATGAATACAAAGTCTGTAATAAAATAAAAAATCAAAAAAATGAGTAAACATGGATCTAGATGGTTTCTGTTTCAAAGTAATAAGCAATTCAAATAGTGAAGAAAATGTACTTAGAATCTAGGATATAAAAATGTACTTAGATATTTATGTCCATGGAAGTCTGGGATGTAAGAACTGTTGGAAATACTGAAGGTTTTTGTTTGCTTTAGAGAGCAGAACTGAAAACCTTGAAAGGAGAGAGAATTACGAAGTAATTAAAGACACATACACATAATATATATATGACACATAAGATTCACATATATTTTGTACATGTGCATATCAAACACATGAATACACACGCCATTCTAGGGTGAGAAAATAATGAGAATCTTTCTTTTAGCATCTTTAGATGGAGCTATATATTTTAAATATTCCAAAAATTTCTATTAAAATAGTCTCCTCAATGTATTTCACTTGGAGTGCATAAAAAGATTTAACTTGTGTTTTTCACCATTGGGGTTTTGTTTGTTTCAGTTTATTACTTTCTGCAAGCACTCCTGATATGATAAAATAAATAATATGTGCTGGATTGGAAAGAGACAATCCTGTCTTATTAATAAAATCTTTTACAATTGAGAGAAGTAAAATACCTGAGCTTTCAAGAAACAGAAGGCTTTATTCCCCAGAAGACAGTGATTCAAGACAAGAAAAACTTGCAGAATGCATTCAGCCAGTCACAAGGAAATAAACTGACTAAATAATAACTGCTGAACCAATTTACTCTATTGGTGGGTAACAAATATCGGTAAATTGGTCATTGGAAGGACTTGACATTAGGGATATTGTTAGTGATGACTTTAAAAAATAGATTACATTTTTAGAACAATTTTAAGTGTGCAGCAAATGGAGTTGAAAGGATAGTGATTTCCCCAGTATCCTCAGTTTCCACATGTACATTTTTTTGTTGTTGTTAACAACAGTTAGAATTTAAAGCCCATTAAATAGAAGGAAGAGGGAAGGCACCTTTTCTTTGCTTCTGATTGTGGGAGAAATGTGAGCATTTCACTCTCCAGGGTGGTGTGAGTTTTGTATAGGTACTTTTTATCAGATTAAATTTTTTTCTTACTTTTTAATCTGTCAAATGCTTTTATCACAAACATTTTTCTCAAGTGTTCTTTCCCTCAGTTGAGATAATCATTTGTTTTTTTGTCTATCTTGTTACTATTAATGTGA
Source organism: Typhlomys cinereus (assembly GCA_023101885.1). Classification (NCBI taxonomy): domain Eukaryota; kingdom Metazoa; phylum Chordata; class Mammalia; order Rodentia; family Platacanthomyidae; genus Typhlomys; species Typhlomys cinereus. The sequence continues at coordinate 1,799,545 of JALPQD010000016.1, read as the reverse complement.
ATCATTTTCTTGTTTTAAATAACATTTAAATTATTGAGATGCACTTCATCACATGTGAGGCTGTGTTTTGCTTGTTAACACAGTTGAGGATTTTTCTACTCATTTATGAGAGATGCTGGCCTGTCATGACTACTTTTTGTGATATCTTTGTTTGACTTTGATATAGAGCAATCCGTTTCATAGAATGAATTGAAGGAAGTCCTTTTATATGTTATTTTATTGTTTGCTTTTAGAAGAGTTTGAGAATGATTAGTATTTGAATATTTGTGACATTTTTATAGACAAAGCTGATTGACTATAGTATATTTCTTTCCTTTTTTGGAGAACAGTTTTGAAGTTACTAATTATATCTTTTGCAATAGTTAGCTATTGCTGCCATGTCACTTTACAATTTTGTTGGGTAAATAGAATTTTTGTGTCAAGGTAGCAAGAAGTCTAAGACAAGGTCAGTAGATGAAGAGCAAGGGCTCAGTGAGCCATGCTCCATAACCAATGTGAAGGCGCTTGAGATTGGCCATATTGCCTAAGGGTTCCAGAACACACTAGAACTTCCCTTCTCTGTGTTTGAAGCCATATTCAGCAGATCAAGTTCTTTATATATTACAACCCATGACCCTTATACCAGTATCACAGAGCTCTCCAAATGATCTTAACTTGGCAAAGGATCTCTAAATTTTAGATTTACATGAATTTTAAAAAATCGTGGATAATTCAGGATCATCTTTGCATCTAAATGTTTTTCATCTTAATCACACTTGCAAAACATCTTTTGCTATGGATGGGGCAGATTCACAATTTCTAGGTATCAGCATGTGCACATCTTGAGGGACGAACACCATTCTAACACTCTCTATTTTAAAAGAAAATTCAGCTTTATACCCAATGGCTTATGAAATTGCTTATTAAACTAGTCAAAAGACCAAGGTAAAGAACTTACTGAAAAACAGAATCTTGTTTTCACTATTTGCTTATTTCATTTGTGTGGAGTTGAATTACTGTCTGGTGCCAATTACCTTCCATCTGAGAAACTCCAATCAATTATTCCTGTAATGAAGACTTGCAGCTAACAACATCTTTTTTGGTGTGTGCATTAGGGACTATATATTTCTTTTTTTCAAGCTTTTTTATTATTTTATTATTTATTCAATTGTGTGTGTGTGTGTATGTATGTGTGTGTATGTGTGTGTAGAACCACCATGGACGCCTCCACCTCCTTGTTTTCTCTGCCTCGGGATTCACAGGCTCCGCCCTAGCAGGGCCAGAAACACAGGCCGCCCCCGCTTCTGCCCGGCATCTATACGTGGGGTCTAGGATCCGAACTCAGAACTTTCCGCATGAAGGCAGAGGCTTAACCCCTGAGCCACCTCTCCAGCCCCGGGACTATATATTTCTTCACTTACATTTTTGAAAGATACCATTGCTGGGTGTAAGGTTTTTGGATAATAGTGTTTTCTTTCTGTGCTGTTGTTTACTGCTTTCCAGTCTCCACTATTTCTGATAAGATGTCATTTCGAGATTTCAGAGGTGAATGTATACTTTGTTCAGAGAACAAAGTATAAAGTCACATGTTTTTCAAGATGCTATAATGAAACCCTTGCTTTGTATATTAACCTACAAAATTAAACAACCAAACAAGCAAGAGTGATCATGGTTAACTTCTGAAAAATTGAAATTTAAATCACTTTCCACAAAGTAAAATAAAATAAACCAGCTGTTAATTTTATTGGATTCCTTTCTTACAAAATCTGTCATTTTTTCCTCTTGTTGTTTTCAATTCTTCTCTGTTCTTCAATATTTCATGACTATCTCTTTGTATTTTGGTTACTTGGAGTTCCATGAAGTTCTTGAAATGTGTGGTGAGTGGTATGTGTTACTTTTGTCCTTCACTGTTCCATACATCAGGTGAGATTCCTGTATTCTCCTGTCTCTACCTCTCAGTCAGCTATAGGAATATGGAGATTGAGATATGTGCTATGTCAATCTTTTTAATTAATTAATTAATTAATTAATCCTCAATCATACAAGCTCAATTGGTACTCCGGTTCTCTCCCTCCCTCCACCCCTTCCCAGTCCTCCTTTTCCCCATTTTCCTCTTTCCCCCTTCCCCTTTCTTTCCCCCCTCCCTTCCCTTTTCCCAGTGCCTCCCCCTTCCCTCTCCCATCCCCTGGATCATCCACCTGTGTGAACGCCAAACTTCCCTCTGAGTCCTCCATTCCAGTGAGGTGTAAGGACTCAGGGGCATAGCCCAGAGCACTCCCCCCCCCTTAGTATGGGAACTCTATTATGACCGGTAATCCTTTGCTGCTAAGGATCCTACTGCCTGTGATCCATGCTAGATCCTGGGCGGGGGGGGGGGTGTTCTTCAACATGTCAAGTCATTGTGCAGGTATGCAAATTCTGACTATAGCTACTGTGGCCCTAACTTGTGTGGCGCATCTTGCATATGGTTGCTCCTCCCTATCTTTAGGCTCTTACAATCTTGCCGCCTCCTCTTCTGCAAGTTTCCTTGAGCTTTAGGATAGGGAGAGTTTTGAGTGGTCTGGTTCCAGGTAATCAATGCAGAATCTTTGGTGTTCTCAACTATGATTTGTTGTTGTTTTCAGTCTTGCTGTTCCTGCACCACCCTTGACTCCATCCTGATTGGTATTGGAGGTCATCTCTTAATCAAAGATAAAAGGCTGTTTTATTGAAAATGTTAATATAAGAGTAGATTCAAAGGTATATGGAATAGGAGTAGGTGACCGCAGTGGGGGGAGGGTTAGTATTCTATTTACAGGATGGTTACCATCTATCTGCCAGTCCCTACACCCTCTCTGATTGGTGAGATCAAACCTCCTCAGTCACAAGTACTCAGGAAGGAAAGTGAAAGTAAGCTTCACCAGATGTCTCACTACTTAATTGCAATACTTGATGGTGACCTATTTTATCTAATTAAGCATGATCCCCTCTCTCCTTATTTCTGGGGGGTAGCACTCCTTCCCCTTCCCTCCTGCTTATAATCTTTGTGATTACTATAGGTATTATAGAGATTTATCTTTGAATATGTCATTAAGTGGGTTTGGTACTAGGATTCACCTATTAGGGAGTGCATATGCTACCTAATTTGTTGTGTCTGGGATACTTCACTCAATATGAGTTCCAGGAATTTGAACTCAGATTCTCACACTTTATTGGTATGTAATTCACCCATGAAGATATCCTTCCAGTCCAAAAATATATAGTTTCTATGAAAACAATTTAAATTAGCCTTTGTCTGATGGATTTCATTTATTTAATCGATATACATTCAACTTGAAATTACAGAGAAGTCAAAAATGTTAGAAGAAACTAGATATAATATAAAACTCAGGCATTGCATATCAAGACACACAATGAAACATGAATTTTATTTTTGACCAGAAATTATTTTATTAAAAAAATTTATTGTGAGATGGAAACATGGCTCAGAGGTTAAGACTCTGCCTCCTGAGCAGAAAGTACTGAATTTGAATCCCTGGTCCTATGTAAAAATGCCAGGCAAAACCAGGTGGCCTGCACTTCTGGTTCTGGTTGGCGGAGCCTAGTAAATCCCAGAAAGAAGCAAAAAGCAAAAGGCAAAAAGAAGCAATACAGGATGATTCCTGGTCTTCATTGGTCTTCCACAGGAACACACAGTGTCCTCTGACACGCACACACACACACACGCACACACACACACACACACACACACACACACACACATACACACTAACATAAAGTTTGAGAATGTTGATTTCCTAAAAATACAAAGAAAATTCATTGTGATATTTTAGAAAAAGAATATCAAGTTCATGAACTTTGTCACTGTGTGACCTTGGGTAAGTCATTTAAATCTCAATCATGTTCTCTTGAGATATAATAGTACTCCTGTAGTCTAATATACAAGACGGTTCTGCAGATCAAAGGTAACTTATATACAAGATATTGAAAAGTTACAAATAGAAAAGAGTTTTACATACTATTTCCTACCAGGATATATTCAGCAGAGTTATAAAACTCTCAGAGAAAAGCTGCAACCTAAATATAAGCTTTACTAAATCCCATAAAAGTATTCTCTTGTTTCTGAGTGGATAAACTAGTGGCTTCAGGGTGATAATAAATAGAGAAGTTGACATTCATTGGAGAACACTTCCAATAAACAATTGCAGGCAGAAGAAGAGAAGCCAGAGGCAATGTACTTAGAGCCAGAAGTGACACAGTCCTATTCCAGGGACTCAGCCTCCAGTGGAATAGGATTTGGGCAGAGGATTAGGGGGGACATTGTGCTTTTGTATGTCAGCTCCAGCTACATATGTGACATTACTGTTCATTACTCATCCACTTGATAGGTCTGATTACTGCTGTGGCCTGTGAGGCTCTGAGGGGCAAAAACTGAGATAGCAAGGGTCAAAGACCTTTGATCTATTACAGTACAATAAATAGTAGTGGAAAGTAAACTTCAGATGGATGTCGAGAATAATGGCTAACACATGCCCTGACAAGTTCTGTAGATTGAAAGATTTCACACAGGCATTTTCAGAGAGCGAGAGAATTGTTCATTTCCTGGAGAAAGGCAATATTCTCACATCATTTTCTCCAAAGAACAGTTCAGTAATGAAGAAGGGAAGCATAAGCCAATTGCATATTACTTATAGCAGCGAATGATTAATAGTACCTTAACAATGCGTATTTTCATTTGTTAGTTACCACACTTGGGTAGCTTTGGTAGGCTTTATTTTAGGAATAAGAGACTTTAAATACATTGTCTAAGATTTAGCAGCTATAGCTTAGGATTCAGGCATAGTGAATTTTAATCCTAGATGTCATATTCTTCAGCACCATTACCATTACCCCAAATGATAAGCCTTAGATCATAAATTGGTTCGCTCATGCCAAAATAGTCCTTGCTTTACTCATTTTCCTTCAGAAGACTTCATGATTGCATGTTATATGAATCTGATGGAAAAATTAAAATGCAAACTGTTTTTCCTTCTTACATTTATAATTCTGAATCATGCAATTCAACCATCTTTATACTATTCTATCTATATGAGAAAGTGGACAACAAACCTCAAATGCTGGTAACCTGCATCTTTTAAAATATTAGTGAGGTTCTGGGGTCAAGGTTTCCTTGGACTTACATATTTAACAGTTATGGTAAACAATAAATATATCAAAAATATATGCTAGTAGTATATTTATATTTATATACAGCTATGTGTTATGTATAATTCAGTGATAGATTGCTTGCCTACTAAACACAAGGCCCTGGATTACATTCTTAATACTGTGATATCTATGGAAAGCTTAGCAAAAGTCTCACTTCAAAATTGCTGATGTATAAAGCCTTTGCAATTGCCACACAACTCTCTCTAACTGTGAAGAGCAGAGCCCTCCTTCATGAACACATACTTTCTAAGGATGCATGTCTTGCCTTTCTTTTCGTCTGAGCACACCAGGGCATTTCCTAAGGATCTTTCCATGAATTCATCTTCTGTGTCTGCTCTCACTGGGGCCCTCATCCAATCTGTGGCTGAAAATATTAGAGTTGTTGCTTAGAAACGTGGAAGTTGGAAATTATGAGTTTTCAGAAGGTTGCACTGAAGTGTCAGGGGAGCATATGGCACACTGACATGGCCTTCTGTGATCTCTAATTATTTCATGGCACTTTAAGATGCCAAACTGGTTTTTAGAAAACTGCAAGACATCAGAGCTAAGGAGAAATAAAATGTACTTTTTAATTCTAATTAGTTATGTCCAAAGTATTGGATGTTCATTGTTAAAAATTAGCTGAAATAATTTTAAAAATCTAAAAGCAGAGGATAAGCTTTAACTAAAAGATAGAAACCAAGACTGATTTTTGGCTGAGAGAGAAAGAAAGGGAAAGTACATATTAGAGTAGAAAGAAAAAGGGCAGCATCAGAATGAAGATAATCCACAAGGAAGAGATCTTGTCCTGAAGCAAGTTGAATCTTATTTAGTAAGACTATGATGAAGCAATTAATTGATTAGTTATTTCAGCAACTCCAGAGGATGGATGGAATTGCATATGTAGTCAAATAAAATAAGGAATTAATTAATGATTAAATAGTTGAACATCTTTAAGTATATAAATCTAATTTACATTATGATATTGATGGTGTAAGTGGAAACATTGAAAATGGATTAGTGGACTGAATCAGCTGTTCATATTCAGGTTGCAAAAATGTTCACTAATTCTAAGATGGTTGGTATTTTGGAGTTAAAAACAGGTGAGCCACATGAATTTTGCTTGCATGGAAGCTATTGTTCATGGGACAGAGCCCCCCCTTCTCTTTCTCTCTCTCTTTCTCTCTCTCTCTCTCTCTCTCTCTCTCTCTCTCTCTCTCACACACACACACACACATACACAACTCTTGAAACTCAACATGGGGGAATGTCTGATACAAACATTTGGGGGGGGCTTTTTAAACACAGAATGAAATTAAGATGGTAGTGGGAATTTGGAAGAATATCAGGACATTCCAATTTCTAAAGAAATACTAAGGCATCAGAAGTTTAACAAAAGAGTACCTTTCCTCACTTATGCATTTCTACTTAATTATTTTCATGGTGAAGCTAGTTCACCAGGTTGCACTAAATTACATAGTATAGCTCTGACATCTCCGAGGGCCAGAGATTCTAACATTGAATCATCTTTTCCCTAAGAAAGGACATCTGGAGAACAGGGGCAGACATCTTTATTATGAGCCAAGCCTGGACAAGAACTTTTTATTGATTATCTATATTCAACACGACTATATTTGATTTAAAAGGAATTGGTGAACTAGGAGGAACTAAAACCAAAAGTTTCTGGATGATGAACCTCTTTATGAAGCATCTTTCTTCAGGAAATGTTCTATCAGTGGAGTGGAACAATGCAGGAGGCAAGACAACAATGATAAATACACAGCAAAAAGAGAAACATATTCAAAGGGCAGCATTCTCTACATGCAAATTTCAAATTAGAATTAGTATTCAAAGCAACTTCATCTATGGTGTGTTTTCTTCAGATACACTTTCCCATATATGCAGTAGCCTATTTTACCATTATTTTCAGATATTTGAACAGTCCAGAAAATTCATTTAGTATAAGACCAACTTTGGGATCTGCCATTCTGCTTTCTCGCCTTTTCCTATTTCTCTTTCATCTGTCTCTCCTTCATTCCAAACACACATGCACACACACACACACACACACACACATGCACAAACACACACACACACACACACACACATACACACACACACACACCTCTTCCATTTGAAATTTTCTCTTCCCTGTTCCATAAAACCTCTCTATGAACTAATCCTACATGTGCCAAATCCTTCCTTTCTCCTCAGTGTGTTCACTTTTCCATTTCCACTCTATCACTCTTCTACAAATTAACTGTGTCTAGACTGAGCACAGTATGTAGCACATGCTCTTTAACACTTGCCATTATTTTTCTCTCTTTAATCTCTGTGTACAACAATCCATTTGAAATCAGAATTATTTGTACCAAAATTATATATATATATATATGTTGAATGATATTCAAAAAAGTCCTACAAAGTATTCCACACAAATTACATTTGATTGTCTCATTTAGTTTTCATACATACAAATAATATAAAGGTTTTCTATTTTATTGTAAAAACAGAAATTCAGGTTTGAAAGAGTTAGACAGCTTTCCCAAATTCATACAGCTATTAGAGAGTTGAAAAAAAGAACCAAACAATCTGCCTCTTGAGCCTGTGTGCTATATTGTCTCTTTATATAAATGTTCATAATATTTTCTAAGTGAATGAAGATGTGTAGAAAGCTAGCAGATTGGCAAGTGTCCTCAAAAATGAAGGGTCATGTGATCCAGGCCCATCTATCCATGTTGTAAACAGAAACCTTTAATAAAAGCACTAGGAAAAACGATTATACGAAGAGTTAATGGAACACCTGTGACATAAATGGGGGAAGGTAATCTTCCAAAGGCACAATCACTGGCTTGGGGGACAGTAGTGAAAGAAGGCAGGAAGGAGAACAAATTAGATTGACAAGTGAATGAAAATGTCATGATGATACCCACTACTCTGTAAACTATCCCCAAAACCTGGATTTACATAAAGATTATGTAAGAAGGATACAAGTTTCCTCCATGTTCTTGGATATTCCTTCTTTGTGTCCTTCTTTTCTTTATCCTGTGTGTCACCAGATCTGCTTTATGCAGGTAAATCTAACACTTTTCATTGAGTGTCAGCACCAATGAAGTTCTTCTGGCAAGTGAAATATTTCCTTCAATTTCTTGACCTCTATCCCAATATGGCCTGTATAAGAGAGATGAATGTAAGGTGAATACAGTCTGACTTTAAAACAATAAGCAGAGTCACAAAGCATTTAAAAATTAAGGGCAAAGTCGGAGGGAAACCTGGGGTCCATAGAAGCATACAGGCAGGAGGGTGGAAGGGAGTGGGACAGATTGATGAAAGGATGGGAGGGAGGAATGATGGAGTGAAGAAGGGATAAGTACTCAATATGCTCATAAATGTAGAAGAAAATGATATAAATAATCAAAAGACAAAAATATAATTAAGGTCAATGTGGCCATGCTTGCAGGCCTTAATTGTTGGCTTCAGAAGAGAGAGAACAAAATAAGCATTCTAATTTTGTCTGTTTTTACTTTTTCTGCTGAACTGAAATCAGAGGAAATATTTTAAATATGGGGATAGAATAGCAGGAGGTTTTCATTATTTTATAAGTGACTGAAAATAAATATTGCACATAAAACCTTTCTTGAATTTCTTAAACTCTCTTGGATATACATCTATTCTGACTACTATATCCGAAAGAGTTAAGTAATGCTATGAAATAACTTTCCAGTTTCTGCTTTAATTGTAGAAAGACTGTTCCTGTAAATAAGGTTTGAGATAAGATTAAATACAATAGCAAATCTAATGTACATCAAACATATTCAATGAGCATATCAGAAAATGCGATCACAAAAATTATTGAAGGAACAGACTCTGGAAAATGTGATGATTTTTGCTGAGTGAATGCATGGGAAATATACATTCCCTGTTTGCTTCATTTAATTTTTAAATTTAATTTAAATTTTTAGAGTTTCATCCATAACTGCAATAAATATGTTACTTTTATTCGTTCTTACCAAATCCCATCTCTCTCTCCTTTTCCCATTAAAAGTCTTCTTCTTCACTATCAAGCTTTCGCCTGCCTTTATGTCTTTTTAAATGTGTGGTCCACACATCTGGGTTGCGTTTCATGGCAAATGCTGAGCACTTACTGGAGCATGCATCATATGTCAGTGGGTGGCTTATTTTAAGGAAATGTGCACAGTCCATACTTCCAGAAGTTCCAGAAGAATAATCTGTACACAAAACCAAGGAGTCCAGGAGAGTCATGAAGTATCTTGTTTTTATGATTACTATGCATTGTTGATGATAAGTTCATGAGCACATAATTATGGGAAAAATAGGTAGTATTTTAGATTCTTTATTACAATTTCTTATCCAGCTCTGCAGGAGAGACACTCCAATATCAAGGGCTGGGGAACTGGCCACACTAAGCCCACAGGATTAGTGAGAGGGACAATCCTCATTTGCAAGATCAGTACATCTGGGAAGGAGGTCAACTTCCCTAACCAGCTTTCTCTATCTTATTCACTTGCCCATGGAGTGGATTTTCTCCATCGACTAGACAATTTCCTGTAACCTTGCTATTTCTTAACTCTCTGCATTTACAGAGAAATAGTAAGGAAGATAAATTGATTATTATAAAATAAATTATTTTTTCTCCCACATTTTATTTTTTCCTAATCATACAAGCTCAATAAGTACCCAATCCTTTCCCTCCCACCTCCCCTCCCCAGTCATCCCCCATTGCACTGTCCCCTTTCTTTCACCCTCCCTCAGTACCTCACCCTTCCTTCTTTCCATCCCCTGGAGCATCCTTTTGTGTGAATGCCAAACCTCCCTCTGAGTCCTCCAACTTGGTGAGGATTCAGGACTCAGTAGAATAGCCAGGAGCACCTCCTTGGGCTCCCAGTTAGCTTGGGAACTCTATTGTGACTGTTTAACCCCTTGGTTATCCTCTAAGGATCTTGGAATCCTCTAAGGATCCTACTGCCTATAGCTTTCTCCCCTGTGATCCATGCTAGTCTCTGGGGGGTTGTTGACATGTCAGTCATTGTGCAAGTCAGGCAAAGTCAAATCCTGGCTGCTGCAGCCCTAACTTGTATAGAGTATCTTGCATATCATTGGTCCTCCCTGTCTTTAGGCTCTTACAATCTTGCAGCACCCTCTTCTGCAAGGTTCCCTTAGCTTTAGGATGGGGAGATATTTGGCTGGTCTGGTTCCTTGTGAATAATGTAGGGTTTTTGGTGTTCTAAATTATAGTACTATTATAAAATAATATATTATTGTTGCCAATCCCAGCTGGGCCAGCCGGAGAAAGGAGGGGGAAATGGTGGGGCCTCCAGGCGGCCACGGGGTCACTAAACAGACCCCAGGAATCAGGTGAGGCACAAGCTGTGGAGGAGTTGCTGCAGATTCAGCTTTATTCAGGAAGTGTTTGGGCTTCTATAGGGTCGGAGTCCAATCAGGTACTGCCATCTCTCTACTCTGGGGGAGGGGAGGAGCAGCCCCTTCCCATTGGTTGTTCATCCCTCCTTCCCATTGGTTGTTCATCCCTCCGCCTGTATGGTTCCTCTATTGGGACATGTTCCGGCTTGTTTGTAAGCTAGACCTCCTGGGAGCTGGGGGCAGGGCCTCCCTGAATAGTTGGTGCCACATATTGTAAGATAACGCATGATTATAAAATAATTATGTTAAACAATGCTAGTTTTGTTATCTATCCATTATGTTCATAATTTTGTTGCTTTGCTTTTATTTAGATATGGTTGTACTATGGAGCATTTTATGGCCTAGAATTCGTGTTCTTCCCACTTGAATCTTATACTAGCTAGGGTCATAGGTGTGCAATAATATAGGGTCTGGCCAGAAACTCTTTTTTTTTTTCAGGTATCTTTTTTTTAATTTCCACTCATACAAACTTAACAGGAACACCGGTGCCCCCCTCCCTCCAACCCCCTATAGCCCTGTACCCCCCTCCCCTCCCCCTTCCCTCTTCATCCCCCAGTGCCTCCCCTTCCCATCCCCAGAGCATCCTTTAATGTGCATGTCAAACTCTCCTCTGGGTCCTCCTCTCCGATGAGGTGCAAGGACCCGGTGGCATTTCCCAGAACCCTTTCCTGTGTTCCTGTTAAGCATAGGAACACTACTGTGGCTGTTAATCCCTTGCCTCCAAGGATCCTAGTGCCTTTAGCAAATGCTAGACTTTGTGGGGTCAATAGTGTGTTGGGCATTGCACAGGGCATGTAAAGTCCAAATATGATTGCTTCAGCCCTAACTTGTGTGGAGTATCTTGCATATCATGACTCCTCCCATCCTTGTGCTCTTACAATCTTACAGCTCCCTCTTCTGCAAATTTCCCTGAGTTTCAGGATGGGGAGAAATTAGGCTGGCCTAGTTCCAGGTGATTGATAGAGAGTCTCTGATGTTCTGGATTATGGTTTGTTGATTATTTTTTTCAGTTTTGCTGCTCCCACAATGACCTTGGCTCCACCCTGATGGGTACTGGATGTCACCCCCTGGCCAGAGATAAAGACCCTTTAAATTAGAATCTTGTTATAAGAGTATATTCAAAGGTAGATGTAATAAAAGTAGGAAACCACGGTGAGGGAGGGGTCAATCACCCATCTGTGAAATGGTTACTTTCTGTCTGCCAGACTATATGCCCTCCCCTTCTGGTAAGATCATACCCCATCAGTTGTAAATGATCAGGAAGGAAAGTCTGTGAACTTAAACAGATGTCTCATTACTTACCTGCAGTCCTTAGATGGTGGCCTATTTTCTCTGCTATAACATAGTCTCCTCTCTCGTTACTGGTGTGGCCCTCCTTCCCCATCCCTCCTGTTCATAATCTTAGCAATTACTGTAGTTATAACAAAGATTTATCTTTGAGTATCTCTAAGTGAGTTTCATACTAGGATCCACCTATTAGGGATTACATATGGCACTTAATTTTCTGTGTCTTGCATACTTCGCTCAGTATAATTGTTTCTAATCCCATCCATTTCCCGGCAAATTGCATTAATTCATCTTTTTTATATTAATAATATTTTTATATTATTTTTTATACCTTTTTTATTATTTCCGCTCATACAAACTTAATAGGCACACCAGTTCCCTCCTTCCTTCCTCTTCCCGAACCTCTTGCTCCCCCTCCCCTAACCCCTGCCTCCCCATCCCCCAGTGCCTCCCACCCCAATTGCCAGAGAGTCCTTTATTGTACATGCCTGACTCTCCTCTGGGCCCTCCTCTCCAATGACGTACAAGGACCCAGTGGCATTTCTCTGAACCCTTTCCCGTGTTCCCCTTAAGCATAGGAACACTCCTATGGGTGTCAATCCCTTGCCTCCAAGAATCTTGGTGCCTTTAGCAAATGCTAGACTTTGTGAGGACAATAGTGTGTTGGACATTGCGCTGGGCATGCAAAGTCCAATTATGATTGCTTCAGCCTTAACTTGTGTGGAGTATCTTGCAAATCATTGCTCCTCCCATCCTTTTGTTCTTACACTCTTACCGCCCCCTCTTCCGCAAATGTCCCTGAGCTTCAAGATGGGGAGAGACTAAGCTGGCCTAGTTCTAGGTGGTTGATATAGAGTCTCTGAAGTTCTGGATTGTGGTTTGTTGATTTTCTTTTGCAGTTTTGCTGCTCCTGCAATGCCCTTCACTCCATCCTGATGGGCACTGTATGTCACCCCCTGGCCAGAGACAAAAAGCTGTTAAACTGGAGTCTTATTATAAGAGCACATTCAAGGGTATATGTAATAAAAGTAGGAAACCTCAGTGAGGGAGGGGTCAATCACCCATTTGCAAAATGGTTATGTTTTATCTGCCAGACTATATGCCCTCCCCTTGTAATGAGATCATACCCTCTTAGTTGAAAATGATCAGGAATGAACGTCTGTGAATTTAACCAGGTGTCACATTACTTACTTGCAGTTCTTGATGGAGGCCTATTTTCTCTGCTGTAACATGGTCACTTCTCTCCTTGTTTCTGGTGTGGCCCTCCAACCCCATCTCTCCTGTTCATAATCCTTGCAATTACTGTAGGTATTACATAGATTTACCTTTGAGTGTCTCAAGGTGGGCTGGGTGGGTTTGGTACTAGGAGCCACCTATTAGAGAGTACATATGGTGCTTAATTTTCTGGGTTTGGGATACTTCACTTAATATAATTGTTTCTAATGACATCCATTTCCCAGCAAATTCCAGTAATTCATCATTTTTGATGGCTGAGTAGTACTCCATTGTATAGATGTACCACTGTTTCCTTATCCACTCGTTGGACATTTAGGTTGATTCCATGACTTTGCTATTGTAAACAGTGCTGCTATGAACATGGTTGTGCTTGTGCTATTGAGGTGAATTTTTGCTGTATGGGGGGTTATTCCCAAAAGTGGAATCGGAGGGTCATATGGCATTTCAATCTTTAATTTCTTTAAGAATCTCCAGACGGCTTGCCAGAGTGGCTGTATGAGCCTGCATTCCACCAGCAATGTAGGAGAGTTCCCCTCTCTCCACATCCTCTCCAGCATTTGGTGGTGTTGGTATTGTGGATTTTTGCCATCCTAACTGGGGTGAGATGATATCTCAAGGAAGTTTTGATTTGCATTTCCCTGATGGCTAAGGATGTGGAGCATTTTTTAAGATATTTGTTAGACATTTTATTTTAATCCCTGATAAAATTTCTTTTAAGTTCCAGGGCCCATTTTTTAATTGGCCCATTGGTTTCCTTGATGTTTAGTTTTCTAAGTTCTTTGTGCACTCTGGATAATAGAGCTCTATCAGATATGTGGTTAGTGAAGATTTTCTCCCATTCTGTGGGTTGCCTTTGAGCTCGTGTTACAACTTCTTTATCTGAACAGAAGCTCTTTAATTTCATCAGATCTCAAGTGTTGAGAGTTGGTAGCAGTGACTGGGCTATTGGATGCCAGTTTAGGAGCTGTTGGCCTAGCTCCATCAGCTCGAGGGAGTTCCCTACCCTTTCACCTATGGTTTTTATAGTCTCTGGCCTTATATCAAGGTCCTTGATCCATTTCGAATTAAGTCTTGTACATGGTGACAAGTATGGGTCCAGCTTTAATCTTCTGCATGTGGAGATCCAGTTTTGCCAGCATCATTTGTTGAAGATACTGTTCTTTTTCCATTGGATTTTTTGGGTCCCTTTGTCAAAGATCAAATGGCTGTAATTTTGTGGGCTTATATCTGGGTCTTCAACCCTTATCCACTGATCTGTATGTCTATTTTGGAGCCAGTACCAGACTGTTTTTATAATTTTGGATTTGTAGTACAGAATAAGGTTTGGTATGGTGATATCTCCAGCTGTCTTTTTGTTACTCAGGATTGTCTTTGCTATCCTGGGTCTTTTGTGCCTCCATATGAATTTTGAGATTGTTTGGTCAACTTCTTTGAAGAATTGCTTTGGGATTTTAATTGGTATAGCATTGAATTTGTTTATTGCCTTTGGTAGGATGGTCATTTTTACGATGTTGATTCTGCCAATCCAGGAACATGGGAGGTCTTTCCACCTTCTGGTGTCTTCTGCAATTTCTTTCTTTAGGGTTTTAAAGTTTCCATTGTAACTTGACTTATTCCTTGCCGATTTGAATCCCTTTTAATGTCCCTTTCTTGTTTTATGGCTTCAGCTAAGATTTCAAGTACAATATTGAAAAGAAGTGGTGACAGTGGACAGCCTTGTCTAGTTCCTGATCAAAGTGGGAATGCTTCAAGTTTTTCCCCATTGAGTATAATCCTTGCTGTTGGCTTATTGTATACAGCTTTTATTATATTGATAAAGGTTCCTTCAATTCCAACCTTCTCTAGGGTTTTAATCATAAAGGGCTGTTGGATCTTGTCAAAAGCTTTTTCTGAATCTATTGAGAGGATCATGTGGTCTTGAACTTTGGACTGGTTTATATGGTGAATTACATTTATTGACTTGCGTATGTTGAACCAACCTTGTGTGCCGGCGATGAAGCCTACTTGGTCCCCATGAATGATCTTTTTAATATGTTTTTGAATCCGATTTGTTAAGACTTTATTGAGAATCTTTGCATTTGTGTTCATCAGAGAGATTGGCCTGTAGTTTTCTTTTCAAGTGTATCTTTATTAGGTTTTGGGAATAAGATGATATTAGCTTCATAGAAGAATTTGGTAGTGTTCCTTCCTTTGCTATTTACAAGAACAGTTTAAGGAGCATTGGTGTTATTAGCTCCTTAAATATCTGGTAGAACTCTGTGCTGAATTCATCCGGTCCAGGACATTTTTTAGTGGGAAGATTTGAGATTACTTCCTCGATTTCCTCATATGTTATAATACTATTTAAATAATTCACAACTTCCTGATTCAATTTAGGTAAGTTGTGTTTTTGTAGGAATTCTTCCATATCTTTTCTGTTGTTAAATTCCACAGAGCATAAGTTTTTGAAATATGATGTTATAATTCCCTGGATTTCTTGGGTATCAGTAGTAATAACTACATGTTCATTTCTAATTTTGTGAATTTGGGTTTTCTCTCTCTTGCTTTTGGTTAACTTGGTTAGGGGTGTATCAATCTTATTGATTTTTTCAAAGAACCAGCTTTTTGACTGGTTGATTTTCTGTATTGTTTTCCTAATCTCGATTTTGGATATTTGTCCCCTTATTTTGCTAATCTCCTCCCTTCTACTGCTTTTGGGATCAGATTGCTCTAGTGTCTCTAAAGCTTTTAGCTGCATTGTTAAGTTATTTATTTCTGATGTTTCCATTTTTTTGATGTAGGCATTAAGACAGCTTTCATTGTGTCCCAGAGATTTTGGTAAGTTGTATTTTCATTAACGTTCACTTTCAGGAAATCTTGAATTTCTTTTGTAATTTCTTCCTGAATCCAATTCTCATTCAGCATCATAGTGTTAAGTTTCCAGGAGTTAGTGTATTTTCTGTCGTTTGTGTGTTGTGGATGTCAAGCTTTAGGGCGTGGTGGTCTGATAAGGTGTAGGTTAGAATTTCAACTTTCCTGTATTTGCGGAGATTCGTTATGTAGCCCAATATGTGATCTATTTTGGAGAAAGTTCCTTGTGGTGCTGAGAAAAATGTGTATTCTTTGGTGCATGGATGAAAAGTTTGATAGAGATCTGTAAGGTCCATTTCAGTAAGCTCCTAAGTGTCTCTGTTAAGTTTTTTACCTGTTGATCTATCCCATTTTGAGAGGGCGGTATTGAAATCCCCAAGAATTATCGTTTTGGGATTGATTTCTCCCTTTAGACCTTGTAGGGTTTGCTTAATGAATGTGGGGGAGGTGTATTGGGTGCATATAGGTTCAGTATTGTGAAGTCTTCCTAGTGAATTGTACCTGTGACTAAAATGTAGTATCCATCTGTGTCTCTTATGATTTTTTTGGTTTGAAGAACACTTTGTCCAATAGCATAATGGCTACCCCTGCCTGTTTTCTGCTTCCATTAGCTTGTAGAATTTTTGACCAGCCTTTTATTTTTTGGATGTGCCTATCTTTTGTGGTGACATGGGTTTCCTGCAGGCAGCAGATAGATGGATTGTGATTTTTAATCTAAGTTTGTAATTTGTGTCTCTTGATTCGTGAGTTAATTCCATTAATATTTAGTGTTATAACAGAGAAACTATTTTTAATTCCGGACATTTATTATGTTTAGTGTTTTTTGTAAGTATATTGCTTCACTTTTAATGGTGTTATACTTTCCTTCTGTTCTCCGGATGTGCCTGTTTTTTTCTTCACGTTTGAGTATCATTCCTAATATTTTTTGAAGGCCTGGTTTGGTGGACATGTATCCCTTCAAGTTATCTTTGTGCTTGAAGATTTTTCTTTCTCCTTCTATCATGACAGATAGTTTTGTAGGGTATATCAGCCTGGGTTGACATTTTTGCTCATTCATTACTTGATGTATGTCTCTCCAAGGTCTTCTTGCTTTTACTGTTTTGACTGAAAAGTCATTTGTTATTTTTATAGGTTTACCTTTAAAAGTGACTTGTTTTTTTTCCCTTGAAGCTCTCAGCACCATTTCTTTATCTTGAATGTGGAGTGTTTTAACTATTATTTGCCTTGGTGAATTTCTATTTTGGTCATATCTGTTTAGGGTGCGGAATGCCTCGTGTATATGGATGGGCCTCTCTTTTTTTAGATGATGAAAGTTTTCCTTGATGATCATTTGAAAAATTTCCTCAGGTGTGGTATTTTGAGATTCTTGCTCTGGTATCCCATGAATACGCATGTTAGGCTTCTTCAGGGTGTTCCATAACTCTTGAATGTTTCTCTCAAGTATCTTTTTGGTTTTAACAACCTCTTCCATTGAGCTGGTTAATACTCCCACTTTGTCTTCAAGGTCTGAAATTCTGTTTTCTGCTTCCTTAGTTCTGCTGATAAGACTCTCTGTTGAGTTCTGGGTTGAAGATAACTTGTCTTTTAGTTCAGTTTTGAACTCTACTTGAGTCTGTTTTAACTGCTCTATGCTTGTTTTTGTTTCTTGCACTGTTTTTCGCAACTCCTCCAAGTGTCTGTTTATTCCTTCTCAAAGCGATTAATGTGGTTATTTAATTCCTCGAAGATTTCCTCTTTCATAGTATTTCACATGGTAATGATCATGTTTTGAAAATCATTATCCTGAGTCACACTTTCTTGGCCATTTTCCGTGGGTTTGTTCTGCTTGGAGTCTATCATTATGAGGTTAATTCCTTCAGTGGGAGATTTGTTTACTTGGGTGCTGTTTCTCATGGATTTGCACTTTGACTTGGGCATTAGTTGTTTTAACTCTTAAGACCTTCTTTCAATTTCTGTGCGTTTTTGACTGAACTGAATTATTTGGCCTGGGGTTTTGGGGTTGGGCGGGGGCTGAGCTTACCTAGGTCATGGTGAGTCTTGGCTAGACTGCGTGAGAACAGAGGGGGGGCAGAGTGGGGAAAGGTAGGATGTGGTGGTGGCAGGGCACTATTTAACCTGGGGGAGCTGGGGCATGGGCCGGGGTGTGGGGTCCTCCCCGGCCCATCAGGGCACTGGCTCCGGCGGGCTGGTGGGAGAGAGCTGGGTCCCTTGGTCTGCCTGCGGTTCTGGGAGTTGGGTGGGTGTGGAGCTTACCTGGGTTGCTGTGAGTCCCGGCTGGACTGCGTGTGTCTTGGGGCCGGTGGAGTAGGGAAAGGACCAGAAACTTTTATATTAAAAAGGTTTTAAAATCTTAACAAAGTCAAATTGCTGCATCATTTATCAATGGTTACTATGCAACCATGTAAATGTTACTAGAAATAAACATAACAAGTTTGAGAAAGAATATTGCAGAGAAGAAAGAACAAAAATTTGAAACAATCTGGAATTTGTTTATCTAGCAGTGACCTTATATAAGTTTAATAACCTCTCAGAATTATAATTTTTCTCTATGCAAAATAACTATAGCTCATCATTTTCCTTCTTTTCATGATAGCCATCACCTAGGTTAGCTCTGAAAACTTCCTAGTCTACCATACGTCCTCCCAGAACTGGAGTTTTCTTTTTAATTTGGTCAAATGCATATGCTGATATCTATTACTTCTTCTGTGCACTCTATTCTGGTTTTGGATTTTGTTTTTTATATGCTCAGAAAGTTTTGATGGAATGTAATTAAACAACCTTTACACTTTCATTTTGTGTGTGCTCTGGTGATCCAACTAGACCTTATGGATGCTAGGCAACAGCTCTGTCATAGAGTCATATCCTCAGCCACAGATGAAACAGTAGTCAGAGAATTTGAAGTCTATTTTCACATTTCACAGAGAGCTATCATTCACATATAGAATATATCTTTATTAGGTGCATTCCTGTTAAAAGATTGGCTTGTCACTTGCTCTAGGGTTACTTCGAAAAACTTCCATAATGTTCATTCTTATTTGTAACCCTTCATTTCATTGGCTTTGTTCTCAGCAATTCTGTTTTAAAATTTGCTTCAAAGCCACTTTATGACAGCATAGAAATATTTTCACATTTGCATCTGTCTTTTATGTTTCTCTCCTGCAACAATCATGGTACTTTTTTAGCATTTCAACCCACTCAGCCTTTTTGTTTGTTTCTGTTGTTGGAATGTTTGGTTCCTTGGTTGTTTTTCATAAATTGTTCTGAAGCTCTTATTCCTTAGTCTGTTATATTTAGTATATTATTATATAATTTTATCATAGTATGATTATATTTAAGATTAAGGGTATTGATATACATTATGAGTTAATATTTGTAATACATATAATATTTAACTGAGAGACTTTGACAAACCATCTATTTATTGTACATGTTGCACAGTTATCTTGCTTTCCACAGTACCTGGGAACTTTGTTTTTTGCCAGAAAAAAAATAACATTCTGGATACTTTAAAACTCTTCATTAATATCAAGAACAAAAAGGATTCCAGATTTATGCTTTGAAGTTTCAAAGAGCTTTCATACATTCTTTATTTATACATTGTCTCTTCCTTCACAAAGTCTTCTCTTGTTCCAGTCTCTCCTAACAACCGCACTACTTTTTGGACCGCCTTTCCTGAATGCACAACACTTATTATTATTTTTTTATTATTATTATTATTTATTCAACTGTGTGCATATGCGTGTGTATGTGCGCGCGTCTGTGTGTGCGTGTGTGTGTGTGTGTGTAGAACCACGGACGAATTCGTGAACCACCAAGGACGCCTCCACCTCCTTCTGCCCCGGGATTCACAGGCTCCGCCCTACCAGGACCAGAAGCGCAGGCCGCCCCCGCTTCTGCCTGGCGTCTATACGTGGGATCTGGGATCCGAACTCAGGACCTTCCGCCTGCAAGGCGGAGGCTTAACCCCTGAGCCACCTCTCCAGCCCAAACACTTATTAAAGCTCAACATCTCCTAATGTATGTTTCATAAAGAAACATTTTTCTGGCTATCAGTCTGTTCTCTTTTAAGACATTGAACTTTATTTTTAATTATATTAACAATGAATTTATTTGCTTTTACCACTCTCTCCCTAACATAAACCACTAGCCATTCTTTCCCACAGATTCTTTACTCCAGCCAATTTCCCTTCCTTTCCCATATTTTCTTGGATTTGTGATTCATTTGGTCTGGTCTAGGAAGCCTACATTAGTAAGTGTCTGGACACCCACAAGGGCATAAATGATCCACAGTCGAGTGAACAATAGAGTAAAGTGGTTCCCCACTCTCTCCTGTCCAGCACCAGTTCTACAGAGTCTCTCAAGGTTGTGTGGCATCTCATGGGATCTTCCATGGGAAAACATTGACAGACCAGCTATTCTGGAGTGGAGTAGAAGTACACATTGAATACATTGTGTTCTTGAGTAAGGCAGGCCTGATATGAACAGAGGCTACTGTCTGCATTGGCTTTCCCGGTCCTCTGGCTCTTACGTTCTTACCACCCTCTCTTCCAGGAGGTTCCCTGAGCCTTGAGATGGGAGTGATTTAAATGTCCTGATCACAGCCAAGCTAGCCACAGTTGCTCTTACTTTGTACTTTGGCCAGTTTTGGTTCTGTGTATCAGGCATCTTCCATAGTACAAGGATACTTCCTGGTGGAATGCTGAATGCTTCTTTGATCTATGGTCTATTTAGATGGCAACTTATGTTCTCATGTATTTACAGTTAACACTAAGAAATTTGTTCTCACATAGGGCTCATGATCATCCTATCCATAGATATTTGACTTGGTTTACAGAACCAGGTATGTATTCCCTGCTGTGAAACAAACCTCGATTACAATCAGAAAGCAATTGTTTGCTCCCATATCATGAGTTGCTGTTGCACTACTGGATCCCTCTTGAAAGAGTTGTTATTATTGTAGCTTGAATAATTTATAACTGGGTGAGGACACTGATCACTATTTCTCCCTAGTAGGCTTTATTACACCTTCTGATTCTAAGAGGCTAGCATGCATGGGGGAAGTGCCCCTCTCCCTTCCAACTTGTTTTCTCTTCCATGTCCCATGATCGGTATATGTGATATCTTTAGCAGTAGGGTGTTACTGCTGTTTCTGGAGGGCAATCAAATGTCCAATATCCTTTTGGTTTGAGTGATATATGAGACCTTTCTGCAACAGTTGTTTAGGAGGTATTACTTTCCTGAGAGGGAAATCTACTTAATTGTCCATAGATGTGGCATCTCAGGTATTTCTGTTTTTCTCTTTTATTTCCCTCTTAGTGTTCCCCACATGTAGGGTATACATTTGTTTGAAGCTATAATTTTTTATCTATTTGTAAAATGAGAAGTTTCTGTCTGGATATATTTTATATGCTTTGTGTTAATTTTCACTCACTCCCCTCCTGTCTCCTATCCCATTACTTTATTCCCATCTTAAAACATTTCTCCCATTATTGGCCTTTCTACCTTTTTATTCCCTGTGTTCTTTTCTCCTCTTTTATGGTCTTCCCTGGTACCCCTGTCCTGCTCTAACTTATGTTTCTTTCTAGTTTATGAATATTATCATTTCTCTCTAAGAGTATTATTTCAAAGGGTCAGTGTTAGCATTTACGTATGTATTAGTCAGGGTTTTTGGAAGAACAGAATCAATAGAATATTAAATCAACTCACAATAAAAGTAATGTCCTTCAATGTAGCCACTCATAGCTGTTTTGTTTTTGATCAGAATGCCTCACAAAACTGAAGGATCCCAAGTAGGTCTTGAGCCTCTATCTCGTAGAGGGTTGAAAATTCTGGTGTCCAATGCCTGTGAAGAATAGGTGGGCTCAGATGTCAGTGATGAATAGCAAACAGTGGAAAGGTCTATGAGTTATTGGGAACAGCAGAAAGCTGGAAAGGGCTTAACTCTAAGTCAGCTAAGGATGGAGGTAGTAGCAGCACCAAAGAAGGCAACAATGCTCAAAGAGTCAATTCAACAGCAAGTGGACACAGGATAAGGGAAGAATAGTCCCTCCTCCTTTCACTTCCTATTGTCTGGTCCATCACTGGCAAGCACCACCAGCTATGAACTGGGTTTTCCACATCAATGAAGCTAGTACCTGCTGACTTGTTCAGGGGCCTGCTCTGTTGATTTTTCACAGATGTGTCTCAAACAGCCTGCAACCATCAAGTTCACACTTGAATCCGGCCATAGCAACATATAGGGGAGAACACGTGGTGTTTCTATTTCTGTGTGTGGGATACTCTACTCAATATTATATCTTCCCATTCTATCCATTTATCAGTGGATTTCACAATTTCATTTTTTCTTCATAACTGAATAATATTCCATTGTGTATATGTACCTCATTTTCATTATCCATTCTTCTAGTGTTGAATTTTTGGGCTAATTCCATTCCATTGTTATTGTGAACAGAGCTGTAATAAACAGATATGGAAGCAAGTCCTTGAACCTTTAAACAAGACTCATTACATCATCACTAAAGAAATGGATCATTAGAGAAATATGGAGATTCAATAAATATTAAGTAAATAATTGGGGTCCATTGAGATTATTTTTATAAGTCTGGATTTATAAATACATAGTGAGAAGTTAAAGGAAATGTGAAATGCAAATGTAGTGGGGATTTAGTTTCTTTAATGTACTTGTTCTCAGCTGCAATTGTTAATCACACAAATCTCTTGCCGTTGGCAGTGTAAATTTGGAAGTGCAACGCAGCAGTTTAACAGCAGGTAAGCTAGTGTTTATAATGAATGCTTTATTTTGGTAGAGCCTTTCTTCATTTGAGAGTCACCTAAGCTAGTTAACACTTTGTAGTTCTTTCAAACATTACTGATCACACTGGAATATGTAGAAAAATCAGGTGTTTTCTGTCATTTTTAATTTAAAATATATAAAGATGCACATTCATACTTTTATCTTCAGTTTATCTTGAGTTTTATGATATGCTTATGAGAAGGGAAAATATATACATGCTAATGACAATATTCTGCTTCCTTTTATGATAAAGGACCTCTGTAAAGAAAAATATGTGATAACACTGATAATATGTAGAAGACTGTCCATTCTGTGCTGCTACAACAAAAGGCCTCAGATTGAGCAACTGACAATGCATAGTGATCTATTTCTCATGACTCTACAGAATGAGAACCATGGTCAAGTCACTGGCAGCAGTTTTGATGAGAACTTCTATTCTGCATCTTCACGTTGCAAAGATGGAAGGTTGACCACAGTGTGAAGCCTCCATGATAAGGACCTTAACTCCTTTTGTGAGCAAGGAATCTTAGAGCTAATGTCTTCAGAAAGGCAACTCAGGGTATCAGAAAACCTTAATAAGGCATCAGAGTAATCAAACAAACACACATGATTTTTTATTTGTATAAATTAAATAAGCAGACATCACATAAAATCCATGGAGTGTTTAGTAAAAGATAAAGGGAGCAAATAGAAAGATGATCAGGCACAGTTATCTGATGCTGAGACTCACCAGTGATGACAAGACCAGGTCATTAGGAGATTAGTATATGGAAAGGAGTGGAGGAGAACTGTGACCAAGATCCAGTTTAATTTCCTCAAAAGCCAAAAGTCTCAACTCAGATAATTACACAGAGTAATGTACAGTTCTCTGGAATAAGAGTTGACTGGAAGATTGCTTTAGGAGTCTATACATTGATTTTTTTAAAACTTCTTTCACTATTGCTATTTGAACCACAACTATTTTTTTTAAATAGGAATGGAATTGGCAAGTACAGAAGCATTTAAATCAAAATGTTTAGGCACATTCAGCAATAAGAGAAGGGGATGCATAATTTTTTTTCTATGTAAAGAACAAAAGCTCTGCCTAGAGCAATATGCTACAGATGGGTGCCAAGGTGGCAGGAAAGAAAGGGGAAGGAAGGAAGGAGAAGGACAAGGGAGAAGCTGAGATATTTGAGTGGGCCTGTAAATTTTACCTGTGGTGGGACAATCCAGTGGTGACTCTCATCCTTCAAGGGAAGTCGTGGCATTTGGGAATTTAACACCTTCCTTTGGCTCACTCCTGGATGCCAAGTAGACTTTATTCAGTTGTGTATGCTGCTTATAAGATGGTTAAGATGACAGAGATGCTTGCCATTATTACTAGAGACAGATTTCTTAGAAAACACATTAAGGAATTAGAGTAACGACTGCTTGAAATGTTATCATAAACCTTTGTATAAATCTAAGAGAGACTTGGACTTCTACAGGATGTATACTTGTTAGGATTCAGAACTGCTGAAATAAGATGCTTACAATCCCCAACATCACCTTAGCTACATAGACAACATTTCATCTGGAGAAAGGTTGTTTTAATATTTTATCTGAAAATCATTCTTGTAGTAGGTTAATATTATATATTACAATTAATTTTTGTTTAGGGAACAAGAATAGCTCTTCCTAGATCTCATAAGAAATGCTAGTGAACCTGAATCTTTGAAGAACAAATATCTAAACAGTATCACAGGCTATAAATCTCAGATATTTATAAGGCCTAAGATCAGAGAATGGTAAATTCAAGGCTTTGCCTGTACTTCCAATTTTGAGATTCTGTCTCAAAATACAAAATAAAATGAGGATTGAGGACAAAGCTCAATGGTGGAATTCTTGCATAGCATGTATGAAGGCTGAAGTTTCAAACTTTACATCACAAGAATGAAGAAACTGGGACTTTGCCTGACCTGCGCAATGGCTGACATGTCAAGATCCCCCAAAGTCTAGCATGGATCACAGGGGAGAAGGCTCCAGGCAGTAGGATCCTTAGAGGCAAGTGATTAAACATCATAATAGAGTTCCTATACTAATCGGGAGCCCAAGAAGGGGTTCCTGCCTATGCCACTGAGTCCTCAACCCTCACCAAGTTGGAGGACTCAGAGGGAGGTTTGCCAATCACACAAAAGGATGCTCCAGAGGATGGGTGGGAAGAAGGGGGGAGCACTGGGATAGGGGGAGGAAGGGCTGGGGGTGAAAAGAAGGGGGAGCGAGAGAGAGTACAAGGGGGTATGATTGGGGAGGAGAGGAGGGAGAGAGAACACAGGGGCACCTGTTGGGAGCTTGTATGTTAGGAAAAAAATGTAGGAGATAAAAATAGAATGAAGAAACTGTCTTAACTTAGTCTTTTTTGGGTAATTGGAGACTGTGTTCTTACTGAAAGAAAAGAGGTATGGTCACAAAAGAAACTCACTGAAAGAGGTTACTTTAGTTCACAGATTGTCCATTTTCTGTTCCTGTTGCTCATAAATACATGACCAAACAACTCAGAGTATTGTTACAGCTGACAATTATGTTATAATTCACAATCCAATTTGGTAGGAGAGTTGATATCAGCATCAGGAACCAAGGGAACTGGCCACACCATAGCTACAGGAATTGCTGACTGGGGACAAATCTACCCACCTGCTAGACTGGGAGTCTGCCAAAGTAGGCCAAACTGCTAAACCAGTTCTCATCATCTTATTCACCTGACCTGTGAATGGTCCCCCTCATGTAGGCGAAGTCTTCTCTCAGCAATTACACAGTCTCCCACATACATGCTTAGGACTTGTCTTAACTACTAAGTGTACACAGATGTGCTCAAAGCCCCAGCCCTCATTGTCAAGTAAACACCTGTAACTAATTGGTAGAGCAGGGGAGATCACTTCATTCCCACTTTAGATGAATGAGCAGAAGTCATATCAATCTTTGTAGATGTATTTTTATTTTGTTCAAAATCTTTCTCTATTTTCAAAAAAACCTTTGATTATAAAAGGAAAATTGTAAGTGAACTTACAATTGTAAACATGCTTCACTAATATAAAAGTGGCAAAAATATTCAATAATAGTATCCTGGCAGCAAAGTTTCAGTTACATTTGCCTGAGATAAAAGCAGGCAACTAAGTAAATGATTTTCCAAGAATCAGAAAAATAATGTGATAACAATTGACATTTGCTAAAGAATAATATGAGGTTTCCTTTTTGTTATCATATTCATCTTTAAGTTTTAATAATTTTTCCTCTTTTTCTAGACAATTTTTCTTTTGCTATTCCCAGAATAAAAATAAGTGGGAAAATATTTGAAAGAGCTATTTCATTAAAATGTCCTTCAGGTATTGTAAGCATAAATAAACATCATTCTATGATAATGTAAGAGAAATAATAAAAAGGAAGGTGCTGTTTCTTAATTGTGCAAAGAGCTCTATGGTGAAGTAATTATTGATACACTTTAGACTCAAGTGTTCCTGGTAATATTGACATTAGGAGACCCTTTGCCATTAACATTGATAACTGTTTGCTGGTCTATTGTCTATGTTCCTTCACTTGTGCAGAGAGGTTCATTGAGGCCTTATGCAAACTGCTAATGATTTAGTTGTGTAAATCAAATCTCTTTATTCAAGGATGTCATGGATCTAAACTGAAAAAGAGATCAATAATTTCAGGACATAAGGGAAGAAAAATGTTTCACTGAAATAACATTTATTGTTATGAATGCTATTGCATAATATGAATGAAACTAATGAAAAGATTCCTTAGATAAGGGACATGATCACACTGTAGAAAAAGGAGGGGGGTGCTCAAAGCTACTTAGACACAAGATGCTTTCATAGCAGAAGATAGAACAGACATGAGACAAAATCAAATCCAGGCTGCATTTTGGCAAACCACATGGCTTCATCTAAGAAATCCTTTGGCTTATGCACACAGCTCAAGAATAGTATCAATTCTGAACTTAGAAGAAACAGACTTATTTCTTCAGACTGATTTTTTAACTTCCCATGCTTCCCAACCTTGTGCACTTGCTTTTAAGTCTTGTCATTTTTTTACTGTCTTCTGTTTTAAGCAGAAAAGAAAACTCTTCTAGGTCAGATTTCACATATGCCAACCAATGTACATACATTTCTCTCGAGAGTCATTTTATCCAGATGATCTGGTTGCTAGATTCAAGTGGCCACCTCAGAGCATGTAATATTCCATAATGAAATGTTTTTCACTTAAAAATTCTTGCTATACTGTCATATCCAGCCCAGGTGCCTGTGGATCTGACAGGTATTTTTGGCAATGCTCTGCAAAGTTGGAACAACATTGCTCTGTGGGTTTCTCTGAAATGTGCGATTTTTCTCATATGCTTCCTTCTAATAGCAGCTTCTAATGAGCAGGCATCTGCAGGCAGGCAATTTATCTCTTAAGTGTAAAAAGGAGAGATCTGTTTGTGCTGAAAGGTGATATTTTCATATTTCCCTCAAAGACCAGTTCTCATGAATGTTTTAACACATGATAAGTTGAAAGTATTTTGGTTCAATTGTCATGGGAGCTATAAAAATCTCAATCTCTCTAACATTAGTGTTTGCTGCTGTTTTGAAGAACTCAGAAATAGTTCCAAGACTTACTTAAAGGTCACATTTGAGCAGACATACTGCAATTTTAAAATAACTTTGGAAAAAAAAGAAATACACTTAAATATATTTAAGATACTTAAAACATAAAATTTACCAATTAATATAGAAGTCAGAATTTAAAAGTTTAATTTTAACAAAATAAAGCAATTAAAAATCTAAGGAATTCAGAGATTAGAAATTCAGAAAACTTAAAATTAGAAGCCAAGTAATTGAAATTCAATTTTATTTGTAGAATTAAATACCATTATCCAGTTTGTTAAAACATTTTTTCTATTTTTACAATGAAAATATCAAAGCTATCTGAGAGTTGTAAGAAGAGAAAATTCTCACTCAGTAAAAAAAAAAAAAAACTTTGTCACATTTCATTGTCAAACATGTACCCTAAAAATGAGGACACTACTACAATAAAATCACCATAATCAGGAAATTATATATATATATATATATATATATAAATAAAGCCTTATGCAAGCTTTAAAGGGAATATCTAAGGGGAAGATCTAGCCCATAATTGGTGAGATCATTCTCTGGGCAGGTAGATAAAAGGGAGGAAGGTGTTTCAGTAGTTTGGAATACTTCAAATCACTTTGTCAGACTTTCAGTCTGAGAATTTCTGTGAATATTATATGTGTTTCCTTGGCTCCTAATGTTAGTTTGAATTCTCTTGCCAAGCTGGACTATTCACTGTAACAGGAAATAGTAAGAATAAGATTATGTGTTCCCCTAAGGTGTTTGGTTATGAATTTATTGACAACTTGAAGGCTAATTGCAACAGAATTTCATGTTCATATTTCTCAATTATCCCAATAGGATCCATAGTATATTTTATTATCAGTTTTTAGTTTTACAAGCATATTGAGTAATATTTTGTTTCCTTCCATATCTCCTCTCTCCCTCCATCTCTTATTTCTCTCCCTTTCTCTCATTAACCCATTTTTCCCCCTCCCACCATCCCACCTGGCCACTTCTATGGATTCTGGGGGTTCCCTCTGTTTTGTCTACTCTTGTGAGAGTTCAGGCCTCTGTGGCATACCAAATTGCTCCTCCTCAGGACACCCCATTGATAGAGGTTTTTCCAGTCATTCATCTAGCTCTAGCCCCTAGGTTTCCCCTGTGTGTTCTTATCTTTCTTCAGTTCCCCAAAGTATATGGGACATGTTGGTATTTCAGTCATTGTACAGGTCTGGTAAGGAAAAGTCTCACTGTTGTGAGTTTCTGGATGCAGCATCCTTGCCTTGAATGGAATGTCTTGTCCAACAATGGACCTTCCCATCTTTAGGTTCTTACAATCTTACCACTCCCTTTGGCACGAGGTTCTCCAAGTTTTAGAATGGAGAGAGATTAGGCCATAGTATATTGTAAAAATACAGTGTATTCTAAGACAAAACAATTGAATTTCTGATTCTCTAAAGTCTGTTTAAACAAAGACCTACTACTAATAAAGCATTACTGAATGTAGTCAAAGAAGGGACCACACACCCTGATTAGTAGTTTAAGATACAGTCATAGCTTGAGTTGTAAAGAGAGTTCAGTAACAGTTATCCTAATTTTTTCTACATGAATGTTTGTGCTCAAAATATCTTCAGCAGGTGAATAAAAAAATGAAGGCACACGTGTCATCTGTGGAAACCATGGTGCCATTTGCTTTCATGAGTCACAGTGTATGACTTCATTATTTGGTGGTAATACTAATCTTTATCCATTTTATACATGCTTTTAAGTGATCTGATGCTTTTATTTAATAGTTTTGCTTATATGTTTGTGTAACGAACCCATTTTACTGAGAACCATTACGAGAATATGAATACCCAAGTTTTGTGTATGTCTAAAAAGAGTTTAGTAACCATTTTTGTTCATTTCTACTATTTCTAAAGTAAGTAAAAAGAGATCAATTTTAATTTCATATATTTAATCTTTGTTAGTTAATAATTGCTAATAGAAGAGTTTTTTCTTTTCTTTGAATGGTTATTATTATTAGTCTATTACAATATGGATTGTAATTTTCACTTCAATATGCTTATATTCATACTGCTGATATAGCTGCCCCTCGTTTTGACAGTGAAAGAGATTCACTGTAGCTCCTTAATGTTGTGACAAATCTTCAGCACATTGTGTCATAGGGAAATTTGTAGTTACCTTGTGCTTTTCTTTGCTCAGTCTTGAACTTAGCAATTCTCCACCAACGAAGCACTTCCCTAGTCATTACTGAGATATTAAAAGTTTCTGCAGCCGCTATCTCATTGTCTTTAGATATATTCTATAATTAAGGTTATACACACACACACATACATATACATATACATAAATCTCAAATCAATCTCAAATAATGTAATTTATTGAACTTACTTTATATTTCATTTTCATTTAACAGCATTTAAGCTACATAGTAGTCTATTTTATGGAGAATAGAAATTTGTCCCATCTTCTGCATATGGGCAATGTTTTTAAATTGTCTTTTCAGAAGACTGTGAAAATTCTATATATGGTGTGGTCAGAGTGAAAGGTAAACATATATGCAGTTGTGTTAGATGGTGCCAACTTCTTTCTGCAGGATCAGATTGATTTTGTGTCCATGCCAAAAATATATGAGACTGCTTATTTCCCATGATCTTCAGAGTGTTTTTAAACTTTGAGATTTTTCCAAATTAATAAGTAACAAATGGAATGACAGCAAAAATGAGATTTTTCTCTCTAAAATCATGAATGTGGTTTCACGTATTTTTTTCTGTTTAATGACAATTTTTTTTGTTTCTTATATTTATGTAATTCTGTGTTCATATTTATCTTTTTTGGTATTTCCTTACTCTAAAATGTTTTTAAATATTAGGAATGATGATATATGTTTGTGCACATTTCATCTTCCTCATTATATCATCTGTTTTGTTTTATCTATGAAAAATATATTTCAGGATATGTTCAACATTCTATTTAATTATACCTGGCTTTTAAATTATAGTTCCTTCCATATTATGAAGGCATACAGTTACTTTTCCTCTAGTACTTTGGGTGGAATTATTGTGTACATTTTGATAATTGCTTGACTAGAGTTTACATTTAATATTAGTCTTTTCCAATTCTTATGTCTATGATTGCTTTTTCTAATGTAACTTTATGTTCAAAACTTTCACTATATTATTAAATAGGAAAGGAGATAGAAAGCATTTTATTTTTTACTCTTTTTCTTGAACTTCACATGTTTATACTACTAAAAGATGATGTGTGGGGGGGGGCTGAGTATGTAGTATTTGTAATAATTAAGTCTTTAAGCCTTGAGAAAACCTGCTGGAGATCTTCTAGTTCATGGGGAGGGCCCAGCCTATAGTGGGACTAGTCACTTGATAGGTGAATAAGACAAAGGGAGCCTGTTAGGAAAGTAGGCGTCCTTCCTATACTCAGACATGCTCCTGTGGCAAGTAAGGATTATCACTCTCTCAGCAGTCCTGTAGAAACCATGTGACCATTTTCTTTGGCCGTTGGTGTAAATTTTGGCTCTCCTATTAAGTCTTAAGGAATTGTAACCAAGAATCATATGCCAAAAGAAAACCCCTTGTTCCTTTAATCTATTTGCTTATGAACTTATCGGCAACAATGCAGGCAAACTGCAAAAGTATTATATGTTTATATGTGTCTGTTATATTATTGAGTACATTTAATTAAAATAGGTGCTGGATTGTATTACAGGCTTTAGTATCTATGGAGACAAACAAACTTTAGATATTGGTCAATAAAATGAATCTTACACATGTAATGTTATCTTTGCATTAACTAGATAGACTTCAGATAATCTTTGTGGTAGTCAGACCGTTTTGTGGCTGTGACATATGTCTGAGAAAAACAAAAGAAAAGAGAAACACGTATGTTGGTTCATGGTTTCAGAGGTTTAATTCAATGGCTGGCTGGCTTTATTGCTTTTAGGGTCATGTAAGAGAGAAGCAACATGGTGGAAGGGCATGATGGAGAGAAATGTTTCCCTCATGGCAGTAAAAGAAGCTGATCAAAGATAAGATATGCTCTTCAAAGTGATATCATTAGTGGCCCACTTTCTTCAAGTAAGGCCCTATCTTTCACAGCTCTACTATCTTCCCAAAATACACCCAATTTTGAATCAATTGTGGTCTCAAACATTGAGACCTCAGTTGGAAACATCACAGGCATTCCAGAAGAATGCTTTATTAATATCATAGGTGTCTTCCTATTCAATCAAGTTGACAATCAAGATTCATCTTTTTGAGCATTATGTCTTATTTTCTTAATATAGTTTTACATTTTTTTTTGGCTAACACTGTATTTAGAATTTCTTGACAGGTATCAATAAATAAGTTTTTCATGCAGTTTTTCCATTGTGTTTTTTTTAGTTTATTACTCATGCATGCTAAAATATTCCATGATTTTCTACATTCTAACACAATATATGCATCATTGAACATATTTAGTCATTAAAGTGCTGCTAAAAATACTCATGCAATCCTTTGAATGGGCACCTTTTTGGTGAGAAGTTTTAAAAGGACTTTCTTTTGGTCTCATTGTTTGTCTCTAAAAATCTGTCTCTCCTTCACTGATACCATTCATCTTAGTTTTCTGTTTCTATTATAATTTATTTGAGAAATTTAATTTTCAAATATGTATTTCCATAAATTTGGTAAAGGTTTCTTATGCTGCTTTTAAATCTTACTTGCTGCTTTGTCTTGGTTTTTGCCCCTGATTTTCAGTCACTGTTCTCAGTTTTGTTTTAATCATAGGTAAGGAATTAAATTCATTTAGGACTCAGAGTCAGTCCTTTGCCAGAGAGCTTATTAATATCTTAATTGGACTCAGTCCATCCTGCTTTTAATTTTGTATGAAGTTCTCACGGAGCATTTCAAGATTTCTTTTCTTCATAATTTTTAAATTAGTGCACCAAGTATTGGGCATCATGATGAAATTTTCAAGACAAGTGCATTAAAGTTGATTGTCCTCTCTGCTCTCCTTTCCATCCTCCTTACTTTCTTCATGTCCTCCTTGTGTTCTCCTTTTTCCTTGTGTCCTCGTAGTCCTCTCTGTATTCCCTCCTCCCTGATGTAGTCCCTCTCCTCCTGTGTGTTCCCTCCCCCCAATCTTTTCTGCTTTCGTGTCACATTTGCCATTTGCATTCTACCAATCTCCTCTTCTAGAACCTACTTTCATTTCTTATTCTTCTCAGATTTTTTTAAACCATGCTAACATTCTCTCTCTCTCTCTCTCTCTCACACACACACACACAAACACACACACACACACACACACACACACACACACACACACACCGAAATGGAATTTCCATTTGAGAGATAACATACATATGTCTTTTTAAGTTTGGGTCACCTTGCTTAAAATAATTCTTTACAGATCATTACATTTCCTGAAATTTTTATTTTGTCTATGGCTCAGTTAAAGAAAAAACTACATTGTTCATTCTTTTGTTGATGGGCATCTAGTTAGGTTTCATTGTTACAAATAGGGAAACAATAAATATGGAGGTTCAAGTATCTTTGTAGCAGAATGTGGAGTTCTATGGATATGTACAGATATAGCTTAGTAATATAGTCATTCTATTTTTAATTTTTTAAGGGTTTCTC
Organism: Typhlomys cinereus; assembly: GCA_023101885.1. Classification (NCBI taxonomy): domain Eukaryota; kingdom Metazoa; phylum Chordata; class Mammalia; order Rodentia; family Platacanthomyidae; genus Typhlomys; species Typhlomys cinereus. The sequence continues at coordinate 1,766,567 of JALPQD010000016.1, read as the reverse complement.
TGTGCAGTAGTGCCCTTTATTTTAGTAGACTGAAATATGTTTCATTCAAAGCACAGTTACCTTTTAAAGAAAAAAACTGTTAATGTATCTGCTGATACTGTTTTCATGCCCTTTTGCATTCCTTGGAAAACCTGAATTTCTTACTTTTCTTTCATATTCTTTAACTTCATTTTAAAAATATTTTATTTATTTATTCATTGTGTGTGTGTGTGTGTGTGTGTGTGTGTGTGTGTGTGTGTGTGTGTATGTGTGTGTGTATGAGGGCACCAAGTGTTTGTGCCCAAGGGTGACACTAAGAATCATCCCAGATCGCTTCACATCCTTACTGCTTTGCTCTGGGGTTTCCTAGGCTCTGTCTTCCGTGGTCAGAAGTGAAGGCTGTCACCAGTTCTTCCCAGGATTTTAATCATTTTATATGGGATATGGGAATCCAAAGTCAGGCCATTTTGCTTGTGAAGCAAAGGCTTCATTTCTGAGCTATCTCCCCGGCTCCAGAAAGTTCTTAAATAAGAAATCGCACTTGACCTTTTCTCATGTCCCCTTTTTGGAATGAGATAAACTTTGTATAACCTTCGCTTTCTTTCTCACCCAACCTGGTAGATTTCCCCCAATGTCTCTTTCATGCATATTAAAATGCATACTGGTTCACCTGGTATGTAGCAAAACTTAAGCTGAGTTCTTTTTAAAAGAGAAAGAGCAGAAATGATGACTTATTTCTTGGTTTTGTTGTGTTTTGAGGCAAACTCTCCCCTGGCATTTCAGATGGGCTCAGTTTGCAGCCACTGCAGCCTCAAATTCGTTATCCTTTTGCCTTCATCTTGGAACATTTGGAATCCAGGTATGCACCACCATTTAATTTTAATTGCCAGATGTGAATAATAAGTATAGGGAGTTCCAAAAACATTAAAGCACTTGAAATGGAGCTAAAATAGAAAAAACAATCACCCTTAGAATCTGAAGCATAATAATCTTGGAAAAGTTGAGAAAGTTATGGTGATTCTTAGAACATTTCAGTATTAATCTTATCAACATTTCTACTTAAGGTAGAGTTACCATCAGAGATTTCTGGGAAGAAAGTCATAGTACAGTTAAGTAACATTGAACAGTTTCTTGCTTATTTCTAAAATGTCAATCCCCCAAATATGGGATTTATGCCCTGTGAAGAGCTATTGTCAATCATCTGCTTGTGGTAATTCTTCTGGTTTTAACAAAATTGCAAAGCCTGTGCCAAACTCTCCTGAGCCAGCAGTGCAAAGATAGTGCTGAAAGTCCGTTAATTATAGCTTCAGGTTTCATGCTTGAAGAAAAAATAAATTGAGCTTCATTTTCCAGCAACTAAGTCAACCTTTTATGAGCCTTTACAGTATTGTTGATGGATCATGACACAAGGAACTTTATCTGCATGGCCCACAATGATTTGGATGCACTATTTTTCTGAGTAATTCAGAAAGAAATCCAGAAATCCATTTGTTTTTTCAATCAATGAAATATCCTCTACTACTTTTAGACCACTCTACTATCTTTTATTGAGATATTACTACAAATAGAGTCATTTTCTAACATTTTTGTTTATTCTTGGAGACATGGTCTTACTATACAATTTAGACTAATCTCAAGCTTTTAAAATTTATTATCTGCTTTCTCTTTTGATATAATTTGAAGTAATCAGAGTTGCAAAATGAATACAAAAATTTTCTTTTATATTAAATATTATGTACCATATTCTGAAGATTACAGTGCAATATAAAAATCAGGAACCATAACAGCAATGAAACATTCAAATCTATTCATAATGCATTATTTGACTTTTTTCATTGTCCCCATTGATGCTCTTTTATAGCTACTTTTTTTGTACTCAGAACACTACTGTGCTTTCATTGGTTTGTGTAAGATGAGATTATTCTTAAGAATTTATTTGTGCTTCCTACCCTTGACACTTTGCAAAGAATTAGTTAGTCACTTTATTAAATCTCAGTTTGAGTGTCAAAGTTTATTAATTCCTTCAGTTAAGATTCCCTGACAGTCTTGCATTTAACTATACTGAAATGTACTCTTGGAAGTTAAGTTATTTTTCCTGAAGGGCTAAGGTAACCTAGCTGCATTATTTAAAAAGATTTGTTGTTGCAGGTAACACGCAGAGAATTTGGAGTCAGATTTAGATTTCCATTCTATCTTTTCCAATAATTAGTTCAACTCACTCTTTCTGCTTAAATTTGCTATTCTATAAAAGAGGAAAAATGACCAATTCTCAAAGGGGCTACTGGAACGATTGAGATAAAACCTATAAAGCAACAGGCAAAGTACCTTGCAGACTAGCAAAGTTCTATAAAAGACTGAGCATATTATTCTAGTTTGCAGAGGAAGCTAAACATCAAGCTTGTTTAATGGTATGAAGTAAATGATTGTAGCAGTATGCAAGGAAAGGAGAAAGTAAGCAAAATTGTCTCTTTCATTTGAAAGTCTGTGAACTATTTATGTTTCTAAGTTTCAAAGTTCATCTCTTTCAACACTTTATTTTTCCAATGCATAGGGACTTATTCTGAAAATACCTTTTTATGATCTTGATATATTTTCCTTTGAAATAAAACCATAGAAGAGCTAAAGAAATTTTTACCTTATATGTTAGAAATGAAGACAAGAGTTATCTATTAACTCTGTTATTCAAAACTAGCTGTATATTTATTTACATATTACATAGATACAAATTATATCTATAATATATAACAATTACTTAAGTGATTATTGCTTATTAAATAGCACATCAAACTGTCCTATTTAGGCAGTCATGTGACTGTGCTGATAATAAGAGCAATAATTCAAGGTTTGGGAATTGTGGTTTAATTATAGCAAAGTTTGGAAGTACAGAAAAATCACACATCTATAGCACTTTGTTTAAGAGACATTGGTTCTTGAGTTGTTTCAACTTAAATTGTGTCTGTGCTTGATGACCTTCTATGATGTCTTCTGGTTGTTCATTTACTTCATAGTGGCTCCTAGATTTAGTGGTTATAAGTATAAGCTCCTACTTATAAAACTTGTCTTTTCTCTTGGAAGAAGAACCCAGGTATTCTTTTAGGTATATTCCTTCATTACTAGAGTCTTTCAACAAGAGCCCATTTGAGAGTTTAAAGGAATTTCTTTAAATTTTCCACAGGTTTTAAACCTTAACATATGTTGCAGTTTGCCTGCATGGTTGCCGATAAATGACCATCAAACGGCTTAAGGGAAGAAGGGATTTATTTTCTCTTATGACTATTGTTTACAGTTCTTAGTCCAGCTTGATGGGAGGGCACGCACCAACACCAGGGCCAACGGAACTGGCCACACAATCACCATATAATGGCTGAGAGAGGGATGATCCTTCCTTGCCAGACCATAATGTTTGGCCAAGTGTACAGAAGGATGCCAACTCTCTCAACCAGTTCTCTGTGATTTATTCCAGGGCCCAATCCCACCCACCACAGGCTGGGCCTTCCCCATCAGCTAGACAATCTCTTTCAGGTTCCCTCTGGGCTTAACTCAACTACTAATTCTCCACAAATGTGCTCAGAGCTCAAACCCTCAACTGTAAAGTTGACACTTGTGCCTAACCATGATAACATATAATCATGCAAATTAACATGAACGTTTAATGGGTGATTTTCCAGTCATTGTACGTGACAGACACATTTGGCAAGATTGGTCCAACTTCTGTTCTGATGCAGTGTTCTGTGGGGACCTATTGTTTCAGAGTTTAAAGGTTCTTTATATCTTGCCAAATTTCACTAGTTCTAAACATATATTGCTCAAAAAGAAAAAGAATCGAAGTAAGAATCACTATCTTGTAAAACAGCACAGCTATCTGAAGTACAAGAATGGGATTTGGGATGTTAGGGAAGACTGTAACACCAAGAGAGCAACTAGTTCAGAATGAATCTGTAGCAATTTTTCATTGGGTAATTCTTATGAAAGTGAATTATCATTTTACTTAAATGCAGGGAATCACACTTCAAATATATTCAAGTTTGTTATTAGCTTATGTTAAAAGGAATGAACATTAAAAAGCAAAAATTTAGGTAAATAAGTCTCATGTCAAGCATGGGTAGGTAGATGATTTAATGTTTTCCTTTTTACCTTTTCTTCCTTCTTTCATTCTAAAGTTCTTGTTGTTTGTTTTTTCTTTGAGCTCATATTTTTTTATTTCTGGTATGGTATTAATCTTTCATACCTGTCTGTACGGTTACTTCTTAAAGTTGACTGAAGTATTTAAAATGATGTAGCATTTGTGTCCATCTCTTTGTAGAATTCAAAAATACTTTTTAATAGGATATTGCTTCAATTTGCTGGTATAGGTGTACAGTACTCCTTGATACATGGAACTAACTTTTCTCTGAAGTTGAGATTTGACATTCAGATACATTGATAGTTAAGCAGCCAAGACATTTGAAAGAAAGTGGAAACTATCACAGGAATGGTCTGCTATCTATGAGGTAGCACAAGTATCAGAGACAGTCTTCTGAATTTATTTAAAAGTTGGAAATGTGAAGCTGTTATTTAAATAATTTTCCCACATAATAATTCCTTAAAAACTTGTAATTGCTTTAAGTTTTACTACTGATTGTAGTCATTTGTGTGATTGTATCTATGATTGATGCATTTTAATGTTGCAATTGTCTGGCAATTTTCTATGATTATATCCGTGACTGGTATTCTTTATGGTGCCATTGGGTGGTAATAGTCTGATTATGTCGCTATTAAGATTTTTACATAAGTTTCTCTCAGGACACATTTGAAGAATAGAGGCTTTATTTCCTGGGAGAAAAGCTTTTGTGGAAAGCCATCCATTCACCTGGCTTGGTGAATTGTCTTTTTATCAAGTCAACAGGCCTGAATGGTTTTTCAGAGCAAAGTCACCAGGTTCATTGTGCATACTGCAATACTAAGAGAACTTCATTCAGGAGGATGGGAAAGTAAGAGAGAGACCAGCTGAAGAGAGGATGGGAATGGAAGAGGAATGGAAACACATGGATTCAACACATCTACATATGAAAATGTCAGGGAATAAAAGAAACATATGTAATGAAAATTTTTAATAATTGCAAATCAGAGACAAATTAGATAATAAAAAATTGTGAAAGAAATAGCAAAATGCTTGAGAACATTCTTATAAGGTGATAGAAAGGAGGAATCATAAATCAGGTAGCATAATTAAGTCAGTCCTCCAAATCTATGGCAGCTCATTTGAGTCAACTAAGCACACATAGAAAAGATTTGGAGAAATGCTTGTACTGAACATGTACAGAGTTTATTTTCCTTGCCATTAATTCATTTAAAATAGTTTCAGCAATTATTTGCATAATATTTACATTGTATTAGTTATCAAGGTATAATCCAGAGATGATTTAAATATACCATATCTAATAGGATACAATGTTATATAAGGGTAATGGACGTATACTGACTTCTGTATTTTGCAAGAGAAGAATGTCCTCAATCAAACACCCAGTGGGTGCCTATGAGGGACTGTTTCTTTCTAGATTGATTTCATTTCTTTGGTATTGTGAACAGAGTTCCAATAAAAATAGATGTGCAAAAGTCTCTGTAATAAGATGTAGAGTCTTTTGGAAATATTCCCAGATATGGTATAGCTAGTACATATGATAGGTTAATTTTTAGCCTTTCAATGAACCTTCGTGCTGATCTCCAGACACTGGAGGAACAGTTATACAATGAAGGTTTGATAAAAGAAAAAGGGAATAAAGCTTCTTGAGGATAAAAACTGTCTGAAGTGTTCAGAGATTTAACAAGTGCTCATGAATAGAAACTTGGTTATCATTTGACTCAGATGTATAAGGAGAGAGAGTAAAGTCAAATTCATGTATGGATAGAGGAAATAAATCAAGAGATTTCTTGTATTTAGTTACAAAGTTTGCTTGGGTGGGGGGTGAAAGAGAATTTTGAAAATTTGGAATCTTTTGTGAAAGAGAAAGTGAAGTGTCAGAGACTATGATGGGAACAGGTAAAAGGGCTTCTGATTGAATTTGGACAGGGGCTACTTGTTCTTTTATTAATTTTTTATTTTTCTACTTTTTACAAGCATATTGGGTACTAAGTCCTACTTCCCTCCCTCCTCTTTCCCTTCCATCCATTCCCTTCCTTTCATCAACCCCTCCCACCCTCCTGCCTATATGCTTCTATGGTCCCCTGGATTCACTTTGGCTTGTCTACTTTTCTGGGGATTCAGTCCTTTATGGCATATCAAGTTGCCTCTCTTTGGGCCACCCAACTGATAGGGGGATTTCCCTTCACTTATCCAACTTTAGATCCCAAGGTTTCTACTGTGTATTCTTGTATTCCTTGCCTTCCTAGGTAATCTATGGGGGCATGTTGATATGTCAGTCATTATACAGGTCTGGGAAGGAAAAGTCTCATTGTAGTGAGTTCCTAGATGCAGCAATTCTTACCTTCAATGGAATGTCTTGTCCAACAGTGAACTTTCTTATCTACAATCTCATTGCTCCTTTTTCTGGAAGGTTCCCAAAGTCTTAGAATGGGGAGATTATGTTGGCCTGATTCTGGGTGATCCTTGTTAGTTGCTGGTACTCAGCATTATGGTTGGCCATTGCTGTCCACTGCTTTCTATTGCCCTAGACGTAGTCGTGTCCGGGAATTGAGATCTTTCAACTCTGTTGTAGAAGGCTTCTAGGCTGAATGTTCTTCCAACCTATGGGTATTATAACAGCTATTTATTGAACAGTTTGATGTACTGCCTTCCTAACTATAGGTTCATTGGCAATTTTCCTGTTGATCTATTTCCTTTCCTTTTTTAGGTTCCTGTTCTAGGAATGTGTACTATTCTGACAAGTGGGTCTTAAGTTCAATCAGAAAGTTCTTAGTTGTCTCCTTGATACAAATGTCACTATTACACTGATGCTCACCTGTTGCCATGATGATTTTTATTGCACTTTACAAATCTCATGGGTTGTTGGAGCTTGTGATTATTTCTCTCCCCCCAGCAGCTTCTACAGTGTAAGCTATCCAGTAAGTAGGAAGTTCTCAAACCAGTTCCACTTGATATATTTTGCCCATGTCTGTGATCCACATGTGTGGCATCTTCAGTAATAGGGGTCTTATTATTTTTGAATACCAACCAAAGGCAAAGGCAAAAACTTACAATGTTTTGGGGCCTTTAAGAATTCTCTGATCAACACTTTATCAGGACATGCCATATTCCTGTTACTTCTAGTATAATTTTAATTTTGTCCCTAGGTTCTAAATATATTAGCTCAGGGCTTTTTTAAAAAAAATTTTTTTATTGGGCTGGAGAGGTGGCTCAGGGGTTAAGCCTCTGCCTTGCAGGCGGAAGGTCCCGAGTTCTGATCCTAGGCCCACGTATAGACGCCAGGCAGAAGTGGGGCAGCCTGCGTTTCTGGTCCTGGTAGGCCGGAGCCTGTGAATCTCGGGGCAGAGTAAACAGGGAGGTGGAGGTATCCATGGTGGTTCCCGATTTTGTCCATGGTTCTACACGCGCGCACACACACGCATATATACACATGCACACACATGCATACATGCACAATTGAATAAATAATAAAATAAAAAAGATAGGGCAAAATCTAATATAATTGTGCTAATTATAAAATTTTTTTATTTATTTCTTCCACTCATACAAAGTTAATAAGTACCCCATTCCCCTCCCTCCCTCAAGAATCCCTGAATCTCCTTGCTCCCTTCCCCCTTTTCCTTTTCCTTTCCCCCCTCCCTCTTTTTCTCCCAGTGCCCCCCCATTCCTGGAGCATCCTTTAGTGTGCATGTCAAATTTCCCTCTGGGTCCTCTTCTCTGATGAGATGTAAGGACTCAGTGGCATTGCCTAGAGCTCTTTTTTGTGTATGTGTGTTCCCTTTAGTATAGGAACACTATTGTGGCTCTTAATCCCTTGCCTCTAAGGATCGTAGTGCCTGTGATCCATGCTAGACTTTGGGCGTTCAATGATGTGCTGGTAATTGCGCAGGTCATGCAAAGTCCTTGTATGGAGTATCTTGCATATCTTTAGGCTCTCACAGTCTTACTGCCCCATCTTCTGCAAATTTTCCTGAGCTTTAGGATTGAGAGAGATTAGGCTGGCCTGGTTACAGGTGGTTGATGTAGGTGATTTTCCAAATTATGGTTTGTTGACTTTTTTTTTTCAGTTTTGCTTCTCCTGCACCGCCCTTGGCTCCATCCTGATGGCTATTTGATATCACCCCCTGGACAGAGATAAAATGCTGTTAAAATAGAGTTTTATTATAAAAGTAGATTCAGGCCGAACCCCGACCAGCGCCCAGGTGAGAGAGAGCCCCTCACAGCCCAGCCCCCCACCCCGGAGCCGAGCCGCCTGGCCAGCAGCACCTGCACGTGGCCGCCGGCTTAGCCTCCGGGGCCCGCCCTGGACACCAGCCCCTCGTGCCCTCCCACCCCCGCGCCCCTCCGGCCCCCCCTCCCAGGTCACAGGTAAAGAATTCTGCCATCAACATCAGACCCTCTGCCTCTCTGGCCCACCGGGGACCTACGCACGTGGTCCACGGAAGATGCACTGCTACTCAGAATTCAAGAGTCCAAAGGAAACACAAGGAAAACTCTAAGGAACAAAGAGAACACAGGCCATACATCTGGACTTCACTACAACCATTGTATCACATACGAGACTCTTCACATCCAGCCCAAAGATAAGTAAACCTTTTTTCTTTTCTTTTCTTTTCTCTCACCTTACTGATCCTTTCTAGTATCAATGTTGTAGGTCAGCTTCCTCATAAAGCCACCCCAAAAACATAACAACTCCAGGGAGTACACCACCCACCCTCACATTTCACCAAGACACTAGATCGTAAAAGTGCACTACCATACTTATATTCATTCCCTGGTTACTTAACTGACGTACTAACATCCTAGTAGTCTCATCTAGGATATAACAATACCAATACACAAACATACCCAATCCAAGGCAAGCACTAGTAACAACTGGCAGGTGTAACAATACCAACTACATTGGTTCAGTGAAAAACACACAGAAACTGAAAGGTCCTAAAAAACAAAACAACAATGTACAAGTCAAAGTGCAGATCCACGAGAAACAAAACCCAAGAACAATCTCCCACCAAAAGAATCAATCCCATAACGATGGATTGCGACCAGAACAAATCCATAGAAAATAGCCATGAAAGCCAGACCCAAAATAATGACTTTCAGAGTATGATCATTACCATGATTAATAATATGGAAGAGGAAATCCGAGAAGAGTTAAATAACCGTGTCAACCACTTTGAACAGGAACACAACAGGAACCTGGAGGAGTTGAGAAAAACAGTTCAAGAAACAAAATAGGCATAGAGCAGGTAAAACAGTCTCAGGCAGAGTTTAAAATTGAACTAAGAGATAAGTTATCTTCAACCCAAAACTCCACAGAGAGTCTTATCAGCAGAACAAATGAGGCAGAAAATAGAATCTCAGATCTTGAAGACAAAGTAGGAGAATTAACCAGCTCAATGGAAGAGATTGTTAAAGCCAAAAAGATACTGGAGAGGAGCATTCAAGAGATATGGGACACCCTGAAGAACCCTAACATGCGCATTCATGGAATACCAGAGCAAGAATCCCAAAATACCACACCAGAGGAAGTATTTCAATTCATCATAAATGAAAACTTCCCACAACTAAAGAATGAGAGGCCTATCCAAATACAAGAGGCATTTCACACTCCAAACAGATGACCAAAATAGAAAATCGCCACGGCAAATAATAGTCAAAACACTCCACATTCAAGACAAAGAAAGGGTGCTGAGAGCTTCAAGAGAAAAAAAGCAAGTCACTTTTAAAGGTAAACCTATTAGAATAACAAATGACTACTCAATGGAAACAGTAAAAGCAAGAAGAGCTTGGAGAGACATACTTCAAGTATTAAATGAGCAAAAATGCCAACCCAGACTAATAGATCCAGCAAAACTATCTGTCATGATTGAGGGAGAAAGAAAAGTTTTCCAGCACAAAGACAACTTGAAGGGATACATGTCTACCAAACCAGGCCTTCAAAAAATCCTAGAAATGACACTCACGCTTGTTCCAAGCGTATCCAGGAGGACAGAAGGGAAGTATAATACCACCAAAATATAAATATCAAACAACATGCTTACAAAATCTACTAAACATAAAAAATGTCCAGAATTAAAAATAATTTCTCCATTATAACATTAAATGTCAACGGCATTAATTCACCGATTAAGAGACATAGATTACAAACTTGGATTAAAAACCACAATCCAACAATCTGCTGCCTTCAGGAAACTCATCTCACCACAAAAGATAGGCATGTCCTAAGAATGAAAGGCTGGTCCAAAATCTTGCAAGCTAATGGAACCAGGAAACAGGCAGGGGTAGCAATTATGCTTTCAGACAAAGTGGACTTCAAACCAAAGAAAATCATAAGAGACAAAGATGGATACTACATTTTAGTCACAGGTACAATTCACCAGGAAGACTTCACAATACTGAATATATATGCACCCAATACGGGCCCTTCCACATTCATTAAGAAAACCCTACAGCATCTAAAGCAAGAAATTAACCCCCAAACGATAATTCTTGGGGATTTCAACACCGCCCTCTCAACATGGGATAGATCAACAGGTCAAAAGCTTAACAGAGACACTTTGGAGCTTAACCAAACCCTTACTGAAATGGAACTTACAGATCTCTATCGAACTTTTCACCCACACACCAAAGAATACACATTTTTCTCAGCAGCACACACAACTTTCTCCAAAATAGATCACATATTGGGCCACAAAATGAATCCACACAAATACAAAAAAGTCGAAATTCTAGCCTGTGCCCTATCAAACCACCACGGCCTAAAGCTGGACATCCACAACAACACAACAAACAACAGAAAATACACTAACTCCTGGAAACTTAACAATATGATGCTGAATGAGAACTGGATTCAGGAAGAAATTAAACAGGAAATTCAAGATTTCCTGAAAGTGAACGAAAATGAAAATACAACTTACCAAAATCTCTGGGACACAATGAAAGCTGTTCTAAGAGGTAAGTTCATAGCTCTTAATGCCTACATCAAAAAAATGGAAACATGAGAAATAAACAACTTAATGATGCAGCTTAAGGCTTTGGAGAAACTTGAGCAATCTGATCCCAAAAATAGTAGAAGAGAGGAGATTAGCAAAATAAGGGGAGAAATATCTGAAATCGAGACTAAGAAAACAATAGAAAAAATCAACCAGTCAAAAAGCTGGTTCTTTGAAAAAAATCAATAATATTGACACACCCCTAGCTAAATTAACCAAAAGCAAGAGAGAGAAAGCACAAATTCACAAAATTAGAAATGAAAATGGAGTTATCACTACAGATACCCAAGAAATCCAGAGAATTATAACATCATATTTCAAAAACTTATACTCTGTGAACTTTGACAACACGAAAGAGATGGATGAATTTCTAAGTAAACACAACCTACCTAAATTGAATCAGGAAGTTGTGAATTATTTAAATAGTCCTATAACATACAAGGAAATTGAAGACGTAATCTCGAATCTTCCCACCAAAAAATGTCCTGGACCAGATGGATTCAGCACAGAATTCTACCAGACATTTAAGGAGTTAATAACACCAATACTCCTTAAACTGTTCCATCAAATAGCAAAGGAAGGAACACTACCAAATTCCTTCTATGAAGCTAATATCGTCTTAATCCCAAAACCTAATAAAGATTCACTTAAAAAAGAAAACTATAGGCCGATCTCTCTGATGAACACAAATGCAAAGATTCTCAACAAAGTCTTAGCAAATCTGATTCAAAAACATATCAAAAAGATCATTCACGGGGACCAAGTAGGCTTCATCCCCGGCACACAAGGTTGGTTCAACATATGCAAGTCAATAAATGTAATTCATCATGTAAACCAGTCAAAAGTCCAAGACCACATGATACTCTCGATAGATGCAGAAAAAGCCTTTGACAAAATCCAACAGCCTATTATGATCAAAACGCTAGAGACTGTAGGAATGAAAGGAACCTTTATCAATATAATAAAAGCTGTATACAACAAGTCCACAGCAAGGATTATGCTCAATGGAGAACAATTGGAAGCATTCCCACTTCGATCAGGAACTAGACAAGGCTGTCCACTCTCACCACTTCTATTCAATATTGTACTTGAAGTCTTAGCTGAAGCCATAAGACAAGAAAGGGACATAAGAGGGATTCAAATCGGCAAGAAAGAAGTCAAGCTATCCCTATTTGCAGATGACATAATCTTATATCTGAGTGATCCCAAAAACTCCACCAGGAAGCTCCTGAACTAATTGAGAAGTTCAGCAGGGTGGCAGGATACAAAATAAATGTGCAAAAATCAGAGGCCTTCCTATATGCACAGAATGAAAGAAGTGAAAAAGCCTTGAGAGAAACAATCCCATTTACTATAGCCCCTAAAAAAATGAAATACCTTGGTATAAACCTAACCAAGGAGGGAAAAGACCTTTACAATGCAAACTTTAAAACCCTAATGAAAGAAATTGCAGAAGACACCAGAAGGTGGAAAGACCTCCCATGTTCCTGGATTGGTAGAATCAACATCGTAAAAATGACCATCCTACCAAAGGCAATATACAAATTCAATGCTATACCAATTAAAATCCCAAAGCAATTCTTTAAAGAAGTTGACCAAATAATCTCAAAATTCATATGGAGACACAAAAGACCCAGGATAGCAAAGACAATCCTGAGTAACAAAAACACTGCTGCAGGTATTACCATACCAGACCTTAGTTTATACTACCAATCCATAGTTATAAAAACTGCCTGTTACTGGCTCAAAATAGACACACAGATCAATGGATAAGGGTTGAAGACCCAGATATAAGCCCACAAAAATACAGCCATTTGGTCTTTGACAAAGGGGCCCAAAGAATCCAATGGAAAAGAACAGCATCTTCAACAAATGGTGCTGGCAAAACTGGATGTCCACATTGGAAGATTAAAACTCGACCCATATTTGTCACCATGCACAGTACTTAATTCCAAATGGATCAAGGACCTCAATATAGGGCCAGAGACTATAAAAACCTTAGTTGAAAGGGAATTCCCTCAAGTTGATTGGACTAGGCCAACAGGTCCTAATCGGAAATCCAATAAATCCGATAACATAATGGCTACCCCTGCCTGTTTCCTGGTTCCATTATCTTGCAGAATTTTTGACCAACCTTTTATTTTCAGGATGTGCCTATCTTTTGTGGTGAGATGGGTTTCCTGCAGGCAGCAGATTGATGGTTGTGATTTTTAATCTTAGTGTGTAATCTGTGTCTATTGATCAGTGAGTTAATTCCATTGGTATTTAGTGTTATATTGAAGAAACTATTTTTAATTCTGGACATTTTTTATGTTTAGTGGTTTTTGTAAGTGTATTGTTTGGCTTTTAGGTTTTGGTGATATTATACTTCCCTTCTGTCCTGCTGGATATGCCTGTTTTTTTCTTCAAGCTTGAGTATCATTTGTAACATTTTTTGGTGGCCTGGTTTGGTAGACATGTAAGCCTTCAAGTTGTCTTTGTGCTGGAAAAACTTTCTTTCTCCCTCCATCATGACAGAGTTTTTCTGGGTATATCAGCCTGGGTTGACATTTTTGCTCATTTAATACTTGAGGTACATCTCTCCAAGCTCTTCTTGTTTTTATTTTAATAGGTTTACCTTAAAAGTGACTTGTTTTTTTTTCCTTTGAAGCTCTCAGCACCTTTTCTTTGTCTTGAGTATGGAGTGTTTTGACTATTATTTGCTGTGGAGATTTTCTATGTTGGTCATATCTGTTTGGGATGTGGAATGCCTCTTGTATTTGGATGGGCCTCTCATTCTTTAGATGAGGAAAATTTTCATTTATGATAATTTGAAAAATTTCCTCAGGTGTGTTATTTTGAGATTCTTGCTCTGGTATTCCATGAATGCGCATGTTAAGCTTCTTCAGGGTGTCCCATATCTCTTGAATATTTCTCTCAAGTATCTTTTTGGCTTTAACAGTCTCTTACATTGAGTTGGTTAGTTCTCCCACTTTGTCTTCAAGATCTGAAATTCTATTTTCTGCTTCCTTAGTTCTGCTGATAAGATTCTCTGTTCAGTTCTGGTTGGAAGATAACTTGTCTTTTAATTCAGTTTTAAACTCTGCCTGAGACTGTTTTAACTGTTGTATGCCTATCTTTGTTTCTTGAACTGTTTTTCTCAACTCCTCCAAGTGTCTGTTGTGTTCCTGTTCAAAGTGGTTGCTGGGGTTGTTTAACTTCTCCTGGATTTCCTCTTTCTTAGTATTGATCATGGTAATGATCATGCTTTGAAAGTCGTTATGTTGGGTCTGGCTTTCTTGGTTATTTTCTGTGAATTTGTTCTGGTTGGAATCCATCTCTGTGGGGTTAATTCGTTCGGTGCGAAATTTGTCTTCTTGGGTTTCGTTTCTCATAGATCTGTGCTTTGACTTGGACATTGTTGTTTTGCCTCTTAAGACCTTTCAGTTTCTGTGTGTTTTTGACTAAACCGATTTAGTTGGTATTACTACTCTTGGGCAGTTATTATTAGTAATGTTTGCCTTGGAGTTGGCTACATTTGGTGGTGTTATTGTTATTTCCTAGATGAGGCTGTTAGACTGTTAGTACAATGGGGGTGAATATTAGTATGGTAGTTCACTTTTATGATTTAGTACCTTGGTGATATGTGAGGGTGTGTGCTATAATCCCTGAAGTTGTATATGTTTTGGGGGTGACTATGTGGAAAAGTTAATCTACAGTGATTAATAATTGAAAGGAACAGGATGGTAAAAAGTTTTGGGCTGGATGTGTAGAATCTCTCCCATGTGATAGGATAATTTTACAGGACTTCAGATGTATGGCCTTAGTCCCTTAGAGCTTTGCTTGAGTTTCCTTTGTACTCTGTTGAATTCTGAGTAGCAGTGTGTCCTCCATGGACCATGAGTGAGGGTCTCCGGCAGGCTGGAGGGGCAGAGGGGCTGATGGAAATGGCAGACCTCTTCACTTGGTACCTTGGACTTGGCTTAGTGGCCCATCCAAGCTCGGGCCAGCCTGGGTGTTGTTCAGGTTGGCTGGTGGTAGGATCTGGGACTAGTGGCGATCTGTGTGCTGGTAGAACTTACCTGAGATGAGGATCTCCAGCAAATCCTGTCCCAGGCAAGCAGGTGGGCGGGACAGAGGGGCTGGGACCTGGAGGTAGTGAGGCAAACCCAAGGCAGCATGAGTGTCGCTCAGGCTGGACTACGAGTGAGTTTCTGTCCCCTTTTTCTTTTTCTTTTTCTTTTTCTTCTTCACTCTGTGCTCCTTTGCAGGATAGGAACAGCTCATTCTTGTATCTTTCTTTAAAATCCATTTTTTTAACATATTACTGTTATGGGAGTTTCCTTTGTTTACTTCTCACAATCTTAGAGTTTTTCTATATGTCTCTCTGTCTCTCCTATCTCACATCCACTCATTCCCTTGCTGTGTATTTTTCCCAATATTCCCTCTCTTACCATATTTGTCATGGTATCCCAAATCTCCCCTTTAAAAGGTTTCACCCTAACCATTCCTTTTAACCTTCCCATTCATTGTTCTTTTTCGAATTTTCTGGCTCTTATTGTGATTCCAGCACAAATACATTGACAAGAATATTAGTTCTAACTTGCATATGTATGTAAGAGAGAATATGTGGTGCTTAACTTTCTGTGTCTGAGATACCTTACTCTATTTAAATTTTCCAGTTCCATCCATTTACCAGCAAATTTCATAGTCACATCCTTTTGGATGCCTGAATAACATTCCATTTGTGTTTATGAACCACATTTTCATTACCCATTCCTCTGTTGATGAGTATGTTGACTCCATTTTTTTTGCTATTGTGAGTAGAACAGCAATGAACATAGATGAACAAGTGTCTTTGTAATAAGATGTAGAGACTTTTGGGAATATTTCAAAGAGTGTTTTCCATTTCACATTTCCATTTTAATTTTCTGAGAAATCTCCACACTAATCTCCATAGAGATTATACCAATTTACACTCCCACCAGCAGTGAATAAGTGTCCCTTTTTCTCCATAACCTTGTCATCATTCTCTTTTGTTTGTGTTCTTGATCTTAGTTGCTTTTTTCTTTTAGTGCTTAATGGGCTGTGAATAAAAACAGAGAAATCAATTTTTTGGAGTGATCTCTTGATGTATATTTACAGAATCTATGAGGTAGAAGCAGAGGAGAATTAGGTGACCATAGACTGTGTTGGGGAACCAGAGAGCCATGTGTCTGTGTCTGAGTCAAAGATATACAGCCAGTGATAAGAATTGGAATCTGGTTACTCAAAGTACAGTAAACCACAGAATTTCAACACTCTTGCAAAGGTAGGATGAAAGTAAAACTATTCAAAGGGTAAAGATTTTATATAGGACATGTTCATCATGTAATCAACATGTTCATGTTGATTACAAAATCAACAACCTGGTTTATAAGTTGAACAAGTTGAACAATTATTTTTTAAAATTAAAAATAATGTCTGAATTCTGATTATTTCAGTAGTAATACTAACTTGTAGACATGTAGATAGAAGTTATTTTTCTAACACATCTCAAATAGATGCTGCATCCACTGAAAATTTCGAATGTCACTGTCAAGCATGAAGAGGTGTGTGTATCATCTTGGATATATACACATCCACACCAGCCAATTAAGCAACTGGAAAATGTCTAAGTGAGGGAAAAATCAATTTTTAATGTTTATTTTAATTCAAATTTAAAGACTGAATATTGCAAAATTTTTTCAACAATAAAATATTTTTGGGAACAGTGTTTCATTTTTTTTTTTAAAGAATTTTTTTATTTATTTATACAATTGTGCGTGTGTGCGTATGTATGTGCGCGCGTGTGTGTCTGTGTGTGTGTAGAACCACGGACGAATTAGGGAACCATCATGGACGCCTCCACCTCCTTCTGCCCCGGGATTCACAGGCTCCGCCCTACCAGGACCAGAAGCGCAGGCCGCCCCCGCTTCCGCCCGGCGTCTATACGTGGGATCTGGGATCTCAACTCAGGACCTTCCGCCTGCAAGGCAGAGGCTTAACCCCTGAGCCACCTCGCCAGCCCAAAAGTGTTTCATTTTAATTACTTAATTGTATAATCATTGTTATACTTTAGAGAGTATGATCAGTATAATTTGCAAGATCTTATTAATAGTTTTGATATTGGTGATATACTGAAATTACATTTATGCATATAGTTTTAAATAATATATATTTAGCTTTTTTTTTCTGCCTCGACATGAACCCAGATCTGAGCTGACTCCCTGCTCTTCAAGTAAGCCTGCTATACCACACCTCAGACCCCAGGTCATCTAAGCACACCAGTAATAGCCAGTCTGCCTTGCTGGTCCTGGGGAAGGCCTCTAGGCCATGTCCCAGGCCCCTGGTCATTTGTACACCCCCACTACCCACTTTGTCTTTCTACCCCAGCTCCCAACCTCAGGAGGACTTCCTGCTCCTCAGAATTCAACATAGTCCAGAGAAAACCCAAACAAAGAGCTAGGGGACCAACACCATTCATCTGAGGTCTTCTAAAATCAACCCATCATACGGGAGAGAATCTTCACAGCCAGCTCTAAGATAAGTAAACCCTTTTTACCATCTTGTTCCTCTCAATTTTAGTCACTATAGTTCAACATTTCCATATAACCACCTAAAAACCCATACAACTTCAGGGACTATAACATTCACCCTCACATGTCACCAAGGAAGTAAATATAAAAAGTGTACTACCATAGTAATCTTCAATCCCTGTCTATTAAACCCACCTTAATTGATGTACTAACAGTATAATAGCCTCATCTAGGAAATAACACCAACACCAAACAGGCATACCCAACTCCAAGGCAAACATTAACAATAACTACTCAACTGTAGGAATACTGTCTAGTTCAGTTCAGCTAAAAACACACAAAAAAGACATAAGAAATAAAACAATATATATTGACATATTTTCTTTATTTAGAGAGAAAGGCAGAAAGAAAAAGAGATGGAGAAAGAGAGTACATTTATATCCTGATGTCTTGGTGGAGGTTAGAAACAACTATAGGAAATAAGTTCTTCCCTTCTGCCCTGTGACTTCAGGTTGCTGCGTTTGTAAGAAGGCACCTTACCCACAAAGCTATCTTCCCTCTCCCTCACTTTCTCTCTCTCACTTGTTGAAAAAAATAGCAATTGGAAAAATAAAATATTGACATTTTCCCCCGAGACACAGACAGTTAATTGCTGAGTTGAGTTGATGGTGAGGAAGGACAGCCAGGAAGGGCTGTCTATACCACCAAAGTGCTCCAGACAGTTTTGTGTGTTTCTAGAAACTGGGTATAAGTTACTATTTTCTCAACCAGGTCCACAACAAGTGGAAGCCCTGGAAAAATAAAACTGCTGTCTATAGCACCAACCTCTAAAACAGCTTTGAGCTGTGGCCAGGAGAAAGAGTTGGTGGCAGTGTCCAGCTGAAGCCCTACACAGTGAGATAGCAGAATCACATGTGGGGTAGCAGGACTATTGGGAAATCCAACAAATGGAGTAGAGGTATTAAGGGTTTGAACTTGTAAATATAAAACTACCAGCTTATACAGCCATCAAAAGAAAACATGTGGGGGCTGGAGAGGTGGCTCAGATGTTAAGCCTCTGCCTTGCAGGCAGGAGGTCTGAGTTCCCATCCTACATCCCACTTATAGAGCCTTTGTTTCTGGCCCTGGTAGGGCAGAACCTGTGAATCCTGGGGCAGAGTAAACAAGGAGGAGGTGGAGGGGGTCCATGGTGGTTCATGAATTTG
Source organism: Typhlomys cinereus (assembly GCA_023101885.1). NCBI lineage: Eukaryota > Metazoa > Chordata > Mammalia > Rodentia > Platacanthomyidae > Typhlomys > Typhlomys cinereus. The sequence goes on along the minus strand of JALPQD010000016.1, from coordinate 1,747,729 downwards.
CCTGTGGTTCTACACACACACACACACACACACACACACACACACACACACACGTACAATTGAATAAATGAATAAAAAAACCATGGAAGAACAACCAGCTTGGAAATTTATAACACCAAAATAACAGTTGTAGGCCACTTCTAATTAAGGTCATCTTTTTTATTCATCGTCTTTTGTTATTGTTTCTGGACAGGAGGAAACACTGAATATACCCATCAGAAACGGAATGTCAGCATAGGGCAAAAATACACTTAATATACTCAAGCTAACTGGGAGCTTGCTAACATAGCCCACAGTCCACCTGCTGTTTTTAGGGTGTGGCTGCATATTTATAAGAGAGAGAGAAAGAGAGAGAGAAAGTGAGAGAGAGAAAGAGAGAAACAGAGGCAGAGAGGGGATTTAACACTATTGCTTGTCCAAGAAGAGATCAAACTCAAAATTAGAAGTACAGTTCCTACTAAATGAATGTCAACTTCATATTTTTATAATGTAAAAAAAATTCAGTTAGCGTATTAACAGCTAGGGAACATTCATTCTTGAGTGCCTTTTGCATTGAGTTCATGAAAGCCCATTTATAAAAAGCCTGGGTCATTTTCATGTTTTCTTCCTGGAGACAACAGCCTTGAATTGAGGATATGTTTTTTTCTGATACTCGAAAAAGAGTCTGAAAGTTGTTTATACATTCTTCTTTCTGTGTGTGTGCATGTGTATGTGTGTGTGTGTGTGTGTGTTTGTGTGTGTGTGTGTATGTGCGTTTATCACATTTTGTGATAGCTTCATTTAAAAATAATATTTTTCTTTTAAAAGTTTTCTTAACTAAAACTAAACTCATAAATGACAGAAGAAGATATATGAAAAAAATTCTGTATCTTGATCATACGATCTTATTTCGAAATTAACATAATCTTGGATAATTTATGCTTCTTAAAATTTGAGCTCCCAAACTTGAGATGATTTATCAATCAGCATATGTATCGACAAGCAGATTCAGATTAATTTAAGCTTCAAGGGTAGCTTATTAATGAATACCAGAAAAAGTTGTGAATAGAAGCATTTCAAAAAAGTTCTTTCAAACTGACAGCAAGTATATAACGCTTTCTCAACTGGGAGAATTATAAATCAGCATATCACATATAAAATGCAAATTTTGTTGGAAGACTTGAAATGATTTTGTGAAATCTTTTGGATCTCTTGCAGTATTTATTTGCCATATTTGAATCAGATTCATTTATTATTGAGGTAATTAATTTCCTGTCTTATTTCAATCCATATTTATGCTTATTTGTTTGCATATAAGAAGAAACACAAAGCACACAGATATCTGTGTGACCTGGTGTTATTGATGTTACTTTTAGCATCACCTGGTAGCATGAGGCACAAATCTCATTAGTAATGAGTACTGCAGATGAAAATTAAGACTTAGACCTAATGTAACAGTAAATTTAAAGTCCTTTCCCTTTTAATCAAAGCTAAGAAATATGCCAAATATGAGAGACAGCTATGGAGCAATAAGGACTGTAGAATGTTCTTTCTGTAGTGAGGCTCTTCCACATGTGTTACCTTGTTTATCCCTTAAATTATACTTGCAATGATGGAGAGTGGAAGAGACAAAGAAAGAAAGAAATTCACATGGAAACTAATGATAAGCCAATGCAAATACATTGTTATAGAACTGAAGTAGAAATTGTTCGTGAATGACATGAGTATCCACATATAGCTGTGTACTAATCTAGATCTATAATTTTATGTATCTTCATAATATAGAAATGCTATATTACTTTAACAGGTGGGTCATTCTTCTGCAATATCAATATTCTAGTCATCTCTATAGCTGATAAATACTAATTCAGTGAAATGGATCTTACATTATTTTATGAATGAGGAAAACTGATGATTATATTTAAGGGCAATGTGTCTTACTATACTTACTGTAACTGTTTTTTATTAAGAATTTTTCTATACAAATTACATGACTTTTCCCTGACCCTCCCTCCATTACCCTTCCTCTCCATCCCTCCAAACCTTCATCAATTCATCCCTGTCCCTCCTGCCCTCTGACTCTGCTTATGTGCACCACAGGGTTCCCGTCCCTGAGATTCCACTTCATGAAGTTTTCTCCTGAGATCCTTCTTGGTCCATGGGAGACGACTCACATGTCAGCATGGTGTAGCTCTGGTGGAGGTAGATCTCTTTGCAGTGAACTCCTGAATGCAGCAACTGTTCCTGGAGAGACCTGGACAGCAGTTGTCTCTGCACATTTAGACTTTTACAATATAACTTCCCTCTTATATTAGGCTCCCTGAGCGTTAAGAAGGGAAAAGATTTGGATGGCATGATTAGAGCTAAGCATTTTAATGTCATCAATATTCCGCACTCTGATTAGTTGTGGTTTTCTACTTCACTAATATTTTATTGTGGATGAGTGTTGAGATCTTTTTTTTCCTGCTCATACAAATATAATAGGAACCACTGTCCCCTCCCTGGACTTCCCTGCTCCCCTTCCCCCTTTTCCCCTTCCTTTCTCCCCTCCCTCCCTTTCCCCCAGTGCCCCATCCCCCCATATCTGAAGCATTCTTTAATGAGTATATCAAAGTTTCCTCTGGGTCCTCCTCTCTGATGAGGTGTAAGGACTCAGTGGCAATTCCTAGAACTCTTTCTTGTGTTCCCCTTAAGTATAGGAACACTATTGTGACTGTTAATCCCTTGCTTCTAAGGATTCTAATGCCTTTAGTCCATGCTAGAATTTGAGGGGTCAATGATATGTTGGTCATTGCACAGATCATACAGAGTCCTGTTACTATTGCTTCGGCCCTAACTGTTGTGGAGTATCTTGCATATCATGACTCCTCCCATCCTTGTGCTCTTACAATCTTACCACCCCCTCTTCTGCAAATTTCCCTGATCTTCAGGATGGAAAGAGATTAGGCAGGCCTGATTCCAGGTGGTTTTCTGCTCTCTGATGTTCTGAATTATGGTTTGTTGATGATTTTTTTTCAGTTTTGCTGTTCCTGCAATGCCCTTGGTTCCATCCTGATGGGTATTGGATGTCACCCCCTGGCCAGAGATAAAAACCTGTTAAATTAGAGTCTTGTTATAAGAGTAGATTCAAAGATAGATGAAATAGAAGTAGGAGACTGTGGTGAGAGAGGGGTCAACCACCCATTTGCAAAATGGTTACCTTCTATCTGGCAGCCTATATGCCCTCCCCTTCTAGTAAGATCATACCCCATCATTTGGAAATGATCAGGAAGGAAAGTCTCTGAACTTAACCAGATGTCTCATTACTTACTTGCAGTCCTTGATGGTGACCTATTTTCTCTGCTGTAACATGGTCCCCTCTGTTTCTGGTGGGACCCTCCTTCCCCATCCCTCCTGTTTATAATCTTTACAATTACTGTAGGTATTGTAGAGATTTGTCTTTAAGTGGGTTTGGTACTAGGATCCACCTATTAAAGAGTACATACGACACTTAATTTTCCATGTCTCAGATACTTCACTCAATATAATTGTTTCTAATTCTATCCATTTCCCGGCAAATTGCATTAATTCATCATTTTTGATGGATGAGTAGTATTCCATTGTATAAATGTACCACATTTTCCTTATCCACTCATCAACTTTGGACATTTGGGCTGATTCCATGACTTTGCTATTGTAAATACTGCTGCTATGAACATGGTCGTGTTTGTGCTGTTGAGGTGAATTTTTGCTGTATGGGGGTTATTCCCAAAAGTGGAATCGCAGGATCACATGGCATTTCAATCTTTAACTTTTTAAAAAATCGCCAGATGGCTCGCCAGAGCAGTTATATAAGCCTGCATTCTCCTATTGCCACATCCTCTCCAGCATTTGTTGTTGTTTGTATTGTGGATTTTTGCCATCCTGACAGATGTGAGATGATATCTCAGGAAAGTTTTGATTTGCATTTCCCCGATGGCTAAAGATGTGGAGCATTTTTTAAGATATTTGTTAGACATTTTAATTTCGTCCTTAGTAAAGTTTCTTTTAAGTTCCAAGGCCCGTTTATTAATTGGCCTGGGTTGACATTTTTGCTCATTCAATACTTGAAGCATGTCTCTCCAATCTCTTCTTGCTTTTACTGTTTCAACTAAGTCATTTGTTATTTTTATAGGTTTACCTTTAAAAGTGACTTTTTTTTTTCTTGAAGCTCTCAGCACCATTTCTTTATCTTGAATGTGGAGTGTTTTAACTATTATTTACCATGGCAAATTTCTATTTTGGTCATATCTGTTTGGGGTGCAGGATGCCTCTTGTATATGGATGGGCCTCTCTTTTTTTAGATGAGGAAAGTTTTCTTTGATGATCCTTTGAAAAATTCCCTCAGGTGTGGTATTTTGAGATTCTTGCTCTGGTATTCCATGAATACCCATGTTAGTCTTCTTCAGAGTGTCCCATAACTTGAATATTTCTCTTGAGTATCTTTTGGGCTTTAACAACCTCTTCCATTGAGCTGGTTAATACTCCCACTTTGTCTTCAAGGTCTGAAATTCTGTTTTCTGCTTCGTTAGTTCTGCTGATAAGACTCTCTGTTGAGTTCTGGGTTGAAGATAACTTGTCTTTTAGTTCAGTTTTAAACTCTGCTTGAGTTTGTTTTAACTGCTCTATGCCTGTTTTTGTTTCTCGAACTGTGTTTCTGAACTCCTCCAAGTGTCTGTTGTATTCCACCTCAAGCGCTTGATATAGTTATTTAATTCCTCCTGGATTTCCTCTTTCATAGTATTGAACATGGTAAGTGATCATATTTTGAAAGTCGTTATCCTGGGTCAGGCTTTCTTGGCTATTTCCCCTGGGTTTGTTCTGGTTGGAGTCTATCATTATGTGATTGATTCATTCAGCGGGAGATTTGTTTACTTGAGTGTGTTTCTCATGGATTTGCATTTTGAGTTGGGCATTGTCGTTTTACTCTGAAGACCTTCTTTCAATTTCTGTGTGTTTTTCACTGAACTGAATTATTTGGCCTGGGGTTCTGTGGTTGAGCGGGGGCGGAGCTTAAGTTCAGGCTGGATTGTGCATAGTCCGGAAGGGTGGGTGGGGAAAGGGAGGATGTGGTGGTGGCAGGGCTCTATTAAACCTGGGGAGCTGGGTTGTGGCCAAGGGGGCATCCTCCCCTGCAGGGCGCAACTCAGGCTCTTGCTGGCTGGTGGGAGGAGCTGGGTCCCTTAGGCTGCCTGGGGTTCTGGGGGTGGGTGGGGGCGGAGCTTACCTAGGTTGTGGTGAGTCCCAGCTTGACTGTGGGCGATTGGGGTGCAGGTGGAGAAAGGGGCGATCTTTTCTTATATGGTGATAAAATGAGAGTTGTTTAGATAGTGGCTTGCTAACAGTATTTATGGTTAATACTAAAATATCTGATCCTGTCTAGTGTATATTTTTCTGTCCTTCAGTTGTTATTTTGATAGTTTTATAGTTTTGGACATGTGTTCCCTAGTACTTTTTGGGGGGGAGAGTTTAAGCTAGTTAGCAGGTAATTGGTTACCCAAAGGACAATCCCACTCCTTACTTCATCTTATTTCCATTCTTCTCTCCCTTTTAAATCTTCTATTTCATATACACATTATTTATCTATTTGCCCTTATTCTTTTGTCTTCACTATCTTGGGATCTTTCTCCAGCCCCTTGACTTATGTTTCTTGCAGTTTGTGGGTGTCATAAAAGTTTCTATTTGATTACATCATACTGAATGTTTATTCTAGGATCCACTTATGAGGGAGAGCATAGTGTCTGTTTTACTGTGTTTGGTGTACTCTGCTCAGTATAATTTCTTCCAGTTTCATTAATTTACCAGCACATTTTATTAAATAATTTTTCTTGACAGCTGAATAGTATTCGATTGTTTATATGTACCATATTTTCATTATCCATGGTGTTGGACATGTACATTGATTCCATATCTTTGTTAATGTTAATAGAGTTGTTATGAAAATGGATATACACATGACTCTATAGCAGGATGCAGTGTTCTTTGGAAATATTCCCAGCTGTCGTATAGCTGGGAATTCATATGGAATTTCAATTATTAACCTTTTTAGGAATCTCCAAAGTGATCTCCAATGGGATTCTATGAGTTTACAGTCCTACCTGCAATATATAAAGGTCTCTTTCTCTCTGCATCCTTGCCAGCATTTGTTGTTTTTATGTTATTGATTTTAGTCGTTCTGACTGGAGTGAGATGATATCTCAGGTTAGTTTTGATTTGCATTCCATAATAGCTAAAGAGAGGGAATATTTTTAAAGATATTTATTATATATCTGAATTTCTTATGCTCATTTTTAATTGGGTTATTTACTGCTTTGATATTTGAGTTTTTGAGTTCTTCTGTATTCTGGATATTAGTCCTTCATCAGATATATGGTTAGTGAAGATTCTCTCCCATTCCATGAGTTGTCTTTTAGCTTGGTTAACAAAATGTTTGGTTGAACAGAGGCTTTTCAATTTCATGAAATTCTACCTGTTGCGTGTTGATCTTATTTCCTTTGTTTTGGGGGTCTTATTAAGAAAATAGTGACCTAGGCCAGTTTGTTCAAGTATATTCTCTATTCTTTATTCATGAAGTTTTGTATTTTCTTGTCTAGCACTGAGGTTTTTGATGTTTCAAAGTTTCATTTTTCTGCATGCATTCCAATATTGCAAGCACCATTTTTTTTATTAAAAATTTAATTATACATTTTAAAATTTTTTACCAGTTCCCTCCCTCCCCCCTCCTCCCCCTCCCCTTCCCCCAGTGCCTCCCCCCCAATTCCCAGAGAGTCCTTTATTGTATACGCCTAACTCTCCATTGGGTCCTCCTCTCCGATGACATATAAGGACCCAGTGGCATTTCCATAAGCCCTTTCTCTTGTTCCCCTTAAGCATAAGATCACTACTATGGCTGTCAATCCCTTGCCTCCAGGGGTCTCGGTGCCCTTAACAGATGCTAGACTTTATGAGGGCAACAGCCAGCACCATTTTTTGAAGATGTTGCCTTCTACCAATTTTTTGGCTATAACTGGTTTTTATTTTGTTGCATAATTGTGAATATTTTAGAAACCATATGCATATTGAAAAAAGTGACTTATTTTCCATTTTTTAATAATCAGCAAAATAGGACAGAATAGTCAAAAGTTTGATTAGAACTTGGTGAAAACTTCAGATTTACTGCTTTTGTGTTAGTTAGGCTAAGATAATGATATCTAATTTAGCTTTCCTTAATTTATTGCAAAATGTAAGGTAACAGAGAATGTTTGAATTAATAGCTCTGCACTTCATGATATTAACAATAAAAGAAACATTTCAAATGCAACTAGCCTTCCAATTTAGGATTCATAAAATAGCATCAGCATAATAGTGTAATGTATAATTACACTTTCCCCAGCATGTTTTCATCCGTGTTTTCATTGTCTTACTTTTAAAAACAAATCTGGGCACAAAATATCAGAGCATCCAATGGTTAGATAAGAATTTAAAAACATCCAGCACAACAAAAATAATTGTCTAAACATCTGCTTCTTTTTCAATGAAATCCTATTTCCCAAATCATCTGTAAAATATCAGAGGCTGCTCATTTCAAATTTCTTACTTATATAAGTAAAATTCTGTTTAACAGCAATTCTTTCAAAATTTCAAATTAGGAAATTAAAAGCATGAATATGCTTTATTTTCTTTGTGGAATTTTGTCTATCCATTAAAAATTAATTTAAATTTCTACCTTCTTCAAGTGTCTAGTTTTGCTCTTCCATGCTTATTATCTTAGCTAATTTTGCATCATTGTGACTAATATACCTGATAGAAACAATTTGAGGGAGGAAAATGTTTCATGGTTTCAGGATTTGTTTGTCATAGTGGGAAAGATAGCAGAAGGAGCATGAGGTATAGAATTGTTCACATGACCAGTGATCAGGAAACAGAGAATTTAGGTCAGAATCAGTGGCAGGAATAACTTTCAATGGCCTGACCCATTAATCTCTTCCTCCAGCCAGACTTTGCCAGCTGAAAGTTTCACAGCCCTCAAATTAGGGACTAAGGTTTAAAACATGATTATAGACAGGAGGCATCATTTCATGTCCAAATTGTGACACTTTCGTCCCCTACTCATGTTTTCTCTGCTTCAGGTATGCACTTTCCTTTGCTGCTAATTTTGGCTTGGTGGTAGTATACCTACACCTTAATATCATTAGGATGAGAGTTTACTTCTTGATTATTTCAACCGAGTGTCAGGAAATGAGCAAGAATTCCAAACATCTTATTGGTCATTTCTTAGTCAGTATTCATTGACAAAAACCTTTTAGCATTCAAATTTTTGGCATGTGATCTTCGAAATTCCTATGAAGAGTTATATTGTGGTGGAGAGTGATATTTTAGTCATATCTCATAGCCAACCTTTGTTAGAAACTTCTAAATGAAGATTTTCTTTTTCTTTTGGAAAATGTAAGTTGAGCTTTGTAATGGTTGGTCCTCAGTTGTCCTTAATGGGACATCTGAGTCTCAAGGAGGCCTGATGTGGATATATTTACTTCTGATCATGACTGTTGCTCTTTTGTCTGATTTGTATCTTAACCGTCATTTGTCTGATTTGCATCTTAACTGTCATTTGTTTGTAGCAAGGAGACTGGGAAGCAGTATTATTACCACATGTTCTGTTATTCAGATGATATAACAATCCAAAATTGTCAGTTTTGTTTGGATATTTATGTATTTTCCAAACAGGTCCAAACAAATTAAAAGGAAGGACAAATTTAGAGTAAAAATATTGACAGGAAAGGAGATAACAACACTTTTTTCCTTAGACTTTCTGATACTGAATTGAAAAGAAAGTCTAGACCTAGAGAATCCTAAAGCTAGCAGTGCTCTTTTGGATTCCTGCCCTTCTTGACTTTGAATTGCTTTCACTGCTCATCTACAACACATTTAGAGAACATCGTGTCTGCCCAAAGCTGTTTTTGTTCCATGCAACTGAATTATACTTGGTTTAATTATATAACAATTTTGATCTATTTATCATGTGCACAAATAGCAAGATAATATTGATGTCTAAATTCTACACTCAGTGATTTCCTCTGTGGGTTTTCATTGTTACTAGTTCCCTTTGAAAAGGAGCTGCCAGTACATGATAATGACTCCAGTGATCGCTGTATACAGAGATCCCTGCCTTTCAGTGTTGCTTGTTGTCCTTTCTGGGGATTACCTTCTCCAGTTCAACAGCAGGTGAAGAGCCTTTTGTGTGCACCATAACAAATAATATTTTAACATTACCTATTTCCTTTATGTAAAAATCTTGAAAAAGCATGTCATGGAATTCAATCATTTTCTCTGATATCAAGTGATAGATAACCAAATGACTCACTCAAGAAATGCTTTGTTTTTCTATTGTTTGATGTAAACAAGTATGATGCTTGGTATCCATGGTTACTTGTTATGAGTCCTGTGTTCTCTGTAGTTCTGGGCTGAGCTGGGCCAGATATCAAAAAGTCTAGAAAGTAATACAGGAGCTGTGAGTAATACTTTATTTGACGGCTGTGTAGAAGTTCTGAATGATATAGTTTTAAAGCTAAAATCATAAATTAAATTAATATCACAGAGACTTTTCTAAAGGTCAGGTGCTTTTTAATAATGACATAAGAAAAGAATAAATTGTGGACATTTCTCACCTAATTATCCAGATTTCCACTCTATATGACAAAAGATGCACTTATACATGACAGTGATTGTATTTCCAAATGTGAGGAATAATTTTAGCATATTAGAATTTACATTTTGCATTAAATGGAAGATTAATTTTTGTGCTTAAATGTATTTTGATTTAAGAGTAACCAAATGAAAACCTTGAGTTCTTTAGAAACAAAGACCTCCCAGAATTCTATACTCAAAGACAATATGGTTTGGAATGGTTTCCATAAGCTAAGCTGTATTGCAGAAATCATGTTTTAGTTGTGTATGACATATTTATAAATTTTTAAAATCTATTATAATTTCATGGGACACTTGGAAAGCAGCCCTAATATGATTATTTCTCATTATCTTAACAATGTCAAGATATTTACAGAAAAATCATCAATAGTGTCAATAGTATGACTTTCTTTTAATAAACTTTGATAGATAACTTAAATGTGACAGGTCAAGAAATTCAGCAGACCCCCTTTATACTTAATAAGCAATAGAAATAGTTTCTGTTCCTCATTGTAAATTTCTGAATTTCCTTGGAGATATCGAATCTATACCAGACAGGAAATGATCAGCTAGCTATCTCTTCACTTCAAAATGAGATTTTTTGATCTCAAACTGCACAAAGATATATCCTATTAAAATGGAAATTTAATAAGGCAAAAAACCATAGGTGACTAAAGTGCTAGTATTGGGGACCCTAGAATGGTCATCCCTAATCAGGAAATCCAAATATCTCCCCATCCCAAGGCTAAGGAAACCTTGCAGACAGGGAAGTAATAAGATTGCTACAATCTAAAGGTTTGTGTGGGAGGGGGAGGTGCATTGGGGGCCAGTCATGACAGGGCTGCTGCATCTATTACTTAGTGAGGTCTACAAACATTAGATCTACACAATGGCTGACATGTCAACTTATTCCCATGAACAGGAAGGTTATCTCAGGAAAAACAACTACACCAGCAAGGATATCTCAGGAGAAGGAATTGCATTTAACAGAAATCCTAGGGGGAGGTATCAGACAAGTGAAACAGAGCTTCTTCACTTGTGAATTTGGTCACTTAAGGTCCATTTATATTACCACAGTACTAGTGCCCTACTAGTACAGGCACCTGGAAGGGAGCCCTGTGTTCCATACATGCAGAAAGACATGAGGATGGGAGGGACAGGGAAGGATATGTTTAGGGAAGGGAGAATGAGAGAGGAAAGAATGGGAGGGAAAGGAGAAGGGGCATGGATAGAAACTTACATTGTTTGTATATTAAAACATTCTTAATAAAAAGGGAAAAATAAAAATAAAGTGATACTTTTTGGACAAAATTGGAACCTCACATTGTTGTGGATAAAGGCAGAACTGGAGATACATCCAAAACTGCCTTATTGTGACTCATATTTATTAATAAAATCTGTTAATTTGGAGTTAAAATGTTAGGCAAGGTATATTAAGAGATTCTGTCACTTAAATTCAGTAGATTAGCGGCACAGAAATTGCTCTAACCTGGGTTCTAACTTCAGTGGTTCCCGGAATGTGTATAGGGAGAAGTAAATCTTCATGCTCCTTGATCTCAACTTAAGTGCAGTATTTCATTCTAGCATAAAGGAGGGAAAGAAGCCATTGTTACATTATTACAGAATGTCCGACTTCCCCTTTACAGAAGTCATTAATACTTTATGTATCATATTTCAATGGCTTCAAGAATCTCAAAATGTTGCTTTTGTTCGTTAATAGTGTGCCTTTTTGGGAAATTCTCTGACTTCATGTGTAATCAACATTTTATTTGCAAAGTAGATGATGCTGCTTTAGCACAATTTCTTTTCTTATAATAATATATTTTTTAAAAATTAATGGCTCATAATACTGGCAAGTCCTTTCATAGTTCAAAGAAGTGAAGAACACCTGATGAGAGTTAGGTCAGCACCCAGTCTCTGAGGAGTACCAACCCAAAATATCCTGGTCAAGCACCTACTCAAGATTCCTCTCCCAAATCATTGGTGGACAAAGGTAAAACAATAGAAATTATAGTCATTTCAAAATGAAAAAGAAGAAAAAACAAGAATTCCAGGAAATTTTTGGGCATCCCATGATATGAGAAACCCTCATGACTGAATAGGGCAAAATGGAAAGGGAGAAAGTGGATAAAGTAGTAAATTAAGTTAACAAAGCACCAAATGTCCAGCAAACTTCAAGAATGAAATTAAAAAGATAAATGAAATTTTTAAAAAAGAAAATTGATATATGAATTATATTGAGTGTAATTTAGACATTTTCCTACCTAGAGAGAAGAATGAAAAACTAAAGGCAGTTACAGAGGGTGAAATCATAAGTGTTTCAGCAGGAGAGAAAATGAGAATTACCAACATAGAAAGAATGAAAGCATCTGGAGGGGAAAATTTTCATCCCTCCACATAATATTCTTAAAATGACAGTTATGCTTGGGGAAAAAATCTTGTGTATATCTTAAATATAAGAAAAAGAAAATGTATCTTATATGTAAGATAAGAAAAAAGTATAGATTATAAGAAAAATCCAAAATTCAGTCTCAAAATTCTCTATAATATTAACAACTTGTATTTCAAAGAGGAAGTCTATAAATATTAGAGATTGGTTCTTTTTTTTTTTGCATGAGTGCATGTGTGTGCATGTGCGTGTGTGTGTGTGTGTGTGTGTACAGGCAGGAATATGTCAGAGGGTACTGTGTGTCTCTGTAGAGGACCAAGGATGACTTGGGAATCATCCAGGATTGAGTCTACTTCCTTTTTTCTTGGCTCTGGGATTTCCCAGGCTTTACCTACCAGGGCCCAAAATATAAGCCCCACAGTTCTCCTATGGTGTTTTTAGAGGAGACCTGAGATTCGAACTCAGGACCTTCTGCTTGGGAGGCAGAGTCTTAACCCCTGAGCCATCTCTCCAGCCCTAGAGATAAGTTTTATCAAAAAACTTCTTAGAACTAGGGCAAATATTCAAATATATGAAAGATTTATTTACTGATTCCTTTAAAAAATGTTCCAAGTTTTCATTAATCTAAAGATGCTTACTCAATTAAGCAGATTACCTTTTGGAAAGTACTCACTGGAATCTCCTGATTATGATACATGTTTATTTTGTAGTTATGGAGTTGAGTTTTGTGCACCATTTGTTTCTAAAACTATTGGGAAACACACTATTTTCATGGATAACCTTCAAGCTTGCCTGTTACACTTATATAAGTGATTTTGATTCCAATTAACCATAGAACCTAAATGATACTTTAAAGTTTCATAAAAATAGCCATGATCAAATTAATATCACTAAAACAAGGACTATATAATTAAAACAGAATGAATATTTGTTCATATATGTACATGTAGTAAAAATTATATACGGCAAATCTTACAATTCTAATCAAAGTTGATGTTTATATATTTCTATGAAAGAAGGGTTCAACTTTTGCAAAAAAGTTAACAAGTTCTAGTACATGCTGTTCATACATGAAACAACATAACTACAACAAATTTGTCCTCGTGGTCAAATGCTGAAATAATAAAAAATAAGGCAAGAATCAGTAAAAAATTATTGCTTACATAAGGTGAAATTGTTTTCAAGCTCAAACTTGGAAAGGAAATATGAATTTAAAATAAAGAAGAATATTGTCTTTAAGTGATGAGATTAAATGCTTTATATGGAAAATAACAATGAAAAATACATAAAAGGAGTATTAGAAAAATGACTATTATATAATTATACAATGATTATCTAAATTATCTAAAATATGAAACATTACAAAACTAAAAGGATTGCATATTATTTCATATTTGAACCCAAGAAAATTCCATAAATACTGAAAGAAAAATATACTGGACACAATTAGCGTATAGCTAATAGGGCTAGAGAGATGCATCATCATTTAAAGCTACCGCTACATAAGCAAACGGACCCTGAAGCAGCTACTGTGGTTGCTACTGATAAATTTATATTCAAACCAGCTTGTAAGAACAAGAGATTTAATTCTTGGCTTATGCTGTTCAGTTACATTTCTTACTCTAGTTTGGGAATAGAGTCCACATCAGCATCAGAGACCAAGGGACATTCACATTCACAAGACAGATGATAGGAGAAAACAACATGTCTATCCAAATATACCAAAGAACACCAAACTCAGCCAGATTCTTCCATTTTATCCACCTGCGGAGAGGATTATTCTTTCCATCATGGCCTGGGTCTCCTTCAAACAATTAGACAATCCTGATATCTTGCTTAGAATTTAATTCAGCTACTAATTTTTTACAGATGTGACCAAATTCAAAGCTTACAACTGCCAAATTGATATAAGTAGCTATCTACCACATTCCACACCTTGCCAACTTGACCAAAACATGTATTATTTTGAGCTATAATCTTTCAATTAACTCTTGTCACACCAAATTCTACATTTATCTTATGATATAAAGTAATTTTATGTTTAAAAATACTCAAGGTCCAAGATTAAAAGGTTTTATAATCCAATTTTTAAATGTTTGTACTTCTGATATGTTAAAAGTCCTAATTTCTATTTTTTTATTTCCACTCATACAAACTTAACAGTTATACCAGTCCCCTCCCTCCCTTCACCCCCCCCACTTCCCTGCTCCTCCCTCCTCTCCCCTCTCCCTCCCCATCCCTCAGTGCCTCCCCCCATCCCCGGAGGATCCTTTAATGTGCATGCCAAACTCTCCTCTGGGTCCTCCTCTTCTGTGGAGACCTCAGTCTAGGTAACCTCAATAATCCGGCAAGTTTAGATCAAAGATGGAGGAAGTCTGGAGAGTAGCTCAGGATGTTTTTGACCTGCTCAGGGGAAGTCAGGAGGTGAGGCTCAGGATGTGTGTTGAACGGCTCAGGATGGAGGAAGTCAGGAGGGAGTAGCTCAGGATGTTTTAAAGAAATTTCGCTATATACAGCTGGTTTGACCTTTAAGATGATTGGTTGCCTATTTCCCCACTCTGGAATTCCCCTGCCTGTATAAGATGGCTATGGGCTTGCAATAAATGAGTTCCTGCTTGACTAGGCTCCCTGTGGCGTCTGATTGTCCTCGGGAAGGAAGGCTCCCTGACTGGCCTGCAGGACGGAACTGCGATTCCTGGGGACGCCCACACTCTCGGATGAGGTGCAAGGACCCAGGGACATTTCCCAGAACCCTTTCCTGTGTTTCCCTTAAGCTTAGGAACACTATTGTGACTGTCACTCCCTAGCCTCCAAGGATCCTAGTACCTTTAGTCCATGCTAGACTTTGTGGGGTCAATAATGTTTTGGACATAGAGCAGGTCATGCAAAGTCCTATTATGATTGCTTCGGCCCTAACTTGTATGGAGTATCTTGCATATCATTACCCCTCCCATCCTTGTGCTTTTACAATCTTCCGCAAATTTCCCTGAGCTTTAGGATGGGGAGAGATTAGGCTGGCCCAGTTGCAGGTGGTTGATATAGAGTCTCTGATGTTCTGAATTTTGGTTTGTTGATTTTTTTTTCAGTTTTGCTGCTCCTGTAATGCCCTTGGCTCCATCCTGATGGGTTTTGGATGCTACCCCGTAGGTTGCCGTGAGTTCTGGCTGGACTGCGCTTCCCCGGAGGGTGGGGAAAGGGCTGATGTTCTGAATTATGGTTTGTTGATTTTTTTTTTCAGTTTTGCTGCTCCTGCAATGCCCTTGGCTCCATCCTGATGGGTATTGGATGTCATCCCCTGGCCTGAGATTAAAAAGCTGTTAAAATAGAGTCTTATTATAAGGATAGATTCAAAGATAGATGGAATAAGAGTAGGAGACTGCAGTGAGGGGTGGGTCAGTCTCCCATTGCAAAATGGTTACCTTCTATCTGGCAGACTGTATGCCTTCCCTTTCTGGTAACCATATCAAATTGCACTCGCAGCCATCACAGCACACATCCTATGACTTTATGGCATTTTCCAACAACATTATGGATTCACCATTGCAACCATATGCATCACCTTTCTATGCAGATGTTCCAAACATGCCACACTCAGTGATAAGCCTCAGCTGCTGTACATGAACCTTTCCACTATGCATCAAAGCCAGTACCACCTTGGTGATGATAACAAGTTCTTGCAGTGAGGCTGAGATATAACTTGGCCCTCTGGAACCACAACTGTACCAATTTCCATATGCTGACTGTGGAAAACCCCTTTTCTAGGCAGCCAAAACTTTTTCTGAAGGGCAATAAATAGAATTATGTTAGTTTCATCCCATAAAGGGATCTGGGTTTTCACAGAATAGAATCTCCACAGGGTGGCATTCATTTTTATCACTTTACCAGTCCAAAGAATTAGATATTTGTTCAGATGTTCATTTCTCCAAGGACCACAGCAGTTCTGCTCTATGCCCTTTGTCATCAAATACTTAAAGGCTGCAAACATAACTCTCTTCTATCAAGCAAACCATGCCATTGTTTTAAGTTAACTTCTTCAAAGTCCTGTTGCCTTCATCAGAAGCTGGGCACAAATACTCTACTACTTTCTCAGAATTATTATTTGCCAAGTGGCCTACTACACTTTGCTCAACTGTTTTTGTAGAGCACAATCTCAAATTCCTTAAACATTATCGTATTTCTTAAAAATATTAAAAATGCACAAAAGTCTTAGCGTCAGGTTTATCAGCAATACACCACTTTTCTGATACCAAATTTGGTTATAGTACTCTGCATGCTGATGATAAATTCATTACCAAACTACCTTGTGAGATCAAGAGATTTTATTTTTTTGGCTTATGTTGTCCAGTTACAGTTCTTAGTCTAGCTTGGCAGAAATGTCCACATTAACACCAGGGGCAAAGGGAACTGGTCATACCATATTCCCTGTATAGCTGAGAGGGGAAAACTTTTCTTTCTAGATAGCATGTCTGACCAAATATGACTGTTGCAGTTACACTGCACTGTTGCACTACCAAAAGGCTTAAGGGGACAAGGAATTTATTTTGGCTTGCAACTGTCTCCCCATGGGCTGGGCCTTCCACATCAACTTGGTGGTCTCCTGCCGGCTCGCTCTGGTCTTAACTCAGAGACCAATTCTCTACAAATGTACCCAGAGCTTGAACCCTCAACTTTTATGTTAACACCTGTATCTACTAATGCCAAAGAATGCCAAACTTAACCAGCTCCTTCCATTTTATCCACCAGCCTAGAAGATTGTGTCACCACCATAGTTTGGACCTCCCCTTTTCAATGAGGCAATCTTCTGTAGGTTTTCTCAGAGTTTAACTGAACTATTAATCCTTTTCAAATGTGCCCAGTCAAAGCCTTCAATTGCCATGTTGACACCAGTAACTCCATGCTATGGATCCAGATTCAGATCCCCACATCCTCTAGCGGCAGAAAGTGGAGATACGGTGGTCAGTCTATAATATTGGCTTCTAGTGGCAGAGCCTGGTGATCTCCAGAACAAGTTGGTTAGCTGTAATAGCCTTATCAAGAAGTTCTGGGGTTAGAAGTTCTCAGCCTCAAAACAGTAAGAAGGAAGAGAGATCAGAGATTATTTCTGATACCATCCTAAGGCATCTACATAAGGATGAACTCCAGTGTATGAACACCCACCCATACACACTATTGTAACCCACCTACAAGCAAACATGCACACCTAAAACATGGAAATGAATAATAATAAAAAAGATAATAAAAACAAGATCTCAACTAAGAATTCTATAAACATTTACCCTTTATTAGTAATTGCAACATCGCTATAGAACCATTATTTTAAGGTTCACATAATACAGATTATTTTAAGGTGCATATAATATAGATAAATAGGGGCTGAAGAGATGGTTTTGGGATTGTTAAGACTCTGTCTCACAAGCAGAAAGTCCTGAGATGGGATCCCACATCCCACATAAAAATGCCAGGCGGGAATGATGTGGGCCTGCACTTCCATCCCTGATGGGTGGAGCCTGGGAAATCCCAGAGGAAAGCAAGGACACAGGGACACACTCTGATACACACACACACACACACACAAACACATACACACTCTAAATGAATGAATAAATAATAATAAAATATAAGATTGCTATGAGCGTAACCTCATATTATCTGAGCCCTCATTTTTATAGGAAAGAATCTATGCTTGAGGCTGTAAACTAGTCACAAGCTCATGCCTGGGTAGGTCATTGGCCCAAGGCGAGAGAACTTGCTACTATTTTTTTTTTTTTTTGTTTAAACAAATTTTCTTATCAAACTACCTGCTAAATATCTATGTCTATTATACCTGTAGACAAAAGTGATCTTCATCTTTAAATGCAGAAACCTCTCTTTTCAATAAAGAGGGTGAATTCAGAGACTCATGGCTGTCCAAGAGGCTGAGAATTTAAATAAGAGTTAAAGACACAGTTCTAAGTAAAACATTTGTATCAGCTCAGGGATCATTCCAGAAATCAGAGAAGGAAGTATGTAAGAGTGAGAAGAAAGGGAAAGGCTGAAAAAAAGCTATCTTCTAGCCCAGACAACACAACTGTGAACTCACATCAGCTGTGGTTACCTATACTGCCCACTTATAATTAACACTGTCAACAATAAGTGCTGACTAGGAAGATCTCAGGGGACCCTGCTCTCTTCAATAAACTATTGGCTACTGAAAGATTTTGGAAGAAAGTCAATAGCTTCATTGATATCCACTGCTGGGTCTACTTATTTTAAGTGGATATCACCTCAACCATGGCCAGAGAGGCAGTTGTAGTTAATCTCTTGTGTGACAGAATAAATTGACACGAATGTGGGAGATTGTAGGGAAAGAGCTTAGAGGACTGACGGGAGAAAGGGAGAGGATAGAAGGCATATGATGAGTGTGATCTTGGGAGAAGGGAGGGAGGAGGTGAAAGGAAGAGGAAAAGGGAGGAGAGTTCAAGGGGGGACTGGAGAGGGGAGGAAGGAAGGAGAGCCTATTGAGTTTGTATGATTGGGGAAAAAATAAAATGTGAGAGGGAAAAAAAGAGATAAAAGTGATCTATGTTCTTTATGTGTATGAGTGACCTCCTAAAGAAAAAAATATAAAAAAGGAAACAGCATTAGTAAATAAGAATGAACATAATTAGTAGTTCTGAATTTATAACATAAAAAATTAAATAAAAGTCAGAGAAGGGAAACAAGAAGATGAGCATGACTCGAAACAAAATCTAAGGGAATTAATTCTTTAATTTTCCTTTCTCTTACATATCAAGTGTTCGTCAACTACATTTCATAGAGTATGCAAAATTCCATTATTACCCACAGTGTAGTTTCCATCATACTGTTTTAGTATTACTAGAGGAAAGGAATCCAAACCTTAGAATAGTTAAATTTATGAGTGAGGTCAGATAGTTTAAGTAGTGAGGTTGGAAGTTCATCATTTTTGTCTGACTCTGAAGTCATTGGTCCAACTACAAACTTGATGGGTTTAATAACACAGGTTTACTGTTTATGTGCTATTATTTGAGAAATAAGAAATCTACAATAGATCTCAGAAACTTAGCATCAAGGTTTGGGCAGAGGTTTTTGGGGTTTGAGGCAATTTACTTGCTTCTTGTTAGTCTGTGACTGCTCCATTGGTGCGTTCCCTGCCCAACACCCTCTTCCTTCTTTAAAGCCAGCAAGGAATGTTGAGAACTTCTCACTTAAAATTGTTTTACATTGCTCTGCTTCCCTAAGTTTCTTAGAAGTACTTAAGATTACCTGAGAATCCACTATAATTTCTTCATTTAATATCAATTAAATATGAAAATTAGGGGCTAAAGAGACAGCTCATTTTGTAAAGCACTATAAGTGAAGACAATTGTGTGTGTGTGTGTGTGTGTATGTGTATACTATTTGCATATGAGTACATGTGCACACATATGACACCCATTGATTTTAATGAGTTGGCTGAATTAGCAAATTTCTGGGAACATGCGGAAATGTTGGTAACTTATCAGGACTATACCACTAAAGAAATTGGCTCCTCTTTACTTAGTTATTATTAACTCTTATTAGTTCCCCAGGAAGGGTAAGGATCTCCCTTTGTGGGGGACTAATGAGGTCTTCTTCCTTCCATGAGGAAAGGTTGACAGATCTACTCTTTGTGCAGGTAAACACAGCTTTGGTGAAATCATGGTTGCAATAATCTGTCATGTTCAGGAAATACAGTTTTGGTGATACTTCTCTCCATTCTCAGGCTCTTTCATTCTTCTGTCTCTTCATCAATTTTCTCTGAGGCTTGTACATAGGTGGGGTGGTTAATATAGATGTCTACTTTAGGATCAAGAAATCCACGGTTACTTGTCTGTACTTTGAACAGTTGTGACTCTCTGTAGTAGCCTTCACATACTGTTTCTTGGACCAAGGTTAAGAGCTGCACTAATCTATGGGTATAATGATAAATATTCAGAATACTTTAATGCCATGTTAATTTAGCTAAATAGCAACAGTATATTTCTACGGGTTCTTAGTAGGTTTTTAGTACTAGACACAATTCTCTCCTGTGTAGCAGGCCTTAAGATCAATCAGAAAGCAGCTGGTTAACCCCCGTAACAGTCACACCACTATTAGAGCCAATGGACACATCTTGCTAGGTTAGTTGCCATTGTAACTCACAATGATCCCAGCGGTTAAGATGTTGACTTTTCTCTCCCAGCAGCTTTCTGGTACTATGAAGCCTGGTCAGTACGGAACACATTTTCAGGCCAGACCAGCTTGATTTTTCTATCATAGTGTATGGTGTATTCAGCAAAAGAACCTTAATCAAGTTTTGGTAGGAAACCAAGATAACTGGCAAAAAGTCTTTACTCTTATTCATCACCATCATGTCTTCTAGATAGATTCTACCATATATTCATGGCTCCAGAGATAGAATGTGAGTATCTATGAGGTGTCTACCATGACAAGCAAGCACACTGCTTTTTTCTATGCATTGCCTCTTTTCAGGTAAATTATAACTTTTTATGATACTTAAAAACATGGGAATGAAAATATCTAAATAAATATGCTAAAAGTGAGAGAACATTGTATGGGAACGTTTCATATTTTCATAAATAACAAGATAGTCTAGCTTGTTTCAATATCCATGGCTTTGTCAGCAACATATCCTGGCTCATGCCATGTCCAAAGTTCTGCAACAATACAAGCAACTGCTCAAGTGTTTCAAAGATTTTCTTCATCCTGGTGATGTGTAAACTATGTAGAGAAACATCTGGCTTCAGATCATCCACTTCTGTTTCCTTCATTCATTCTGCTCCTGCTTATTCTCCCAACGTGGGTTACCATGCTTCCAAATATTAGCTACACATTGACCTATAAATTTGAGAATGCTGTCGGTATTTGCTTAACAGAGATGCAGTCTAATATATCAAATATTCATATCCAGTAAAAGAAGACAGACGCAAGGAAAATAGTGTTTTTTTATTCATTTGCTTGTCTTTAAAAAGTAAATTATTTTGTAGAGAACATCTCACTGAGGAAGGATATTCAAAATACTTTAGGCAGTAGCAAAAGATTCAAGTGCCTGAAAGCAAGCACTTGCAAGTTGTGTTAGCAAATATATTTCATAAGCTACTACTAATTTTAGGGTTTTTCAAAATTGGAGAATCATCAATAAGTTGTCAAAGGACAATAGAGTTATTACAGGAAACCAGTGGAAGCTGTAAAAAAAATTCTGTTATTCTATATGCTATTTCAAAAGATCTTTAAGGACTCTCTTTCAGGCTCCTTTGAATGTTTCCTGAACAAAGAAAATGAAGGGAATCTTTAACAAAAAGGAGTATAAAAAGAAAATATCAATCTCAATTATGAACACAGAAGAAAAATAGTAAGTAAATTATCAGCAGATGATATCCAGCTGCTGGATTATAAAAGACACAATTTATCATGGCCAGTGGGGTTTGCTTCATGAGTACAGAGAATGATCAATAAGAAGGATTGCATTAATCATTTCATATTCAGAGACCTAAATGGAAGTGCATTTTAACTACCCCCATGTGAAATTTGATGGAATAGAATGATCATTTCTTGTCCAAATAAAAAACTTTTGACTTGACACAAAAAACTACACATAATTCATATCTCAGTCTCTAAATACAAGTTAGCTGGCTAATTCATGAGAACAAATTATTAAATAGTAATATTTTAAAATAAGGAACTGTCCTTGTGAAGCAGAAGATAAAAGAAAAAAATGCAATGTGTTATAAGTTCAATTCAATGCACTCAACAATAGATCTGTGTCTTCAAGGCTATGTTTTAAAATTGCCTGATTATATTATCTATATTATCATTTTCTATAACATACTTTGCCTCATGCAAACATTTAAATGTTTTATTCATTATACCAAAGTGAACATTCAATCCAGCAAATATATTTAAAAATCATGAGCCAAAGTGATAGATATGTATAATATACAGTAATGAACATTGCTCTGGGACTGACACCCCGCTGGTTCACTTATTACTGTGGGTAATTATTTAATTCCTTATTATAGATTATAGATTATTATAGGTTCAGTAAATCTCACTTTGTATAAAGTACAATTGAGTGGTACCTATGCTTAACATTAAAAACAGAACATATAAAGCTGAGGTACAATTTATGAGTCTAGTGTTGCTGTTCATTATTATGTTTCTCATTTTAGGATGCATAACATAACAATTAACTATAGAGTAGGTCTGCAAAGATTTAGCAGATTGCATGTACACCACTACATAGAGTATATTTTAAAAATAATTTAGAAATTATTTAAGAAATAAGTTTCATCACTTAGCTATCTTAGCAAACAACACAACGCATGTATGTATAGCACCATTTTTATGTCACTTAAAGAGCAATCTTGTAAATTCCACCTTAATACCATAAGAAAAAAAGAAGAATGCCTTGATTAATGAAATTGTAGATGATCAACTGCAAAGACTTGACTAAAACAAGATTCACCAATTGAGATTGTGGTCCAAAGTTTTTACTTAATATTGATGAATCTCTAAATATGGAAATGACATTTTTCTTTAGTACTTTATTTTATTGTTTTATTATTTATTCAATTGTGCGTGTGTGTGTGTGTGTGTGTGCATGCGTGCGTGTGTGTGTGTGTGTGTGTGTGTGTGTGTGTGTGTGTAGAACCATGGGCGAATTCTGGAACCACCAAGGACAGCCTCCACCTCTTCTTTGTTTACTCTGCCTCGGGATTCAGAAGCCCCGCCTTACCAGGGCCAGAAACGCAGGCCACCCTGCTTCCGCCAGGCCTCTATGGGGGGGCGGGGTCTAGGATCTTAACCCCTGAGCCACCTCTCCAGACCCTAGTACTTTATTTTAGATTATTATTCTCAAGCATTTGTGTTGGCAGTATTACTAGAGTAGTTGTTGAAGAATTGAAAAATGGGCAAGGTATGATGCCACACTCTTACAACCCAGCATTTGAACAATAGGAGACTTCAAAGTTCTAGGTTAATCTGGTAAACATAATGAGATTCTGCTTAAACAGGCAAGCAAGCAAACAAACAACAGTAAAAATCCTAAACAACTAAGGAATCTTATATATTCTCTCTGATTGTTTGAGGATAATGTCTTTCTTAAGTGCAGATCCATTTCTTGCTGTGATTCTATACAGGCAAAAATATATGAACATATTAGAAGGAATCCCAGGACCAAACTAACAATTTTTCCACTACTTTCTTTAAATTGCACATATTACATACACATGCACACGCAATTTTTTATGAATGTACACATTTAGAGTTGGAAACTGATTTCATTCTTCCTGATTCACTAACACTAATGATACAAAAATGGCGGATTATCATTTGTTATCTAGTTAGTTGTTATTATGTGAATACATAATAAGTCTCCATTACAGGTACTATATTATTTTCTATAACATACTTTGCCTCATGCAAACTTTTAAATGTTTTATCCATTATACCAAAGTGAACATTCAATCCAGCAAATATTATTGAACAAGTATGTTATGCAAGGTCTTATTAATTTGGAGGTGATTATCTAAAACTTTTTTTCAAAAAGACCTTAACTGGGTAAGGTTAACCCAGAATAATTAACTTTAATTTAAAAGAAGAAAAGCAAGAGACAAAGAAACTGAGTAATCCTGCATCAAAGACTTAAGGTAACATTTCAAACTGAACCTTGAAAAATGGGCAAATATTCATCTACAGATGATGAGTAAAAGAAAACAGGGAAATGCAAGGTGAGATACTGGGATAATTAAAGTCACAGAAGTACAAGTATGAAAATATACTTGAAAATTAAAACAGAGTAAGCAGTTCAAAGTAGCTGACAGCATAGAGATGTGTCTAACTACAAGTAACAGGGAATAGATTTAAAAACTGTGATAAGGGATTTAAAATTTCTTCTTCAAATAGAGGAGTATGGTAAAATTTTTTAGGATTTAAATAGAAAGCTGTAACTTTGTAAAAGTGTAGCCATGATTTATGTAATTTGTTAATTTGCAATGAAGAGGGGATTTCTGGCATATATAGCTGGTAGGCAACCACCTTCATTCATTTATGATGGACTGGGAAATTAACCAGTGTATTTGCCATGTGGAATGTAATGGAGGAGTGATATGACCATTCTTAAGAAGATAAGTAGATAACAAAAAGAATTGAAAATAACTCCATTATTATCTAGAATGACTTAGGAGTCTGTAAATGCCATGCATCAAGAAAGAGACAGACATTAAAAATGGATACTTTATTAAACACCATCCTTTTTATTTACTTTGAGCTTTGGCTATATTTATCATGTGTTGTGGGAGAGTTTAACATCGAAATAAAAGTGGGCAATACTATGTTTAAATTAAAATGAATCTTATGTTTCAAATTCCACCTTAATTTTAGTATTTTGGTTTTAGTATATTAGCTTCAATTTTATATCATTTTTTAAAATTGGAAAATATATATTGGCAAGGTTTTTTTTTAATAAGCAAATATTTTCTTGGTATTGGCTTGGTGTTTTTTTAGCAGTTACTAGAAGGTAGTTAATAAAGTAAAAAAAAAATTGGGAAAGGAGGCTGTAAACAGAGCTGTACCCTAAAGAAATATTAGATGGCTTTGTTCCTGGCATTCCAATAGCAGGTTGATAAGAATGTAATATTTTTGAACACCACTGAAATGCTAGCAAGACTGTGTTCACATAATCCATAAGCATGAGTTCTCCAAGGCATGCACTCATATACTTGGTTCCCTTGTGAAAGAAGTAGATCAGTGTGTTTCTCAAAATCCTACATATCTGACATATGTTAGTGTCAAGATGTGTTTTCTGATATAGTTGGTCTGTATTGGAACCTGGCATTTTGAAAAAAACTACAGGTGATATGCAGACATGGTTTGCAAAATATACAGAAAGAACATTTCTAAAGGGTAGAAAGATAGCTTAATGGATAACACGAGGACCTGAGTTCTGGTTCAAGGACCCATGTAAAAAAAAAAAAAGTGAGATGTGGCCTCAAGCATCCTGAGCTCTGTTGGGGTAGGGCAGAGGCAGGAGGATTAAAGTGGTTTGTTCCGGACTCAGTTAAAGACCCTGCTTCAAAGGAATAAGTCAGATAGTGACGTAGCAGAACACGTAATGCTGCTCTCTGACCTCTACACATACCGACAGGGTATGCACATTGTTAAGTGCATCAGTGTAAATCACACCTATATACAGTACACACACTCACACCATAGCACATATACTATATTTACAATTTCAAAAGAGAAGAGATGACTTTATTTTGTAATCTGAAATTTCTCTTGAGAACTTTTTTTTTGTGTGCAAATTACAGGAAAAGAAAGCTGTGGGGCTTTTTATGTTAAGTGAACTCTATTTTCATACCTAGTTGGATGTGATTCAGTTTCTGAACACTGACCACCGTACTGGAAATGACTGATCACACCGCAGAATGCGAAGCCACAGGTCTTTTTCAATCTCAGTTACCTGAAAATTGAAACCTGAATTGTGACGAATTCTTAATCTTGGCTCCACAGAGGATGGCCTCAGGTGTCTTGCACCTCCCCAGAGGCAGAGCCTCCTGTTCTCTAGTCACTGTGAGAGCTGGAGCAGCCCTTTCATTTCTTTCCTCTCGACTTTGAAGTTTCTTTGATGTCCCAGCTGCCTGAAGAGAATGGGCAAGCTTTCCAGCCTATTGGAAAAACATCTCCCTTCAACCCTCCCTTGTAAATAAAAACAAGAAATAAAACATTCAATTCAGAGCCAAAATTCCCCTCCCTCTGGCTTTATCTGCTGAATACTTGATTGTGAGTTCAGTCACAAACAAGTGAAGTAGCTAAAGTCTCCATTTTGGGAGTTTTCTATTAAAATGAGAAAAATGATATAATTTGCTTGAATGACTGTGTAATATCAACTGAAGACATGACATGAAAAACTTGGTTATGCATAAAACACAACTGCAGGAAGAAATTGGTTGTAATTAGAATAAAGAAAGTATTTAACATTTTAACGATTGATGAAATCATCATCTTATGGGAAAGTGTGAATGTGTGAAGGACCCATAACACAAACCTGAGAATTTAAACAAGCAGAAATCAATGATAAATTGAACTGACATTTAATATGAGAAAGAAAATATAATCAGAAAGCTGGGAAAAGTCATGAACTTGTAATTTCAGGGAAATAACTTTAGGGTAGTCTCACATAATGAAGTTAGACAGATGTCAGATGAGGGTTTATGCTTCAAGCCTGTGCTACATCAGTTTCATCCAAGGAAGGTAAACAACTCCCATATTGGCCAGTACCAATGGGCTAGTGCCGAAGAAAGGAATTTGGCTTTTGTAGATATGAGAGGTATGCAATGAAAAGGGCATCTATTTTGGAAGACCACTGACATAAGAGTATAAGGAGAAATAGTGTCAATTAATAAATGTTACACCATTGGATATGTGTTATGATTATAAGCAGATTGTTTTGTATATAAATATATATAAAACAGAAAGTGGGTTTTAATAACCTTTTTATACTCATTTTAAAATACTTAAATATGATTTTCAGATGATATGGAAGTCTAATGAAGTTTAGACATTTCTTCTTAATGTGGTATTTCAAATCCTGACTTAGTCATTTTCCATCCGTAAGGAAGTAATAGTACTCTGGGATATTGTATTATTCAATATCATATTCATTTAACAAATGAGAATAAGAGCTATTCAGAGCTAATATTTATTTTCAAGTAAAATATTCTAATTCAGCATTTGACATATGTATATTATTGAAAAAGTGATCAAATGATGTGGGATGCCACAAACAGGAATAAGATCAATAAACTCTTAGAGAAGGCACATTTCAAGGAAAGCTTGTAGTTAAGAAAGTGAGGCCAAGAAATCTTTGGTGTAATGGGATTAAAAAGTGAGAAGCACCTTTATTCCTCCCCTCCCCACCTGCCCACCCGACCAGGACAGGACTCCATCCGCTCCTCCATCCCAGGTAAGTTCCCTCAGCTCCCCAGGTGGCCCCTTATCCCAACTCCTCCCACCAGCCAGCCCGGGCAACACCCGGGTTGCCTCAAGTTTGCCTGGGCCATGCCCCGGGTCTCAGCCCCTTTGTTCCGCCCGTCGGACCAGGACAGGACTTGCTCACATTCCTCTATCACTGGAGCTTGGGTGGGCCACTAAGCCAAGTCCCAGGTCCCAGGTGAAGAATTCTGCCATTGCCATCAACCCCTCTGCCCCTCTGGCCCACGGGGGAGCCTCGCTCATGGTCCACAGAGGACACACTGCTACTCAGGAGGACATACTGCTACTTAGAATTCAATAGAGTCCAAAGGAAACTCAAGCAAAGCTCTAAGGGAAAGGCCATACATCTGAAGTCCTCGAAAATCATCCTATCACATGGGAGAGATTCTTCACATCCAGCCCAAAGATAAGTAAACCCCCCTTTTTTTTTTACCACACTGCTCCTTTCTAGCATTAATCACTGTAGATTAACTTTTCCATACAGTCACCCCCAAAACATACAAAAACTCTAGGACATTATACCACTCACCCTAACATATCACCAAGATACTAAATCGTAAAAGTGGACTACCATATTAATATTCACCCCCTGTCTACTTAATCTAAATTAACTGATGTACTAACAACCTAATAGCCTCATCTAGGAAATAACAATAACAACAGATAAACATACCCAACTCCAAGGCAACTGTCCGAAAGTAGTAATACCAACTAAATCAGTTCAGTCAAAAACACATAGAAACCAAAACGTCTTAAAAGACAAAACAATAATGCCCAAGTCAAAGTGCAGATCCATGAGAAACAAAACCCAAGAAGACCAATCTCCCAGTGAAAGAAATAACCCCACAATGATGGATTCCAACCAGAACAAATTCACAGAAAATAGGCAAGAAAGCCAGAACCAAGATAACAACTTTCACAGTATGATCATTACCATGATTAATACTATGAAAGAGGAAATCCGAGAAGAGTTAAACAACTGCATCAACCACTTTGAACAGGAACACAACAGGCACTTGGAGGAGTTGAGAAAAACAGTTCAAGAAACAAAAATAGACATAGAGCAGTTAAAACAGTCGCAGAGTTTAAAATCTAACTAAAACACAAGTTATCTTCAATCCAAAACTCAACAGAGAGTCTTATCAGCAGAACAAAGGAAACAGGAAATAGAATTTCAGATCTTGAAGACAAAGTGGGAGAATTAACCAACTCAATGTAAGAGATTGTTAAAGCCAAAAAGATACTTGAGAGGAATATTCAAGACATGTGGGATACCCTGAAGAAGCCTAACATGAATACCAGAGCAAGAATCCCAAAATAACACACCTGAGGAAATTTTTCAAACAATCATCAAGGAAAACTTCCCTCAACTAAGAATGAGAGGCCCATCCAAATACAAGAGGCATTCCACACCCCAAACAGATATGACCAACATAGAATATCTCCACAGCAAATAATAGTCAAAACACTCCACATTTAAGACAAAGAAAAGGTGTTGAGAGCTTCAAGAGAAAAAAAGCAAATCACTTTTTTAAGTAAACCTATAAAAAAAAATGACTTCTCAATGGAAACAGTAAAAGCAAGAAGAGCTTGGAGAGATGAACTTCAAGTATTAAATGAGCAAAAATATCAACCCAGCAAAATTATCTGTCACGATTGAGGGAGAAAGAAAAATCTACCAGCACAAAGACAACTTGAAGGGATACATGTCCACCAAACTAGGCCTTCAAAAAATGCTAGAAATGATACTCAAGCTTGAAGAAAAAAAGAGTATTTCAAGGAGGACAGAATAGAGGTATAATATCACCAAAACATAAATAAATGTCAAACAATAAACTTACAAAACCCACTAAACATAAAAAAATCCAGAATTAAAAATAATTTCCCCATTATAACATTAAATGTCAATGGTATTAACTCACCAACCAAGAGACACAGATTAAAACTTGGATTAAAAATCACAATCCATCAATCTGCTGCCTGCAGGAAACCCATCTCACCACAAAAGATAGGCACATCCTAAAAATAAAAGGCTGGTCAAAAATTCTGCAAGCTAATGGAACCAGGAAACAGGCAGGGGTAGACAGTATGCTATCAGACAAAGTGAACTTCAGACCAAAGAAAATCATAAAAGACACAGATGGATACTACATTTTAGTCACAGGTTTAATTCACCAGAAAGACTTAAGAATTCTGAACATACATGCACCAAATACGGACCCCTCCACACTCATTAGGAAAACCCTTCAGCGTCTAAAGCGAGAAATCAACCCGCAAACCATGATTCATGGGGATTTCAACACTGAGGCAGTCAAAAGCTTAACAGAGACACTTTGGTACTTAATCAAACCATTAAAGAAATGAACCTTACAAATCTCTATTGCACTTTTCATCCACGCACCAAAGAATACACATTTTTCTCAGCAGCACACGGAAAGTTCTCCAAAATAGATCACATATTGGGCCACATATACAGGAAAGTTGAAATTCTAGCCTGTACCCTATCAGATCACCACAGCCTAAAGCTTGACATCCACAACACAACAAACAACAGAAAATACACTAACTCTGGAAACTTTTAACACCATGATGCTGAATGAGAATTGGATTCAGAAAGAAATTACAAAAGAAATTCAAGATTTCCTGAAAGTGAACGATAATGAAAATACAACTTACCAAAATCTCTGGGACACAATGAAAGCTGTTCTAAAAGGTAAGTTCTTAATGCCTACATCAAAAAAATGGAAACATCAGAAATAAATAACAATGCAGCTTAAAGCTTTAGAGGCACTAGAGCAATCTGATCCCAAAAGCAGTAGAAGGGAGCAAAATAAGGGGAGAAATATCCGAAATCAAGATTAGGAAAACGATATAGAAAATCAACAGTCAAAAAGCTGGTTTTTTGAAAAAATCAATAAGATTGATACATCCCTAGCTAAATTAACCAAAAGCAAGAGAGAGAAAACCCAAATTAACAAAATTAGAAATGAAATTGGAGTTATCACCACTGATACCCAAGAAATCCATAGAATTATAATGTCATATTTCAAAAACTTATACTCTGTGAAATTTGACAACACAAAAGAGATGGATGAATTCCTAAGTTAACACAACTTACCTAAACTGAATCAAGAATTTGTGACTTATTTAAATAGTCCTATAACATATGAGGAAGTAATCTCGAATCTTCCCATCAAAAAATGTCCTGGACCAGATGGATTCAACACAGAGTTCTACCAGACATTTAAGGAGCTAATAACACCACTACTCCTTAAACTGTTCCATCAACTAGCAAAGGAAGGAACACTACCAAATTCCTTCTAGGAAGCTAATAACGTCTTAATCCAAAAACCTAATAAAGATACACTTAAAAAAGAAAACTATAAGCCAATCTCTCTGGTAAACACAGATGCAAAGATTCTCCACAAAGTCTTAGCAAATCTGATTCAAAAACATATCAAAAAGATCATCCATGGGTATCAAGTAGGCTTTATCCCAGGCACACAAGGTTGGTTCAACATACACAAATCAATAATGTAATTCACCATATAAACCAGTCCAAAGTTCAAGACCACATGATACTCTCGATAGATGCAGAAAAATCTTTTGACAAGATCCAACAGCCCTTTATGATCAAAATCCTAGAAACAGTTGGAATAGAAGGAATCTTTATCAATATAATAAAAGCTGTATACAACAAGCCAACAGCAAGGAATATACTCAATGGCGAAAAACCTGAAGCATTCCTGCTTCGATCAGCAACTAGACAAGGCTGTCCACTCTCACCACTTCTATTCAATATTGTACTTGAAATCTTAGCTGAAGCCATAAGACAAGAAATGGAGATAAGTAGATTCAAATCGGCAAGGAAGAAGTCAAGTTATCTCTATTTGCAGATGACATGATCCTATACCTGAGTAATCCCAAAAACTCCACCAGGAAGCTCCTGGAACTAATTGAGAAGTTCAGCAGGGTGGCAGGATACAAAATAAATGTGCAAATATCAGTGGCCTTCCTATATGCCCAGAAAGAAAGAAGCAAAAAAGCCCTGAGGGAAACAATTCCATTTACTATAGACCCTAAAAAATGAAGTACCTTGGTATAAACCTAACCAAGGAAGTAAGAGACCTTTATAATGAAAACTTTAAAACCTTAAAGAAAGAAATTGCAGAAGACACTAGAAGGTGGAAAGACCTCCCCATGTTCCTGGATTGGCAGAATCAACATCATAAAAATGACCATCCTACGAAAGGTAATATACAGACTCAATTCTATACCAATTAAAATCCCAAAGCAATTCTTTAAAGAAGTTGACCAAACAACCTCAAAATTCATATGGAGGCACAAAAGACCCAGGATAGCAAAAACAATCCTGAGTAACAAAAACACTGCTGGAGTAATAACCGTACCAAACTTTAGTCTATACTACAAATCCATAGTTGTAAAAACAGCTTGGTATTGGCTCAAAAATAGACACACACATCAATGCATAAGGACTGAATATGCAGATATAAGCCCACACAACTACAGCCATTTGATGTATGACAAAGGGGCCAAAAAAGTCCAATGGAGAAATAACAGCATCTTCAACAAATGGTGCTGGCAAAACTGGATGTCCACATGCAGTAGATTAAAACTCGATCTGTACTTGTCATCATATATAAGAATTAATTCCAAATGCTGTGGCTGCCAATCCTTTGCCTCCAAGGATCTTGGTGCCTTTAGCAGATCAAGGATCTCAATATAAGGCCAGAGACTATTAAAACCAAAGTTGAAAGGGTAGGGAACTCCCTTGACCTAATTGGGCTAGGTCAACAGTTCCTAAATGGACATCCAACAGCATAGTCACTACAACCAACACTCAACAGATGGGATCTTGTGAAATTACAGAGCTTCTGTTCAAATAAATAGATTGTAACTCAAGCACAAAGGCAACCCACAAAATGGGAGAAACTCTTCACTAACCCACATATCTGATAGAGCTCTATTATCCAGAGTGCATAATGAACTGAGAAAACTAAAGTCCAAGGAAACAAATAGCCCAATTAAAAAATGGGTCTTGGTGCTTAAAAGAAACTTTTCCAGGGACAAAATTAAAATGTCTAACAAATATCTTAAAAAATGTTCCACATCCTTAGCCATCAGGGAAATGCAAATCAAAACTTCCCTGAGCTGTCATCTCACCCTGGTCAGGATGGCAAAAATCCACAATACAAACAACACCAAATGCTGGAGAGGATGTGGAAAGAGGGGAACTCTCCTACATTGATGGTGGGAATGCAGGCTCATATAACCATTCTGGAGAGCCGTCTGGTGATTTTTAAAGAAATTAAAGGTTGAAATGCCATATGACCCTACTATTCCACTTTTGGGAATAACCACCCATACAACAAAAATTCACCTCGATAACACAAGCACGACCATATTCATAGCAGGACTGTTTACAATAGCAAAGTCATGGAATCAGCCCAAATGTCCAACAGTTGATGAGTTGATGAGGAAAATGTGGTACATTTATGCAAGGGAATACTACTCAGCCATCAAAAATGATGAATTAATGCAATTTGCTGGGAAATGGATGGAATTACAAACAATTATATTGAGTGAAGTATCCCAGACATGGAAAATTAAGCACCATATGTACTCCCTAATAGGTGGGTCCTAGTACCAAACCCACTTAGAGACACTCAAAGACAAATCGCTGTAATACCTACAGTAATTGTAAAGATTATAAACAGGAAGGATGGGGAAGGAGGGCCCCACCAGAAACAAGGAGAGAGGGGACCATGTTACAGCAGAGAAAATAGGCCACCATCAAGGACTGTAAGTAAGTAATGAGACATATGGTTAAGTTCACAGACTTTCCTTCCTGATCATTTGAACTCATGGGGTATGATCTCACTAGAAGCATATAGGCTGCCTGATAGAAAGCAAACTTTTGGCAAATGGGTGATTGGCCCCTCTCTCACTGCAGTCTCCTACTTCTATTCCATCTACATTTGAATATACTCTTACAACAAGACTCTTATTTAACAGGTTTTCATCTCTGTCAGGGAGTGACATCCAATACCCATCAGGATGGAGCCAAGGGTATTGCAGGAGCAGCAAAACTGAAAAAAAAATCAGCAAATCATAATTCAGAACATCAGAGACTCTATATCAATCACCTGGAACTGGGCCAGCCTAATCTCTCCATCCTGAAGCTCAGGGAAATCTGCGGAACAGGGGGCGGTAAGGTAGTAAGAACACAAGGATGGGAGGAGTAATGATATGCGAGATACTCCACATAAGTTAGGACCGAAGCAATCATAATAGGACTTTGCATGACCTGTGTAATTTCCAACACATTATTGACCCCACAAAGTCTAGCATGGGCTAAAGTCACTAGAATCCTTGGAGGCTAGGGATTGACAGCCACAGTAGTGTTCCTGTGCTGAAAGGAACACAGGAAAGGTTCTGGGAAATGCCACTGGGTCCTTGCACCTCATTGGAGAGAAGGACCCAGAGGAGAGTTTGGCATGCACATTAAATGCTCTGGGAATGGGGAGGGAAGGGGAGGGGAGGGGGGATCAGGGAGGTGGAGGGGTAAAGGGAGGGAGGGGACCGGTGTACCTTTCAATGTTTGTATGAGCTGAAATTTAAAAAAAATTGAGAAGCATTAAGTTTAAAGTGAGAGACAGAAAAAGTGAAATGAAATTAGTTTCAGAATTCAGCATTTCCAGAATCCTTTTGTAATCAATGAATTTATTAGGATTTGGTTTTATTTTTGAATATTTCACTCATTTATTCATTTATATTTTGAATGATAATATTAATTAAATTTGTTCTTTGTCAACTTCATGCATGTATATGTATTCTGACCACTGTCACTTTAGCCACCTTATCTCCCTCCTATCTCTGTCAATGCACTCCTCTTTACCAGCACTTCCCCCCGCTTATGTCTTTTGACTTTATTTCATGACCCAGTGAGTATAATCAGGATCATCTGTGTAAACTTGTGTTTGGAACCACACTATTGCACTCTTGCTGCCCAATACATGCAGCAGTAACTGAAAACAATAAATTGCCCTCCATCATGATGTCTCACCATTCAGTTGTTCAACAGGAAGGGTTGGGGAAGCTCTCTTACATTCATGACTCTTGACAGGCAGTCTTGTGATGGCCCATTGCTGATAGTTACAGCTGCTGTGAGATCAATTGCTCTGTTGCTTTTATGAGAGAGTGTTGCACAGCCCTTTCCCCTAACTTCCTACTCTCACATTCATTTTGTCTGCTCCACCAGGATGTGTCCTGAGCCTTAAAGGGATGTTGTAGATGTCTGTTATAGGTTGTGAATACAACCGTTATTTATTCTCATCATCCTTTGCAGCTTTGTCTCTGTATTCAGTGCTATTCACTGTGGTGAGAAGCATCTCTGGTTAAGGCTGAGAACAGCATTTGTCAGTGGGTATAAATACAAATATTTACAAGCCATCTTGATGCCCTATTTATTTATCTATACAACAGTAAAAAGCAAATCAAAACAAAAACCTCTTAAGGCCTATAGTTCCTCCTCTATGTTTTATTTACCAGGTTTACAATACCAGCTATGAATTCTCTCCTGTGGAGGGAGCCTTAAATCCTATCAGATATCAGTTAGCTACTTGCATAATAGGCATGTCTCCAGTACTCCAATGGGCACATTTTGCTTGGCAGATTGATCCTGTATTTTATGGAATTCTCCACGGAGTAAAACCATTGATGTCTACTCTCCCATAAGTCTGCACAACACCTAACACCATATAAACCAGCTTCATTGAAGAAAGCTTCTATCTCAGATCAGAGATGAATTCTTCAGAAATATGATTTTATCATTTAGTTCTGAGCCTGTATTTTGGAAGGAAGTGGAGCTCTGGAGCTTGCCTTGGAGATATCCTATCCCATAGAGATAATCCATACCTGGCCCTGAAAGTTTTGTGTAACCCAACCCATAGTTTTTAGAAGCAATCTTATGGGCTGGCAACTTGCTTTCTCGCACTTTTAAAAGATGTGGCTGCAATTTCTGCAGGGCTTGAAGAGTTGCTCATAAGAAGTTTGATGTAATTCGTTTTCCCCCCTTTATTAAATATTTTCTTTTCTAAGTTTTTCTCATGGCCTTTAGCATTTTCTTTTTCTTCATAAGCTCAAATATAACATTCTTATATGTCATTTGTTAAAATTTTAATTCCTGTTAGTGATCTCTGAAACTTTGTGTTTCAGTTCCTATCATCAATTTTGGAAAATTTTTAGATCATTTTGTGTGTAGTTCCATAGGCCTCATATTTCTCTTCATCTGATTTTTCCACAATACTTGTGAAAGATTCTTTGATAACATTATATAGCCCATATATACATACTTCTAGCTCTTCTTACTTTTTTCTCTTTGTGATTAGTTGGAATAAATTCAGGAAAAATTATAAACAAAGGCACACTGACAACTGCTTATTTCCTTTTGTCTATTCCAATCATTCACTCTCCATGTTATCTTTCTTTCATTTTGTGAGAATGCAGAGTAGTTATAGACAAAAAATGAAATATATGTGCATATCTGTGATTTCTTCCCAATCTTTCGTCAGTCTGCACTTGGTATTTATTGTGGCCAAACTCTTTCTTCTTTCCAGTTAATGGATTGCTTTTACCTCAGATAAGAAAGTGTACCCCATTCTTGCCTTCTTAAAGGAAGATCCCTTTCTATTGTGTTTTTGCTTTAGTTTATTGGTCTGTAACTTTATTTTTTCAATGACCTTAAAATGTCACGAAATTTCAGCCAACTCTCCAACCCAGAAATAAAAGTGTTATACCTAGGAATGTATAAATATATGTGTGACATGTGTGCATCTCAGAAAAAATTTTAAAGCTTCAATCATAAGGTCATTTACTCAAAAGGAAAATGTGTTACAAAAAGCCAATGATTGTGTTCTGCTATTTATGAATACTTAGTCAGTGTTTTCTTCTATTTTTTTCTTTATCTTTCACATGAAGAGTTTTTATAACTATTTTTGTGAGATTTTTTTTCTCCTACATTTTATTTTTTTCCTCATCATACAAGCTCAATATGTACCCCCATCCTCTCCCTCCCTCCTCCTTCTCTTCAGTTGTCCCCCCTTGCACTCTCCCCTCTTCCTTTCACATCCTCCCTTCCTCCCTTTCTTTCAGTGCCTCCCTCTTCCTCCCTCCCATCCCTTGCAGCATCTTTTTGTGTGAATGCCAAACTTCACTCTGAGTCCTCCACCCTAGTGAGGGGTAAGAATTCAGTGGCATATCCTGAAGCCCCTTCTTGGGCTCTCCATTAGTATGGTTAGTATTGGGACTCTATTATGATTGTTAAACCCTTACCTCTAAGGATCCTACTGCCTGGAGCACTCTCTCCTGTGATCCATGCTAGACTTTGGGGTGGGGTCGTTGACATACCAGCCATTGCGCAGATCAGGCAAAGTCCAATTCTGGCTGCTGCAGCCCTAACTTGTGTGGAGTATCTTGCATATCATTGGTCTTTCCTATCTTTAGGCTCTTAAAATTCTGCAACCCCCTCTTCCGTAAGGCTCCCTGAGCTTTAAGATGGGGAGATATTTGGCTGGTCTGGTTCCAGGTAATTAATGTAGGGTCTTCGGTATTCTGAATTATGGTCTGTTGGTTTCAGTTTCACTTTTATGGAATTTTAAAAAATATTTAATGTTAAATTTTTGCTGTATTACCATATTTGCTTTTTTACTTCTTCTTGCAATACAAATTTTTAAAAAGCATGCATGTAATTAGAAAACATAGCAAATGAATTCTCAGTTTTGGAACATCTTAGGCTTATCAGTTATCAGTGTTATTATGTAAAATAAAAAATATCTGAAGAATATCCTGAGTGATTATCTGCTGCAACAAGGTCATCTTCTTTGACATACGAGTTTATCAGGAACCCACTTCATCAGAGAAAACAAATTCTCAGTAATATTTATTCAGTGCTTACTCATGCTCTGACAGAAGGCTTTGTACTCTTTGTGGTCTATTTCAGCATTTCCTTAATGATACAATTCACTTCTTAGAGCTCAAATTTGTGATGCATTTTAATTATGCCATATGCTTCAGGATGAATGGAGCTATTACAGATACCATTAATTTCTAACATTTATTACAATTTTTACAATTGAAAGAGTTTACATGAGAAAAAGAATGCAGAAAAATATAGATAGGGAAAGTTATATTAAAACCATAAAATTCTTGTTACATTTTGTAATTTTAGCTGACTTAGGGACTGGACTTCTGCCACTTTTGTTGGCATGGCAACCTAAAGCAAAGCTGCTCTTTAATTTCAAAAATATTTACCACATATTAACTCAATTTCAAATTATATTCTTAGCCCAACCAACAAAATATCCTTAAATAAATCTTTTCTTTTGAAAGTTTTAAATACACTTCAGTCAATATGAAATTATATCAGTGTTTTTCCTACAAATAAATATTTCTTTACTATAAAGACAGAACAATTAAGTGTTCAGTTAAATAAATTAGCTAAGGCGAGATGATATTGAATGTACAGGATTCAACATTTTATCCTTTTCATGAAAATTTTTGATCTTGCTATTTTCAATATTGTTCACTATTCTATTTTTATTATTTGGAATTCTTTCTTTTTGCTGGTTTCTTTATGTGTTGCTAGTTGTTTCATTACTTTTGTTCTCGATATGTAAAAGTACAACTTTTGTAAAGACACAATACTATAGAAATATACCTTATTTGTTGATAAACCCATAAATTCAATATAATCTCAGTTAAAACAGGACAATATGTTTTGAAAAAGATAAAGAGAGAGAGAGAAAGTGAAAAGAGGAGAGGAAAGAAGGGAAGAGAAAAGAAGAGAAAAGAGAGTGGAAAGAGTAGAAAGAGGCAGAAATAGAAAGAGGAGAAAGTGAGAAAATTGAAGCACCATTTTAATTTTTCAAGGGCCAATAGTTCTTGGAATAATTATAAGCACCTCAAAGAACAAGAACAAGATACAAATATCATTTATAAAACCACAATAGCAAAGACACCATGGTAGTGGTCCCAGTATTGATTGATGGAGCCGAATCAAGTATCTGAAATGCATCTTTTATATCAAGATTAAGATTATAAAAAGCATCATTCACAGGGAAAAGATTGATGAAGTGGATTATATCCAAAATAATAATTTCTGTTCACTAACTTACATGGTAAGCAGTGATTTTAAAGCACGGAGATAGCAATGAAATTGTGTCATTGGTCTACATAAATACTATTGCTGTGAGAGAACACTCAAAGTCAATCAACTTAAGGGAGAAAGGGAGGTTTATTCAGCTTATGGTTCCAGAGGGAAGGTATAGTCTCTGAAAGCAGAGGCAGCATGGCTGGCTGGCCAAAGCTGGAGGAGGCTAAGTCACTTGGCCATCTTAGACATCTTGGAAGATGAGAGCTGCAAGGCTTGCTTGCTGCAAAGGCAAACTTCTCCTGGAGGTAGGGTGGGACTAATCCACCTCAAGGCCCACCCCTTGTGACTGCCTTCCTCCAGGAAGGCTCCACCTCTCAAGGTGCCATGATCTTGCCAAATACATGAGACTGTGGGGGACACATTTCAAACCATGACAACTTCCTAAAAATCAATAAAACACGAATAGGAACTTCACAATAGAGAAAGTGACACTGCCAATAAGCATATGTGATGTAAACCTGTAGGAGGAACGGACAATGGTTGTGCCACAGAGGCTTCCATACAGAGAGGCTCTTTGGACTCCTCCCTCCTGCTAAGCATACAAATCTCACGAGACTACAAATCTCGGAAGACTACGCCTTCTCCAGAGCAAAGACAGTTGGTGCTGTTAAACTGCCTGGCTGAGAGGACCAATCCGGACAGGACAACTCAATAAAGACTCACTCTGGGACTTATGAGATGTCGGGTGGGGTATATAAGCAGCCTGATACTTAAAATAAATGAGCCACAAGTCTGAGAGCCTGCTTTGCCGCTCTCCTGTACCAGGAGTCTGTGCTGTTGACTCAGTGCCAGCTTATTCCTGCACCCAAGGGTCTCCGTGAGCCCCTGTTACACTGTTACATTGTTACATCTGTAACAGTTATATTGTTACAAATACCCAAACTTTAAAGACTGGCACTGCAGAGTTTTAGTAATAATGGAAGCAAATGTAAGTTTTCTTTGCTTTGAATGGAAATACCAATTGGTCCCCCACACTGAAAAAATATCTGACACTGTTTACTAAATCCACACTTCAATGTCCTATAAATCATATGGTTCATAAATAAGGGGATAATTCTTACAAGGCAGTGTAGAAGAGCTCTAAACTGCTGACAATGGTCTATTTCTTGATATGGCTAATATAAGCATGGATACCTCCAGCCCTTTTGGCACATATAACTAACCAGAAAAATTTTAAATATAAGTAATGATCTATGTTTTAAAAATATGATTTTTCAATGCTTTTAAATTTGAAATCAGCAAAAATGGAGAACAGAAATAAATCAGAGATTGCAGCATGTGATTCCATAATTATTTAAGTAGTACTTTTTCACAGTGAACTTAGAAACTTTTCAAAAGAGATGAAAGATTATAGTTTATCATTATTGATATAAAGATTTAGGTTGACATGAATATAAGAAGAAACAAAAATGAAACAGAGCAAGTAGTACAAGCAAATCTTGATGTATACAAAGGACAAAAAACAACAAAAAGCGCCTAAAAGTCAAAAATCCACGAACAGATGTCATTCTGTTTTGTTCTTAAAGGATCAGTGGGAAACTAATATAAATTGCCAGACTACTGTATGGAAGGAGCATTACCAACTGAAGTAGTAACGATATTGAAAACTTCAAAAACTAAAGTACCAGACCTTCTGAACTAAGTTATCCCAAGAAAATAAACCGAAGAAAACAATGGAAAATGTCTGACTCAGTTATTGGGTAAAG
Source organism: Typhlomys cinereus (assembly GCA_023101885.1). Classification (NCBI taxonomy): domain Eukaryota; kingdom Metazoa; phylum Chordata; class Mammalia; order Rodentia; family Platacanthomyidae; genus Typhlomys; species Typhlomys cinereus. Next base: position 1,707,729 of record JALPQD010000016.1, on the reverse strand, counting down.
GTGAATCTCACTCTAAGTATTAATAATTTAGAGCTCAGTTTTTATTGCTATAAAATTCTTATGCCAATATTTGTATAAGAAACTGATATTTAACTTATATTTGAGAATTTAAATGGAGCAAATATGAAGGGACTATCAAGAAGACAATGGTAGCAGAAAACTTTCTGCTATTACTAGGTGATAGGTGAGTTTAAGCAGGGGTGGGATGAGAGATGAGGCAAAGTGAAGGGGATGAAGGGTCAAAGAAAACAAAGTATGTGAAATAGTCATGCAGAAATATGTTACTTAACAGCTAGGTAAGAAATATTTGACAGAAAAAATGGGTTCAAAGAGAGATAGCTTGTAGGCTTTAATAATGTTGTTCACCAAATCCAAAGGCCAGATGTAAAACACCACTTTACAGGTTGTTGATTAAGATGAAACCAGAACCTGATAAAATATAGGCACTTGCCACCCTTCTTGATTCCTAACAGGAATGAGTTAGTATGAGCCTATTCCTTAAGAATCCATATCCCGTGGTTGCAAGATTCGAAGAATAAATGTAGAATGGAGGTGGAAGTTTCATCCTTACTGGCTAGCTTTCATGATCCCAGAAGAGTCATTTAGACTAATGCAGGATAAGAGGCATTAATGATTTTACAACTCTATAAACTACAATATCAACCTTCCAGATAAGGTGTATTGGTGAAATAATGGCATGACTAATATGGGGATAACCATTGATTGGTTTTAAAGGTTGTTCTGTAAGAAGGGATTAGTTCCTCATACTATAAACCTAGAAAAAAATAAGAGCTTGAGGAAGTCTTAGATCTTTAGGGAGAACTTGCTAGAGTTGTCCAGGTGAATTTATAGGACATTATCCTTCTTTCTAAATATTTATGGTTATACCTATAAACAAATGCTAATACAACCTTAATCAGAAAAGCTTTCATTGTGGCAAATAACAAATATGAGGCAGCATGATTGCATATGGAATACATAGTTGTTAAAAGTAAGTGACAGTTGAATTCTCAGCTTTAAGCAGAATATTTATACCACCATATAAGCCTTAAGGAAGATTGTGGAAAAGTGGATGGAAAGAATGTAAGAGGCAGGAGATGGGGGGCAGTCCTTAAAATTCTCTGTGTTCTGGATATGGAACAATTAACATAATTTTGATCTCATAGCAGCAATGGTGGCTCTCACTGGATGCACATAAATCTGGTACAATCTGTGAACAATCAATCATGGAATAGGGAGAGCTTTTACTTCTGACACCTATGGCATTATTGACTACTGATGACTTCTGGGGGAGGGATAATCATTGTCTTATATTTTGTACCCACTTGTGAGCCCACTTGTCTCTAGTGCACTTCCAAAGCCATAATCACACAGATGAGCCTGGTAAAGTACAGTGGATTTCAAAACAATATCAAAAGACATGAATGTGGAAAAGAGACTTATAAGAGGGGGTGTAATTGAAATGAGAGGGAGCCCTAGATAGGGAAGGAGATTCATCAGAATACATTTATAGGTGTATGAACTTGTCAAAGAAGAAATTAAATAAAAGTTATAACAATAAATAAGAAGTGAGAAGAATAAAAATATCAATATGAATTTGGGAAGACTTTGAAAGCAGCAATCTTTCTGTTTAATAGAGCATCAGAGGCTCATGTTAAGCTAATAGCATAGTAAATTACATAATTGAGTTTTAAGAATTTTTAACAAAAGAGTCATTGATTTCTCTATAGTTAGAGTTAATATCATGCATTGGAATAGATTTCCACTGAATATTCTAGGTAGGAAGAGACAATGGCAGGAACTACCAAGTGGGATATAAATAAGTTGACATTTTAGGACCTTGAAAATGTAACTGATAAGACTTGATAACTAATTAATAAAGGGCATGAACTAGAATCTTTTTTGAAGTCCATCTTGAATAACTGGGAAAAAGATAATACTTTCTCTGAGCCAAAAAACAAGATGAACAAGTTTGGGAGTAAGGAAAAGATGTTGAATTTATATTTTTATTGACTACAAATCTTCAGTGTTAATGAGGAGGTAGCAAGGAGTTCTGAAGTTCTGTTCAACATTATCTTTTTTTTTCTTGGCTGCAATTAGTGAATGTCAAAATGACAGATGCATTCAGCCATTCTAGAGATTTATACAAATCAATTGCTGGTAATTGGGTTGATTATTTGAACAAACAGAAAAATAAGTTAACTTTTTTCATCTATTGCCTGATTTCTCTACCATTGTCCCAAGAAATCAGGAATTTTTCTCCATAAATGAGTACTTGTGGTTTGTTCCTTTGTGCTGTAGTGTGAAGTCCCTTCAACAGCAAGGAGGGGAAGAAGAGCTCCAGTAAGACTTTCACTGAGCAAAAAAAAACTCTGAAATATACCATTCAGAACTTCTTTGTATATAATGGTGACACAGGAGCAAAAAAAATACTCACTGATTTTCATTGTACAAAAAAGAATATGGCAACAGGTAGGTATTAGGGACTTTGATTTGATGTTTTTTGAACTAATGTAAAGAAAATTACATGAAGAATTGAGGTTGTTGATCTAGATCAGTGAAGTTTATGGTCTGAATCTTTTTCTCATAAAATTTTCTGAAAATGAATATATGGGTCATGGCACAGTAATATTAGTATAAGAATTTTCTTGTATGGATGTGCTTTTCATCTCAATATATGCAATTTATTTAAGTTTTATGTAAAGGCATAACTCTTGGCCAATTAAATTATTTCTAAACTCCACCTGAGAAATCTTGCTTTCTACGCTATACTAGACTGAGTCAGTCTGTGTAATTACTTCTTTTTTCAATCTTATTAGGCTATCCCCCCAGGTTTCACTTTTCTTGGGTGAAGCTTGAGGCTTCTCTAGGGTTTGCATCACAACTGACTTTCTCCTCTACCCAGTCCTGCTTCTCTCACTTCCTTCTACAGATAATTGTTCTAAGTTGACACCTGACTCATGTCCTACATATTATCCTACCAGTGACCCTGCACCCTGGCATATCCAACTAAATATTGCATAATATCAGGAATGGTAAGGACAAATCTATATAGAAAACATTTTAAAAATACAAGTATTTATTTAAGATCTTTTAGGAAAGTGGAAATCAAAAGATAGCTATACATTGTAATAAAATATATAGTAAATTCAGAAGTAAATCCAAGAAAAGCTAAAGGTCCTTGTAGAAAGGGTTAAAAATTAAGCACATTTTCATAGATAAGAAATCAGTGTGGAAATGATCACAAATGTTTTATAATGTAAGTTTATTTAAAAAGAAATGTTCATTTATTCCTTCTTAATATATCTCAGGATAATGGTACTCACAGATAGTCCCAGGGTTGTTGGAAACTCAAAGAAATAATTCACAGGAGATGAGATAGCTAAGAAGCTCAGTTGGTCGGTTTAGATGGGGGGGGACATCATAATCTCAGTGAGATCTTTCACTACTTTTTGGAACTTTATTTTATACAGGAATGCAAATAGGAGTTGGGGATCAGTTTTCAAATCAGGTGAAAACACTTGTAACTAGTGGAAAGAGAAATAGAAAAAAAGAATTCTCCTGACAGTGAATGCTAGACAGCCTGTCTATGACATCAGGGGAAATCAGTCTTGTGCAGAATTGCTTAGAAAATGTGTAAAGGTGGCATCCTCTAGGTGACATTCTACATTGAAACATTAAAAACTAAACATATAATTTTTAAACATCTTAACATTTGTACTTTGAGAACTTGCCTGGCATTATGAAAGTTTTAGCTACACCTAAGCAAGGTACAAATGAATACCTAAGAATAAAACTAATGAAAGATGATAGCAGGTTTCTGGAGAAAATCACTGTTCTGTAACATTACTTAATGTTCTAAAAAAGAAATGAAAAAGCTAAGACATTTCTTCCTCAGGGATAACAAAATCTAAGAACAAGATAAATCAAAATATTTTTGAAGAAGTTGGAGGAACTTGCTTTGTATAAAAGCTAACTATAAATATTGAATAATCAGAACAGAGTATTACTAAGGGGGAGATTAAAAAAGTAGACAAATGCAAAAATACTCTGGGACTATATAGATCCCTGATAAATTGCTTATGTAACTTGAACATCAAAAGACACAAGAGGCAGTAACTAGTTTAGAGAAAGTTTACTGATGAAGTAAATACCGATTATGATTATGCACAAAGCTTAGTTCTGAGGAGGTTAGAAGATACTAAGAAAAACTTTAGAAACTTTCAAAAACATTAACTAGCACAATCATTATCTAATAGCTGACAAGAATAATTTCAAGAAGATAATAAATGCATAATTCTTGGAGAAATCAATTGATGAATTAACTACATTAAAATTGAAAACATTTTCAAATCAAAAGACATTCACAAGTTGATTTCGTACTGTTTTTTAATTTTTATTGTTGTTATCTAACGTATTTCATACTTATGGATCTCAAAATTAAAAAATTGCTATGTTTTTATATTTTTAAAATAACATCATTACTAGATGTTTTTCTTATTTTATTGTTGTAGTTTGAATGGAAAATGTCCCGGGACATTTAGATAGAGGTATGAACTCTACAATTGAGGACAGAGTCTTTAGATATACCTAGTAAGAATTATTTTTTTAATTAAGGCAATCCCTAAGCAAGCCTGACTAATGTGGGATCATTCCCTGGGCAGAGTAAGGTGGAGAGAGATGGTTCAGTATTTTTGACATAATTAGGTATATTTAGGGATAAAGGAAGTGAGACTTCCTTTTAGCTCTTTCTGTGGATTATGGCTTGGGCAATTCCTTCAGCTCCTGATATTAGTAGAAACTGTCCTGATAAACTAGATTATTAATGATAATCAGAAACATAAATACAAATAAAATCCCTTGCTTCTTTAAGTTGTTTGGTCCTGTATTGGCTCAGCATCAGGAAAATGAAAGTAACTCAATCTCCCATAGGCTTATGTGTTTTATCACTTGGTCTTTTATAAGTGGCACAGATTGGGAAAGTTGTAAAACCTTCAGAAACATTGCTGGAGGAAGTATGTCACCTGACTTTGCCTGGAGCTTTGATAGCCTGGCTGTTATTCCTGTTCTCTCTCTCTCTCTCTCTCTCTCTCTCTCTCTCTCTCTCTCTCTCTCTCTCTATCCTTCTATCTCTGTTCCTGAAAATTGCTGCAATACAAGATTCCTATCTACTGCCATGCCTTCCCTTCTCTGACAGACATGATCTTTTTAGAACTGTAAGCCAAAACACTTCCTCCCTTAAGTTGCTTTGCATTTTGTCATTGTGACAGAAAAGAAAATGAAAGAACTATATTTAAATTTTAATATAGTGTATATAGTCTTAGCTGATGTTTTAGTAACATCTATAATAGAGTGAAAGCAAAGCTACTTATTGTATGTAATTATTTTCATATTAATAAAAACTTATCTCAATATTTTCCATTTGTGAACAATAAGTCTATGAACATTGTTGCAGTGTTATTTGTTTGAAAGATTTTCAATAAGGTAAAGGTAGAAGGTAAAAATTAGATAGAGAAAGGAACAGAAAGAACACAAAATTTTCACTCAGGACAGTGAGAAACAAGAGGAAAGGAAGAGAAATTTGAGCCAAATATATAAAATTGATAGTCAAATTTGTGTGGAAGGCACATCCGTTCTCCTGCAAATTAATTTTTTGATAGAACTATAAAATTCCAGATACTTACATATTATGCTTTCATTGGTAGCATCTGTTTATGAACATGCAAGTTGATTCCATATCCTTACTATTGTGAAAAGAGCAGTAGCAAACATGGCTGAACAGGAGTCTCTGTGGTAGGAGTCCTTTGGGTATATATGTCCAGGAATGGGGTGCTGCATCTTATGGTGACTCTAGTGTTAGGTTTCTGAAGACTGTCCTCTGATTTCTATAGTGGTTTCACTATGTTACTCTCTTTCCAATAGTGGATAAAGACTTCTCTTTCCCATCATCCTTATTTGTCATTTGTTATCTTGATGGTTTCCATCCACATTGTGGTAAGATAGAATCTCTAAGAAGTTTTAATTTTTGTTTTTCTGTTGGCTAGATGTGTTGAACTCTTCTAAAAAGTGTTCACTGGCCATTTTTATTTCTTCTGATTAACAATCTGTTCAGGTCATTAACCCATTTACTGATTGTAAGTTTCATTTTTCTGATGTTATATTTCTGAAGTTTTTCATTTTTCTTGATATTAATCCCTTCTCTAAAACATGGCTTGTAAAGATTTTGCTCCCATTCTATAGGCTGTCTGGCAGTTCTGCTGATAATTTCCTACACTGTGCAGAAACTTTTTACTTTCCTACAGTCTTATCTGTTGTTCTTGGAATTGTTGCTTGTTCTAGTGTTATTTAATCAGAAATGGGGTGCTCATACCTGTGCCCTGAAAGGATTTCATTATGTCTTCTTCAGTAGTTTCAGTGTTTATGGTTTTAAATTAAGGTCTTGATCCAGTTTGAATTGATTTTATGTGCAGTGAGAGATATTGTTCTAATTTCATTCTTCTGCATGTGGATATTCATTTTTGACAGGAACTTTTTTTCTTTTAGATTAAGTATATGATGTATTCAAAATGAATGTCTGTGTATGGTGATAAGCACGAGATCCAGTTCATTCTTTCACATATACATATCCACATACACCATCTATTGGAAAGACTCTCCTTTCTCTAATGCACTGCTCTGTCATCCCTGTCAAGAATTACTTGACCCTGAACATGTGAGTAACTTCAATTCTGGTGTCTGGTTTCTATCTCAGATACCTAAACATTTAGTCTTATTGTGTATTATATAGTATGTTTTGATTAGTATAGCTTTGTACACATTTTAATATCAAAATGTAGAAATGTTCCAACTCTGTTCTTTCCATTTATAACTTGCATGTGTACATTATATGTTATTCTATAACATATAATGCCATTTTACATATCATATAATTACACAATAAATGTAGTGCTTTGTTTTAGTTATATATTGTCATTGAAATTTTATATTTATATAATATTTATATATGTATAAATATAACATAATATTTAATTTATTTTTTTGAGAGACAGAAGAAGAACGAGACAGATTAGAGCTGCACCTATGCTCAAAAGTATATTTGGAGGCTAGAAGACAACTTTTAGAAGTTGGTATTCTTCTTTCCCAATGTGGACTTCAGGAGTCAAACTCAGGTTGCTAGGAGTGTGTACAGGCGCATTTACCTACTGAGACATCTCACTGGTCCTTGCAATTTTTTTAATGTTAAATTTTTATTTCAAAACTTCTGTCACTTCTATGTTTGTTTTGTGTTTTATATGTTTCCATTTTATTTTATTAATATGTAAGGTAATTGGTAGTTGAAATTTTATTTCCTTTATTTTTTACTTACATTTTGTTTTATACTTTTTTAGAACTTTAATGAGGAAGGTAATCTGTAAAATATCAAATTTTTCATTCTTTTTTTAAGAGAGGGTCCCATTTATCTCAGGGTGGCCTCAAATTTACTATACAGGCAAGAATGACCTTGGATCTAAATCCACCTACCTCTGACTCTGAAGTGCTTAGATTATAGGTATATTCCACTATGACCAGTTTGTTTTTGCCTTTGTTTATTCATGTTATGCACTGTTGAGGAGAAAATGTCATGTTTTGTGACTACTTCCAAGCATTATACTAATGGTGAAAAATCCCTAAACCCAAATTTTCCTTCAATCTTTGCTTAAATTTCATTTTTTATAATTTAATTTTCATACTTTTATAACCCTGAAACTGTATATATTCTGTCACAAATGCTGATATATCTACTAGTTTCACAAAAAGTTTTCATTTTAGGATCAGTATTTTGGCAAGAGAAATAAAACTTCTCAGAGTTATAGTACTCTGAACTCATCCTCACAACAAAGTAAAAAGTGAAGTTCAATTTGTGAGAACTCGCCGTTTCACTATATGTTGCTATTTTTCTGCTTCTGTTTTCTTCCCTTTCTCCCTCCTCTCCTCCTATCTTCTCCGTTCCCATCCCTTACTGTTCCTCCTCTTTTCATTCCTTTCTTCCCTTCCTTTATTCCTTTCACTTCCTTTTACTTCCCTTCTTCTTTCCTTTTTTCCTCTGTTTTTGCAGAAATGCCACTATCATGTCTGATCTTTTTCACACTTTAAATATTTGTCCTTGATAGTAGCTATTTAGTTATTTGCTAAATATATCATAGTTACATAATTTGAGGTATTATTTTAAATAATAAGTTTATACCAGTTTTAAAAAAAGAGGAAGAAAAAAATTTCACTTTTTTAGCTTACATTCTGGTAAAAAATATGGTAAGCATGAATCTGAGGTATTTATGTAAAAAAAAAAAGCAATGATAGAGACAAAAGGATAATGTAGACCATGTCTCTCTGTGTGAGGGGAAGTGTTTTCATAAGTCAAATGAAACTGTGAGCAAGATGTATTTGAGAAAATATTCAAATGACATATTCAGAATATCAAGAAAAGCTTAGGAAAGAGTATGAAGGGCAGAGTTTTCTTTTGACTTCATGAGGTAGCCAGTAGCACTTTGGATTATTGATTTTTTTGCTTATTCGTCTCTGCAGAGCTGACTGCAGTCAACAGCTAAATGGAGGCTGCTGCTTCTCCTTTCCCTTTTAATCCTCCTGTTGCTGATTCTTTTGATGGATAGCTAAGCCACTGAAAATGAAAAAGGACAGCATGGCTGAGTTTTATGTCCTTTGCTCCACATTTTAGTTACTTATCTCATTTTTGTGACAGAGCACCTGACAAGCACACTCAAGGGGGAAGAGCATAATTGAATCATAATTACAGATTTTAGTCCATCACTCCCAAGAAGTTAAGACAGCAGAGCTTAAAGCAGGTGGTCATATCACGTCCACACCAAGGGCAGAGGACAAGAACCACCACATTAATCCTACTCTGCTTGTTCTCTCCATGCTGATGGAGAAACAACCCAACGAGGGAGTGGTCCTTTCTACTCTAAAGGCATGCCAATTAGCCGGTCAGTTAACTTAATCTCATCTTTCCCAAGCAAGCTTAAAGGTTTATTTCCCTGCACGATTCCACGTTGTTTCAAGTTGACATTTGAAACTAACCATCACACACTTTTTTTCAAAAATATTCATTATATATTTTGAGTGTGTGTATGTATTTGTGCAACCACATAAGTGTTTACCACAATGTGTGTGTGAAGGCCAGAAGACATCTTTTTAGAATCTGTTTTTTTCTCTTCCTCCATCATGTGGGTTACAGAGATTTGTGGTAATTGGTGCTTTCCTTGATTCCCATATGTTGCATTTTGCCTGTATTGTTTCTGATAAAATCATGACAAAACCCCTTAAGGGAACAAAGGGTTCAATTTTCTCTTATGATTACTGGCAACAGTTCCTTGTCCGTATTGGCAGGAACCCCCACAACATCAGGAACTGAGGGAACCGGCAAAACCATATCCATGTAATGCCTGAGAGAAGGAAAATCCTTATTTTCTAGACCTGTATATCTGGCCAATTATACAGAAGGATGCCAACTTCTCAAAAAGTTTCTTCTATTTTATTCACCTGCTTGAGGGGTAGTCCCACTCATAATGGGCTGGGCAATTCCAATCACCTAGACAATCTCCTGTAGGTTTGCTCTTGGATTAATTCAACTACTAATTCTCTACAAATATGCCCAGAGCTCAAATCCTCAATCATCAAGTTGACATCTGTATCTAACTGACAATATCATGCTCTATTTCTTTTGGTGGATTATTTTACGTTCACTTATAGATAGCACAATTACCTTAATGATTGTCTGGTTTTATTAATTTTTAAATTTATTGAACTTTGAGATTGCTTAGACACAATTTCTTTTATAGAAGTAAAAATAATTCTATTTATATTTTACTTGTCAATTATATTCTGATGCTATGTTGACTTAATTTGATAATTATTAAGCATAATTGATATTATCAAATGAAAGAGTTTTTTCTGTGAGGTAGTTTAGAATAGGGCAGTGTAGAAAGGCTACTGGGAAGGTCTTTTAAAGGTTACCACCAAAACTATTTAGGAGATGGAGCCAAGTCCCCCAACCCTTTGTTTATGAAAGTATGAGGATATGAGCTCCTGGAGTGCAGATGGAAATGAATTCTTCAAAATTCCTTGGAAGAGCTTGACTATGAGGTCAGCCAGAAGGAGCTAGGTCCCCATATGAACAGACCAATCAGATGTAGGGGTTGGTCCCAATCAGATGTACAGAAATTAGTACTAACCAATAAGGAAAAGCCATTTTTCCCAGGTTTATCCAAGTTTATAAATAACTCCCAACTCTGCCAACCATCTTTGGCTCCCTTAATCCTCATAGATACCATATCTGTGAGATCCTTTCTTTCTCTTCCTAATAAACTCTGCCTTAATCCTCTCTATGTGTTCTGATTCTCAGTCTTTGACTTCAGAATACAAGAACCTGGACATAAAAATTCCATAACAAATTACTTTAAAATCATGGCAGAATCATTTTATTTTTCTATTTTTAATACATAATGCTTTCACTTATTTTCGAGTCTGTATAATTGATTTGGGCTATTAGCTATCTAGATTAATGCCTTAAATATGTTTAATGCAAACCATTATCAGTCATATGTCATATGTTATGGTTTAGATATAAAATGCTCTTCCAAAACCGTGGTCTGGGAAGGCTTGGCTTCAATGTGAGGGACTGCAGGGAAGTAATTGAATCATCAGGGCTCTGAAATCATCAATGGCTGAATGCATTGATGGTTTCATTATTTCTGGGCTATTGGGAGGTGATAAAAACATAGGTGAGACTTAGTTGAAAGAAAAGGCATCTTGGGGACATGCTGGCAGGAACCATATCAAGTGTCCAGCCCTTTTCTCTCTTTTGGTGTGCTGGCCACTATGAACTAAGTAGATTCTTAGAACACGAACTATGAAATAGGCCAAAACGATTCTTCCTCTGTTTAAATTGTTTTCTCATATATTTTTATCTGCTATATAATAGGCAAAATTATATAGTATGTTCTATGTAGCTTTTCTCAGGAAATTTTATAATAAGTATGTGTCAGCACATAGCTCTTTGTCTTTGTATTTTTACTTTAAACCTGCCCATAATTATTTTAAACCATGATAATAGAACTTGAATCATTCTTTCAATTACTAAGATTTTATTACACATGTGAAGCAAGAATTCAAAATCTTTTCAATGACCTCTGGTATTACTTCCATAATGCTTTATTTACATTTTATAGGAGAAAGAGGCTACTATATCTTGCTGGTTCTAACTGAAATTTTTGAGAACTTTATATTCAGAGCATTCTCCTTGTGAAAGACAGAATCAAAGCAGAAAGAAGGTATCCACATTCAGTTGCCAGCCCTGAAGTTGGAAGGGCAAGTCCTCTAAAAGTTCACAGTGGCCTTTAGTTTGCTGTCATCAAAGAAACAAGGACTTCAATCTGACTACCACATGGTTCTGGATTGTCAAAAAACTTTGTGTAATCTTCAAAGTGAGTTCTTCCTCAGAGTTCTCAGGCAAGGTTCTGGCAGTGCAACCTCTAATGGGTCGTCCATATGAAGTCCCAGAAGAGCCCCAATGGGGTGACATCAGAGTTTCAGACTCACTCCACAGAGAACCAATTAAAAGGCTCCAGGTGCAGTTTGCAGTAATTTGTTGCACATCAAATGGTACTGTTATGCAATGCTAAATCAAGAAATCATAAAATCTTTAGACAAGCAAAGGTCTTTCAAATTGCTTCACATATGTTAAATATTTGGTTTAGTTTTATGTTGCAGGCCACAAGAACAGATTTATTTTCAAAAACTATAAAGAGGGCCAAGAAACTCCAGCAAGCATGTCATGCAGTTTTTTCATACTTAAATTCTTCAAAGGATATTTGTAGGCTTAGGCTCAGCCCAAGAGCACCTGAAAAATATAAGGTCTTGACAAGAGAATCATTCCCTTGGAGGAAATGAATTTTTCCCAGTGTGAAAATTAAATCTTATTGAGGCAGCATGAACTACTTAGTAAAGTTTCCATTTCCTTTGGTACACTTCCAATGTTTCGAAAGAGTTTGAGTCATTTCACATGAGGGATCAGTGTACTGCTAGCTTACTACAAATCAGTGTTGTAACTTGCAGTGTCATAGCTTAAAGTTTCTGAAATTCATTACATTTCTTAGCTTTTTATTTTTACCAAAGTTATTTCAATAAGTTTCTTCCAGAAATATGTATTTACTCATAACAAAAATACCTCCTTTTGCATGAATTAAACATTTATATATAATATGAGTGCACCATATACCACAGACTTCAGAGTAGTCTTCACCTCTTCAGTATTTTGGCCTTGGCCAACACCAGTGATTTATTACCAAGTCATGTTGTTCATAAATTTATTCATTGAATGCCACATAAACTCCATACCCTATGTTGACATTGTACATACATGCTGAATAATGTATGTATGGTCTCTATCCTCCAGTAAAAGCATATAAACAGGTGTTGATCATAAAACGTGTTACATTTTATACATATTACAGCAAGATAAAGCACAATCTTGATTAACCGCCTAGAGAAATTTATATACTAAAGGAAATACATATCAAATAAATTTGTTATGAAGGGAATTTTACTTTTACTGGGTATTTAAATGTTCTAGGCAATAATTTCCTGATTTCTATCTTTACAACAAACCACAAATAAAAGTAAGATTTAGCTTTTAATTTCCTAGACTAGAAACTGAAAATGAATTTATTATTCTTAATTTATCTTTCTGTCTTACAACTTTTAAAACACTGAGAATAAAACTGCTTGACTTATAGTATTGTCAAAACAGTAAGAATTAATTTTACAGTGTGTTAACTATCTTTCTTATCACAGCCAGTTGTCATTCCTATACTGATGGATACATTTAATACCAAAATATAGAGACTCAAAAAAGGAGAGAGTACTTAGATTGTTCCTCATTACAATTTAAAAATATTTCTTACTTGATTTCATAGATTATGCTATATGTATTTTTTCGATTATCAAAGTTTCATAGAAAACTACTCTAAGAATATGATAAAATTTATATGTATATAGAAATTTCAGTTTTCAGTAAGTATGGCTAACTTGCAAAATCTAATAGCCTTAAAATGTTATCAATAAATTAAATAATTGTAGATTTTGAGTGAAGGAGCAGACTTAGAGCTCAATTCTAAATTTTAGTTCTACTGTAAAATAATTTTACCTATATTTCATTCACATGTTAGCATTTTTACTTCTACTTTGAAGAAACTTACATTCTCATTATTTAAGTTCATTCTGTTCAGATGATAGTGTTGATATCTTCTGTTTGGGATGTTTGGGAATCATTATCATGATATATATGAGATTCCACTTGCATCTGTAAGATACACAAAGTAGTACAAGTAACCCAGAGGTCCCTGTGGCAAATCTTTGTTAGTATGTTGAGCCACTAAGAGGTGTTAGAACACTAAAGAGGTGGTGTCTAATGGGAACTTTAGTTTATTAGGGGTGTGTCTTTAAGGGGAATGTGGGACTTGTTTCATTCTCTTTTTGCTTTTGCTTCTTGACTGTCACGAGGGAAATAGTTTGCTTTGTAATTAGCCAGATTCTGAGGCCACACACTGGAAACAATAAGGTCACCTGACCAGGGGTTTAACTTCCAATGCTGTGAGCAACATAAGTTTTCTCTTTCCAAGTTGACCATCTCAAGGGTGTGTTACTATAGCAAGAAGAAGACTCATAAGATGTTCATGGTCCTTCTATATTTACATGGAAACTGAAAATGTCAAAGCCAGTGATGTGGTTAAGGTGAAGCTAAAAAAATAGGACCTTACCTTACCAAAGCATGAAACAGCAAGAAGATTTTCTGGAGCTGATGAAATGGCTCAGGTAGGAAAGGCATCTATGTGGGGCATGGACTTGAGTTCAAGCCCTGGAATGTACGAGAAGATGGAAAGAGAGAACCAAAGTCACAAAATTGCCTTCTGACTTTTGCATGTGCTCCATGGCACATTTACCCACACCTGTCACAAATGACACATGCATAATAATAATGATGATGATGATGATGATGACGATGACGAATAGCAATAATTGAAAGTGCTCCAGATTAGGACTTTCTCAGCTCCATGAACCATTTGCAAATACATGTCTGAACTGAGGTTCAGACTTTCTATAGCATTACAAAACATGTGACAGGCTATCAGTATAATAAATGACATATTCATGATATTGAGAATCTGTAATTCTGAGTATTCACAGCACAAGAAAGTGTGAGATAAAATAACTGGGAAACAACATGGGCAGATGGCACAGAATCAACATCCTTACTTAGAATTTCTTTATTCCTCTCCAAAGACTAGAATTTTATTCAGCTTTTATGTTAGATATACTTTAAGCTTTTTTGTACACTAATGTAACAAATGTTTTAATATACATATTTAATTGGTTGGTTGGCTGTTTGAATGATAATATATTCTTAGACAAAGCAATCAGATTACATTGTTAGCAGTTTTCAAGGCTGAGAGGCAGGGTTAAATTTACAAGGGCTAGCTCTGTGTAAGTGGTCAATCTGTTTCCATGGTAACAGACTGGCTGAGTAAACTATAAATTCATAGGTGTTGGTTTGTGCCCTCTTATCTGAAATAATCTGTAAAAGATTGTTTTTAGAAATATGGTTTTCCTCTCTAGGCTAAGTACGGGTCTGGGGATAATCTTAGGGTAGAGAGAGCTTTTAAGCTATATAAATAATAGTTCAAAAATGATACCCTTTCTGCATCTTGAGCTGTGTTTTCAATATTAAACATGATTTTGTTGTGACTCCTAATCTTTTAATTACAAGAAGGGCCAAGTCACCACATCTTCCCTTAAGGCATCCAGTTTTATGGTTTTTTTGGCCACAGGTGCTGATGCAGTTCTCAGTAATGCAGAAAAGCTGTTGCTTTTAATAAAACACATTACCTTCTTCACAGCACTATCACAACAACCAATTTTAGCAGGCACAAAGGGGAGTTTAAAATACTATGCAGAGAGATATTTCCAAATCCCAACTCAGGTTTAGAAACTGGTAAGAAACTCCGATGAATACATTTGGATGTTCCTTAAAACAGCAAAGAGGCTTATTTCTTACATAATCTAGCAAAATGCATGGTTATTACTTTGATTTTTAAATTTTAATTTATTCTTGAACCTTCATTTACTGTCCCAGTAAAATTGTTTAGAATTTAATGTCTTTTAATTAAAATCAGCAACCTTGCCTATTTTTCTTAACTCTAAAGCCATTACACTGTTTCCTTTTCTTTCTATGTGATTGGATTCAATTCAGTCTAGTGCAGTTTCTCCTTCCCCACACTCATTAGTCCCCTGCTGAGCTGAATGACAGAGGTCTTTCCATTGATTTGAAGGGAATTCCACATCCTGAACATTTCCCTGGCTATGCATGTGTGTGCACACAGCCAAGTGATAAAGTGGTTGAGAATTACTTACACCGTGTGCAAGATAACGATTAGAATAATAATTTCATCATTATCATTATTATTGCTATTTAATATTTATATAGCACCTTCACTTTGAGAAACTCAGGAAACTTCATGAATTTTAAATTATTCAATGGGCTGTAATCTCAACTATAGCCCTATGTACTAGGTAAAACACAAAATTAATAATGGATTTGAATGACATTTATTGCTAGAGAAATCTAATTCCATTGCTATTTAGTTCCAGTTGGTTATTGGAAAATGACATTATATATTTACTTGGGATTTTAGATAGCCATCAGTATTTCAGTTCCTTAGGACTGCTTGGTATTTATTTTAGATTAACTCCAGGTGACAGGTTACTCAAAAGTATAGAAAAATTAAACTGACATGCAAAAATATGAAGACACATTTTATTTTTTTTCATTGACATTCCAAGCTAAACTTTGGTGGTATAAAAATGTGGCTACATGCTTTTTAATAAAGATATATAATACTGCACTTGCTTATTACCCAGTACCTAAACATGGATCAATTGGATTAAATTTTTCTTGGCACTTTAAAGTGAGCAAAACAGGCTTCAGTGATATATCCTGACCATGTTACAGAGTGAAGTGAATTTCAATATTAGGATTTGGTTTTACTTTCCTGATTTAAAATTGTAACAGAATAAAAACACAACACATTTTACTAACATAATGGAGTTATTGAACATAGTTCACCCCAAATTCCTCATTTCTGGGACATAAACATAATATTATTTCTATGGGATTTATATCTAGTGTAATACCATCTAGCATACACTAATTTTTCCAAGGTGTGGTGTGGACTGTTTAGTGGTTATCTATTGTGGTTTCTTTTAAAATTAATGCCTCAGCTAATAACAATTAAATTTAAAAAATGTTCTCCTTAATTATCATACAAATAAAAGGTGGCTGACATTAAGCACATTTAAGCAATTTTTAAAAAACTTCTTTTGTGTGTGTGTGTGTATCAGAAGGTACTGTGTCCCTGTAAAGGAACAAGGGTGACTTCGGGAATTATCCTGGATTGCTTCTATTTCCTTTTTGCCTCACTCTGGGTTCCCAGGTTCTATCTACCAGGACTGGAAGTGCAGGTTGCTGCCATTTCCACCTGTTTTTTTTTTTTTTTTTTTTTTTTTTTTATGTGAGACTTGGGATCAGAATACAGGATCTTTCGCTTGTAAGGCAGAATCTTAACCCCTGAGCCATTTCTCCAGCTCAAAATTTAAGTAATTTGAAGAATGTTACACTGCTGTCTTTGGTAGAAAGGCATCTAATTCTTCAAAAAGAAGAAGAAGAAGAAGAAAGACATCTAATTCTTAACAATGACTGAACACAAATCATTTGGCCTTCCTAGTCAAACAGATGGGTAATGGATGAAAATTGTCATAAGTACTCGAATGTCAAGGGTATCTCAAAAACTTAAATGCAGAGCAGAAATACTAATGCAATATATAACCCATCTACCACACTATGATAGTATGATATTATGACTTTAAATCAATGCTATCTTTGGTGTTTTCTGATATATCACTCTCACAGTGGGCTTTCATATCTCAACCATTTCTTATTTTGTAGTAACAGATGTACTGTACAAAAGTATAAGAATATAGACAATTTCGGAGACCATGAGTGCCACTGCAGCTTACTGAGTTGTGCTGGGTTGGTCAGCTTTTCTTCCCATCTCTTTCAAATCACATGCACAGCAAACAGAAAAATCATTAAATGGCACACATATCACAGATATCAATGTGTCTCAGGTTTTAACTAAGAATTTATTCTACAAAATGTAAAGCCAAAGCTAGAGTTATCCATGTCTGAGTTTTCCTGTAAGTAATCAGTCATTGCTGTTAATTATAACTAATGAGGAATCATCTCAGTTATTATGGTGGCCCCATGAATTAGCCATCATGAGGGATCATGTAGACTGTCTTGAGAGGGAGATGTAGAGCTGTGATCACATACAACTGAAAAACACATGTATGTGTCCAAAATATTTTTCTAGAACACAATAGTTTCTTTCATACACGTTCACCTGCATGTACATAAATGGTTTATGAATGGTATAAGTAGATGCCTAGACACTTACAAGATATGGGTTGCTGAATGCCATTTTAAATAGTTAAGAACTGCATCTTAAAACATATACAAAATTTTACTCCTTTCTGGAAAATAAAATATAAGAGCTAACGAAAGGGCAAGAAAAAAAGAGTGATTCCTGAAATATTGAGAACTGATGCTGGTTTGAACAGAGATGATAGCAGGAGCACTGGTGAGAAACCAGTGGATTTCAGATTTGTCGTCAATGTGGCTACAAGAGAATTGACTGATGGATTCGTCGCTGCTGACTTAGGCGATTTGATGATGATGCATTAGAAACGTCAGAGATGCCTAAGAATTTCTTTTCTGAGTTAAGAGTTAAATGTTGTTGCTGAGATAAGGAAGAAAGAGACAGATTTATTTGGAGCTTAAGAAATGAAACAGGGCTCAGTTTTGTCAAAGAACATATTAAAGAGCAGGAGAGACACTGCCCAGATAAGAAAGAAAAGGAGAGTGAGGAAGATGAAGTATGATAGAATTAATGTCCCTTGTTTCTTCTTCAGCACTTGGGACTGAGTGCAGAGCCATGAGCATACACTAGGCAAGTACTCTACCATTGAGCTACATCTCAAGTCCCTTTCTTAAACCACTCTATTTCGAGATGTGGTCTCACTAAGAAGCTCAGGTTGGCCTTAAAATGACAATTTTCCTACCTCAATCTCACTGTTTGTTGGTGTTGAAAACTTGTGCCACCATGCCTGGCTTTTGAACAATTTCTTTTTTTTATTAAAAATTTAATTACACATTTTAAAAATTTTTTACCAGTTCCCTCCCTCCCCCCTCCTCCCCCTCGAACCCTCTCTTCCCCCTTCTTTCCCTCCCCATCCCCCAGTCCCTCCCCCCCCCCAATTCCCAGAGAGTCCTTTATTGTGTACGCCTGACTCTCCACTGGGTCCTCCTCTCCGATGACATATAAGGACCCAGTGGCATTCCAATAAGCCCTTTCTCTTGTTCCCCTTAAGCATAAGATCAATACTATGGCTGTCAATCCCTTGCCTCCAGGGATCTCGGTGCCCTTAACAGATGCTAGACTTTATGAGGGCAACAGTACGCTGGACAATGCGCAGGGCATGCAAAGTCCCATTATGATTGCTTTGGCCCCAACTATTGTTGAGAATCTTGCAAATCGTTGCTCCTCCCATCCTTTTGCTCTTACACTCTTACTGCCCCCTCTTCCGCAAATGTCCCTGAGCTCCAGGATGGGGAGAGATTAGGCTGGCCTAGTTCTATGTGATTGATATAGAGTCTCTGAAGTTCTGGATTGTGGTTTGTTGATTTTCTTTTGCAGTTTTGCTGCTCCTGCAATGGCCTTCACTCCATCCTGCTGGGCACTGTATGTCACCCCCTGGCCAGAGACAAAAAGCTGTTAAACTGGAGTCTTGTTATAATAGCACATTCAAGGGTAGATGTAATAAGAGTAGGAAATCTCAGTGAGGGTTAAAAGATCAATTGAAGGCAATATTTCAGAGTTTTAATTGGACAACTGAGTTAACCAGCAATAAGACGAATAAGAAAATTATTTGACCCAATGATCATTGGTTTGAGAAACAAAGAATTTAGTTGTAACCTTATCAGCCAGTAACCATTCTGATCACTTCATGATGCTATTTGGTACAATGCAGATGAATGGAGGAGACTTTCTAAGGGAGAAAAGGAAGCAAAGGGTGAAAACTATGTCCATTTGATAATTCTCTCGATGTTTCCTGCTTGCTGGTGAGTTTATAACTATTGTTATCAGTTTGGACCATTGTAGTAGACATAAGGTGTACCAGCTGACCCCACTTCACTAAAGGCTTTGCTACCCAGTTCTGGAGGGCCTTATCAGAGGCAGAGATATGTGTCTGCAAAGTCATTCTCTTTCAGGGAAACGTACATCTTACATCTGGTGATGAGTCAGTTGAGTCACTACCCAATCATTATTTGAGTAGTTAGGGCAGCTATATAAGTCACATTCATTCCACAATTCTATGTCCAAGGTCAAAAAGATGCTAGGTCAAAAATCAAGTTTCATTTGCTTCTGCCTAAGTGCTATTTTTAACCTTTCTCTTTTCACAGGGGTGGGATTGGTCTGTAATAAATACCATTTCATCCCAGTATCTGCCTCAGAAGAACTCAATCTGTGACAACAACCTTGACATTATACCTCACTACACCTGTCTGTTTGTGGCAAAATAATGTAGACACAAGTCCAGTGATATGCAAAATGTAAAGAATGTAATTAGAAGCATCCATTACAGCCTTTCCATGTCTGGATTGTCACTTCTTCCCATAACCATAACAAAATTGTCTGTTAGTTGCAATACTCAAATATTCCTTTTCTGGGTCTCCCATTTCATTGTGTTGCCTTTAGGAGACAGAGACAGTGTTCTGTATTAGTTTGTGTTGCCAAGAAATTATTACTAGGATATTAAAACTGCCAAAGTGCTGTATGTTTTTCGGTGTTTTGGAGATAGTAATAGGTTGTTTATATGCTGCACCTCAATCAGGAATGTAAAATGCTATTTTCAGGTTAGGGTAATTGAGATAAAAGTATTTTTTAATTTAACCTATAAGATTTGAATGGAAGTTCTGCATTGAGTATTCTCATCAGAAGAATAGTCTATTATTCTCCTAAAAAAGCAGATTAAGAGAATCTGTTTGCTAGCAGTAAAAATGTAATTGGGTAATTTGAACTAAACTCATTTGAAGTTGACATTTTGTGGCTTGTTGTCATTTTTATCAATGGAATTTTGCCATAATAGCTGAATGTGACATCTAAGGTATAATTGTAAGGCTACAAGGTAGGTAATTCATGAAATTGAAGGTACTCTCTTTAAGAATATACTCTTTAGCAAAGCTCTAAGTATGTCATTAACCTCAGTCTACCACTCTGGATTTTTAGTGTCAACTGTGCAATTATTTGACAAAGGTGCCGTGAAGGAAACTAAACCCTGATGGAATTTTTTAGTAAGCCCCAAGGGATCCTAGCAGGGAAACAATAAACTTCTCACCCTATTGACATCCGAGTGAGTAAATATCATCCAGCCAACACCTGGGAACAAGGCTGAGTGATAACATCAGGTTCCCTTTCTATGGGATGGACTCAAAAGCAACTCAAATTAGTAGTCAGGTGAATGTGCTGAACTAATGCTTTGCCTTGCTGATTATTCCAATTAACCAGGCCTTCTATTTAACAGTGGAATGAATAAGAGGAACCCTCTTAATTGGGACATTCAATGTCTTCTCAATTCATTCTGCTTATCTAATTGTAACCTAAAAGTTTATTTCCTTCTTCCATCACTTAATCACCTTTGCCAATATGGGTTTTGAGATCTTGATAATTCCTTGTCTGACAGTGACCTCTGTATGGTCATGGTTCAGAGGTTAATATCACCATGGAGAATATGCAATAGAGGCATTCCTAGCCTGAACTCAGTCTAGCTTTTCAGGATGATACATTAAGCAATCTCTCAATGTTAATTTCAAATTTCACTTAACAATCCTATATACAGAATATTATCTATGATTATGACTGGAGTGAGGAGTAAAGATTTTTCATTTTCTTTCTGTGAGCCTTTGTATTTAAAACAATCAGCGTCTCACTTTTTTAAATTGGAGACGATATGATTAGAAAAGTTCATCTTCTGTAATTGGCATTTTAAGTGAAGCTATGAAAATGGGGTTCTAGAATGAGGAAGCAAAAGATGACTGCTTGGGGGTAAAGTGGATGGAATGAGAAGACTAATACCTTGATTTCCTTATTCTGTATACATTGTCTTGATATTGTTAGCATGGACTTTTTGCTGTCTTGCACATTTTCTCAGAAGAAAAGTCTATTACCCATCTGTTCTTCTCACAATAAACATAGATAACAATCACAGAAAATCTGACAATAACAAGATAGCTTAAAATTTACCATTTCCACAGGTTTCTTTTTTTGTTTTATTTTTATTTTTTATAACTTTTTTTATTATTTCCGCTCATACAAACTTAGTAGGTACACTGTTTCCCTCCCTCCCTCCTCCTCCCTTGGACCCCCCTGCTCCCCTCCTCTCACCCCTCTCTTGTGATCCCCCAGTGCTCCCCCCCCCAATCCCCAGAGAATCCTTTAATGTTCCACAGCTTTCAAAAGAAGAGTTGGAGCTCCTTGTCTCAGAGCTCCTAGTGAAGCATCTTCTGGCTCACTGCAGACATAATTTGGGGTTTCACAGACACCAAGACCCTGCCTTCTAAAACCCAAAATTGAGGCCACCACCATTTCTGGATGTGGGATCTGGGAATAATCCTATCTCAGGTGATTTTACTTGCAAGACAAAGACAATAATCCATGATCTATCTTCCCTGCTCCTCTTCCTTAATTTCTGGGAGTCAGAAACTTCAGATTCAGCAGTGTTATTCTTATAACCTGCTGTCACTCTTTTGGCAATATTCTTGTGACCTCTTCATACATGCCTTGGCTACAATATCGTGGTTCTGTTATCAGCCTTTGGTGGTGATATGCTGACCCAGATAAAATTCTGGAAAACATTCCTAATTAAAGCTTACCGTCACATGACTTTCTTTCCCATTCACACCTGTAGAAGACTGTCAACTTTATCACCTTTAGTAAAATCATCTCCCCCCACCCCAGCATCTTGGTAAGAAAAAAAAAAGAATCTGACATTGAAGCATGAAATATGAGTCTGAAGATGGAGAAGTAATAACAGAGTGAGAGGAATTGCTTGTCATCTTTCCTGGGTTCTGTGCAGCTGCAGAGGCCAGAGCAGACACCTGCAGCTGCACAGGCTGTTTAGGCTCGGCATTTCTCCAGCAACAATTCCCTTAAAATAAAAAAAAGATCACTGTCTTTATGATCATCTATCTTATGTAAAAATAGAACGCTTTTTAATTTGAATAAAGTTAATTTTCATAATTGTCTCTCACCATAGAGAAATGAAGCACAGGGGTTCTATGATTGACTATTTTAAGTGCTGAGTTCCTTTTTGGCTACCATAGCTTGTCCCCACTTAATGGTTGACACAACTTTCAGCAACCTCGGTTTAGACAAGTCCATTGGAATTAAATTGGTACTAAAGATCAGTATAGTTCTCTAGTTTTGTTTGTTTGGTATCAAGTTAATGAAGACATTTAAACCATTTATCCATTAGAAAGGAGAAAACCAGTCCCTGTTTTATGGTTTTCTCATTCATGTTTTCTCCAGCTTTTGGACTGCAATAGGAGGTGGTGGACAAAAATTCCCTGGGTTCCCAGACTGCACATTGGTGGCTCAATAATTGGACTTGCAAAGTTGCGTTTATATTTAGTGAGTTTGAACACACCAAATGCCAAGTCATTGATGAGACCCAAATTGTCTTAATAGGTATTAGAACAATTGAGTAGTGAGTTGAGATGCTGAGATGCTAGAAGAAAATATCACCTTTGTTATTGTGGAGGACATGGAATTTGTAGTATGAATAATAGAAAACCCAAAGACCAGTATTTTCCTACACCATTTCTTAAAAACTTGTGACCTAGGAAATAGAAACGTGTGTTTAGGCAAGAAACTCTACAAGAAGGGTAGAAGGGGATACGTTCTACTCATTGAGAATGCTCTTTCTAGGTTCATAGGTGAAAGGTGAGAAAAGGGACGAGAAAAGGGTTGTTTGTGATATCCCTGGGGATCTCATCACCATGGGATATCCAATGGGGAAGAAATATTAGAAACAGGGCGTTTCTCCAATCACCATTTTATTCAAATTATCTAAGAATAGGACAGGCTACTCAAAAAAAAAAAAAACCTTTATTTATTTAAGCGTGTATGTGGGGGGCTCAGAAGGCACTATGTGTCCCTGTGAGGATCAGTGGTGACTTCAAGAAGCATCTTGGATCTCTTCTACTTCCTTCTTGCTTCACTCTGGCATTTCTCAGGCTCCGCCCACCAAAGCTAAAAGTGCAGGATGCCACTGTTTCAGCCTGGCGTTTTTCCTTGAGGCTTGGGATCAAAACTCAGGAACTTCTGCTTGCAAGGTAATGTCTTAACCCCTGAGCTATTATCTCTCCAGCCCTGAAATAGGCTACTTTTTAAAAGTGATATTTAGCATTCCATCAGATAAAAATTATTGTATGGTTCCTTGTACTTGTTTTACTTTTTTGCCAAAGTCAAAGAAAGCAAAGGGAAAGTCGAAGAACATTTAGGAAGATAACTAATAACAGCAAAACACTTTCTTTCCCTTGACTGGCTGCCAGGTAGAACCATCGGTGCCTGTTGGCAGCAAGACCAAATATGAAATTGTTTCATGAGGTAAAGAATTAGGGGACCTTCTGATCATACCTAGAGTTGCAATAGACGTCAGTCTCTGATTTATTTATCTTCTTGAGAATTACAGATGGTCAAGGCTCCTTTTCATTGCCTTTGGGATCAATTCATTATCCGAGCTGATGGAACTAACTAGCTTCATGTTTCAGGTACACCTGTCCCAAATGAATGAGAAGACTGCTGATTTACCAGCAATGTTCTTTTTAGGGTCTTTTGGCAGATGGTTGTTTGTAAGACTTGTCCAAGGTTAAAGGCCTGGGAGAAAAAGACATCAAAAGCACTGTCTATCACAACGGATATGCTCACTTGGATGAGAAGGCAATGTTTCCCATTAATGCTCACTGTAAGCTTTGACAGTGTTGTTGAGTCATATAATATTGTAACTGGGAAATGTTAAAAAAGACTCCAGTGTTCAAAATTTCACATGATTTAACTTACAGTTATTTGAAATAGTTAAAATTTTTCAATATCCCCTTTGAACATTTTATTGCTGTGACAATGTATGGACACATACTTAGAGATCAGTGAAATTTAATTAAATATTTATACATATAAATACATTTATACTACCTATTAACATATAAACATTGAATGTTACTTTCAGGAATACATATTTAATATTTACTACATTTAAATCATGTTTGTAGCATATTTATATATAAAACAACAAGTTATTTTATTTTGCATGTTGTGTACATGTGCATGTATGTGTACATGTATGTGTAGGCAGGTGTATAAAAGGATACTTGAGTGTGAGCAGAGGACCAAGGGTGACATCGAGAATCATCCTAGATTGCTCTACTTTCCTGTTGCTGTCCTTTATGGATTTCTAACTCTACCTTTCAGGACTGGAATTATTGGCAGCTATTATACCCAGCTTGCACTTTTATGTCAGATCTTGGAATCTAAACTCGTGTCCTTTTACTTATGAGGCAAAGACTTTAACCACTGAGCAATTTTCCTAGGCCTAAAAATAAATAATAATTTTTTATAATTAAAAAGCTTATAACTCTAAGGTTAGTTGCACTATTGAATTTGTAGTCATTTCAATGTGTTTTCAAACTTTGCATACATGTGACAATAAGAATTGAAAAGGTAAAGAATATTTGAAAATGGCTTGGAATTGCAGCCATTCTGAATTTGGAATATTCTTGAAGTCTTAAAACCACATTTCCCACAAACTTAGAACCCTCACTTGATAAGATACAACTGAGTTTAGTAGGTATGTGTTTGTGTGTGTGTGTGTGTGTGTGTGTGTGTGTGTGTGTGTGTGTGTATGTGTGTGTGTGTGTGTGTGCCCGTGTTCATGGATATGCAAATATGAGGATACACGAAGTTGTACTGGGTATAATATTCTCTGAAGAGTGGTCAAATGCATCTTCTTTGAGGAAGTAAATATTGGACTACTAGTTAATGGTGAGGACAAGCTCACTACATGTCTATCACAGACAAGCACATTTTATGTAAAAGCAGCAGCCATTATCTGAGCTAATAATGCCACAATGGAGTTGGCATTGTTAGCCCAGATTATTAGATAATATCTTTATTGAAAAATACATGTGTAAATATCAGTTGCATTTGAAGTGATATCAACTTTGATTTAACAAAAAATTTTACAGACCCTGGACTGTCCTGTGAGTCTCTCTCCTTTACAGAAATAAGTTGATTTTGCATTACTACTGCTTTGGCAGCAACCATTCTGTTTTTGCCTGAGGAGAACAGAGGATGTCCCACACCTCTTTCCCATAAATGTCGAAGATGTAAGCTGCAAGGTGTATTTAAAGTAATTTTAGTTCGACCCAAGGAATTAAATACTTAATAAAGATCCACTGTATTTAAGAAACTAAAACATATGCTACTTTTTATTTAAGTGCCAGGAATGTGGGAAAATCATTTCTTTTAATTAGCCATATGTGAAATACTTAGATCTGTTTGTTTAAAATATATCTACACAGTCATATTAATTTCTTCTAAGATTTCTTCCTCCTAGGTGTCATAATTTTCCCACTCTTCCTCGTCCTCTTTCTTTTCTTCCCTTTTCCTTCTTTTGACATTGTTCCAGGTTAAACAGGAAGGCAATACAACCATAAGTCACCAAAATATGAATATTGTGCAAAATTTTTGCACATTGTGCACAAAATCTTCTTATCTGAATCTATCCCAAAAATTTGGGAAGGGTAACGCAATCTGTATTTATGTGTTACTTAAATTTGTTTCTTGTTTCAACCAGCTGACTTCAGAATTTTACAGTAAGACTGCTAATTCAGGATACATGTAAAAAATCTGTTAAGAATGCATAATGATATCCTTTTGTCATTGATTGACTTTTAATACAGAAGTTACAAATAGTCCTTATTTTTGCAATCTGTCTGAAAATGTTCATTGTACCAGGAAACATTCTTATATGTCATATTCTTAAGATGTCCTTCATTAATACTCTTCCATTTAAGAGTTACTTTCTGTTCTTAGTACACAAAACTGCACAAAACTCCACACTTCTGCTAACCAAACAAGCTCTTTATATCCTCACAGAACCTGAGTGTCTCAAGACTAGAACAAGTCTTTTGTTCTGAAGGATATAAAGCACTGCATTCCCCCACAATATATCTGAGTTTCTACTTTGTCAAGCCATCTGTGATGCTAGAGAGTGTTTTATGGGAGACAGGGCAGGAGTGTGAACCTCAATGGAGTGTGAAAATGACACAGGTGTGGATTTTGTTTTCAATAGGAGTCTTTCTTCTTGTGCCTCTGATGATTCATCACTAAGTCTTTTCTGATTCATTTGAAGATTCCACACCAAATGAAATACCAGCTCCCCTGGGAAAGTTTTCTGAATCTTCTTTCATGGTTGTCTGCCATTGCTGTCACCAGTGTTCTACTGAAAAGTGTGGATTTCAGAAGGTTCTTGCCACAATATACATCGGCTTTCATTACTCATCAAATCACATTCTGCTTTGTGTGAGAGAAGATTCTGAGCTATTTGGGGTCAGTAATCACTGAATAGAATCCGGTTTCATGTTAAAATCTTTATTATCTTTTTGACCAGTTTCCTCCTTAGCAGGGGTTTGAATTAAATTAGGTTTTTAAATCAAATAACCACACAGATATTTTATTGATTAATTTTAGTTTTTAGGGAGAAATGAACTTAAATTCTCCTTGTGTTGCATGTTGAGATTATTTCCATTTTTATAAGTATGTCTAATAGGATATACTTTGGATTAAATATAGCAGTGTGAAAAGGATAAGTGATATCAGGAAGGAAACAAAATAAAGAATTGGGAAGATCTTGAAGAAGTCTCTAGTCACACAGGGAATCTACTCTATACCACTCCTGAGAAACATGATCAGTGTGGGCCAGAACATCTCCAGCAAGTAGAAAATGGAGGAGAAAAAAAGGGAAGGAGGCAGAACCAGAGCAAAAATGGTCTTTTCAGAAATATCAGGTTTCTGATTTCTTTGGTATTGAACTTCTTTATAGATCTCCATTGTTTTAACATGTTAACTGCAGAGAACATACCCGACTTCACATTTTCAGTGGTCATTTTAGTGAGAAACTGAAAATGTGAGATGGACAGTAAGAAGTATGATTATAGGTAGATTAGCAAGAATGCTGTGGTACTGACACAGAAGATGCTATAAATGTATGTACACATGCTTATGTACGATAAACATACTGTAGCGTAAAATCAACTGTTTCTTTCTGAGAGCTACTCCATTAATAGTTCATTTTCTTTTATCCACATTTCTTGTCACAAGTGTGTGTGTGTGTGTGTGTGTGTGTGTGTGTGTGTGTGTGTGTGTATTTTGTTTTGTTTGTGCTTTTTTCGTTAAGTGGTTTGAACTTAAGACCTTATACATGCTAAGTAAGCCCTTAACCACTGAGTCACAGTCAGGCCTAATTATATCTTTGTATTTCTCTTTTATTCAATGTTAACTAGTAAATTTGAACTGATAATTCTAACATCTACTGAGACAAGTATTATCTGTCTTACCACTTAAATAAAATTCTTATATGTAGAATGAAAAAAGTAGTTTGCAAAAGAAACTATTTACCTTCATATTAGGTTTTACTAACATTTATATGTGGATATTACACAAACGTTTATTATGAAGTAGACCTGGATGAGACTTGGGCTTAGATAATTCAACTGATTTTCTTTTTGCAGATGATTTTCAAGTTGTTCTACTTATATGAACAGAAGATTTATGTATCATGTATCAGTTTTTACCCCAGCACCTTTATATTATTAGTATTGCTTCCTATTTTATAGAAAAAGAACTGGAGGTATTAATTTCATCTACTTAATGAATAATATCTCTAGTCTTTATCCTAGGAAGTTTGATCCTTTGATAAAAGGTTTAACAACTTTATTATACCTGCATTCTAGAAACTTCATTTTTATATCTTTTGAACTACTGAGTGCTTTCTACTGGAAGATATTGTCTGAATATTGTGGGTTTATATAGAAAAGCTTGCTGGCAAAAAAATTTTAGTGAGAACTAGAGAGGTGACAAACTTGATGGACTAAATTCAGGAAAATAATGCTATGTTGTAAACATTCATGGCTGTGGGAGAATTTGGAGGGTAACAAGCTCTGTTTTCTTGTGTTTTTACATTTCAATCAAGGACTATATTGTGAGCAGTGGCAAACCATTACTTACCATTTTAAACTAGCTTTTTTTTTTCAAACTATGTAATCCATTTACAGTCACAAAACAAAGATAAAGCCTGCAAATAAAAATTTCCAAATTTATTTAGACTACTATAAGAAATCTAATTTAAAGCAAAGATCCTAAATACAGAGAAGGTAACAAGTTTTCAGGATAAATCTTATTTGAACTATTTGAAATATTCCTTGAATATTCAGAGTCAAGAATTCTAGTTTTCCTGTAATAGAAATTCGTTTTTTTAATATATGTGTGTATATTGTGTGTGTGTGTACATGTGCTTGTGTGTGTGTGTGTGTGTGTGTGTGTGTGTGCATGTGTGTGCCTGTGCATATGTGTGTGTGTGTTTGCATGTGGGTGGTTGCATGCACAAGTGCAAGTGTATGTACATGAGAGCAGTTGAGCATGTGTACCAATGGAGTCCAGAGGATGTTTCTGGGATTCTTCTTCCACCCATCTTCTACCTTTTTTTGTGAGCCTGGTTGTCCAGTTAAGGCTTGTCTGTCTTGTCAGCTTGTCCAGGGAATTCCCAACTCTGCCTTCCAGGAATAAAATTATAGGTGAGCTGCCCTATATACCAGACATTTTTATGTGGGATCTGAAGAATGGAACTTTGGCCTGCAAGGCAAAGGATTTAATCACCAAGCCATCTCCCTGGCTTAGAAGTGGCCTCTTACCATACTGACTTCTTACAATACTGCAGAGCTCTGTCCAAGGCCCTATCTCTTACCCATAGATAGCCATCCCCTTACGTATGTCCATTCTCCTTTGTCATAGTTCCTGATGCTGTTGACGTGTGCTGATTTATACTGATCTATGACTTGATGTTCAATGTGAGATTGAGAGATGAACAAAGCATCACCCTAACAATCCATTAACCTATTCATCCTTTATTTGTTTAACCTGGTCTATAACTATTCCATTCTTGTCATTTGCCAATGTAAAACTTTGAACTTCATTCTAATATATCATGAAATTCTGTCACGTCTTAGCATATTTCCAGAATAAAGCTTCTTCTTAGCATATCTCTCACTACTATTTGAGTCCAGACAGGTTTCATTGAGGTAGAAACCCTATCTCTAAAGTATTGGAGTTAAAGAGACATAAAACTGCTACAATAAATATTAGTTACTCGTGTGTGCAGGTAAACATTTTCATAGATAATTTTAGATTATGTGAAGGCATCATCCTGAACAGTTTGAATCAATGCAGCAATTAGCAGCTTTATCTCATCTTCTAGGCATAGAGAAAGAATAAGAAATCAGTTATTTCATACAGGATGTCTTCATGTGGGTACCTTTGTGGAGTCTGAGCCAGCACAATTGGGTGAAACTACTTGGGATCTTGATATTCAATAATTTCTAGGTATATCAGTCTCAAAGTTTTGCTCATTAAACGTTAGGAATAGAAAGAGGATCGTGTGCCATTTCTTATACAATGGAACAATTGAGATAAATGCTGAAAGAGATGAGATGTAGATTCAGGAGAAAGAAATGTTTTGAAAAGTTTCAAATTCTATCTGCAATAATGGTGAACGTGGTTTACTCTTCAGCCCAGTTTAAGTGTTTACTTTAATTCCTTTTGCTTAAAATTCTAGGTATTAAAATTTGGCTATTAATATACATAACAGAAAATAATGATCGACATTTAATTTTAAAATATTATTCCATCTATCTATCTATCTATCTATCTATCTATCTATCTATCTATCTATCTATCATCTATCTATCATCTATCTATCTGTCTATCTGTCTGTCTGTCTGTCTGTCTGTCTGTCTGTCTGTCTGTCTATCTGGGTAGGGCTTCATAACAAGTTGGTTTGACACTCATCCAAGCTGATTTGGGGCTATGACAATCCTCCTGACTCAGTCTCCCAAGGGTAGTTCATGTTTTTTCAAGCTTTATAAGTATTTTAAGAGTACATATTCATGGGTTTCTGTTCCTTTTTTGACTTTTGCATATATTGGCACAATTAATCATTTTTGTGTCCCTTCTGCTGGATTTTGAAGAAAGCATCTAAAAATTTCCTGACATCACTGCATAAATACAATGCATTGTTTGCATTATTTTTTTGTGGACTGAACTTTCATATAGGTTTATCCATATAATTGTGTGGGATGTTCTTATATTTAAGAAGTTATTTATTGTTTATCTTACAACGAAATTGCACTCGATATCCTATATATTTTTTATAGGAAAGATTTTAAATTTAGTAAAGTTAATTTTCTCTCATAAATTATTTTTTATAAATCTTATTGTATTATTATTATTTTATTGATTATTATTATCATTAGTGGTGA
Organism: Typhlomys cinereus; assembly: GCA_023101885.1. Taxonomy (NCBI): domain Eukaryota; kingdom Metazoa; phylum Chordata; class Mammalia; order Rodentia; family Platacanthomyidae; genus Typhlomys; species Typhlomys cinereus. The sequence goes on along the minus strand of JALPQD010000016.1, from coordinate 1,676,909 downwards.
TGTGGATGTCTAGTTGCCCAAGGGCCATTTGTTGAAATGCCTGTTTTTAGTCCGTTATATTGTCTTTGATTCTTTGCCAAATACCAGAATGATATTAAATTTAAACAAGAAAGGTATATGATACAATATTGAACTTTGGAAAAATTAAACTAAAGGGCGAAGTTATTGGACTCTAATTTGGGCAGATAAATGTTCAGATTGGATTCACTAATTCAAGCAATTTTGGTATCAAGTCAATGAGTCAGATGAATTAGCAGTCATTGCAGTGTTGCTACAGATGCTGCAAACAGGAACTCACGTGCAATGTTCAAAGCAAGTCACACCCAAATTCAAAGCAATTGGTGAGCTGAATCTTAACAAGGAAGATACAACCCCTAGGATGTGTACAGTAAATAATCATTTTCATATTCATTACCTCTCCTTTCCTTTTTCTTTCAAATTCTACCTTTCTCAAATACAGGTTTTTTAATGAATTGTAACTGGTGGCTCATGGGCAAAAATACAAACATCTAATACAGTTGTCTGTGTGTTTATATCTTGCATCACATTAAAAATGAGATTTTTTAGCATGTGTTCTTTATTAAAGGACAAGTCCTCTGGTAAGTACCTACTTCACCAAGCCTTTCTGCTTCTGATGCTTTGGGCTTTTATCAATTGATTTTCATAAGGGATAACTAACGGCATGCTCAAAATTGCCACATGCTTTTCTTGTACTTCAAACAGAAAACCTTTCTGGCACCCAGAGGTAGGATGTGAAAATGCCAAGCATTAAGCAAAATGGATTAGCCTTCAGAAGGAGAGCTTCAGACTGCCAGTGCCAGAGGGGTTAATGGAGAGCAGCATGTCACATTTGCCATTCCCCTATATTATCTTGCCCAGAACACCTGCTTAATGAACTAGACATAAATTATCACACTATAAGCACATTCTTTGGTAACAAAAGCCTTGTGGAAGCATTCCTTCTTGTTGAAATAACAAACTCAAAATGACTTTGATGAAGTTTTCTTAAATGCTACATGCTGAAAATATTTTAAAATATATTTATGAATTCGCTGAAGTTCTCTCTCTAGAGGTTCTGAGAGGAATTTGATAATGTTTCATTTTAATTGAGTTTGAGCATTCCTTTGTCAAGGTCACAGGCAGGTTTTGATTTGGTATGGGCTCAAACCTTTATATTGTCCTGTAAAGATTTTATTTTTTCTCTTGTTTTTCTCACTTGCAATGCTCCCACTTGCAATTTCTTCTATGTAAATTTTCATATATAAGCATCTATGTATACACGAATGTGTAATATATGTAATTGAAGATGAGATATTAAATAAAAATGCAATTATTAGTTTATTAATTTTTACTTCTTTGTATGTGTGAGGGGATGTATAATTGCTTGTTGGTATGTGTGCATGTGAGTGAGTATGTGTGTGTAGAAGTCCAAGGTTGATATAGGGAATCACACTGAATCATTCTTTCACATTCTTCTGAGGTTGGGTTTTTGTTTAAATACAGAATTTGACTGTTAAACTAGTCTAGCCAGCTAGTTTGTGCTAAATATTCAGTCTCTGCTTTCTGGAGTTGAAATTACAAGTGGGCCAATCTACTCACCTCATATTTTATATAGGAAGTGATCCTTTGCTTTGCCGTCAGTAGATTAACCATTGAGCCACATCCTCAGCTCAAAAAAAGCTTTTTTGTTTTGAATATATTGGTAATAATATTTTCAGCTCCAATACAATTGCAGCACATTACACTTCTCTGTTTTACATTGGTGCATTGTATAAATTTAAAAATGATAAGCTAAATGATGCTGTTGATATATATGATATTTTTCTTAAAGTGGTTTAATTACATAACAATGTAATGGAAATAAGCTAAATGTCAATACTTTCACAACCTTATTTTGCTAATATATGGGCATTTTCACTCTGTGTTGCTCTGATTTTTCTATTCCTTTTTATACTGCATTTTCTCTATTTGCTAAAATACCCTTCATTGTGAAGTTTGGATAATATATAAAGGAATCCCAAAGAATTTGTTTAAATGTTTTCATTTGCTGTGAACTTATAAGCAATAATCTTCATAAAAATGCCAAGCAAACAAAATCAAATATATTTAAAAGGAAGAAAGAAGGAAGGAAGGAAGGAAGGAAAGAAAGAAAGAAAGAAAGAAAGAAAGAAAGAAAGAAAGAAAGAAAGAAAGAAAGAAAGAAAGAAAGAAAGAAAAGAAAGAGAGAGAGAGGGGGGAGGGAGGGAGGAGAGAAAATCCATAAATAAACAAAAAATAGTGATAATTTTTCTTTCTGGTTTATAGTATTTTGCCTTCAAAATTCCCCCTGCTCTGAGGTGTATGCATTACAATATATTGTTTTTCTTGTGGTCTGTCATTTTTGGTTTTAAGCATTATTTTTTTAATTTTTTTTATTTATTATTTATTCAATTGTGCGTGTATGCATGTGTGCGCGTGTATGTATGTATGTATGTGTGTGTGTGTGTGTGTATGTATGTATGTGTGTGTAGAACCATGGGTGAATTCGGGAACCACCATGGCCACCTCCACCTCCTCCTTGTTTTCTCTGCCCTGGGATTCACAGGCTCCGCCTTACCAGGACCAGAAACGCAGGCTGCCCCTGCTTCGGCCAGGCATCTATATGTGGGGTCTAGGATCCGAACTCAGGACCTTCCTCCTGCAAGGCGGAGGCTTAATTCCTGAGCCACCTCTCCAGCCCCGGTTTTAAGCATTGCCAGTTATTACTTATTAACTCTCTTTTTACTCTCCTTCCTTCCTTCCTTCCTTCCTTCCTTCCTTCCTTCCTTCCTTCCTTCCTTCCTTCCTTCCTTCCTTCCTTCCTTCCTTCCTTCCTTCCTTCCTTCCTTTCTTCCCTTTTAAATTAGAGGATGTTTTCAGGAAAGATACTGCCTGATATTTTGTGATTCATGAAGTAGATATTCTTAGAAAGTAGCAGGGAGAGTTTGGAGCCATGTTTTACGGCAACTTCAAATTTTGAAGGTGGAGGACAAGAATTAGTTCAGATCCTTCCAATTAGCTGGAAATAAAAATAAATCCTCTTTAAATTTGCATTTATGAATAGTGTGCTTTAAATGTGCCTTTGCACATCAACTCATTTTTGCTTTTATTAAGTTCTAGGTTTATTTTGGATTGTGAGAAGTACTGTAAAATTGAGTTGGACTTAAAAGCCTTCTTGAGCAGCACATTCTGTCACTACCAGGAGTAATCTTAGGATGGATTCATTTAATTTCAAATCAAATATTCTCCTTGCATGGAAAAGCAAATATATTTTATATTCAAATGCAGAAGTAATCAAAATTATATATGGATTATCAAGAAAAAATTTGGAGAAGCAAATGTGCATCTTCTCTTAGCAAATAATATGACAATGTCTCTGTGCCAACACTAAGTTTATATAGCAAGCTGATTCACAGCACAGCTTCATAGCTTAGGGAATCTATGAAAATATTTCATGCTTTTGAGAAGAAACATGAGAAGAGAGAATTTTCACTTCAGGGAATTAATTAGATGGAATATTTTAAAAATTACGTAAAGCAATGCTATGATGATGAGTGGGGAAAGTAATTTGAAAAGCAAGAGAAATCCTCTAAAGTACTGGAAAATGTTCCTTCTAGTTCTTGAAGTATAACGAAGAAATAGAGCAGCAATTTATATATGCCGATATGATTCAATCAAGGTTTTAGAAAGTGTTGAATTCCCAACATTGTTTGGTCCAGTGAATACTCAATATATGGTAAAATTTCACTATGCTGTTTTCTGTGCTGATTAAGAGTTACAGACTTGTCATCAGCATTGACTTCTCCTATGATTTTGATGGTTTGGAAGGCTTGCCTCTGTTCTCTGCTTGATCTGTTCATTTATGTCCAGATCACCTATGGCAAAGACCAAAATTTTCCACAAAGTACTTACCTTCTTTCTAACCTCATAGTAGGGATTTGCAAAATCTCCAAGCTCTGAAACATCTAGCAAGACTTAATTAGAAGTTTCAGTTCACAGATTTGCAAAGATTTTACATTTTCCATGTTTTATCTTGAGAATTAGCAAGTGTATTGAGTAATGCATCCCACAGTGAGAATTACAATTTATTAATGAATACTCAGTTATGATGCTAGTACTTGCCAGTTTATCACACTAGGATACCACAGTAGGTGAAAATAAATATAACAAAATCAAGTCTTATTATTTGTAATTTTTCAGCTTACTCCATGCTGTTCTTTGTGTTATCTAATTAAAAACAACTATGAACTTTAGTATTATTATCCTTTCTCCTTTTTTCTGATTCTATTTTATATATTTCCACTTTATGTATTCATTTATATATATATGTTATTTTGGGTTTCTGTCATTTTTGTATTGGGCATTTTTCCAATGACTATATCCTGCAAACAGAGGTAATAGCTTATCCTTACTTTATGTGCTTATGTATATCTCTATTAATTATAGTTTTGACTGGCATATTCTATAAGAAGAAGCAATATATTAAAAGGCACAATATAGATGAGCTATCTCAATGTGTAAGGCACTTGTTTGTAAATTTGTCAACCTAAATTCAATTTCGGGGAGCTCTCATGGTAGAAGGAGAGAACTGACTCCCTAAAGTTGTCCTCTGATCTCCATTTGTGCACCATGAATGCATGTGTATGCCTTATCACTTTTTTCTCTGTCCTACCTCTCTCTCTTTCAAATAAATCATAAATAAATAAATGTAAATATTTTTTTAAAAAATAAGAAAATTTACTGTCTATAGTAACAAAGCCAAATGGATTTTGACTCTTCTGAACACAATTTTATGTTTCTTCTCAGAAAATTTAGAGGACTGTTCTTGAAAAAGGATAGGGATGAAAACTTTGTTTACAGTGTATTCGTGGTGCTTTAGGACCCCTAATAGTGGAACCCAAAATTATAATCTGTAGTTATGGAAATTACCATTTTTGCTGGTGTATAAGGGAAAATTAATTCTTGAAAATAATTGAAATCTTGCTATGGATCTAGGACAAATTTGTTAACCATTTTGTTTTTCTGAAGATACACCTTGTCCACCTCAATGTTTCAATGCATAATGAGTGACACTTTGCATAGTAGAAATACAATTATAAACCATGAAGTTGGCTCAGGGATTAAAGCCCTGTATTCTCCAATGATGCTTCATAGCTTAGGGAATAGATTAGGGCATAGATTAATAGAAATGTTATTCTTGCTTTCCCAAGTCCCATTCATAGCTTATAAGAATGCCTTATCCTACATCTAGTCCGAAGTAGCTTTTTTTCTATTGTGCTTCCAAGACATGCTTTACTTTCCTTATTTTAGTTGAATTACATTTGGCTATATATTTTTATGTATATATTTGATGATATTTTTCATTATTTTATCAGAGAATGTAATAAAATATAAAAATTCAGGACATGCTTTTTCATGAATGATTGAAGCGATTCCTACATAATTCAAATGAAATTTCTCTTCTCCAGCAGACTGTATTTAAATAATCATTTTTCTTTAGAGGTCTTAATTTATTATTTCATTTATTGTATGGACCTAAACATATTATCACAAATTTTCTCTTGTATATAAAAAATTATATACATTAGTTAGTTGGCTATATTTTTAATGTGGAAAACCAGGCATTTGAACTTCTTTTGTGGCACAATATCATTTTATCTGCCACTTCTCTAGTTGAACCATACTAACATGCTTTTTGTCAATCATGACTGAATTAGTGACTGTTTTGCAAGGTAGACCCAGGAAACACTTTTCTGAGAAGGACTCTAAACACAACGATTCCCTATGGGGCAAAGGGTGGGCAGGCTTGCTAGCTTCTTTAAAAGACCAGGACTTACTTCATATTGAGGGTCATCAGCCTTGATAGGGCTTCCATGAGCAGTGGTCATCTTGTCTCACCTTAGAGTCACCTCATGGGACTTGGGAAAGTAAGAATAACCAATATATGTACGCAGCCATTTCTGCATGTAGTTGTGTGAAGAGTTCATTCCTGCAATCCCAGGACTTCCTGTCCCTAAATTACCACTTCTATTCTGCAGGCACATCTAGCAGTTGTAGAAGTTCCTGTTGCTTAGAGACTTGCTTATCTGGAAATTACTTGAAATTATGAGCAACTGTAAATTTTTATCATCTTAAAAAACTCTTAATATTCCTAGTTTTCATCACACAAAACTCTAACAAAGGAAAGGATGTAGAACATTGTAATTAGTAAATTAAGTAAATAAAACCACTTTTACTTTAAAGATTTTGCTAAAGTCAGGGAATCTGAGTTTAATTTTTTAATATTTAGTCAGGGAAGGCAAGATACAGGAGATGGTCCTTGTCTGCATGGATAGAGGTGGGAATTTCTAGGAATTCATTCATGAGGAAGAAAGGCCAAGAAACCAGACATACTCAGGTTTTGGCAAATGGAAGAAATTCCATGAGACATCATGATCACAAGCTTGTTATCAATTACTTGTAATACTTATCACACCATGTGGCCTGCCCAAAACACACTGTGATCCTTGTTTTACTGAAAGAGGTCATTTCTCTTGGTGCCATGCAGAGAAAATGAAAATTCTGAGGAGAAAGTCCTATTGTGACCTCCAAAAAGTCACACAAATAAGTGCCAAGGTCAACATGTAACAGCCCCAGAGTGAACCTCAGAAAGTAAAAAGAGCAAAAGAAACAAACAGTAGGAAGTGGAAGCCCTTTTAAAGACTAGGTTACTAATACTGACCTTCAAAGACTGTAGCTGAAGCATACATATAACTTAAAATGTGGTGGTTTCTATATTTCTTTACAGAAGTTGGATTTGCAGACCCCAGGAGCAACCAGTATTACTCAATAACATCATCTGCAGCAGCATTCAGTAATACATTAGTCTTAGTGTAATAAATGAAAATAAGTACTAACCTAGAATTTTATAAAGCACATAGAATTGAGATAACAAAAATTTTCAGTACAAGTTGGGATTATCTGTTGTATGAGATGCTCAGACAAGACAGAGTGTTTAGTTCATGTGATAGGACAAGCTTGAATCATATCAATCATATCATTTGAAGGCTTTTTTAATACCTTGCACAATGATGCATACCTACAAGGCACAATTAATTAGCATAATAAGGTAAGTGAGGTTTTATACCTACCTTTTTATTTGGTATATAACAAAGAAATGTTGCAAAATTGCAATTGTGAGATTTTAATTTTATTGATCTTATTATTCTTATATTTTCTTAAGTAATATGTCCTTTGCTTTATATATACATATGCACATATTCTTTGAGACTTTCATACATAAACTGAATTAAAATTAAATAACCTTCACCTCATATTACCTAATCCCATTCACCTTTATCCCATTGTAACAATCTTTGTTTTGAGCAGCCTCTTTCCACTTTCATATAAGAGATGTATAAGTGTCTCACCTACTTCTTTTAAAAAAATCCATGTTAAATCGTATTGAGTGAAGTATCCCAGATACAGAAAATTAACCATCACATATACTCCCTAATAGGTGGCTCTTAGTACCAAACCTGCTTAGAGACACTGAAAGATAAATCTCTGTAATACCTACAGTAATTGCAAAGATTATGAACAGGAGGGATGGGGAAAGAGGGACACACCAGTAATAAGGAGAGAGGGGACCATGTTACAGCAGAGAAAATAGGCCACCATCAAGGACTGCAAGTAAGTAATGAGACATCTGGTTAAGTTCACAGACTTTCATTCCTGATCATTTACAACTGATGGGGTATGATCTTACCAGAAGGGGAGGGTGTATAGTCTGGCAGATAAAAAGTAACCATATCGCAGATGGGTGATTGACCCCTCCCTCACTGCGGTTTCCTACTTTTATTACATCTACCTTTGAATATACTCTTATAACAACACTCTAATTTAACAGGTTTTTATCTCTGGCCAGGGGATGATATCCAATACCCATCAGGATGGAGTGAAGGGCATTGCAGGAGCAGCAAAACTGAAAAAAATAAATCAACGAACCATAATTCAGAACATCAGAGACTCTATTTCAACCACCTGGAACTAGGCCAGCCTAATCTCTCCCCATCCTGAAGCTCAGGAAAATTTGTGGAAGAGGGGCCTGTAAGAGTGTAAGAGCACAAGGATGGGAGGAGTAACGATATGCAATATACTCCACACAAGTTAGCACCAAAGCAACCATAATTGGACTTTGCATATCCTCCACAATGTTTAACACACTGTCGACCCCACAAAGTCTAGTGTTTGGTAAAGGCACTATGATTCTTGGAGGCAAGGGATTGACAGCCACAGTAGTGTTCCTATGCTTAAAGGGAACACAGGAAATGGTTCTGAGAAATGCCACTGGGTCCTTGCACCTCATCGGAGAGGAGGACCCAGAGGAGAGTTTGGCATGCTCATTAAAGCATGCTCCAGGGATGGGAGGGGGAGGCACTGGGAGATGGGAGGTTGGAGGGAGGGGGGACCTGTATACTTTTTAAGTTTGTATGAGTGGAAATAAAAAAAATTAAAAAAAAGAAAAAAGAAAGAAAAAAAATCCATGTTAAAATGTCCATTCAGTCCACTACAGAAGAAACTCACACATTGGAAATTACACTAAAAGATTTATTTTTATTTGAATTGCTTTGTTGACTATGAAGTTCAGAATTAAGTGTAGCAGAGCTTTGCTCTATCACTATGTTTAACAGAACTGGGCTGTTACCGTGTGAGGAAATGTTGTGGGGTAATTAGGCAACCTGAACCTTTGTGTAATGAACACCACACATTTTACTCAGTATATACTGAGTACAAACCTTAGGCATGTTTCAGAGTTGGGCTGAGGTGTTTTTTTTGTTTTTTGTTTTTTTTTGACTTCCTTCTTTTCTGAGCTCAAAAAAATATGATTCAGAAGCCAAATGAAAAAGAAAAACACATAAAAGTAGAAGGGTGAAATGCTTAAGTGGGAAAGGAGAACAAGGGCATAGGATACAGAAAAGGCAGGTAGAGTAACAAATGACATTAAGGTTGTAAGATAGAATCAAAACAGAAACTTCTTAGGTAATGTTTGTAAAAATATTTCAAAAAAGATTGTAGATGGAAATATCATCACAGAGAGAGGAAGATAGGACATAAAAGAAAATGCCTTGTGATGCTTCCAACTGAATTCATATGCAATTAAACAACGTTCCCAGTATTAAGAGTATCATGATACTCCTAATAAGCTGCTGATTAGAGAGGTCTCAAATGCCCCTAAGAAGTATAAAGTTGCTCTTGGTTTCCCTCCAGAAACTGACAGTAAAGACTTATTGCTGAAGATATATACACATGTTGATCACAGAGCATAGAATAAGCAAGCCTGAACTAGTATGCAAGCTTCCTCCTTGCTGGCCAGCTTGCATAGTCTCACCATTTCACCATGAAATGTGCTGGGGGAGATAAACTTCTATCAGCAGTTTCAACAATCTGTGAAGGCTTCAAGCTATGATAGCAACCACCAAGGAAAGAGGAGATCATTAGTGCAGTAGTGGCATTAACGTCAAGGAGGCATCCAACTATTTTCTGACTAAATTTAAGTCTAACTTTTCAGAAGAGATCGCATTCCTGGTACTGTAAACCAGACCAAGAACTCAACAAGCTTATATGTATGTGTTTGGAGGGAGGGATTACAAACTATTAAAGTTTAACTATAAGGACTTCATATCAAACTACCTTCTAAATATTGGTCATTATATATATAATTACATTTTATAACATATATTATCTATTTTACAGCTTATGTAAAATGTTTATTTAAAAGACTGCTTAGCATTCAACCTAGAAACTTTACAGTGCACAGTGCTTATTACAGAAAAATCACAACTGGCCAAAGTACAGAAAGCAAGTAATTGTGTACTGCTTGACCCTGAACGGGACATCTAAATTATCCTCCCCCACACACATCCAAATCTCAGGGGGACATTGCAGAAAAGGGTGTAATAAAATACAAGAGCCTAAAGGCACACAGGTATACAAACAGCCAGTATCTTCTAAACATGATAGGGCTTTAATTAACTCACTATTGCCTCCCTAATTTCATGAGACATAAAATATATTTGATCTATCAATATTTCACCACTGAAGGGGATGGATCCCAAGAGGTTCCATGCATCTCTGAGAGACTATTGTGGGCTAATCCTGGGGAGAGGAGAAAGAAAATACTTTCCTTAATGGTATACCCACTGATATGATTCATGCTCCATTAAGTGCTCAAGAACATGCTATCAGAGGCAATACAGTTGAAACTCAGTAGTAGACTCATGGAGATGTAAAAAGCAGAAAGACTAGTAAGGAAGAAGATTTTCTATAATGGGAAAACAGGTGGGATAGAATTGGGGAATAAGGTGTGAAGATATCATAAAGACAATGCATTCACATATAAAATTCTAAAAGAACAAAATTGAACTGAAAGAGAAAAACAATCAGTTCATCAGCTCACACAAAAAGGTAGAAGGCGTCTATTCAGGAATGGGGGGGCAAAAGAGAGAAGTGAGGGAACAAGGTAAGTCCACACAGAAGTGAATTTAGTGATTCAAGTATATTATGTACATGCATGATAAAGTCACATTGAAACATATTTTATAATTAATAACTGCTAATAAATTAGCAATAGAAAGTCATTAAAAGATAACAAAACAGAAAAAAAATGAATTCAGATAAAACAAAGGTACCTCATTACAAAAAAAAATCAGAGAAAATTCCTATTAGCAGATCATCTAAAAAAAACCTGAAAGGTTTTCATGCATGGAATTTTATTTAGTTGAAAATAAGAGTGGAATAATCAACTTAGTGGGAATTTGAGATGGAAATCATTAAATGTAGTGAAATAAACCAGTTTTAAAAAGACAAATAACCTGTTTTCTCTCATGCAGCAACTAGATTTAAACACACATGCGATTACGTTGTGTTTGTGCTTTGTGTTTGAGAGAGAGACAGAGAGAGCAGATTATGAGCTGGTCAGGGAGGGTACCGGAATGCATGTGATATGAGTAGATGGAGACTGTTTGGGGAAGGGGAGGAACCAACAAGAAAGGGGCAGAGGGCATGGGTATGGAGAAGGATAGTGGGGGAATAGAATGAATAAAAGCAAAGTAAAAAAATGTGACTGAGAAAAGTTTGAAAATATGACATAATATGGTAGGTTTGAAAATTCTAGAATTATATTAAGGATATAAGAAATTAATAACTAAAATCAAAGTTAAATGGATGACTTAAATACCAATTATTTATTATTTAACTTTTAATACTAAAGTTTGAAAGTAAAAGTCAATAAACAGTGCAGTGCTCTATGATGTAGCTAGATTAACATTAGAGGAAGTGTAATTCAACATAAATCATTATTTTCAATTAGAAATATGTAAACTGTGTCACTTTATGTATGTTAACAGTCTCAGCAATACCTTAAGTGATAGAACAAACACCTTGCAAAAAATAGTTACAGTTTTAGTTATAACATTTAAGTAAAAATTCTTTAGCTGTTACAGAGTTTGAAATTTCTAAATATCTTCATAGGTTTAAAATGTGAAATGTTTTATCAGTTTTTTTTTCTTTTTTAATATTTTATTTATTATTTATTTATTTATTTATTAAAAATTTAATTATACATTTTAAAATTTTTTACCAGTTCCCTCCCTCCCCCTCCTCCCCCTCCCCTTCCCCCAGTGCCTCCCCCCCAATTCCCAGAGAGTCCTTTCTTGTGTACACCTAACTCTCCTCTGGGTCCTCCTCTCCGATGACATATAAGGACCCAGTGGCATTTCCATAAGCCCTTTCTCTTGTTCCCCTTAAGCATAAGATCACTACTATGGCTGTCAATCCCTTGCCTCCAGGGGTTTAAGTATCAGGAAACAGTGAAATTCCTATCACTTATTTTTAATGCTTATTAGTTATGGCTAGTGATTACAAAATTAGTTGATATAAGGTTTATTGAAATAATTGTCTCAGACTTTAGAGATTGCATTTTGCTTTCCCCACATGCAATGACTGGGTATATCTTGCCCTACTCTGCCTGCAATGAACTCTGTTTCATACCAAACAAATATTTGTTTTCTGTCATTTACAATGTAATTTGTTCTCAATTATTTTGTTACATGAATACCATTTATTTGTATAACAATTAACATCAAGGGAACCAATAAGTGTATTGTGGTATGGAACAAAAACTGGAATTGGGATTTTTAAACAAAGCAGATATTTTAATTTTGGCAAGCTTTGTGATTGACTGAGATCTCTCAGGATTAGTATTACATAGTTTTCAGAGAAATCCTGATAATGACAGCCATGATATCTGTAGTTGTTATGGGTTGTTCTTTTCCCATTCTCATAGCTATTTCTACTGTTTTCATGGACTGAGTTGCTACATGCTTTTAATGTTATCAATCATTTGTAAACATTTAAAACATATCTCAATACTGAATCTATATCATTTATATATAAATGTTTGATATCTGTCCAGAAAACACGAATCGCTTACTTACATATAACAATTTGTTAATATGCAATACACAGTTATAAAAGATGTTTTTAGGTTTGTTTTGTTCTTTTTTAAGGAAAATATCCAATATCCAATATTTTTTAAATTTTTTATTATTTATTATTTATTCAATTGTGCGTGTATGCGTGTGTGTATGTATGTGTATGTATGTATGTGTGTGTGTAGAACCACGGGCGAATTCAGGAACCACCATGGACGCCTCCACCTCCTCCTTGTTTACTCTGTCCCGGGATTCACAGGCTCCGCCCTACCAGGACCAGAATCGCAGGCCACCCCCCGCTTCTGCCCGGCGTCTATACTTGGGGTCTAGGATCCGAACTCAGGACCTTCCACCTGCAAGGCAGAGGCTTAATCCCTGAGCCACCTCTCCAGTCCCCCAATATCCAATATTTTTTAATTTTAATTATTATTCAGTTATTATTTTATGAAACTTTCATTTATTTAATATTGTACAGTGTGATGCTCTAATTTTCTATAAAATATCCATTCAGTGCTATTTGTGTAGAATTGAAATTTTCTATAAAATATGCATTCAGTGCACATGCTATCCTCTTCTTTCTAATTTATTAAAACTTTGATATTTTTACAATACTGAATTTGTCATGTAACAATACTTTTGAACTCATGTTTCATTTTAATAGCCCAATCACTTCACAATGTCTCATATTTGCTCTGTAGATGACCATGTGATCATCCAAGGATTACTCCTTTCATTTTTTTCATTACTTTGATTTTTTTAATTATTTATTATTTATTCAATTGTACATGTATGTGTGTGTTTAATCTTTCTTGTTTACTCTGACCCAGGATTCACAGGCTCCGCCGTACCAGGGCCAGAAACGCAGGCCGCCCCCATTTCCACCCGGCATCTATACGTGGGGTCTAGGATCCGAACTCAGGACCTTCTGCCTACAAGGCAGAGGCTTAACCCCTAAGCCACCTCTCCAGCCCCTGATTTTTCTTCTTAAAACTTCATTGCAGACTTCAGGAAAACTTGAAAATGGATGGTCATAATCAATATCTACCTATTATTTTTCTAATTGCACAGAAATTCTTTTAATAAATCACTGTATAAAGTTGTTGATCGATTTTGTCAAGACCAAGGCCTTTCCTTATATCTTGCTGCTTTTAAAATCAAATCTTCATTGTTTTGAAAGATGTGATCATATAATAGAATGAGATCAGAATTCCTTTTGAAAATCTTTCAAAATGCATGCATTTTATCTTTAGAAATACAATCATTGACTGTAATCCAAAACAAACTTTCATGCAGTTTTATGGGCTCTTAATGTATCATATAGACTCTGAATTGAGAACACTTTGTCTACAAATTATTCATTCACACGTGCAACAAATATTGAGCACCTATCACATAATAAGAACTGTCAAATGCACGGTGTATAAAATGAGGAGCACTTTGGACCTGCACACTCCAGTTGTCAAAATTGTAAGAAATGTTAAATAAAATATGATTGGTGAGATCTTAAGGGACACCTTTTCTAGATCAGCAAACAATGGTTTATTATTTATTTTATTTATTTATTTTTGAATGTATGTGCCCCATTTTTTAATTTCTTTAATTTATTTTTTCCACTCATATAAACTTGATAGGTACCCCATTCCCCCTCTCCCTCCATCCCTCCCTGGATCCCCTTGCTCCCTCTCCCCTTTTCTCCTTCCTTTCACCCCTCCCTCCCTTTCTCCTAGTGCCCCCCCCCCCACATTCCTGAAGCATCCTTTAGTGTGCATGTCGAACTTTCCTCTGCATCCTCCTCTCTGATGAGGTGTAAGGACTCAGTAGCATTGCCTAGAGCTCTTTTTTGTGTTCCCCTTTAGTATAGGAACACTATTGTGGCTGTTAATCCCTTGCCTCTAAGGATCTTAGAGCCTGTGATCCATGCTAGACTTTGGGGGTTCAATGATATGTTGGTCATTGCGCAGGCCATGCAAAGTCCTATTATGATTACTTCGGCCCTAACGTGTGTGGAGTATCTTGCATATCATTGCTCCTCCCCATCTTTAGGCTCTTACAATCTTACCGCCCCCTCTTCCGCAAATTTAAGGGACACATAATTCTTATCAAAATGACTTATTTCTAAGGATGTTTTAGTCAACTTATAGCTAAATTTTGAACTCTACTTTTAATTTTGTAAAAACTCCAAATGTCAGGAACAAGCAGCATGTTAGCTAAATGAAAATGGACTTATCTAATTGTACATATTCTCATAGAATCCATCTTGTGTATTTCGTTCCTTTCCTATATTACTCTCTATTTCATCATATCTTTTTCTGGTAGGAAGTTGGAAAGCTTGATTTTAGTTCAGCCAACATCATGGTAGTTAGAGCTTTTTTTATTAGTACTTTTACAGAAATGACTTTAGGTCATTTGCTGAAGAAGAAATAACAGATCCCTCAGGCTTTTCAGGAGACGCTTTGTCTGCCTTTGCTTTCTAAAACGTTGTTGACAGCTTGAAAATAAATAAATGGATGAAATACTTCTGCTGGACCAATTGTTGTGATGGACAGGGAGCCTACTCCCAGGAAGTATGGCCACAGGCTTGGTGCACTGACAGTGGTGGAGTCTGGAGCTTTATCTCACTTTCAGTGCTTGTTACCTCTCGGAGGTGAGAGCTGGTGAATATTTTTGCTGGACCTCTCCCTATTCCCAGGCCTTCTGAGCATGTCACCAGGGATGCTCACTCAGAAGAGGGTTGTGCCCCTGGCTGGATTAACCTCGTTTTCCCCTGGATCTTTCAAAAGAGGATGTCAAATTGGTCAAAGCTTCTTTGGCTATATTTCTATTCTGTCAATCTTTTGAAATGAAATTGCTTACTCCTGTTTCTCAGGGGAGACTTGGAGGCAGATTCATTTTAAACTGATTATTACATGCACCGTCTCCTCACTAATAGTTCAGGCTAAAAATACTCTGGTGATACCTCTTTATTCTAAATCCATAGCAAGTTGTGGGCTAAAAAGCAGTTTACAAATTTGTATACATATCCATTCTTACAGTGGATATATAATAGTCATACATATGTGAAAAGAAAAGATTATGGGAGGAAAACAAATATCCAAACAAATATACTACTCCAATGTAGTATACAGAAATAATCAATACATTAACTATCTGTTAACAGAAGTTTCTGAAGGTAGGGCCTCTCATCATTTGATGATTTTTCTGAATGTATATATTCCTGGATAGTGCTATGCTAAATGCCAGTCTGTTTCTTATCCAAAATTTATAAAATTAAATATCATTCACTTAAATTCAAATGGAATTCTTTCCAAAATATGGGTTGAGGTTTTTCTTCTTAATGTGAACTACTTATTCATGTGAACTACTGGATCATTAGTTTATACCCAGGCTTGAAACTTGATGTAAGGCAAAGAACCTTGATCTTTTGTTTCATGAATATTTAATTGAACTGAGCCCTTTCCTTTTACTGTGTGAGTGAGAGTAAGACATTCTCACTGCAAAGTTACCCTGTTGTGCTTGGCATTTTAATTACTTTCTTAAACTTTTTAACCAAGGACCATTTCAATTCCAATGAGCATACTTTATCACACTTTCTCAGATGATTACATTTTCTCTTTGAAGTTTCCTCTTTTTTTAATTCTCTGAAGCTTGAGAATATATGCCCTCTAGTTCTAGCTTAGTAAATATGGAATTTAAGTCATGCAGAAATCTTCTGTGATGGTGACTTTGGGGTGGTAGGTGACAGATTCCAACTCAGGAATGCATCACAGTCATGGCATATATCAGAAACACTCAAATGGGTCATCTTATTTCTCTCTTCATGATCAGAATTAAGTGTATTTGTAGTATGCATTGCATTGTATCTTTGTGAGAATTTAATAAGAAATATGTGTGGCTATAGTCACTCTCCAAATTTTAATTGTCTTCATTCAATATGGAGGGGGAGTGAAGAAACAAGAAATTGGGATTGTTGTGCTGGACAGAAGGTAGAAGAATTAAATGCATATATCTCTGTATTCTTCTGTATTACCCACATGCACTACAATGCAGATATTCATTGTCATGAGTCACAAAGTAACCTTGAAGTTATGGATTTCTACATCATTACTAATAAATTTACATAAAGTGGCTTGAAACTTGTATTATTTTACACTTATCCTGGCATTTTCTGTTTTTCATTTTAGTCTCATTAAATATATAACAAGTAACTAATATCCACACATTTATCAAATCAACACAATGAGAATTTTGACGGCTTCCTAATGTCCAATCTATCCATTATATATGTTTTCATAAAAATGTGCACTATATATGAATGTATATGGATTCTCTGTAAATGTTCTAATAGTATATATGTCATATAGCATAGACATATCTTGTATTCCTAAAATATAGAAATTTTACCAACTGCAGACCTCAGGCCTTGGAGCCAGATGCACTGACATTAGGTCAGCAGAAGTCTTCCTCATAGGAACTACTTTCCTCTCTGGCATCACCACCCGATGGCCAGAGGTAGGTTGAGACCAAATGATTTACATCAAAAACCTTTGAGTTTTTTTTTTCTTTTTCCTCCAATTTATTATCTATGCACTCCTGAGCAGATGGCTTCTGCATAGGAGAGCATGCTAACCATAATATGAAAATACTTTCTTTTCATCCTAAAATAATTGTAAAGGAGATTTTAATCCCAGGTTTTACTGTGAAAGCATTCTATTTCCAGGTCTAATTTATATCATCTTTTTTTATATGAAGTCCCCTGTACTCTACAATGAATTATTCATAGGTGATACCATATTGAAAAATGCAACGTGCTAATATTTACAGTAAGATGCTATTATTACTGAAGCTGAACATTGAAAATAAAGACTTCCAGGTTGACATTTTGAGTTATTAATATATACCTCCCATATTTATAAGAAATTATAATAGACATGGCGATTGAATCTTTTTTCATATTGGATCAATAAGAAAGTTCTGAGTTCAAGAGCCAGAAAGGTGTTTTCTGGATCTGCTCCTATTCACATAAAACCTGTAGACATAGGAGCTTTTACTTCCACTAAACCATATAAATAGTTATACATTTGGTTACTATTCATATCATTACAAAAAAACATTATGCATAATAAACAGTATCCAATAATGCATGCTATATGTGGGAATTATAGAAGGATTTTACATTCTTTGTATTTCCTTCAGCCATACTTAATATGTAAAGAAATTAAGACTTACAGTCTAAATATAAAATATCAAACTTGCACTATGGAGGTACCTCAATTCAGACCCACTTGGTTTGAACTTTTCGGTGATACCATGTGAGTATCTACCTTTTTCAGACTGCTGTTCTCAAGTTTACACAAGGACATTTCTCTCTGCTTCTACCTTCTTAGATTTTCTCAAACATAAAGATGAACACTAATGAAATATAAAAACAGTGATAGGCCTGGAAGGTACATTGCAGGAAAAGGACATGGTTTTCTCTCAAATATGAGAAACTGCAAAGATGTTTCTAATCTGTGGGTCTTTTGAATCTTGTCTTATGATATCTCCACAAAGCCACAGAATTTTATCCTGATATTCAGTGAAGCACACCAGAAAAATCTTCCTTCTCAGGGGATGGTGTCTTTTGAGTAAGCATGATGCTTCTTTCACAGACATACACTGGTGTCTCAGAACATTTTGTAAGTTGATTTTCTTATGACAAACAAGTATTTTACCAGGGACTAGGAAAGAAAATGCTTCAGTTGTAACTTTGTCATCAAAGACGATTTTCTATGTACATAGATTCTGTAGGCTGCCACCCTTTCACCAGAGTGATGATGGCTTTTCAAAAATTTTGATTAAATAAGCAATATATGAATGTTCTGAAAACTGCATTCTATTGAGTTGCTGTTCTTCCCAAGAAAATGTTATTTGGACCATCAATTTGCTGCAATAGCTTGTGCGACAAAGGCGTCCTTGTGAACTAGATCAGAGGTAGAAAACTTGTGTAATATGTTTTTATAAGTCCCAGAAAGAACCAGATTGAGCAGTTTCATTGGAACTAGGATGATAAGCCGTGATGATGAGCTGTATCTCAGTGTCTCACTGTGTGGTTTCCTTTGGGCTTGGGAAAATTCTGAGATCAGAATGAATCTTAGTTTTATTACTTGGATGAGTAATAATCCTTTGCTCAGTAACTTGATATTGCCAAGGAGAAACTTTTCTGTGGATAGACTGATATACACAGATCCAGACATATATCCCACAACCATGATTGATCCACTCATATTTACTATATATAGTTGGTGAAGATTTTGAACTTGTTTGAACTTTTTAATGGCTTATAACTGACTTAACTCCTTTCCACTGTCCAGAGTTGTGTATTCTTCCTTAGGGATTAATAGGCTGTACTTATTACCAATGTTATCATGATTATGTAGTTTCAACTTAATTTCTATTCTTCTTGATTATGGTGGACTAAAAAGAACCTCATGAATGAGAATGCTGTACGTGAACTTCATAGTCATCTGCTGTTTATGAAAACTGAAAAGGCACATACATGTCTCACTCACTGATGCTTCCTGGCTACTCCTAGATATTATATTTAAGGACTTTTTCATTGAATTAGCTTCTTCAGGTATGCTTGGATTTTGTATTTTTTGATTTAATGTCATTCTTTTGGTCTCTTTTTCTTTACTCTTAATTTGATCTTTTTCGGTTCCCTTACTTGACCTAGGGAAACAGGGACATTATTTCCTTACAAAAAGTGTTCTTTTTTTTTCATGCATGCGTGTGTGTGAGTGCGTGTGTGTGTGTGTGTGTGTGTGTGTGTGTGTGTGTGTGTGTGTGTGTGTATCGAGGGTGGAGGACCAAGGGTGATTTTGGGAATTATCCTGGATTGTTTTTACTTCCTTTTTGCTGTGCTTTGCTAATTCCCAAGCTCTATACACCAAGGCTAGATGTGCAGACTGCTTCTGTTTCTACCTAGCAATAAAAAGAGATCTGTGAGGGTACCAAGCATACATGCTATAGAAAAAGACAGCATCTTCAGTAAGAGGTTTTGGGAAAATTGGATATCTACATGTAAAAGAATGAAAACTGACTACTGTCTCCCTCACACAAAAATTAACTCCAGTTGGATCAGAGACTTGATGTTAAACCTGACTTTCTGTGTCTGAGATACCTCACTCAATATTAAAGTTTCTAATCCATCCATTTACCAGCAAATTCCACTATCTCATTCTGAAGGAAGAATAAGGAGTACACTTGAATTGATAGGCCTTGGTAAATGTTTCTAAACAGAATCCAAATGCTCAGGAACTATGACCAATAATCAACAAGTGGAACTTCATAAAATTAAAAAGCCTCTATTCTGCAAAAAAAATTGTTAATTGTGTAAAAAGGCAACACACAGAATGGAAGAAAATCTTTACTAGCTATGAATCTGACAAAAGATTGATCTCTAGAATATAGAAAGAACTAAAAAAAAAAAACCTAAACATCAAGAAAGCAAACACCCCAATTAAAAAAATGGATCCTGGCTTTGCATGACCTGCACAATGACCGGCATAGCATCGATCCCCCAAAGTCTTGCATGGATCACAGGAATGCTACTGAGTCCTTACACCTCATCAGAGAGGAGGATCCAGAGGGAAGTTTGACATGCACACTAAAGGATGCTCTAGGTATGGGGGGGGAGGAGGAGAGGGGTACTGGGAGAAAGGGAGGAAGGTGGAAAAGGAAGGGGAAAAAGGGGAGGGAGCAAGGAGCTTCAGGGAGGAGTGGAGGGAGGGAGGGGACCGAGGTACCTATTATGTTTGTATGAGTGGAAAAAATAAATTAATTAATTAAAAAACGGGTCCTGGAATGAAACAGGGACTTGACCCAAAAAGAAATTGAAATGTCAAACAAATATCTCAAAAGATATTCAACTTCCCTGGTAATCAGATGACTGCAAATTAAAACTACCCTGCTATGCCATCTTATTCCAGTCAGAATGGCTAATATCAAGGACACAAACAACAGAAAATGCTGACAAGGATGTGAGAAAAGGAAACATTTATTCACTCCTGGTGGGAGTGTAAGCTAGTACAGTCACTTTGGAGATCAGTGTGGTGGTTCCTCAGCAAGTTAAAAAATTGAACTACCATATTACCCAGCTTTACCACTTTTAGGAATATTCCCAAAAGACTATACATCTTATTACAAAGACAATTGTTCATCTGTGCTCATTGTAGCT